>CALSDN010000002.1:921450-1540382 GCA_943733655.1 Yamadazyma jaroonii
CTTGGTGGTACTATCAGTGCCTGTGATGGTAGTAGTGGATAACGGAACCGTAACAATCACAACTTCAGAAGTAGTAGCACTCCCGGTAGTGATAATAGTTGTGTAAGTTGAAGGTTCGTTTCCCGTGGTGGTGGCAGTTGATAATGCCGGGAGTACCACAACAACTTTGGAAGTGGTGATATCTCCTGAGGTGGTGGGGGTAGTATAAGTCTTGGTGGTACTATCAGTGCCTGTGATGGTAGTAGTGGATAACGGAACCGTAACAATCACAACTTCAGAAGTAGTAGAACCCCCTGTGGTGTAAGCGGTTGTGTATGTTCTGTCAGAAGTACCTGGAACAGTGGTGGTAGACAAAGGAGGAACTTCGACTATTACAGTAGCGGTGGCTCGCCCTGTTTGAGTGGGGGTGGTAGTGGTGGTCGAGGTGAAAATATTATTCCATGTGCTAGTAATGGTGGTAGTGGCTACCATACAGGCTTGATTAGGTAATGGATTATAAATAGGAACGCTATCACCTGTATAAACAGTACCACCTGGATAAGTAACTTGAAATTTAAAACTGCCTGGACCGCCGGAATTCATGTAAAGAAACTTGATTGGATAGTAACCGGCCAGTAAGGTTACCAGGTATGTAAGGGCTGCCAGCTGATCATATGATGCAGTGAGCTTGGGTGAAGTCCCTACGTTATCGGCAACATTTCCACAACAATCGTAACTTTGTGATGTTGCAAGATACATAGAAGCGGCATCATCAGCTGAAAGGAATTTGAAAGTATAAGTACCAGTTTGGGAAGCATGGAGATACCCTGTTGATCTAAGTCCAAATCTGAATGTGTAAAGGTAGTTACCATACAAATTATTATCAGGGGGCAGGTAAGGGTAGTTGAAAGACAGATTCCTAACTTGGTAAATTCTCTGAAACGCTGTCACTTGTTCAAGACCAGGCAAGTAACTAATACAACCTGACCCATGACATGTATAGTAGTCTATCAGAACGTTGTAATAATCAACCGTCATTCCTACGGCAACATTATCAAAATTACAAGTCCCTATGGTAACTGCTTGAACTTTAACGCAAAGCAAAAGCAAGAAACCCAAAAATACTAGCATTGAAGAACATCTTCTTGGAGCTTGTGAGCTTGCTTATATATCGTTTGGATTTTGAATTTCAGGTCTGTAGGATATTATCCATGATATTTTCTAGCCATCATTCTTCGAACCAGATATGAAAAAAAAGGAATTAGTTCTTCAGCATGATTATTTCCTGCAATGGAATTTTCCCATACTTTATTTTGAAATTTTTTTGTTTTCGGAATCTTGAAAAGGAAAATTATTGACGTGTTCGTAAGGTTTTATGGGCACCATTCACAGGGCTGCTGATCCTCAGTTTTCCGCTCAAGAAAAAAGATGATGGCATAAAATCTGAATTGGGCGTAAGGCAAGAGAAATTCGATAAAATTTGACCAGTGAAGGTTTGAAATTTATAAAATAGTAAAAATCATGAAGTAGACCTATTACTCCCACAAGAATACGGAAAAGACAAAGCAGTGGACGAACCAGATGCACAAAGGACTAAAGCGCGCCTAACCATATTATAAGATTTCTGCTGATTGCAATTGCTTGACCAAGATGACATCTACCGGGGTACATCAATAGTTGTAAAACGCATGAGAATCCTCTTGGTTAGATATTTCGATGCGGTCACCACTCAGGCGAAAACATGTGATTCGTAAAGGCAATGACCTGATGATGCATGGTATGAGATTTCAATCTCATAAAGGGCCGTAGACATACAAGAGACGACATCATAGTGTCATGTCAACTTTTAGTGTCTTTTATGGTTTTGTTGTTCTATTATGCTGTGTCTCTACAACAATCATATTTTTTTCCTACTTGTTGTCATCAATGACATCCATAAATAATAGTTATCAAGTTTAACAGAAAGACAACTTTCTTCAGATGCCCCAGTACGAACGAGAGATATGAATAAAAGATGTTTGCGGAATCTGCGAAGATATGTTTCCGTGCGTATATTATGTGTCGGAAAGGTTTGGTAGCGATTTGCAATGTCGCCACGGAAATGCGCAACCAAACCAGGTCGAGGAAGACGGACAAAAAGCCCCTTTAAAGACTAAAAAGTTTATGTATGGAGTTGTTCCCTCATTCTCATAAATCTATTTTTCAATTCGATGGAATATGAATATAACATCAATTGATATGAATAAGATACGAGCCTGGATAGCAGTTGACCACGTAAGTTCACTACAGGCTCGGAATGATTCTGTTTCGCTATTGGTTCCAGGAAAAGAAATCTTCGTTATTATCTATTGCATGCCGGTCTTTATATTGTTGACTAGAGAAAATTCTTCATTTGAACTCAACACTAGTTATTTTCCTCTTGGGTCCTTCATGGTAAGGGTTCGTGTAACAGCCAGGTAGATGTTTTGAAAGGGTGGTGTTGGTTATTTCCTTCAAAAGAAAGTAATGCAAGTATTTGGGGTTGGTCGTTGGTATTCCGATGAAAATAGAGTATGAAAACTTTATTTTTAAGCATCAATAGTTCAACATCTAGTAACCAGTTAAAGGTCTATTCATCAGTTGAACGTCTATTCATCAGGTAAACGTTTGTTTATCAGGTAAGATTATGTAAGGATTTGGTTGGTGGTATTATTTTAGTTTCAACTGATGAATTATGTGCTCCGATCGAAGATATTTTCAAAGTTACGAGATACATTGTTGAACTTTCAGACCTATTATCAGGTAAATAACCATCACCTGACATATTCCTCTTTCTCTCATTGATATCCCTTTTTCTAGAATCGAAAAGGACTATAAGAAGAGTAAACAGTTCAATATCTTAACATATAAGTCAGTTTTATAAAACAGCCGAAATTCCTTCAGTCAAAAGCAGATCACTTTCGTCGAATAGCATTCAATAAGTCCACCATCGATCATCTAAATCTTACTTAACCTCGTGTGATATCGGATTAAAACTCCTAACACCCCTCTAACACCGTAATTTGTTCACTGCTCCACTTTCCCCATATAAACCGTTTTGGATCAAAAGTCCGGCTGGATGAAAGGAAGTCTCACAAGATAGCTAAAAACTCATCTTTCAACCCCAAAGACCTCCTCTTGCTATATTACAACTTTAATTGTTCTTACCCATATTATCCTGATTCATTAACTCCATTTGGTTTCAGAATAATTTCATATTAGTGGGCATTACATAAGCAAGGTTAATTATCGGTGGGTAATTCCCCTCAAATCCTTTTATCCTCAGCTCACTCATTTTTCACAGTATTTATTGAAAACTAAATCCACTCATAATTTATACAATGAATTACTTCCCAGAAATTAAAGAATTACCACCAGACCCATTGTTTGGATTAAAAGCTAGATATACCAAAGATTCTAGATCCGATAAAGTCGATTTAGGAATTGGTGCCTATAGAGACAATAATGGTAAACCATGGATTTTACCTGCTGTTAAATTAGCAGAAAAGAAGTTAATTAATGATGATAGTTATAATCATGAATATTTACCTATCGAAGGATACAAAGACTTTGTTGTCAATGCTGGTAAAATCATCATTGGTGAAGAATCTGTCGCTATCAAAGAAGATAGAATAGTTTCACAACAAAGTTTAAGTGGTACAGGAGCTTTACATTTAGTTGGAAAGTTTTTGAAAGATTTTTATCATAACAAAACAGCTAAGATTTATTTATCTAAACCAACATGGGCCAATCATAATCAAATCTTCACTTCTTTAGGTTTTGAAGTTGATAATTATCCTTATTGGGATAATGATAATAAATCCTTAGATTTACAAGGATTCTTAAAAGCCATTGAAGATGCTCCGCAAGGATCTATTTTCCTTTTGCATGCATGTGCCCATAATCCTACTGGATTGGATCCTACAGAAGACCAATGGTTACAAATTTTAAACAAATTATCAGAAAAAGATCATTTACCTTTATTTGATAGTGCTTACCAAGGATTTGCTAGTGGTAATTTAGAAAAAGATAGTTTCTCCATTAGAACCGCTGTTGACAAAAAGATCTTCAAAGCTCCAATCTTAATTTGTCAATCATTTGCTAAAAATTGTGGAATGTACGGTGAAAGAGTTGGTGCAGTTCATGTCATCCCATCTGAAACTAATGAAAAATTGAATAATGCTATTGCTTCTCAATTAAAGAAAATTATAAGATCAGAAATTTCTAATCCTCCAGCCTATGGAGCTAAAATTGTGGCTACTATTTTGAATGATAAGGAATTATTCAATCAATGGCAAGAAGATTTGACTACCATGTCATCAAGAATCAATAAAATGAGATTGAAGTTAAGAGAATTATTGATCAACTTACAAACCCCTGGTACTTGGGATCATATTGTCAACCAAACAGGTATGTTTTCATTCACAGGTTTAAACCCTGATATGGTTAAAAGATTAGAAGAAAAACATGGTATTTACATGGTTGGTAGTGGTAGAGCTTCAGTTGCAGGTTTAAATGATGGAAATGTTGAAAAAGTCGCCAATGCTTTTGATGAAGTTGTTAGATTTTATGCTAAGAGTAAACTTTAGAATTAAAACCTTTCTTTTTATAAAATTATAAGATTCTATGTTGATTTCTTAATCTCTCTGGGTTACCGAGTCACCTCACTAACTGTGGTACCACTTCTCATGGTTTAGCTGCAAATTCGCAATGAGTCAGAAAATTTTCATCATGTCAAGTTTTGGTACATTATTCAAAGTGACCACTTACGGTGAAAGTCATTGTAAATCTGTTGGTTGTATTGTTGAAGGAGTACCTCCAGGGTTCCCATTAACTGAAGATGATATTCAACCACAATTAACTCGTAGAAGACCAGGTCAAAGCAAGTTATCTACTCCAAGAAATGAAAAAGATAAAGTGATTATTCAAAGTGGTACTGAATTTGGTAAAACTTTAGGTTCACCTATCGGAATGTTGGTTTTAAATGAAGATCAAAGACCTCATGATTATGGTGAAATGGATGTTTACCCAAGACCAAGTCATGCTGATTACACTTATATTCAAAAATACGGTGTGAAATCATCAAGTGGTGGAGGTAGATCATCTGCCAGAGAAACCATCGGGAGAGTTGCTGCCGGTGCCATTGCTGAAAGAATGTTGGAAAAGATTAATAATGTTGAAATTGTTGCTTTCGTATCTCAAATTGGTAGCGTTTCAATGAATAAAGATACTCAAGATGAAAGTTTCATCAAATTATTGAATACTGTTACTAAAGAAAGTATTGATGCTACTGGACCAATCAGATGTCCTGATGACACTGTAAAAGAAGAAATGGTCAAAGTTATTGAAAAATACAGAGATTCAAAAGATTCCATCGGTGGTGTTGTAACTTGTGTTATTAGAAACTGTCCTATTGGTCTCGGAGAACCATGTTTCGATAAATTAGAAGCCAAATTAGCCCATGCTATGTTATCTATTCCTGCCACTAAGGGTTTCGAAATCGGTTCAGGTTTTAAAGGAGTTGAAATACCAGGTTCCAAACACAATGATCCTTTCTATTTTGATGAATCCTCCAAACGTTTAAGAACCACTACCAACAATTCTGGTGGTATTCAAGGAGGTATTTCTAATGGTGAAAATATTTATTTCTCTGTAGCTTTCAAATCAGCTGCTACTATAAGTCAAGAACAACCAACTGCTAGTTATGATGGTAAAGATGGAATTTTAGCTGCTAAAGGAAGACATGATCCATCTGTCACCCCAAGAGCTGTTCCAATTGTAGAGGCTATGACAGCTTTGGTAATTATGGATCAATTATTAATTCAAAATGCTAGAAAATCAACCATGGATCTCCTCAATTAGTTAATAGAATTTCATACACATCTCACTTGTACAGATAATCAAGTTAATCTAAAGACCCCTTTCCTTTATTTATTTATGGTTACTCTGTCTAATTCTCTTGTAAGTTTCGAGACCGACATTTCTTCGATAACAGGTTTAACACTCGCATTCTCAGAACTTATCATCATGGACTCAATCCAAATCATACTTATAACCTTGATCTTAGGGTTAGTTTCGGTAGTGGGGATCTACTACATTCAAAACTTTGAACTCAAGTCCACCAAGAAACCAACCTTTTTGATCATTGGTAATAATTATAGTGGTAAGACCACTTGGTTCATGAAATTACAAGGTAAGAAAAAACCCACCATCTCATCAATAGAAGCTAATTATGGGGAAATTAGATTACCTTTGAGTCAAGATAGTATTGCCAAACCATTCCAAATTGTGGATTACCCTGGGTACTTGAAATATGATAATTTATTCAAAAATTTAATCGAAGATATAAATTTGAAAGGTGTCTGTTTTGTCATTGATTCAGAGTTGAATAATTTTAATAAGAATTTGAATCTCATTGCTATCAAGTTGTTTAAGATCTTGACTATTACGGAAACTTATCCAAATGGAAAGGACTTCTTGTTTATGGTCAATAAGAGTGATTTATTCAACTCTTTACCAGTTAATAAGATTAGAACATTATTGGAAGCAGAAATGAATAAAGTTATAGAATCAGAGTTGAAAAATAACGAAGATGAATTGAGTTTCTGGCATGATTTATTACCATTCAAGTTTGAGAAGTTGAATGGGAACATGGATTTCAAATCAGGATCAGTCTTGAAGGGTAAAACTCAAGATTGGGAAAATTGGTTAGACGAAATTGTTGTCAACCCACAATAAATATGATAATCCTGAATTTTTGAGGTATCGTTCATTAACTATAAATCTTTCAATCCTCCTGTTGAAGGGAAAAATCCAGGTTCGTTAAGTTCCTTCATTCTTTTTTCATTCACTTTCTTGTTTATATAGTTTCTTAATCTGATTCTAAATACATCATTATTAAGGTTATATTTCTTGAATTTATAATTATCAATTTCGGTTTTCAAACTCTGTAATTCTTTATCGTTGGTCTCGATCTCTGTCTTGATATTATCATATTTCTCTTGTTGTTTGGTAGACTGTTCTTTGTCGGACATGCCTGGAATTTTATTGAACATTGAAGGTTTAGAATTGGCTTTCTTTTCCTCTAATTCTTTTAGTAGTAATTCTAAGGCTTCCTTTTTCTTCACAAGTTGATCATACTCTTCAGTAGTGATGTTCAGGGCAAACGAATCATCTTTTAAATGTGACAAACAAATGTAAAAAAAATCAGCGTTATTCTCTGTAATCAAAACATTTACTGAAGGTTTATAACATATCATACAAGACTTGCTTTGGTTAGTAGCAACGGTTCTAAGATTGTATTCATTGGTGAAAGGGTTTGACATTTCGCAGTTTTGATAAGAGATCCAGAGTTTTTCAATTACACAACCAGAGTTCCCCAAACTCATCATAATCATCCCAACTAGCAGAAGTAGCAGGTCGTATTGGGGGAGCCATCCACACTAAGATTTCAAAACCTGTTTTTACTCATGTTCAATGGCAAATAAAGTAACTTCATGTGGTTTCCAAGAATTCAGATCAAATTCACGTTCACACAGGTATCGCTACTAATTATATACCCACACAATCTCCAATGAGTCGAAAAACCCTTCAACTTGAAACCATAGACTCTTAGAATTGTGTTCAAGAGACTACGTACCGTTACCATCTTCACACTCTCATCAATTCCTATTATCTATACCATCAGTCCCATCGCACCCGTACACCACACCTAAAAGTTACGTGTTTCTATGTCGTGGCGACATCCCAACTTTTTGTTCATTCAATTTCATTTTGGTCAATTTTCTCATCAACCCCCTTTTCCCGCCAAAACAACAAGTTTTAACTAGGTGATTAATCACATTTATTTTCAGAAATTATTCTCTAGAAATCACTTATTCAAACACAAGTGATCATAAAGAATATCTACCAATCTTGATTTTTATCGATTAACAAAAAAAAAAAAATTTTTTTTCACCGTTAATCAATTAGTAATAAATCAATTGAATTAATATGGCAGATTATCAAGAAGCAGATATAGATTCTATCGTCGATAGATTGTTAGAAGTCAGAGGATCTAGACCAGGAAAACAAGTCACATTATTGGAACATGAAATCAGATATTTATGTACGAAAGCAAGAGAAATTTTCATTCAACAGCCAATATTGTTAGAATTAGAAGCCCCAATCAAGATTTGTGGTGATATTCATGGACAATATTATGATTTATTAAGATTATTCGAATATGGAGGATTCCCACCCGAAGCTAATTATTTATTTTTAGGTGATTATGTTGATAGAGGTAAACAATCTTTAGAAACCATCTGTTTATTATTAGCTTATAAAATTAAATATCCTGAAAACTTCTTTATATTAAGAGGTAATCATGAATGTGCTTCAATTAATAGAATCTATGGATTTTATGATGAATGTAAAAGACGTTATAATATCAAATTATGGAAAACTTTCACTGATTGTTTCAATTGTTTACCAATTGCAGCCATTATTGATGAAAGAATTTTCACTATGCATGGTGGTTTAAGTCCTGACTTAAATACCATGGAACAAATCAGAAGAGTTATGAGACCAACTGATATTCCAGATGTTGGATTATTATGTGATTTATTATGGTCAGATCCTGATAAAGATATAACCGGATGGTCAGAAAATGATCGTGGGGTAAGTTTTACCTTTGGACCAGATGTTGTATCAAGATTTTTACAAAAACACGATATGGATTTAATTTGTAGAGCTCATCAAGTCGTAGAAGATGGTTATGAATTTTTCTCAAAACGTCAATTAGTGACTTTATTCTCAGCTCCTAATTATTGTGGAGAATTCGATAATGCTGGTGCCATGATGTCAGTTGATGAAAGTTTATTATGTTCTTTCCAAATCTTAAAACCTGCTGATAAACAAAAATATCCTAATCAACTAATGAATAATGGTCAAAAGAAGAAAAGAGGTTCAAAATAGTCTTTCTTTAATCATTAAAAAATCTTTCACTTCATAACGTAACATAAGAATTCATTTCATTTTAATATCTTTTTATTGTAGTTTAATTTCATTGAATTCTAATGATTCTTTGATAGTATATAAGTTTATAACTTCTAATGGTTCGAATGAAATTATGATAAATATATAATGTCCGAAATTCTTAAGCCAAATCATGAAGTGGAAATGATTAGGATTTATAGTTAGGTTTAGTTAGTAGTTTATAGGTAGTAACGAAATATTAGTAAATTATCTCCTTCGGAATTCTTCATGTGTTGTTATCACATTGATGAATTAACCACGATTGTGTTTAAATATATGTTTAACTTGTTTTATCTTGTTTTATCTTATCGTATTTCTATTTGGTTGCAAAAAAACAGTCACACAGTCACATGAGCGCGTGATGTGTGATTACCGTTTTCAAGTAAAAAATTTTCTACTCATTAAAAATCAAGTCTCAGAATTTTTTCACTTTTTATTCAATTGACTATTAAAGATGGTATGTAATTAGTGAAATAAGTGGATTTATACCAGAGTATATGGAACAGAGTGTGCAGATATGAAGCTGACAATGAAGTAAATCTCAATGTGAAGACGAAAGTACATCAAAAAGATCAAAATAACCCGAAATGAAATAACAGAGTATTGAAGCCATCATCTACCTAATGAAAATCATACGAGTTCATGAATAATATTTAGAACATGAAGATATTTCAAGACTACAAATATGACATTCAAAAGCGTTATTGTTCATTATCCAATCTGGCCATGAAAATCAACCCCCATCAATTATGAATAATTACTAACTTTTATAGGTTTTAGTTCAAGATTTATTACACCCAAATCCAGCATCTGAATTACAAGCACACAAGAAAAAACAATTAGTTCAATCTCCAAGATCATACTTCATGGATGTTAAATGTCAAGGTTGTTTAACTATCACCACTGTTTTTTCACACGCTCAAACTGCTGTCACTTGTGATAACTGTTCAACTGTTTTATGTACCCCAACCGGTGGTAAAACCAAATTAACTGAAGGTTGTTCTTTCAGAAAAAAGTAAATTTATTCCTTGTATAATTAATATAACGCATAGAATCAATGTTCTAATCAATTTCTCTCATGTTTCTGGGTTAATCTAAGTCTTATTGCAGTCAACGAACACAAACACTTGAAGTATATCAAGGTTATCTCCCCATCTGATCCCTTTGTACAAACATCATCCCTATCTTATTTTAAGTCTCCATACTTAGGGTCTTGTCGTTCATAAACCAGATCTATGAAAGTCTCTCATGTCGTGATGTCGGAAACTAGAATTACCATTTTCGGTCATATTGAAAACAATATGAGACCCACAGATGAATGCTATTATCTTTTCCATCCTTCTATCGTAACAAGAGAAAGAATAAGACAATCACATTGAAACATGCTTAAGGCCATTTTTCTACTAATAACGATAGTTTATGGTAAAACTAATACCATTTATGATTTAGTAAATGGTAAGATCTTCATTCACTTATCTAATAATGACTTGCTTTCCATTAACTTTAGCATTGATGGAAAAGATCAAGATTTTCAACAAACAGTATTAGATTCACCACCCGAAGGTACTGATTTAGTGCTTCTCAATCTGACCCTATATGGATTTAATAAAGATAATGATCAAATGGGGATGATTAAATATGACAGTCAACAACATAAATGGCTGAAAATAACTTTAAACTTCGATGATATCAATGATGATAAGTTTTATGAAGATACCAATTATTTAACTTCACCAATATCACAAGAATTGTATTTATATGGAGGTAAAAATGGGGATATCACCAACCGTTTAATATCATTGGACTTATCAAATTATAAATTTTCCAATATTTCCACTTCTACCAAACCACAACCTTTCTTTGGAGCTTCAAATGTGTTAATTAATCCTACGACCCAAGTATTGATCGGTGGACAAAGTCAACAAGGGTGGTTAAATATGTATCAATTGGCTACTTGGGATTTCACTAGTGGATGGTCTTTCAATGCTGTGAATAAAGATAACTCCACTATAGTTAATTCTAGAATTAATCCCACTTTACTTCCGATATTTTCACCTTTGAATAACGGTTCATTATCTACAATATTGAGTGATTATAAAGTTAATGAAATATTGATGATAGGAGGAGAGAATGAAGATGGTGGAATGGCCACTCCAGAGATTTCCATGTTGTCAATGGACAGTAATAATTGGTATTATGAACAAACCTCAGATTTCAATACTTCCGATTATTTAGGTTTTGCAACGATATTCGATAATTTCTTAGCTATCTCGTCGTCCACTAACAAAAGGTCAGAATATGAAATCAACATGTTTGACTTACAATTCAAAAAAATTGACAAGTTGAATGTTCCAAAAACTGCTCTGGAACTAGATCAACAGCACAAGAAAGAAAAAAATTCCTTACAATTAAAAGCCATACTCGGTAGTATAATTCCTATTTGTAGTATCCTTGTAATTGTATCAGGAGTATATTTCTTCATGAAATATCAGAAGAAAAAGAAATTGGAAAAAGAGTTAAGTGATCTCAATTACCATTATGAAAACTACTTCAATATGAAATCATCTGACCATCACGAAAAATTAAGCTTATTGTATAATGATTCGACCTCAACATTGGATGCTAACTCCATTGATTCCTGGGTAAGGAAGAGGCAAGAATACGATGATCATAAGGTCAAAGAAAATCCATTCATGCAAAGTCAAGAAACATTGAATGAAGAGATAAAGACTCCTGAACCTTTGAAAACCATTACCAAATTAAATCGTTCAATGATAAAGTTGAAGAAATCAATAAGTTTCAATAACATGTCTCCTACAAAGTACAGTCATAACTTATTACCTGATCATGAAGCGGAAATTGAAAATTCTTTCAGTATACGGAAACCGGATCAACAAGAGTTTGATATTGGTAGTTTGGTAGAAGAGTATAATGATTTGGATTACGAAGAAGATGAAGTATTTGATGATGAAATTGAATCAGATACGGAAGATAATATAGATGTACAAGTATTAGTAAGTTCTAAAAGAAGAGCTCCATTAAAAGTAGTCAATCCCGATTTATCATCAATAGATGAATCCGTGGTCAGACAAAGAATTCCTTCAAACGAAAGGGAAGAATGAATGTATCATGTGTAAATGTCTCCTCTTCCGATCACTTGTCATTACCAAATCTCTTCACATTGCCCGTAAATTCTATTTTAGTCTTGAGTTATCTCAACTTTTCAGTGTGTCAACTTATGTGACATTGAATTTTTTCCACGCTTAAGTAATCAACAGTTTTTTTCGAGAACCTCTCACCTAGGGATAATTGACGATAGCGGTAATCTTACAAGGCATCAAACAATAGACAGATCTTTGGTTAAATTCAAAGCATCAACTACATAGTTAACCTACAACGTCACTAACCACCATCCAATAGTAAGTATTATCGAAGGTTAATGAATTGAATAATGGGGGATTATAGTAATAATGAAAATTCTGAAATTGATTATAATTTCATGAAATCTGAAGATGACGGTCAATTAAGAGATAATTTGGACTTCAAATATGAATCCTTTCGTCACTACGGTGATAATGATGGTAATAATATGGGGGCTCACATATCCAATGAAGGAAATGATGAATTTAATGCTTTTAAACATGGAAATAATATAGACAATAACTTAATTAATGATATGAACACACAAGATAAGAATTATAATCCAGAAATTACTTTTAACATTCCTGGAGCTTTTGATAATGGACAAGTGGAGAAAATGGAAATAGATGATTCACCTCCATTTACAATAGAATCAGATTTATATTTTGATAGTCAAAGTCAACAAAATGTAGATACAAATGACTTAGATTATGATAGAAAAGAGATGTTTCAAAGTCATTTCAATCGTCAACAGTTTTTAAATGTTAGGGGTAGTAATTCCCTGATTCTGGGTATGGGTATGATCAATGGTGCTGCGCCCGGAAACTCTGGGGTAGGTAATGGGAATAATATGAATGGGATTCCTGGTAACATATCGACCCCTACACCATCATCTGCTTTACAATTTGATACTCCCAAGTCAACTCAATTCACTTCTTTTGATAATCATCATGATAATAACTCAATTTATTCAAGTTTTTTAAATGACAACGAAGTCGGAAGTTTTAACGATCACATGAGAACTCAATCCATTGATGGAGGATCAAGTTTCAATCCCACATCGTTATCTGTTAATCCCAATAATCCTAATAGTTTGAATATCGGGATTTATCAAAATTATGAATTATCACCTTTAACAACAACTACTTCATTGACCCCTTCTGTTAATTCATTACATTCGAATCAACCTTCATTTTTTTCAGCTCAACAATACTTATCTCGTCATTCCGTTGATAACGGTAATTCATTTGATCAAAATTCTTTGAGTAATTCAATTAACAATTCAATTAATTCAGGTAATCAAAAGAGAAATGTTAGTGGTAGATATTTAAATTTTAATTCCATTTCAAACTATATACCGTTTATGAATGATAAAAGAAATGGTCAAGATAGAACTAGTCCAAATGGTGGGCCTCCGTCACTTTTAACTCACACTTCATCATTATTTAATACTAGTTCAACCCCTAGACAACAATCTAAACATTTGATTAGAAGTATATTCAAATCTAACCCTAGTGAAGGTCAATCACAAGAATTACCTGAAACCGAAGGCTTAAACATTAATTTAGGTCCTGATATGGAAGAAGATTTTCAAAGTTCAGATTTTTTAATGATGAGTCCTCAGGAAACTGATGATAATTTAGATCCCTTGCCTGTTAAAAAATCCAAGAAGACTAAAAGAGGGTTCTTAAACAGATTTAAAGGTCCAAAACAAGATGAAAATTCCGAAATCGAACAAGTTGATAATTCAAGTAAAAATAGTGGTAATAATTCATTCCATGAAGATGAAATTGATCATGTATTCCATGGTAATATGAGTAGAACCCCTTCATCAGCTAATACTGTAAGAACTAACAATAATGTCAATACCAGCAATGGGAATATCAGTATGAATAATACAAGTAATGGTAATGTATCATTAGATAATATTACCCCTAATCTTCAAGAAGGTAAGGGGCCAGATTATGCAGCATTATTTGAGAACGTTGGTAAAAGAAAACCTAAAAAAGTTAGTAAGCCTTCGAACACTTTATCTTTTAAGAAGAAAATAAAAGCTGAAGATGAATACAATGATATTCACTCAAATAATCTGTATGGTTCAGAATCATTATCAGTTTCAACATCAAATACTTCACATTCTTATAATGTCAAGGTTGAAGACGATAATGAAGAATTTAATGATGATGATGAATCATTAACTTCAGCTTCCAAAAGAATTTTGGGTTCAAAGCTAATGAAACGTAAAGGAATCAAAAAAGAAGCTGAAATAAAACATGTTAAGAGCAAAATCGCAGGTGATAAAGGAGTGGAAGTTGAAGTCGACCTTAAAACTCTCGATTTACCTGAATCCACACAAATTTATCCTGCAAATATAGTGACTTCAAAATCAAGAATTAGAGGTAGAAAGGAAAACAAGGAAGCAGATTTGACTGATTCTTCGAAAATTTATTTATGTAATTATTGTTCCAGAAGATTCAAAAGACAAGAGCATTTAAAAAGACATTTTAGATCTTTGCATACTTTTGAAAAACCTTATGATTGTGATATTTGTCATAAGAAATTTAGCAGATCAGATAATTTGAATCAACATTTGAAGATTCATAAACAAGAGGAAGAGATGAACTCCCTTAATTAGGCATAATAGGATGGATAGGAAATTTCTTACTCTGTTTCTCTAAAAAAAACTTATACTTTTATATTAAAACATTTATCCAGGGTATAGAACTAAAAAAAAACCGTTTAAAAACCACCAAGTTCCCCTACATGGCCCAATAAATTATTCTCGTATTTGATGGGACTTGAATATTCGACATTACCTAAAGGTAATTGAGCAACTTCATTCAGATTGAGTTGTATTCCTCCTTCACAGATATTCCTTATTCTATGCTTTCTCATAGCATCCACTCTAGCAAATTGTTTACCACAAGGACATTCACAAGGTCTTGATTCTAAATGTCCCTTAACATGACGATTCAAATCATGTTGTCTGACAAATTTCTTAGGACAATAAGCACAACTGAAAGGTCTATCACTTAAATGAGTTTGAATGTGTGATCTTACATTATATCTTCGGGTAAATTTTTTTCCACAGTCTTTATAAGTACAGATGAAAAACTTTTCTTCATTGGGACCTTCCCAATACTTGTCCAACTCTCCTGGGGGTAATAAAGATGTCTTTTTAATTCTTTTCTTGGCTGAACTTTGTCTAATAGCTAATTTCACATCTTTATTTGATTTAGCATTTGGTGATACTATTGGACTCCATTCAAGAATTACTTTATTTCTTGAAGGTGTTATGGGTTGTGTAGGTTTTAAAGGTGTCATTTGGGGGATTGTGTTGTCAGCATCAACGGTCTCGTCATAATCATTAATATTCCTCAATGGTGATGAATAGTAATTCTTTATAGGTGAAGAATTAATTGATTTGGAAGGTGAAGAATAATCTGATGGGAAAAATTGATTGTCATCAGAGAAAAATTGGGGATTGTAAAATAAATTTTCTTCATGACCTGGCGATGAAGTAAGGTGTTGGGGAGAATCTCCGTTGTAAGATTGTGGTTCAGGTGATGACTGTTCGGGTGATCCGTGACTTAATGTGGGTGGTGAAGGAGGAGGTAAATAAGTATTGAAATTTTGAAGATTATGCTGTATTTTTTGTTGTCCTTGTATCCTTTGACCTTCTCTCTGTATTCTTTGAATTTGTTGAGCTTGTTGTGGTGACAGTTGACGACTTTGGGGATTACTTATTGGTTCATTAATTGGAATGGGTACATATTTCAATTCATAGTCACTATGCGGCTTTTCCAATAATGGTTCAATATCATCAGCATAAACTGGTGACTTACTATTACTGTTAATTCTTCCTAACTCTTGTAAATATTTGGCACTATAAGAAACCCTTGGAGTCCCCGTTCTCATGGGTAAATTCGAAGGTGTGGGTGAAGGTGATGGAGGAAATTTGTAAGATTTGGGATTAGTATTAGTAACAATATAATCGGTTTTCTTTTTTGGTTCTTCTTTGATTCCAGTCAATTTGGGTGATGGTGAGCCTGTAATTGAAGCTGATCCAGGACGATTCAATGATGGCTGTTGACTATTCGATAATGAATTGCTATTGGAATGTTGAACTGTTCTTAATAATTGTACTGGTGATATAGACTTATCTTTGTCATTTATATCAATTGATAATTCTCTTGTATGATTGTCAAAACCGAAGATTGCTGTACCACTAATCTTCCTACTATGACCTTTTTGATGGTAAAAATTCATGGAATTACTAGCACCATGGGATAAACTCAAACTATTGAAATGAGTTTGGTTGTTATTGGATAATTCATTGACAAATCCTGTTGGAACATCCAAATCTTGAATTCCACTTAACGTCTGATTGAATAAATCTTCAATATCATCATATTCTAAATAATTATCTAAGGCTGCTTCATTTTTCAATACAGTTTGATCCCAATCAGAGTATTGATTCATGGTAATATGTTTTTTAGGTGAATCTTGAGTCTAATAAGTATTTTATAGCTATTGGATAAAGTAATGAACGAAGGGTAGTATTTAACAAGTTTAGATCACAATAAATAAATTTTTAGACTAACCAAAGGTTTTATTAAATGAGTTTCTGTCACCTTCCCAATTGGGACTAGAGGTAAATATTTGCAATATATGAATGTTGAACGAGATGAAAAATTTTCCTTTTCCGGAAAGATTGATAATAGATTACCTGACGTTGCCATGATATAGGGATCTGTGTAAACGGGGGGTGAATAAAAGGCAAGGGTCTCATTAGTCTGCAGGGTGATGATCAGCATCCATATCGCATAAAACAAAAAAAAAATGTCCTAAATGAGGATCAAGTCCGATGAGAAGATAAGAGAATGAGGGTGAATTTATTTAATAAATAACTATTGCATTAATAACATCTTTCTTGGATCTTCGATTAATTCTTTAATGGTTTTTAAGAATGTAACAGCTTCTCTACCATCTAAAACTCTATGATCATAAGTTAAAGCTAAATACATCATTGGTCTTGAGACTATTTGACCATTAACAGTTACTGGTCTTTCTTTAACACCATGTAAACCTAAAACGGCAGTTTGTGGCATGTTAATAATTGGAGTACCATATAATGAGCCGAAAACACCACCATTTGAAATAGTGAAAGTACCACCGGTCATATCTTCTAAAGTTAATTTACCATCTCTAGCTTTTTTACCTAAATTACTGATTTCTTGTTCAATACCTAAGATTGATAATGATTCAGCATTTCTTAAAACTGGAGTAACTAAACCTTTTGGAGTAGCAACAGCAATTGAAATATCAGTATAATCTCTGAAAACTATGGTATCATTATTTTCAATGGCGGCATTAACAGCTGGTAAATCTTTCATAGCTAAAGTTGAAGCTTTAGCGAAAGCACCCATGAAACCCATCTTTATACCAGTTTTATCCAAGAATTCATCTTTGTATAATTTTCTCATTTCCATTAAATTGGACATATCAACTTCATTAAATGTAGTCAATGAAGCAGCAGTGTTTTGTGATTCTTTCAATCTTTCAGCGATTCTTAATCTCATTCTGTTCATTTTAACTCTTTCTTCGTTTCTTGAAAAGTTAGTGAATGAAACAGATTCTTTTGGTTGTTCTTTGGTTTCCTTTTTAGGTTGTTCTTTTGGTGGTTGTTTAGCTTCTTTTGGTTGTTCTTTTGGTTGCTCTTTTGGTTGTTCTTTAACTTCTTTTGGTTCTTCCTTTGGAGCTTCTTTTGGAGTTTCCTTTGGTTCAGCTCCACCAGCTGGGGCTTCACCTTCTTCAATTTTAACAATTTCTTGACCAACTTCAACAGTATCTTCAACACTTACTAACAATTCAGTGATAGTACCATTTACTGGGGAATTAACTTCAACATCAATTTTATCAGTTTCAATGGTAGCAATTAACTCATCTTGCTTGACGAATTCACCAACTTCTTTGGCAAATGATGATAAAGTACCTTCAGTAATGGATTCAGCCATTTCTGGTACTTTAACGGTATGAGCAAACCTTTTGAATTGAAATTGATTTAATCCATTAAATTTCAAATGGGTGGTTGATAATTTGGTTAAATTTCTGGAAGAAATTTTCAAACCGTTAGTTGATGATTTCAAAACTAATGGTAAAGTCTTAGATCTTAAACTTCTTGACAACATCTTTGATGGGAAAAAATTTAGTGATGTTAATTTTTATATTTCAACAAATGTCGCGAATAACAAAAATGACAATACTTTCATTGGCTCAGGTTCCCTTAAATCACCGGGGATATTTTGGCTGCGAAAGTTTCAACCGGGTATAGTGGAGACGATGAAACAGTAAAAGTTTGGATGGCACGGGTATCAGACTTGGCATATGGATAACTTACGATATCGAATATGGGAGGAACCGTAACACTAGCCGTAACACCGGTTAACACTCAAATTGCGGATACATGTTTATAGGGAATGGAACAGAAAAAATAGATTTCTTCAAAAAAAAAAGAGCCCGACGCGGGACTCGAACCCGCAGCCTTTTGATAGCTTCTAATTAAAAGTCAAACGCTCTAGCCGATTGAGCTAGCCAGGCAATTATTGAATAATTTTGGTGGTTCTATTAATGTACTGAAAATTGAATTCTAAAAATTTTTGAATTCAATTTATTTGTTCAAAAGAACAATTTTCCGTAAGTATCTTTAATCTGTCGGTTCTATTTTTTCTTCACTGAGATCATGCATATTAACGATCATGCCAATATCAGTCAAAAAAATGTAAACCACAAGGACAAGGACGAATAAAACCCCCAGAACCCTCACAAAAAATTTCCCCTATTTGAGATTTGACATACTTGACATATTTTTGAGAGATGGATAACGACAAGTTACTTGAAAGCGACGTCCAGGTAGACGATTCCATAGAAATGGAAGACTTAGATGATGAAATCCTCAGTTCTTTGAAAGACTTGGATTTAGAACCTGCTGTCGACTGGAATCTTTTATTGGATAAATTGAAGAAGAACTTATCTTTAATTTATGAGAGGAAAGGTAACCTAAAAGTCCTCAAATATTTGAGGGATAATGAAGTTCTTATGTATGACGTATTATTATCATTTGATCCTTCAGAACCTCACTCCCTAAACATTGTTGATTTCAGAACCATACCCCTTGAAATACAATTAAAGACCATGTTGGTGAACGCAACCCTCCACAAAAGTAAAGTTATTGACATTTGTAAGAAACATCAGATGATTGAATTATCCGAAAACCTGAAATTCTACGCGTTGGGCTGGAAACTAGGGTTTTATAAAGAAGGTTGGATACTTCTAAATTTTCTTTTGAGCTTTCCTATTTTTATAGGCCTAATTGTCTTGTTACTATTTGTTTTCGATGCTTAAATCACAAAATTTTTCACAAAATTCCAGAGGAAAAAGGAAAATTGATTGGGTATTCATGGGACACATTATAGCTACAGAGTAAGTACGAATTTCCTTTACGTTTCAAGCTATTTCTCAACTTGAAGAGTACATTTCGGAGTGGGTTTGGTCTCCTCAGGGTCATTGGATAGGATCTGGTTATTAAGGAGCAAGCGGTTCCTCCCCTGTACATGATGGTGTAACTCCTAGAAACATTTCTGGTTGTCATAAATTAATTAAGTGAATACACAGTAACTATTCTCTATATTCTAACAATTTATAAAAGTTTTTGAATTCAGTTTATCTGTTCATAAGAACAATTTTCTGTTAGTATCTTTGATCTGCAGATTCTATTTTTTCTTCACTGAGATCATAGATATTAACGACTATGCCAATATCAGTCAAAGAAATGTAAACCCACAAGGACAGGGACGAATAAAACCCCCAGAACCCTCACAAGAATTTTCCCCCATTTGAGATTTGACATAGTTGACATATTTTCGAGAGATGGATAATGACAAGTTACTTAAAAACGACGTCCAGGTAGGCAATTTCATAGAAATGGAATATATAGATGATGAAGTCATTAATTCTTTGAAAGACTTGGATTTAGAACCTGCTGAAAGCTGGGATCATTATTGGGATAAATGGAAGAAGAACTTAATTTTAATTCATGATAGCAAAGCCAACCTAAAAGTCCTCAAATATTTGAGGGACAGACATGCTCTCCTGTATGACGTATTATTATCATTTGATCCTTCAGAACCTCACTCCCTAAACATTGTTGATTTCAGAGCCATACCCCTCGAAATACAATTAAGAACCATGTTGGTGAACGCAACCCTCCACAAATATAAAGTCAATGACACTTATAAGAAACATCGGATGATTGAATTATCCGAAAACCTGAAATTCTACGCGTTGGGCTGGAAGCTAGGGTTTTATCAAGAAGGTTGGATAATTCTCAATTTGTCGATGGTATTCCCTATTTTTATAGGCCTACTTATCTTTTTGCTATTTGTTTTCGCTGATTGAATCACAAAGTCCTTCACCAAATTCCAGAGGAAAAAGGAATATTGATTGGGTATTCATGGGACATATTATAGCTGCAGAGTAAGTACGAATTTTCTTTACGTTTCGAGCTATTTCTCAACTTGAAGAGTACATTTTGGAGGGGGTTGGTGTCTCCTCAGGGTCATTGGATAGGATCCGGTTATTAATGAATAAACGGCTCTTACCTTGTACATGATGGTGTTTCCCCTGAAAACATTTCTGGTTGTCAACATTCCTGACGTATCTAACCGTTATGATCCGCTCTACACCTTGTAAGTGTACTTACATTTTGTTATTCATAAGCGTGTTATGTGCACATAAATTTCTTTGAGTTAATAGACTTCCCTTGTTCACAGCAGCATTGGTTGTATAGAATCACCATAACTAGTTTTATGATGTTTTTTTTTTACTCTTTTTTTGTTAATTTTACGATTTTTGACCGTATGACATAGGGGATAAAATAATCAAAAATGAAAAGAAATTGAAAATGGAGAAAAAAATTCTTAGTCACAGAAACCACATATATGCTTATATGACACATTTGGATTCAGTTAGTTGAAAAAAACAATCAAACATTACTTTAAAAGGAAGTGTCGTGCACACTACTAAAAAGTCTGTGTATAAATAACTTTTTCTCAAAGAAGTATGTAATAGGAGGGATGGCCGAGCGGTCTAAGGCGGTAGACTCAAGTTCTATTATCTTCGGATGCAGGGGTTCGAATCCCCTTTCCTTCATTATTTTTTTCTTTCTACTATTTCCATCAATTAAATAAATATTAGTGGACTTGGTGGAATGGATGATTTTTTTATTTACACTTACAGGATAAAAAGAGTACGAAAGGAGCACAAAAAAGGCACAAGAAGAGTACAGTTTAACAAATGTATATTGCGAATTTTCGATTATGTATATGTACTTGTGAATAAATATCACCTATTGATAATTAGCTAATGAACTCATTAATTGAGAGTTACCACCATTTTGTTGACTTTCCATTATGAATTCTTCCATTATACCGAAGGCTGAACAGATACCAACAACACCAGTGACAGCCTTACCAAAGCCACCAAGGAATTCACCAACTAAAGCTAAAGAAGTGATTAAGAAAGCACCTGAAACTGAAGCAACAGGAATAATTCTACCCAATTCTTTAACGATGGAAGCATCTCTTTTACCACCAATGGTGATACCTTGTTCTTTAAATTGTTTGGCAATATCAACGGCACTTGATCCAGAGAAGTAAGACCAATAATTAGCAAACCAACATGATAAAAAGATGACCAATGAACTGGAAATAACAGTTCTCAAAGGATTGATTAATAATTGGTAAATTGATGAAGGTAAAGATAAATAGTATAAAACACCATTAGATAAAACTAATTGATTGTTGACTAATTTATAATCACCCAAAATAGCATTACCAGTTAACTTAACTAAAAAGTATCCAACAACTTGAATATTAGCTAAAACGGTAAAAGCAAATAATAAAGGTAAGGCACCGGTGTATAACAATTTGATTGGATAAATGTTATTCATACCTCTCATTTTAGTTGATCTGATTGGTAATTCGATTCTGAAGTTGTTGATACCAATAGCGACTAAAATAACAATCAAGGAAATATAGAATTGATTCAAGTTTGGTAACTCAGATCTAGTGAAAGAATTCAAGACTGATTTACCTAATTCTTTAGGATTGAAAGAAAAGTTTCTAATCAAATTGGTCAAAGCACCATGATTTTCTAATTTGTTGGAGTTAGCTAAAGGAATCAATTCTAAACCAACGACATCTTTAACAAAATTGGTAGCATATTGTAAAGTTAATAAACATAAAATACCACTACCAAAACCATAACCTTTATCAAAAGTTTCAACTAATAAAGTTAAGAAGAAAGACATACCTAAAACTTGATAACTAATGAATAATGCACTTCCAATAGAAATGGTTTCACCAACATTTAAACCTTTAACACTTGAACCATAATAATTTGAAAAAATCAAACCTAAACAATAGATTAAACTAATAACTAATGAAGTGATTTTTTGACCTGTTTGGAATAATTCACGTTCAGATCTAACACCTAAATGGACTTTGATCTTTTTGAAACCAGCTAAGATTTGCCAAAGGAATCCTGAGGTGATAACTGGTAATAAACCTAATTCTAATAAAGTACCCTTTTCCATGGCGAAGATTGATCTGAATTGATAGAAAGGATCTTCAATGAATAAAGAACTGTTAGGTTTTAAACCATAAATAGGTAATTGACCAAATAAGAAGATTATACCAGTTGAGATGGTAATAACGATCTTTTCATCAAAAGTGACAGCTTCATAAGGACTTTCGATTTCTGGTAATACGGGTAACAAAAACTTGACTAAATCAAGTAAACGAACTAATTTGTTAGTACTAGAAGGGTTTATAGGTCTGTTTTTGGTGTTAAAATCTTACATACATCCACTCATAGTTAGTCGACGTTGAAAATTTTTTTGCGAATGATAAGGTGCGATCTACCAGCCAGTTGGCGGACCTCGCACCGCAAGTGGGGATTATAGCTGGTAAACTTGATAGGAGCCATTGTTTATGTAGAGGCGATAAGAATGTGAATCATACATTCGTGATGAGAGAGTCATTGGCGCTCCCGAGAATAACAGGTACAAAATATTCAACACTATAAACTACGGTGAGATTCTCGTCGTATAGCGATAAGGAAAAATCAAAGATAGTGGTGGCAACATTTAACAATAGAATAAGCGTGAATTACGAGAGGAAATAACCAAGAAAGAAGTGTCAAGAACAAATTCCAAAGAACTATAAATTATCTATAAGTCAAATTTAGTGGCCATTTCAATTGCAGCCAAACCCCAATCAGCACCATGATTATGACCTCCTAAACCAGCTCTTTGTCTAGCTTGTTCATCAGTTAAACAAGTTAAAACCCCGAAAATGATTGGTTTACCCAATTCAAAACTTAAATCCATGATCTTCTGGGATACAGAATCACAAATATATTCGAAATGCATAGTTGAACCTTTAATTAAAACACCGATAGGAATAACAGCATCTAATGGTTTACCTTGTTTATCCCATTTTTCTGAAAATTTCTTGGTTCCAAAAGGCAATTCAAAAGACCCAGGAACTGATTCAATAATGATGTTCTCTTCTTTCACACCGAATTCTAATAATTTATCATGAGCTCCTTTAACTAAGGAATCAATGATTTCTTTATTCCATCTAGCATGTAAGATTCCGATTCTTAACTTAGAACCATCATAAGTCTTGTCTAATTGTCCTAATCCGTGGATAGCCATTTTCGATATTGGTCGTTGATGGAGATTTAAATATGATGCAATGCTCGTAAGTCGTGCGAGAATTACGCTTAGTAAATTATTGACACTATTAATAATATTAATAAGAAAGGTAAGGTTTGTAGGTTAGAGGTCACGACGACAAGATCACGACGGATGGAATACGGCATGGTAATAGTAAGATCTATTTTCCTGGGAGAATAAAGGTTAAATAGGAATTTGAAACATTCTATGGCAATTTGGTGAAAAGTTGGCTATTTCGGTACTTACTTAAATAAGAAAGATACTATGTATGCTGGATTATTGTTAAGTATCATATATGAGTCCTTTAATCATCATTGTCCGAAATGCCACAATGAACAGTGACTTCCCTAGAGCGTTTTCATCACCCGGACATTACTCTTCTCAAAAAATTTTCCACTCACTATGAAAAAATTCTACCTACCATACCAGTTTCCACTTTCTTAACAAAAGAAAACCATTCAAAGTACTTTTAACCTGAATGAAACCATTCCACTGAATTTGTTTGATAAACTTTACCAAATGATGTCAATAATATGAGGATAAATTTTTAAACGATTAAACATGAAGATAATTATGGTAATAAAAAAAGTCTTTCACCCCTATCTGATTATTGATATCTATTGGGAAAGGTTACTAATTGAATTTAGATTGGGCAAGGTTTTCAATTGTTTTTTGTTGAGTTCTATGTAAATTGTGGGATCTTGTTTGTTCGAATATGGAGGAGATTGAGTGGGGGAATTACTCAACAAGATGGCTAAACTCCAAAATTTCTTGATGGTCTTTGTTAAGATCTTCTTTTCTTTTTTTGAAGCAAGGGGTCATACGGGATGTGACAATCTGTATCCTACGATCCGTTCGGGTCAAATCTTAAACTGCTAAATAAATACCTCAGATTGAATATCTCAAGGCATGTAACCTACACATCTAAAGACGACAACCATTTCAAATATCTGTAGCTCATACACCTGAATGATGCTAAGCAGACCATTCTATTGTAACCACATTTCGGGGTTCCATAATTTCATCCTTCTACCACCTTGTGACTATGACCGGTGAAACAATTCCACAGTTCGTGTCGCTGCCAATCTCGCATCATTTCCGATAAGGATAACAAACGCAATTAATAAAATTTGTACCACAAAGTATTTGACTCCCTAGGATTAATCACTGGAAGAAGATATAAGAGAATATAGATAACTATGGCCTTCAACGGATATAAATTAACTTATCCTACAGCCAAAATTGCTGTCAATAATGACAAAGAGGAAGTAAATTCAATCTTATCTGATGATAAGAATTCCTGGGTTTTATTTAACCCAGACGATGATATTCTATCATCAACACAAAGACTGGAACTGTTTCTGGAAATACAAAGTCAACAAACAGATAGACAAAGTGTAGAGGATCAAACCGATGATGAACAAGAAGAAAGTGATGAAGAACAGCAACTAGAAGAAGACGAAGAAGATGATTTGATTGATAATTTGGATACTTTTAAGATTCGGAACATGTTTTCTAAGAATTACGATGCTATAAAGAAATGGAAAAATAATATCAATAATGATTTCTTCGATGACAATTTGGCATCATGGGATCTAGATGAGAATTTATCTGTCAATCAATTAGATACTACTATTCTTGACAAATCTTTCTATGGAGATGAACTTATAAGGAATCTTAATGCCAAAGATTTCAGAAAATTCAAGAAAATTCAATTAAATCTAAAGAATTATTTAAACCAAAGACCTAATTATGTCATCGATCAATTATTATTGAAGACATTACCGTTGAGCCAACAACTTCAATTGAAGAAAATTGAAAGAAACAACAACATTTTCAATTATCATAAGAACCTTATCAATATTAATGACGACAGTAGTACTAGTTCGTTAATAATGGTGGAGGACAGGTGAGTAATGAAAGAGGGTAAGGGGAACAGGTAATGGACATGGGTGATTGATAAAGTGATCACTAATTGTAAGAATAGTATAAATTCATAACAGTAGCATCGGGACACTTGTAAAGTAAGGTCATATCAACGGTATAGGAAGTAATATATAAAGTAAAGTAGTATGTCTCTTATCACATGATTCACACACGACCATCGCACCAACCACCCATGACAGACGTTGAAAACGCGTAGGAAATATTACGATAAAACTAATAACATGTTTCAATCAATTAGACAATTCTCCCAATCTTCTGTTAGATCAGCCTTTGCTAAAATGCAATTATTCGGTTCTGTTGGAAATATCTCCGCTAAAGAAACCAAAAATGGTGTTCCATTCATCACTTATTCATTAGCTGTTAACAGATTTGCTCCAGGGGAAGAAAATAATTCAACTACTGACTGGTACAACATCGCTGTTTTCAATGATAAACAAGTTCAATTCTTCAATGACTACTTAAAGCCAGGTATGCAATTATATGTTGAATGTGATGTCAGACAAAATGCTTACATTGACGAAACTGAAACTAAAAGATACTCAACCAACTTAACTCAAACCAGTTATGATGTTATTAGATTCGCCAAGAGAGAACAACCTGAAGAAGTCGAAGAATCTGCTTAGATTTTTTTTTTGTATAACATCACTGTATTATAGGTTTGTAGTCAAATAGGTTAACTTTCAAAGAGAAGGAAAATGAGAGTGAATAATCACTTTCAGATTGATTAGACTTCTGTTTGGTCATCATACTCTTTGGGAATATATAATCTTCTAATTGAGCTCTCGTTGTATCTCCACGAAGAAAGCCTTCAAAAAAGTCTCGAGTAAATATGGTTTATGGTTTGAGAGAAGTTAGTGGGTGTTTGAAATTGGAAAGTTCTTGTATGTTCCAAAATATCAGTAAATTATCTTCAGTAACCACATAAAACACTGCTTTAACACCTTAACAACACAAAATCTTTTTCCACTTCTCAATCCCCCATCTACCAAAAATTTTAACCCCAAACTTCTTCATAGTTCTTCGCAAACCACCTTCAAAACAACCTCAGTGAGAAAAAAATTTATCAACATGAATCGTATTTTGAACTTAGACTCCGTCAATGACGTGAGTTATAAGATCAAAATCCCCAATATGAACGAACTCACACCGTTAGATCTCACATCGAAATATATCGATGATCTTATAAGCATCGATTCCATAATTCCAAGTGATTTATATGGAGAAGATAAAATCAATAAGGTTAACTCATCGACATTAGACAATTACTATTTCCATAATCCAGGAGCTGTGACAGCTAATGGGACCAATAGTAATAGTGGGAGCATCAATGGTAATGGTAGTAGGTTCGAGAACATTGAAAATGTTAGTTTACCTGATTCATTCTTTGAAGAATTTAATGGTAGCGAATTAATAAGTAAGAATGGATTATTCAATGAAATTAATCGTTGTTGGTTTATTCTTGATAACAAATTGATCTTATGGAATTACAAAGCTCCACAATCATCTTTCAATAAGTCAGTTTTCTTGAATATCGATTTAAGATACCTGATATTATCAGTGAAAATATGTAAACCAAAAGAAGGTATATTTATAAAAGATGTGAATTATATACTTGTGATTGCTACTACAATGGACATCCATATCTATGTCATAAAATATAACAATGAGTTAAATAATTTGGAAATGTTTAATCCAAATTTATCAGTATCCATTCAAGGTTTAATGGTTAATAGCATTATATCTCATAGTAAAACCAATGATATTTATTTCAGTGAAGGTAATAATATTTGGAGATTAGATTATTCCAACAAGTCTTCTTTCATAAAGAACAAATGTGACAAGGTTTGTCTTACAAAATCGGGTTTTATCAATAAGATATCAATTTTCAATGATGATCAACAACAAATTCCTGAATCTATAGTCCAATTGGATTTAGATGAAGATAGAGATGTATTATATTCATTATCAAACAAGTCCATCATAAGAACCTATAAGATCACTAAAAATCAAGAACAATTCACTGTGTTTAACAAAATTACTCCATCAGAAATATTCAAAAACGTTTCAAGTTTATTTGTTGATTCAGGAAATTTCAAGTCATTTTCAAAATTCAAGATCATTTCAATTTCTGCCATTAAAAGAGAATCAACAACTGTTCAATTAATAGCCATCACCAATTTTGGGGTTAGAATTTTATTGAAATTAGGAATGATAAATTCCATGTTCTTTTCATCATCATCAAATTCCTTGAGGTTGTCAGTAGTGACATTGAAATTCCCTCCTTCTAAAGAATTACCAACTTTAAATAACGAATTAGATTCATTTACAAGATCTAAACAATACATCAACCAAGTAATCTCCAATCAACAAAAATCCCAATTATTGAAAAATGCTAAATTTTCCAAAATTTTAAGTCCTGGAATATTTTTGTTGGTGAAAAAATCTAAGAATGGTGATAAATTATTCGTTTCCACAGTAAATTATGGATTCTTAAAGAAGAACAATAAAATCATTGAAGATGCAGAATTCTTAAAGATTTCAGGTAACAAAACAGATATTGTAATCAATGATATCGTTCAAATAACACCTTCCATGAATGCCAACAACCAAAGTAATGGATATGCCAACATCTTAGCATGTCAATATACCAAAGAACCTTTGAAATTTGCTATATTGACCAATTATGGTATTCAAATATTCCAATATCAAACTCCTGATAAACTACTCAAAGATTTGAATGATGAAAGAATTGAAAATTTTGTTGAAGAAAATGGATTTGAAGAAACCTGTTCTACTTTACTTTACTTGTCATGCTCAACTAATTATTTAAATCGTAAAGCTATCATGTTATTTTCAACTATTGGTAACAATGCTAGAATTATCGATGAAGTGAATAATTTAAATCCTTCAAATATTAATAATAATGAAAAGAATCAAGTTGTTTTAAGTGATAGATTTTATGGTACTTGTTTATTGATTTCAAGAATCTTTAGAGATTATTGGTCAATCAAGATTTTCAACCAACAAAAAGAGAAAGATTTGAATAAAATCCTTATTAATATCAATAAGAGCAAAATTGAATATTTTATTGGTTCAGTTATTGTACTATTAGAATTTTTCAATAATTTCAGTAACAATATTCCTGGACTTAATGCACCAAATTATTCTTCTGATCCAACAAGATTTGATAATGAGATTTGTCTCAGATCTGAACATATTGCTTTTACTTCAATCATCAAATCATTAAATTCAATGAAAGAAGCACTTTCATTTTTGATGATCTTAATCGAAGAGACTAATTTCAATGAAATTTTCAATAATTTGAATGTTTCAAATCAAAGAAATCTTTTATCTTTACAGTTTAATAACCTTTTATTACCTAATAATGACACCAAGAATCTTATAAAAGATCTTTTATCATCAATAATCAATAAAAATATCCTAAAAGGTGGATCTATTGATTATATTACCAATTCTTTACAAGATAAATGTGGATCTTTTATATCAACTGATGATATACTCATTTTCAAAGCTATTGAAAATTTAACAAAAGCTAAAAATTATCGTTCCAGAGATCAAGATATGAAAATCAAATGTTTAAAGAACGCTATTCAATTATTTGAAAAAGCTTCAAAATCTTTAACTTTAGAAAATATCGAAAATTCTGTCAATATCATGTTGGATTTAGATTTCTATGTTGGATCTATTGAATTATTGATTAAACTTGTAATTAACCAATCAAATAAAGATAGTCTTTATGGACTCATTTTCAATATTTTGAATAAAATCGATAATAGAATCTTACAAGCAAACGATATCAAAGACACTCAAGCAATCAAAGAGTTAATGGAAATAAGAGATTTAAGTTATAAATTGTGTTTCAATTGTAAAGATAAAACTTTCCATTATAAATTCTATCAATGGTTTATTGACGAAGGTAATAATGATAAGTTACTTGATATCAACAGTGAATTTATTTTAGATTTCTTGAAAGAAAAATCCAATGAAAACATTCAATTGAGTGAATTATTATACAAATACTATGCTAAACGAGAAAAATATTATGAAGCTGGTAGTATTTTATATTATTTATCAATATCTGAATTCCCAATTGAATTGATTAAGAGATTAGAATATTTAAGTCGGGCTAATGGATTCTGCAATTGTAATTGTCCATCTAATCTTAGACAAAAAATGATTCAATTATCAACATTGATCCAAGATTTATTCGATGTTGGGAATATTCAATTGGATTTATTAAAGTTAATTGAAAATGATAAGAGAATTAACCCAACCTTGAGATCTAAATCACTTGAAAGTTTGAATAACAAAATCTTGAACTTGACAGATTTATTCAATGATTTCACTGATCCTTTAGGTTATTATAATTTATCATTGATAATATTCAAGATTTCCGATTATAGAAATTCTGATGATATTTTCAAACGTTGGGAATTATTGATTGAAAAGATTTATTATAACTCATTCAAAGATAACAAATTACCATTCTATATTGAATTGGTAAATCAATTCAATTTGATAAGTTCCAAAGTATCATCTAATGACTTAGTTTTCCCCATAGATAAATTGATTAAATTGATCAGTAAGTATTTAAATGATGCTTTTGAAGAAGATCCTTTACAAGAGATTCCTAAGGGTGTGGTGGTTGATTTATTCATCAAATCAGGTATTACTTACGATAAATTATATTATATCTTCAAATCAATCATTGAACAAAATTTTGAAATATATCCTGGGTTCATCAAGTTCTTGAATAATGAAATGATTTATTTAATCAAAAATTGGTATTTGAATGATAAAAACTTAAGAAATCTTGTATCAAATGATGAGATTTTAAACTTACATGAATATAGTATAGATAAAGATCCTATAGGTAATAAATAAATGTCATACATTAAATTAGTTTAACTCATAGAAAGATTTTTTCTCTTCATGATAAACAGGAACAGAATAATGGGATTGTTTACCTACATATGGTGATATTCCATCAACAATTAATCCTACTGCATTAGCTTCAGCTCCTGTAGGCATTATAACATCACTGAATTCTTTTGTAGGATTAATGAAATCATTCATCTCAGCTCTAGCTCCTTGTAAGTATTTATTTATCACTGTTTCTAAACTACAGTTCCCACTAGTAACATCTCTACGGATCCATCTAATTAATCTAGTATCAGCATCACTGCTAATAAAGATCTTGAATTTGGATAAGTCTCGAATTTCTTTATCATAAAGGGCATATAATCCATGAACAATAACCAATTGAGTTTCGTCTTGGGTCAAATCATCTTTCAATTGTTTGAAATCAAATCTTGATGGTTTTAAAGGTTGGAATACTTCATTAGATACTGTAATGGCGGTGGATTTTGATGATGAATATCTACTTTCATTAATCATTCCTGGAATTAAATAATTATCCATATCAATTAATTTGACTGACAACTCAGGAAAGGTTTTGGTGACTTCAATTTTGAGTAGATCTGCAGCTGTGGTCTTCCCTGAAGCATGTCCTCCTCCAATTAGTACGATTATGGACATGATCTCATCGCGAATTTTTAATATCATCACCAATATGGAAGTGAATAACAAAATCAAGTTCAGTTCTAAGTCTACAAAGAACATTAAGATTCATTCTACTTTCGAGAGTATGAACCTTAAACCTGAACTTTTAAAAGGTATCTATGGTTATGGGTTTGAATCTCCTTCGGCTATTCAAAGTAGAGCTATTATGCAAATCATCAGTGGTAAAGATACTATAGCTCAAGCTCAATCAGGTACTGGGAAAACTGCCACTTTCTCCATAGGAATGTTACAAGTTCTAGACAATTCTAAAGAATGTCAAGCATTGATTTTATCCCCCACCAGAGAATTAGCCATACAGATTCAAAATGTTGTCAAGCATCTTAGTGGATATATGAATGTTCAAAGTCATGCATGTGTTGGAGGAAAGAATGTAGGTGAAGATTTGAAAAAGTTACAAAAGGGTCAACAAGTCATCAGTGGGACTCCTGGAAGAGTTTTGGATATACTCAAAAGAAGACAACTTAATAGTCGAAACATCAAAATGTTAATTCTAGATGAAGCGGATGAATTATTTTTGAAAGGTTTCAAAGACCAAATCTATGAAATTTATAAACATTTATCTTCAAATGTTCAGGTAGTCATCGTTAGTGCTACATTGTCACGAGAAGTTGTTGAAATCACATCTAAATTTACCACTGATCCTGTAAAGATCTTGGTTAAAAGGGAAGAAATTTCTTTACAGGGAATCAAACAATATTATATTCAGTGTGAGCAAGAGGATTGGAAATTTGATACTTTATGTGATTTATATGATAATTTAACTATTACTCAAGCAGTGATTTTTTGCAATACTAAATTGAAGGTTAATTGGTTAACTGAACAAATGAAAAAGGCCAATTTCACTGTTGTATCAATGCATGGTGATATGAAACAAGATGAAAGAGATGTGGTAATGAATGATTTCAGATTAGGAAATTCTCGTGTTTTGATATCAACAGATGTTTGGGCTAGAGGTATCGATGTCCAGCAAGTATCCTTAGTTATAAATTATGATTTACCTTTGGACAAAGAAAATTATATCCATAGGATTGGTAGATCGGGTCGTTTTGGTAGAAAAGGTGTAGCTATCAATTTGATTACCCGAGACGACAATGATGAGTTTAATGATTTACAAACCTTTTATTCGATAAAAATTAAAGAAATGCCGGGGGATTTGAACGTTATGTAGCATATATAAATTAATGACTGTCAGGATTCTCAGACTATAAATAACATCCTCTTCCGGAAGTGTTAACTCAACTTCATCTCGTCTTTTTTTTTTGCAGCCATGTCACGTGATCTCTTCGCAGGTTAGAAAAAAAAAATTTTTGAGGATGCCAAAAATTTCATACAAATGGATCCGCTGTATGTTGCTTCATTAGAAGCCACTTTAAAGCAAACATTGGTTGCTGATACCGCTGTTATCAAACAAGCGTCTACCAAGTTAACCAAAGAGTTTTATACCAACAATGCTGCATTGCCTTCATTATTCCATATTCTTCAAAATGCTCAAGATGATCAATTAAAACAATTAGCATCAGTTGAAGCCAGAAAATTGGTTTTAAGTAAATGGGAAAACGTCGATGCCAGTTTAAAAGCTCCCATCAGAGAAGCTATGTTGAACAATACCTTCAACCAACAATCTAAATTAATTAGACATTCATCGGCCAGAGTTGTAGCTGCTATTGCCGAAATTGATTTAGATGGTAATAACTGGCCAGAATTATTACCAGCATTGATTGCCAAAGTTCAAGATTCTGATGTTCAAACCAAAGAAATGGCTGTTTTCACACTTTTCATTTTATTAGAAACTCAAAATGAATCATTAGTTGCCAATACTGAAGATTTCCTCAATTTATTCAGTTCATTATTAACTGAACAATCATCAAGAGAAATTAGAGTCAACTCCGTTTTAGCCTTTGACACTTTATCAGCTTTCATTGAAAATCAACCAGAAATTAATACCCATTTAGCTAACAAATTCAAATCAAGTATTCCAGTTATTATTGAAGTTTTGAAAGAAGTTATTCAAGCTGAAGATACTGAAAAGGCTAAAGAAATTTTCAATGTCTTAAACTCCTTCATTTTCTGTGACAATAAATTAATTGGTAATTATTTAATTGATTTAATTAAATTTGCTGGAGAATTAGGTTCAAATAAAGATTTAGATGAAGAAATCAGAGTTTTCAGTTTACAATTCCTTATTTCTGTTGTTAACATCAGAAAATCAAAAATCTTATCATCAAATATTGGTCCAGATATGACCTTAATTGGATTAAAAGTTGCCAGTGAAGAAATTGATGTTGAAGAAGAATTAGAAAACGAAGATGAAGAAAATGAAAATGAAGAAAATTCTCCTGCTACTTTAGGTTTAAGATTAATTGCTATGTTATCAGCAGAATTACCTCCATCTCAAGTTATTCAACCAATCTTATCAAATGTTGAAGCTATGAGTAATTCATCAAATCAATTCGAAAGAAGAGCTGCTATTTTATCAATTGGTGTTGCTTCATCAGGAGCTCCAGATTTCTTAGCTATTCAAATTAATAAAATCGTTCCTTTATTAATTAAATCTTTAAAAGATGGTGAATTAGTTGTTAGAGTTGCTGGTTTAAAAGCTTTAACTCAATTAACTTCAGAATTACAAGATGTTGTTACTGCTTATCATGAACAATTCTTACCTCTTTTAATTGATATCATTGATAGTGCTACTTCAGTTGCTGTTTATAAATATGCTTGTTCAGCATTAGATGGATTAATTGAATTCTTAAGTCATGATTCAGTTGATAAATATATTGAACCTTTAATGAATAAATTGGTTTCAATGTTACAAACTGCCAATACTTCATCATTAAAATGTGCTATTGTTTCCGCTATTGGTTCAACTGCTTATTCTGCTGGTAAAAAATTCATCCCATTTTTCAAACAATCAATTACTTTCTTAGAACCTTTCCTTGCTAATGTTGCTCAAACTGAAGGTTTAACTGAAGATGATATTGAATTAAGAGCTTTAACTTTTGAAAATATTTCAACCATGGCTAGAGCTGTTGGTAGAGATGCTTTCTCTGATTATGCTACTCCATTAGTTGAAGCTGCTTATCAATCTTTAAGTTCTGATCATTCAAGAATTAGAGAATCTGGTTTTGCTTTCATTTCCAATATGGCTAAAGTTTATGGCGAACAATTTTCTGGTTTCTTGGATAAAATCATTCCAGAAATCTTGAAATGTTTACAACAAGAAGAATTTACCTTCAATTTTGATGGTGAAGATGAAGAAGAACTCGATCTTGAAGATGAAGAAGATTTAGGTAATAAATTAAATGTTAATACTGGTATTACTTACGAAAAAGAAGTTGCTGCTATTGCTTTAGGTGAATTAGCTATCGGTACTGGTAAAGATTTCTATAAATATGTTGAAGAATCTTTTAAAATTTTAGCTGAACAAGTTGAAAACAGTTACGGTATGAGAGAAGCTTCAATGGGTACTTTATTCAAGATTGTTAAAGCTTTATTCGTTGCTGAACATGGTGAAAAATTCAAATATCCTAAAGGTGTTTGTGATAATATTTATATTAATCAATCTATTTTTGAATTAGTTAAAAACATCAGAATGATGGCTATTGACAATTTAGTTGAAGAATATGAAATCACCATGGTTGCTTGTATCTTAGATAATTTGGGAGAAATTATTCATAAATTTGGTTCAATTGCTATTGTTGATCCATCAGATCAAGAAAACTTAAGCAAATTATGCCAACAATTAATGATGATTTTAACCAAACAACATCCTTGTCAATTAGAAGATGATGAAGATATCCCAAGTGATGAACAAGATTCTTCAGAATCTGAAACTGTCTTATTTGATAGTGCTTTGGAAGTTTTAATTAACTTATCAATCACTTTAGGTAAAGATTTTGGTAAAATCTTTGCTTCATTCAATCCTATCATTCAATCTAATGTCAAATCAAAGAACAAAACCAAGAGAGTCGCTTCTATTGGTTGTTTAGCAGAAATGTCAATCTCATTGAAAGATGATGATAGTATCATGACTGATTTATTACAATTATTCATTTCAAGATTAAGTAATGATGTTTCTCTTGAAGTTAAAGGTAATGCTGCTTATGGTGTTGGATTAATTATCGAAAACAATAACCAAGATTTCTCTAATTATTATCAAAACATTTTAGAGTTATTATTCCATTTATTGAGTAAAACTGATAAACAAGCTTCAGGTGAAAATGACGAAGAAAATAAAGATGTCCTTAATAGAGCTTTTGCCAATGCTTGTGGTTGTGTTGCTAGATTAACTTTAAAAAATCAACAAGCCATTCCTTTACAACATATAATTGATCCTTTGTTGAATCATTTACCTTTACAAGCAGCTTTTGAAGAAAATTCTCCAATTTTCAAATTAATATTGAAATTATTTGAACAACAAAATGGTGATATTTTAGCTAAATCCGATAAAGTTGTTGAAATCTTCGGTAAAGTATTTGAAAAGGAAATAGATGTTGAAAACTTAATCAACAATAGTACTTTAGGTAGAGAAGAAGGTTTAGATAGATTAAAACAATTCGAAAGTGAAGATTTAAAGAATAAGGTTGTGGAATTATTAAAATTTATCAATGCTAATAATGGAAGTGTTGGTAATCATCCGGTTTTAAAATCCATTATTTAATATAGTGTTAGTTTGTATTCATTCTCTTTTCTTATCATCTCACCGAAGTTCTTTTTTTGGCTGCAAAAAAATTTCCTTTTTGAGGTTCTAAAGGGGAATCTGAAACTTACCACATTTTCATTTTTTACCACATTTATGCTTATCTAGACTCAGAGGATCTCCCTTGAATTGTCTATATAAATCTTATGATTTCCCTTCATATTCATCAAAAATGAACGCTATCGGAAATTTATTTACTGGTTTATCTTTTATAGGATTAGTGATATTAGTACCACCATTTGTGTGGCATATCAAGAACGTCAACTTACCTGCTGTATTCTTGATCTTTTGGTTATTATTCTCCAATTTAACAGGATTCGTCGATGCTATCATTTGGAGTGGTGATGATTTTTATGATCAATACGATGGTAGAGGTTTATGTGATGTGACTATTAAATTGAAATTGGGTTCTGTAACAGGTAAATTATGTGCTGTGTCAGCATTATCTTTACAATTATTTATGATTTTAAGAGCCAATAATCTTAGGTTTATGAATAATAGAACAAAATTCAAAATCATCTTTGATTGTGTTTTTTGTTTAACTACTCCAGTAATTATCATGAGTTTAAGTTACTTGGTTCAAGGAGCTAGAATTGGAGTCCTTAGATATTATGGATGCTCAGGTATTTATTATAGTTGGGTTTATTTAGTAATTCAATCTTCCATGATGTTAATGTGGTCTTTAGTGGCTACTGTGTTGGCTGTATTAACAGTTTATACCTATTTTAGGAAGAAGATCGATGTCAAAGATATTTTAAAATGTACTAACTCCGGTTTAAATTTGAAAAGATTTGCTAGATTGTTAATCTTTAGTAGTATTATCATACTCACCTTAACTCCTTTATCTATTTATACATTTGTTGGTGATGTTACTACTGAGCAATTCAGAATGAGATATAATTTCCATTTCATTCATAATCCATTACTCTGGAATTATACTTATTTCGTAGAAGCTCCTTTGAAAATTTTATACTTCCGTTGGATTGATATTGGGTTGTCAATTATCACGTTTTTGATTTTTGGTATTGGAACTGATGCTATCGAACTTTATAAGTCTATATTGATCAGATGCGGCTTAGGTAAGATATTCAGGTTGAATACTTTGGAGGATATTGATAGGTTTCCTAGTAACATATCCAATGATAACACTACCAAGCTGCCTACTAATCAAACAACTAAGAGTCAATTAAGTGCTGGGTCTAATATAACCGGTTCGACTTTCATTGATGGGTTAGAAGAGTTCCATGAATTGATAAATGATGATGATGATGATGATGATGATGATGATGAAAAAGTAATTCCTAAGGTGTTTACGGTTGATTTGGAAAAAGGGTGTCAATCAGAACACGATGCCGAATCTAAAGAAATTGAATATTTCATCAATGGTGACCATGATGGTACTGATATTACTTACCTGTATAACATCACTAAACATTCATAGTAGTAGTCTATATGATTTGTATTGGTTATATTTACATCTTTATTTACAAGTTCTATAACTCTAATAATTGCTTGAATTTGTTAAGAAACACTGATGATTTGATCTGACCTTGAGTCTGTTTCATAGCAAGACCTAAAAGGAAGTTGATGGAATTTTTGTTACCATTTTTGATTTTTTCAACGGTTTCCATGTTATTGGTGATGATCCCTTGACAAATAGTTTTCACTTCTTCATCTCCTACTTTCTTAACACCCATATTATTTTCTTCGATATAATTGTCAATGGACAAATTTGGATCCTCGATCAGTTTTGATAAGACTTTCTTTGCATTATTCAAAATGATTTCGTTATTTATTACCTTCTTCATTAATGAAGAGAACGTTTCAGGGGAAATTGACAATTCTGAAACTTCCACATCTAACTTATTCAAACCACCCAATAATTCATGGAAAATCCAATTATTGACCATCTTGACATCTTGAATTTGGTCAATAACTTGATAATAAAAGTCAAGTAAGTTCAAATTATCGATCAAAAATCTTGCATGTTTCAATTCTAATTTGTAATTGACAGTAAGTTCTTCTAATAATTGGTCAGGTAACTTAGGTAAGATAGCTTTGACCTCTTCATGAATGTGTTCATCGAAATGGACTTTTGGAATTTCAGGATCAGGGAAATATCTATAATCAATAGCATTCTCTTTGGATCTCAACTTGACAGTTTCATTATTTTTCCAACCTCTAGTTTCTTGCTCAATCACATTGCCTTTCTTCAATTCATCTACTTGCCTTTTGTATTCAAAATTCACAGCGTCTTGAATTTCACTGGTACTTCCCAAATTTTTAATTTCAACTCTATTACCCCCATTAACTGAAACATTCACATCAACTCTTATAGCACCAGTTTCTAAATCTCCGGTACATATATCTAAATATTTAACTAAAGTTTGGTATTTCTTAAGGAAAGCCTTAATTTGTTGTAAATCTTCAAAATCCGGTTTGGTAATCAATTCCACTAATGGAATATTAGCTCTATTGTAATCTAAGTTGATCTTTTTATCGTATTCAAGATAGTTAGACTTACCAGTATCTTGCTCCAATTGAATTTGTTCAATGTTAATAGTTTTATCAACACCATCGAACTTTGAGTTCAACGTCAAATATCCATCATTACTCAATGCATGGAAATGTTGAGTTAATTGATATCCTGAAGGTTGGTCTATATAAAAATAATGTTTCCTATCAAACTGACAAAAGTCATTTATCTTACAATCTAATGCTACACTTAATTTCAATCCTAACAATAAAGCTTCAGGGTTTAGTTTTGGTTGAGTTCCAGGTAAACCAAGATCGAAGTAGCTGACTTTTGAGTTGGGAGTTGAATTGAAACTAGTTGGTGATAAGGAGAATAATTTGTACTTAGTTTTCAACTGTGTGTGAATTTCAAGACCACATTTGAATTTATATTTGGGATCAAATGTGCTATAGAACCTTCGTATCATTGAAGAATATGGTGATATCTGGTGTCGCGATGACTTTGGTGAAGAATATGTCGCGATGTCTATCTTTTATGTTTCTTCGTATGATGTTCAGGTGGTGTATTCTTACGTTTACCGACTCTTTTGAGGGGTGACCATTTACCTGGTGTATTTTCATGGTTGATTGGTTTGTCTCTCAAAACAGGAGTTTTCTCTGGACTTTTTAGAGGACTTTTCCGATCGAAATGCATGTAATTGAAATTCAATTGGGTGATTTGTTGTAACTTCTTCTGGTCTACGTTGGAAAAAGAAGGAGATTTAGAAGGGGGCCTTGAAAGTTTTCCAGGATACAATTGTACCAACGAAGATTTGTCAAATTGCAATGTGCCAGATTGTGTGATCTTACTTCCATCATTCCTGTCATTGTTGAACTTGAGCCTGTCTTGCAGCTTCAACCCTGTGAGTGTTTGGCTTGTCTTGTGTGCAGACATTGGAGTTGATGTTTCGAAGGGATTGATCGAGGGAGAGCTGTGCTTCAAGTAATCACTTGCATCCGATGTAGTTAACATTTTATCTTCGCCTTCGAAGGAGTAGTCCAACTTGTCGATTGACACACTTTGCACGTCCTTTCCCAACATCGAATAATGAATCTGAACTGTCAATTATCTTCTAAAACAAAATCCTAGATATCTTTAGATCAAAGGATTTTTGAGCCGCTGTCACAAATGGAAATCGAACTTAAGCGGGAGTAACCTGAAACTTATTAGACCGCTACTCTTATTTTATACTTACACTATGAATGTTCGGTTCTTGACACTACCAACAGTTTATCACAGCATTAATACACCTCTCAGGATGATATCATATTTAACTATGGGTGTACCGATGTGTGGACACCCCTTATCGTCATTTAAAATGAAATCGCATTTTATCCTTATTTATTTTGATAAGCAATTAGGGAGAATGAGATCACAATTTAAAGACGAATACGATTTTGGTATGTATAAGTTGAATTGAAGGTGTTAAACCTGATGGATTATGTTGTACGGTCGAATTGGGTCAAATGAAGTTTTCAAGAGAGGTAATTGGTAGCATTTGCCGTTGGTTTGTAATGATGCACGTTACACAGATAAAGGGTCTGGCGTTTCTAGTCATGAATTTACTCCCATATTCCGCCAAAAATCCAATCTAGGACTAATAATTGATCAGTCTTGTACCATATCCTGCAAGGCAACAACACATTTTTACAATATTTGATGGTGATGACATATACTAACCTTTTAGAAAAAAGAAAAGCAGAATCTACTAGAATTTTAGAAAGATTTAATGATAGATTACCAGTCATCTGTGAAAAGGCTGAAAATTCTGATATCCAAGAAATCGATAAGAGAAAGTATTTAGTTCCAGGAGATTTATCAGTAGGTCAATTTGTTTACGTTATTAGAAAGAGAATTAAATTACCATCTGAAAAAGCCATTTTCATCTTCATTGATGATATCTTACCACCAACTGCTGCTTTAATGAGTACAATTTACGAAGAGCATAAAGATGAAGATGGTTTCTTATATGTTTTGTACAGTGGTGAAAACACTTTTGGAGAAAAGAAAGTTTTGAACTTGGCTGAAATCTTTGATGAAATGTAGTGAATATTTATGTTATTGTTACATCTCTGTCTCTATTGCTAAGAATCAAGAAAATCTCATAAACCGTATACTAACCTAAAAACAACCATATCTTAACTCATAATATCAACAGTACTATCTGGAGAAACATCCAAAGTAATACCATCATTTTGTAATTCCTTCCATCTAAACTGTTTGAGAGATCCTTCTAAAGCATCAAAATCAAATTCTGTCATTGGATATGGAAATTCTATTGCCATCCCTTTGAATATAGTATCATATTCATGTTTAACACTATATCCCAAATCTTTTACATACTGTTTGAATTCCGTTTGAATGGAATTCAAACTCAGAGATTCTCCAAGGAATAAAATGATAGCTCCTGAGATCTCAGAACTGATAACTTGTACTATAAATAACCACCAAACTAATAATTTCATCCCTGCTGGTTTGAGTGAGTAATGTTAAATGATCAGGTTAGTAAAAATGCTGGTTGCGAAAAAAACCAGCAGGCTGCGAAAAAGGGAAATGAAACCAGCTTTGAGGCTCTCCTTTATAAGAACGATGATCTGATCGATCCGTAAGTTTGATCAATCATTATTACTTACGTTCCTTATTTTAACAATTCATTCTTTTGATTTTTCTTAAAAATGGATTACTACGAGCCAACTTTATTGTTCAGACAAAATGCTATTAGAAGGAGTCCTTATAATTCCAACTTTAACTCCAAATCCCTGTTAAATGTGCCTGATTATAGTTCAGCTTCAAACAACTGGCTTTTGAATGCCAATGCTAATGATACAGAAATCTTAAACAAAGTTTGTTGTCTTAACAGATTGAATATCAAGTCTAATTATTGGAAAATTCCTGACACTGAAATGAATCTTACTTCAATGGCCAGTAAAAGTTTGGGTGATGATAATGCTTTAATGGCTATTTCTTCAGGTAGTAAGCAAAATAATTTGTTTTTGTATGAATTAAACCTCGAAACCAATTATTTAACTCATCATAATACCATATCTTTACCAAACATACATTCCATGAAATGGGTACCACAATCTTCCAATCTTTTGATGACGGGGAATAATAAAGGTTACGGTCATTTGATAAGCACTCCAGGAATAGATGACGATGAAAGTGCCGAAATTTTGAAAAGATTCAATCACAGAAAACATCTTAAATCTATTAACAAAGATACTTCCATAACTAAGCATGCTTCAACTATGATAGAGAAAATGAATTTTTTGAATAAAGATAAGCTTATATCGATATATGACGATAATTTATTCAACTGGGATTTAAATGATGCCACATCATCATCGAAACCTCGTCCTACAAATATCACCAGTATAAATGGGATACTAAATTTCGATATTAACAGCAAAGATTCTAATTTATTGGCATTAGTGGGTAAGTTCGGGATTTCTTTATTTGATGTAAGAGATCCTAAATTCTCCATACCTGAAATTTCTAAGAACATAAAAAAGAAATCCACATTAACATCCAATATCATCAGATGGAATCCTCAAAATGAATATGTGTTTGCTTCAGGGCATTTGGATAGTGTGGTAAGGTTATGGGATATCAGGAAACAAGAATACTTTGGAGAATTGAACGGGCATACTAATAAAGTCATTAATTCTTTAGAATGGGTAGACGGAGACTTATTTAGTGGAGGTAAAGATGGAAATATTATTCATTGGGATTTAACTACGGATTTAACCAGCCAAGATCAACTCTTAAATTGTGGACTCAAGGAAGGGTTAAATAGTGTTAATTATAATCGTTTGAATAATATGGATATCATCAATCAAAGACAATGTGGTACAATATTACCAGCATCAAATTCTAACATTATCCATTTAGAAACTTTTCAAACTTTTGAAGATTTGAAAGTGTTATCTATAGATGGATCATCATTTTTCGGTTTACATTCCAAGATTGTTGATGCTGTATTACCAGAATCCAAGGGATTCTATTCTAAGGATGATCTCAATATGATGGTAGCTTCAAGTGAGACTTTGGTAGATGAGACTCAACCATTGAAATTAAGAAGCGATGTCATAGATATAGAGTCGATCTCCGAACAATCAGAACCACAATCAATTGATTCTGAACCTCAATTGGTTGATTTGGAATCAATCGATGATTTGGAAGAGTTTGAGACTAATAGTCAAGATCTTCAATATACTGAAGATGAACTTCAATTTGGAGATCAACATGAAGACCAACTTAAAGACTCATCGGAAGATGTTCATTCTGAAGACCTCCATTTCAATGATAAAGATTTTACTTTAACTGAAGAAGAAGTATTTACAGAAGAGGAAGTGTTCTCAGATTTAGAACCTTTCTTATACACTCCAATCTCCTACAAACCAACGATGAATATGTCAGATTATTCATTAAATCAATCATCCGATTCTTTAGGAGAATTTGATTTCTTTGATACACCTAACTCCACCCGTACCGATATCACTGAGATAGACACTTACAATGATACTTTAGATCCAATTAAACACCATAAGTATCAATTACTGGAAGTAAGATTTGACGATTTTACCTTTGGTAACTTTACATAGACGAATTACGAAATTTCTTTAGAACCTTTGCAAACACTTTTCACCTATTTTATCTCTTTAAATAGTACTTTCAAGTATCCCGGCTTACCGAAACAACGGCTAAGATGTTACACAAAATGCTCAAAAGTCGTGCACGGATCCAGCCGACCCTCAAAAAAATGACAATCTCAAATTCAAAAACTTTTCAGTTAGGGGCCATACAGTATAACGCAATAATACCATCAATATCACCAACTAACGTCAATTATTTACAATTTCTGATTAATTAAGTAGGTTTATTTGATAGGAAAGTATATTAAGCGGAAAACCCCGATCGATTTAGTGGCATTTATTTAACTCCAAAACATCCCTTCATTGCACCAGCCTTATAAGTAAGCGACTGAGTTAATAGAAGTTTAATATTCATAGAATAAATTTAGAGTAATAGATATTGATCAACTTTATCATGTCAAGCTCAACACCCATCAATGTCAAAGTTGTGGCGGCTGAATCACTTTATAAAAGAGATGTATTCAGGCAACCTGATCCTTTTGCTGTTATAACAGTTGATGGTTCCCAAACTAAAACTACTAAAACTGCTAAAAAGACATTGAATCCTTATTGGAATGAAAGTTTCAATTTCGATTCTTTAGAAGATTCCATCTTAGTCATTCAAGTATTTGATCAAAAGAAATTTAAGAAGAAAGATCAAGGTTTCTTAGGAGTTGTTAATATCAGAATTGGTGATGTTATTGATTTATCATTACCAACATCTGAAGAAACTATTACTAGAGATTTAAAGAAATCTAATGAGAACTTAGCAGTTAGTGGGAAAATAATAGTCGTTATTAGTCATAATTCATCAGCACCAACAAATTCCAGAACCAATAATTCATTAGCTCCTCCTCCATCATCCACCTTAACCAATTCGAATTCATCAGCAAGTCTTAATAATTCAACTAATGGAACTAACGGCGATTCAAACAGACAATATTCATCATTTGAAGATCAATATGGTAGATTACCACCAGGTTGGGAAAGAAGAACTGACAATTTTGGACGTACTTATTATGTTGATCATAATTCTAGAACAACCACATGGCAAAGACCTAATTTGAATCAATCTGAATCAGAAAGAGGTCAACAAAGAGAAGATACTACTGAAGCTGAAAGAAGACAACACAGAGATAGAACATTACCAGGAGAATTCCCTGCATCATCACCTGATATGTCCAATAATTCTGTTACCAATGGGAATATTACTGTTAATTCAACAGGGGCAAACACTCCCGTTTCTCCAGCAGCAGCAGTTTCTATGGCTTCAAGTGGTGCTACCACTAGTGGATTGGGAGAATTACCAAGTGGTTGGGAACAAAGATTTACTAATGAAGGTAGACCATATTTTGTTGATCATAATACTAGAACAACTACTTGGGTTGATCCAAGAAGACAACAATATATTAGAACTTTCGGTCCAAATACTACCATTCAACAACAACCTGTTAGTCAATTAGGTCCATTACCAAGTGGTTGGGAAATGAGATTAACTAATACTGCTAGAGTTTATTTTGTTGATCATAATACCAAAACTACTACTTGGGATGATCCAAGATTACCATCATCATTAGATCAAAATGTTCCTCAATATAAGAGAGATTTCAGAAGAAAAGTTATTTATTTCCGTTCTCAACCTGCATTGAGAATTTTACCTGGTCAATGTCATATTAAAGTAAGAAGAGATCATATCTTTGAAGATAGTTATCAAGAAATTATGAGACAAACTCCTGAAGATTTGAAAAAGAGATTAATGATTAAATTCGATGGTGAAGAAGGTTTAGATTATGGTGGAGTTTCCAGAGAATTTTTCTTCTTATTGTCACATGACATGTTCAATCCATTTTATTGTTTATTCGAATATTCATCTCATGATAATTATACTTTACAAATCAATCCAAATTCAGAAATTAATCCTGAACATTTGAATTATTTCAAATTTATTGGTAGAGTTGTTGGATTAGGTGTTTTCCACAGAAGATTCTTGGATGCTTTCTTTGTTGGTGCATTATATAAAATGATGTTACACAAAAAAGTGGTATTACAAGATATGGAAGGGGTTGATGCTGAATTTTACAGATCATTAAAATGGATTTTAGATAATGATATTACTGATGTTTTAGATTTAACATTTAGTGCAGAAGATGATAAATTCGGTGAAATCGTTGAAATTGACTTAAAAGAAAATGGTAAGAATATTGAAGTCACTGAAGAAAATAAACATGAGTATGTTGAGTTAATTAGTGAATGGAGAATTAGTAAAAGAGTTGAAGAACAATTTAAAGCATTTATTACTGGTTTCAATGAATTAATACCTCAAGAGTTAGTTAATGTATTTGATGAAAGAGAATTAGAATTATTAATTGGTGGTTTAGCAGAAATTGATGTTGAAGATTGGAAGAAACATACTGACTATAGAGGATATTCAGAAACTGATCAAGTTATTCAATGGTTCTGGAAATGTATTAAAGAATGGGATTCCGAACAAAAGGCAAGATTATTACAATTTACCACTGGTACTTCAAGAATTCCTGTTAATGGTTTCAAAGATTTACAAGGTTCTGATGGTCCAAGAAGATTTACTATTGAAAAAGCTGGAGAATCAAATCAATTACCAAAATCTCATACTTGTTTTAATAGAGTTGATTTACCTCCTTATAATGATTACGAAAGTTTAAAACAAAAATTAACCTTGGCTGTTGAGGAAACAGTTGGTTTTGGTCAAGAATAGTTGTTAATGTATGATTTAATTGAGCAAATCTCTAATTTGAAATTGTTCGGAATTACGTTTCTCCGAATTTGTTCTATCCCCAATCTCTTTACTCTAGAAACCAAGAATTTACTAAAAAAACTCACCATAAGCTTTATAAGAGCTTAGTAAAACTACCCAGTTGCAAATCTAGGTGTCGCAATTTTAGGGGTTTTACCCCATATTCGGCATTAAGTCCGCGAAGTGTCTTATCAGCAACTGACCATAGCTTAATTAGTAATGGAGCTTATGTAAGTAGTTGTTCTCCTCTTATTGAGGGGATATCACTATAAAAGATAGTTTAGATGTCAAATAACTAATATACATATTCTACATAATGCCAGATTTATTTGATAATTTCTTTGGCAAAATAAATCACGCTGTTAGTGGTAAAACCCCAACTCATTACGGACTTTCATCCCAAGTTAATTCAGGAAGATATTATAGTTATCATACTAATAGTACCAATAATAATTATTGGATGCCTAGGGATGATAAAATTAAAGTTATGAAACAAGATCATGAAGATAAGATGAATCCTGAAATGCAAACTCCAAGACCCAGAATGGGAAGTGATGCTAGTGATATGGAAAGAAAAGGTAGTGTTCTGTCACAAGCTTCAGATTAAATCTTGAATGTATAATGATAATCTCTAATTGAAAATATCTTGATTCAATATCTCATTGATGAAATATAAATCATCATTACTGAATTGTAAATAGTCTATACCAATATAATCGTTGGAGAAATTCAAATCATCGAAAAACTGTTTGGAGTTCATTTTCATGAAATCTGATAATGAAGGAAGAAATAAATTCGATAAATCCAAGGGGAACTGATTAAATCCAATATTGTGAAGGTATTTAATAAGTTTAAGTACTTGATTCAATTTAGCGTTAGCTATCAAGTTACCCATATTGGACATGATTTTAAGTAATTTCAAACATATTTCTAAGTAACTGATAAAGTTGAAGTTTATTTCATTTTCTCTGGCTTTATCATTTTCATTGTGAGTCTCTGGTAATGAATTTATATCTAAGATGATGAAGATAATAAAAATTAAAGAATTGGCATAAATATAATCAATATCAGTAAATCCAAAACATCGGAGAAGCAATTTTTCATTCAATTTCAAGTAAATATGAACTGTAAGTTCACAACTTTGAATAGTATAGTTAAGTAAATTCAAAATGTTATAGGAGATCTTTTCAATTTTGAAGTTAGTTGCATTATGTTGTTTGAAGTTATTGATAGCTATCTTACTGAAATTAAGGATTATAGGAATACAATTAAGATAAATTTGATGCAAGTAATTACAATGAAGGGAACTTAAAAGTCTATCATTTTGATTTTTGGAATTAGTGGTGATATTTAATTGTAAGTCTTCAGGTAGATTATTAACCCAATGCTTCAATGATTTCAAATTATCAAACATAATATTAAGAAGATTCTTATTGTTCAAATTGTTATTGTTATAAATATTGATATTGATCATCTCACTTATCTTAGCCAACTCTATGAAATACTTGAAGTTTTTGTCTTTAGTAGGGAATTTTGTCTCAATATTAATGTTATTGAACGTCAATAATAATGGTTGTCCTATTCTCCCACTGAAGAATCTGTTCAAACAGTAAATGGACCAAAAGATCCTATTGTTGTATTCGTTATAATTATTGAACAATCTTTCCTTCTGATTAAGTTCTTTCTTCCTTAAGATCAAATCCTTGTGTAAGTTCAATGAAATACATAATTGTAAAGCATTTAAAGTGAAGAATACGGAAGCATTTTTCTTATCCATAAAACGAAGATAAATCGATATTAATCCGAATAATTCAATGATATTAAGAATGTCATCAATATTACCATTATTGAAGTTAATAAGTTCATAACTGGTGGGTAAGTACTTAATGACTCTTTTGAAATATTTGATTCCAGGAGGTTCTTGGAAGAAACTTGAAGATCCAAGAAGTGTACTTGATTCATACATTTGTCCAATGGAAATTATCACTAATAGTTTCAAAATAAAGTAATTGATAGTACTTGAAGGCTGAATCTGATTAAATGTTTGATCAGTATAATAAGTTCTTAATTCATGTTTGAAATCTTCGGGATAAATGGTCAAGTATCCAACATTGATGAAAATCTCCACCGTATTAAGGTAATTTTCCGCTTCGTCTAATGATAGTTGACTCAATAAACTGTTTATCTCTCCTACATCTTGGAAATTGGTTCGGGTATCACTACCGAAAATTATAGTATCATAAACTTTCTCTTCAATAAAAGAATTAAAATCCGGAGATATAGTGAATTCCGTCTGATTGGTGGTTATAAACTGTGTCAAATTCCAACATATAACTTCAGATGCTGGAGAGCCTAACTTAATGGTGAATTTAACGTCGTCTTCGTTACCACTTTCTCCGCCTGCTCTATCATTATTATCCATAACATTAGATCTATCCAAACTCGACCTGCTATCTAACAGTCCGAGATTATCCATACTATTATCCATACCTCCCATTTCAACTTTTATCCTTTGAGGATCACCATCTCTTGATTCTAATCGTAATTGGTTCTTTAATAATGCTATCTCTCGTTGTAGAGCCTCAACTTCGGTATCAAAAACCTGTATTTTTCTGGGTTTTCGAGGATATATACATTCACTCTTCGATAAAACACATCCTTGACAAGGTATCGTTCCTGAACATTTAGTTTTACGTTTCTTACACCTGACACAAGCTGTCTTTGACCTATTCATCGTGCGGAAGTTTTGTGACATCTACCGATCAGATAAGTAGTGCGACTGACCAGAATACTACAGTAGAAGACCCTTACAACAAAGAGGGAAGTTTTAATCGAAGACAATAAGATTATATGAGAGAATGTGTGAACGTTTCTAAATTGAATGTCACCATCACATAGGCGTTTTTGTGTTTGTTTTTAACATTATACGTATAATTTACAAGAAGAATTAAACTAAAGACAACAGAAGAATCTCGATAAACAATTTCTATCGTCTAAACTTTCAGGTTCATCATTAACAGGACTGAATGGTATAGCATTATAATTATTCTTATTTGGTTTCAATCTTGAATTATCATTAAATTTGGGATGAGGTTGTCCATAACCGTGTAAATTAGATTTCTTATTCAATGAAGCATCCCAACCTCTACCACCATTCAAATCCATCCAATCATAATGACCATCATCTTTACAATTAATTGATATCATAGCTTTGTTCATCAAATTTATCAAATAATTATAATCTGGATCTTCGTCAAATTTCAAATTCCTTACATAATTTAAATATTGGGAAAATTGGATTGGGAATCCAAAACATAATTCATTGATTGATGTCATCTCTTTCTTATTACCAATTTTTTCATATTTCTGTTTATTAGTTGGAGCCTTTAATCCTTGCCATGGTAATGAACCTCTTAAGAAATACATAAATACATGACCTAAACTCTCCAAGTCATCTCTTCTCAGTTGTTCTCGACCTTTATGGGTATTGATAGACATATATCTTGCCGTACCACTTAATGCTTTCCTTTCTCTATAAGGTATATGATTTTTGGTTTTTGGATCTCTATATTGTTTGGCCATACCAAAATCAACAACAAATACATCATTAGCTTGATCTGTTCCTGGTTTACCAATCAAAAAGTTATCCGGTTTAATATCTCTATAAACGAGATTATTTTCATGAATACTTTCAACTCTTTGAATCATTTGTTTAGCAATTTGGATCACTGTTTTGATAGAAAATTTTCTCCCACACCAGTCAAATAAATCTTCTAATGAAGGTCCTAATAAATCAATGATTAATATATTATGAACTCCTTCTTGTCCGAAAAAGTAAGCTTTTGGTATTCCTTCAATATTATTTAAAATTCTATAGCTTCTATATTCATCTCTTAATTGTGGAGCTTCACTTTTTCTTGGTTCAAACTTAATAGCTACTTGTTGATTAGTCAATAAATTAATCCCTTCAAAGATAATCCCAAAACTTCCTTCACCAATCTTTTTACCCACTTTATAATGGACTCCAACTATATGAGAATAATTAGCCATATTTAAACGTTTAATGTATCGATTATTCTCGTTGGATTAGATGGTTATTAATCTTTAGAACTTCTTTTCACTTAAAATCTTCTTCTTTAACTATCAATATGTTCAGTACCCGTACTATTTATATCAACTACTAACCCTCAGTCGATGAGAAATATGACGAGTTTTTTCCTCACTCGTCAATGATTTTTAAAATTGGGGCCAAAATTTTGGCTTACCATGGTCCATTAATTTATGAAGGAAGGGTATTAAAAGTTCATGAAAAGGGGAAGAATTTTGTTGAAAGTGGTGAAGGTCATGAACCAATTGACGAAAGTTTACCTAAAAATTTAGTTGATATGGATTGTTGTTTTTTACATTATAAAGGTTGGAAACTGAAATGGGATGAATGGGTTACTCTGGATAGAATGATGGAATATAATAATGAAAATTGGGAATTATCAAAGACTTTACGAGCTAGTTATAATCAAAAGATGAGAAATAAGGTTCCTACTGAAAAACCTAAGCCTGTTAATCCTCCAACAACTAATAATGATCCTAAAGTTGACAATGGTTATAATTCAGTAATCAAGGGTATAAAAAGAAAATTAGGTGATGATAAACCTAAGAAGGGAAAGGATATAGTCATACCGATAAGTAATGAATTAAAATCGCTATTGGTTGATGATTGGGAGTTTATCACTAAAGATCATAAGGTGTTGTCATTACCGGTGAAAAAGCCAATAAAATCAATTTTCGAAGATTATTTGGAATTTGAAAAATGTCAAAAGGCTGATATGGTACCTATCAAAGAATTCATTCATGGGTTAAAGGTTTATTTTGATCAAACTTTGAAACTTTTCCTTCTTTATAAATACGAGAGATTACAATATAGCTATCTTTTAAAAGAGAATAACAACGTTTTAGAAAGTTGTGAAGTTTATGGGATTGAACATTTATTGAGGTTAATAATAACTTTACCAGGTTTAATATCAAACACGTCAATGGATTTGATAAGTATAAATGTCTTAATTGAACACTGTGATAATTTTTTGAAATTTTTATCCATAAGTTTCACTGATTATTTGAATGATTACGAAAACACTCTGCCAGCTTACGATAATTTAGCTAGATCATGAATATATATATATCTAGAGATCAGAGAGATCCAAAGCCCAAAGCTTGAGATATAAAACCTGAAAACATATATTCATAAATCATTTCTTCGTGATTCAAAAAATTGGGCCATGCTAATTAAATTGGGATAGCTTTATAATCAACATCGACCATAGCATTTTCATTGTTACAAGTAACTTCTAATTCTAATTTCCAATGTCTATCGAATAAATCTTCTTCTTCTTGCAGGAATCCATGATCAGTGACATCTTCGAATTTCCATGTCATCTTTTTAGGAGTTTCATCAACTGCGACCTTCTTGAAGTCCATATCATATCCAGAACAGATTTGCATATCTTTCATCAAATGCCTCTTGATATGATGTTGTAAATTTCTCTTAAACTTACGTGAATTCTTGTTAGCAGTAGGTTTAATCTTATCTAAATTATCATGACATTCCTTCATGATAAATGGTGGAATGTATTTTAAATGGGCATGAATATAATCAAAATCATTATCCCAAGTTTCATCCCTGATGTAACTTTCGAAAGCAGTAATGTCTTCAAATTCTCTCATTGGTGGAGGTTTCAAAACACTTTCAATAGTACCATCTTCACTTTCAACTGAAGTAATTGAAGATGATCTACTTTTTGGAATGGCTTTCAAATGTTCTAACCTTTCACAATTTTCTAAATCTAAGACAACGGAATTTTTTCTATCTTTTTTACCCATCTTTTACAATCGTTAATAGTAAAGTATCGATTAGTTTGTCGCTATATAAATAATCTTGGAAAATCTGTTTTATTAATTTGAATTAATATAAAACAGTGAAGACATTAAGGATAATTGCTAACTATTTATATTTTGCAGCCATTGGTGCAAAAATTATCAATGCGAAGTCACTCCACATTTCAGACATTTAGCTGGAGACAAAAACTGGAGATTCAAAATAGGAGATCACCCTATTATGACTCAACCCTTCTTTCTTTATTTTGTTTTCTCCTGTTTTCATCCATGGTGTGCCGTGTTTTCGGTACCTTACCAATTCCTTGCTGTCGTATAGAATATCGTATGGAATTGATGGATAAATGTTTGAAGCATGTAAAGAATTGGATTACACTAAAGACATTGATAAGAGATAAAAGAAATTACACTCTTCCCCATATTGGATTTCCTATTAATGAAATTTCTATTGTCGGCCACTATTCAGACCTATCAGCGAATTTTGCACCTTTATCGTTCACGGATATGATATTTCTGACCCCTATACCATTGCTCTACGAGTGTGAGTGTCCATCCCAGGTCGGTGGCACCATTCTCGTACTTCCCCTAAAAATGATGCAATGGTGTAGGATAGTCTGGAGATTGAAATCATGAGACCTTCTCCTCACACGATAAAGGGGATGATTAAGTAATCTGAGGGTTTTTTTTTAATGGTCACTAGGATTTTACTTGCTGGGGTACATTCTCGGATTTATGACCTAGGGTGGTGGTTTATGTAATAAGAGGTGTATCGGTGTAGGGTGTGGCTGATAGAGAATGATGCAAGATTGTTCTTGGAAATATTCTAGTAGTTATTAAAAACATTATTGAAAATGAAAGTGCACATATAGTAGACAAGTTTCAGTGGTGATGAAAATGAAGTTAACTACTCGAAGAAACATTTTATGACTTGGGTCGTCATAGAAGAAAACACTGTTGGTTTCATCCAACCTATTCCCACTATCAACGATTCTCAAATCTCCATCGCATTTTTCATTCTCAAAGTTTTCATGTTTGGAGTTTATGAACCACCACAACCACAGAAGTCTCCCCAGGAGATGACTCAGGAAGAAATAGCCGATCATGGAGCTAAACAAATGATTAACTTCATGCAATCCTGTCCTGGAAAAACCACCATGGCGGCTGTAACAGGGTTCGCTTTAGGGGGATTCTTTGGATTGTTCATGGCCTCCATGTCATATGATTCTATTGGAACCACCAGTGTTTCCAAGATAAGTGAATTGCCTTTAAAACAACAAATGAAAATTCAATTCAGTGATATGGGTAAGAGAACATACTCATCAGCTAAAAATTTTGGATATATCGGGATGGTTTATTCTGGTGTTGAATGTACTATTGAAAGTTTAAGAGCTAAACATGATATTTATAATGGTCTTAGTGCAGGTTGTATAACGGGAGCAGGATTATCCATACAAGCAGGTCCACAAGCAGCCGTCATTGGATGTGCAGGTTTTGCTGCATTTTCTGTAGCTATTGATTTATATATGAATAGTGAATCAGCTAAACCTCCTATTAATGATTATGATGATTAAAAAGAACGTACATTTACATAATTTACATATTCTAACAAAAATAATAACAATATCCATACTTGAAGTCTGAAACAAAATATGAAAATAATAGAAATAACATTGTACATAGTATTATAATTTGAATTTTCCTTGAAAGCTCTCGACTCTGCCATCGATTAAGCTCTTGAAATATTTCCGATTGTGGAGGTGCTTGAAGGAGTTCATTAGTAACTTCATCTTCTAAATCATTAAATTCTTTAGCATTAAATTCTTTAGTTTCATCGAATTGTCTGATTGTATGTTGATACTCGCTGATGTTTGGGTCTGCCGAATATTTCCCAATAGTTTCATGTAAATCGCTTTCGATGTTCTTCAAAACATCAATGTCGTCGTGATTCAATCCTATGGTATTGAGGTCTCGGAGCTTTAGTTCAAGTGAGTTGAAGATATCTCGTTTAATAGGTTTGGGCCTTAGTTTGATGAAATTCTCAATATTTATATCATGTGAATTGGTTCGGGAGTGATTTGATGAGTTGGGTTTACCATTTACTTGATACGGTAGTGGTAAAGGGTCACCAAGCTGCAGTAGAAGTTCATCTCTCTTCATAACAAACACGCGAAACTGAGACATCTCAAAGGGTTTTAAAGGTGAGACACTTTAATCTTCTTATGCTTATATTACTATACAGTTAAACTATAATTTCAAATTATTGGAATCAACTTGTTTTTGTTTCTTAACATTTCCTTTGACATCAGTCTTTTTACCATCTTTTCCAATAATAGTCAAGTTCTTATTACTAGACAAAGTATCAATGATAGAACTGGTTTTAGATTTCTTCTGTTCCTTTGATTTCAATTGTTTAGATCTCTTTCTCTTATTAGACCTTCTCAATCTTTGTTTCTCTTCTCTTGATAATTCATCTCTTGAGTATGATAATCCTGATTTTAATGATATTTCATTTGAATCTTTATTGGTATTAGGATTAAAAATTTCTTGTGGTGCCAATCTATTGTTATCACTGACGAATTCTGGTTGTGAATCTTCCATTGAAATGGTGGAGCTCTTAACTTCGATGATTTTGTTTTCATTAGGTTTAGGTACGAAATTGAACGATGTTAAAGAATCTAACTTATAATTCAATTTATTGATCATTGATAAGATTTCTTCATGTTCTTGAGTTAATTTTTCTTCTTTTTCGTTATTTTCTTCGACCCCATTGAATTTGTCTTCATAAATTTCTGCTAATGATTTGGATGATTTAGTTTCTGATACTTCTGTTCTCACTCTTTGAGGTTTTATAATATCATTCAATAATCTCTTTGGTAAGTCATTGAATTCTTCACTTTTGATTCTTCTACGAATTAATTCTTCAATATCTTCGGTGACTTCTTCTGTTATTATAGGTACGGGTTTATTGACTCTTTCGAATTCGAAATTATCTTCATCTTGTAAAAGCGATCCTTCAGGTCTTTGTTTGTTATTTACTTCCCCTTTCATGGACCATTTCTTTTCTGCTACTAACTCATCTTCTAACTGTTTGATTTGTTGTTGTAACTTTTCTTGTTGTTTTTCGAAACTGGATTTTTCGACTAAATCTTGTCTAATATCTCCTAATGCATTATTGAAATCGTCTTCGTTGAGACTATCGTATCCTTCATCTCCTTTATAACCGTAGTCATCTTTTTCGTCAAATTCTAATTCAACTTGGTTATCATCTTCGCCATCGAAGTCTTCTTCGCCATCAAAACCTTCACCTTCAGAATCTTCATCATCACTTTCGAGTAAATTCTTAGTTTTCTTGGAATTTGGCTTATCAAAGAAATCATCGAAATAATCAACTTCTTCATCATCTGATAACTCTTGGTTATAATCAACGAACTCTTCAACGATACCGTTATCTTCTAATGATAAGATTTGTTTGTTAAATTCATCGATATTGAAGAACTCATCATTTAATTCATTTCCAGGTTTATTGGTTCCGTCTTCCTTTTCTTCTGATTCTTCATCTTCGGGTTGTTCGTCCTCCGAATTCTCGACTGACTCTTCTTCTTGATCTTCAATTTCTGGACCTTCTTCACCAGATGGTTCATCGACAAAATCATCTATTAAATTTCCATCCTCATCGACTTCACCAAATTCCTCATCAGATTCTTGTATTTCTTCAGTTTCTCCGAATTCTTCTGGTTCTTCGTCACTTTCGGCATTTCTATCATCATCTTCATCTTCATCTTCACTATCGCCTTTGAAGTCTGCGAGTTTCTCCATCAAATCTTGTCCTACATTTTCAAGAACTATCTTTGTTTGACCAAAGATTTGACTTGAATCTAAACCATCGATGTAAATCTCATCTAATTTGGAATTTTTACAGATCGAGTCACCCAAGTTCTTAATCAAACCATTAAAGAACGATTCTTTGTCTTCAAGTTGATTGAAAATCCTCGTAGGATCATCAACTAATTCACTTAAGATGCTCATAGTGGTTTTTTTCCGATGAGATGCGATTTCTTCCTTTTGTGTTACTTCTCACGATCTTGGTTTTGATGGATTTTAGTAAGAATTGATGTGGAAATTCAATTGGAGACTGATAAGATTCAAGTCTTCGTCATCTACAAGATGGTTGAATAGACAAAAGAATGATGAGTTCAGTAAGAAATCCAAAACCCAGCATTTCAAAAGTAGAGCTGCTTTTAAATTGATCGAAATCAATGAAAGATTCCATATTTTAAGGAACTGTCGTAATATTGTCGATTTGGGGTATGCTCCTGGGTCATGGAGTCAAGTAATCAAGAGTTCGATGGAAAAGTCCGGTAAAAGAGGAAAAATCTTGGGAGTGGATTTGATCAATTGTAGTCCTCCTGAAGGAGTTGATTTTATTCAAGGTGACTTCCTTCACCATGAAACTCAGCAAAAGATAATTGATTATTTCAATGGTCAATATGTTGGTGAAGTGTTTGGAAGTAAAAAGCTTTTGGCCGAAAAAGTGGCTTACCCAGATTCGGAACCATTGGATCACGACATCGAGAACAAAACTCAACTGGTGGACCTTATATTGAGTGATATGCTTGAGAATACTACCGGTTTGAAGAATATCGACCACTTAAGTAGTATGGATATCTGTAATTCAGTTATGATTTTTTCCAACCGCTTACTTAAAAAAAACGGAAGTTTAGTAATGAAATTCTACCAAGGCAACGAACAGACCGGGATAGAAAATAAGCTTAAACAAATGTTTACAAAAGTCTACATTTTTAAGCCGAAGAGTTCCAGGAGTGAACTGAAAGAAATGTTTTTCGTTGCATTGAAATTGAAATAATCTGCATCAAGTGTAAACCCTGATCGAACATTAAGCATTTGAAAGTTCGGGGTATTAACTATTGTTCATGTAGCAACAGTAAAAATGTGTATGGATCAACATCAGTGTAGCACATGTAACAATATTAGGAGACATATTGTGGAGAGACATTGAAGGTGTACTAAACACTTCCTTCACGTGATGTCGAATTATCCCGGCTATGAATACCTGAGCCCATACAGAAGGCAGTTCACATTGCCACGGATCAACTATAAGTACCCAATGGCTCAGGAGGAACCAGCTCCTATTAATTGAAATTATCGGTAATTAACCACTATTATATCTAGAAAATAAATTCGTAACAAGCTAGTGATTTCATTTAATGACATAAGCAAACCCCTTGAAATCCCCTCGGGATCGATCAACTTAAAATCACCGATCTTTGCTTACATGGTTTACATCGATGTTCATATATATACCAATGCTTGTCATTGCTAGGATTTCGTCATGTCTAAGGGGTTTATTGCTTCTTAAAGAACTAAGAAATTCTCATCTTGTCGTTCACATATTTTTTACATCATAAGTTAAGTGCGCAGTTTTACGATATGCATGTAATTATTTAACTATTTTTGGAAATACTATTTATAAATTTAGTGACATTTTTTGTGTTGTCATTTTTTTTATCCCCAAAAAATAATATAAAAGTAATGAAAAATTCCCTTAAGTAGAAAAGTAATAAGATTTTCATTTTAATCTATCGTTTCAAATAAAAAAAAAGAAAAGATGAAGTTCTTAAACATTATTGCATTGTCAACCTTGGCTATTTCAGCCTATGTTCCATCAGATCCATGGACTGACTTAACCCCAACTGCTACCTTAGCCAGTGATTCCGGAGCAACTTCCTCTTTAGAAGGTAGTTATGCTTTAAGTATCAAAACTATTAGTGTTGCATCTGAAAGTACTGCTGCTAGTACTATTGAAAAAAGAGATGTTGAACAAATCACTGATGGTCAAGTTCAACAACATACTGATGCTCCTGTTGCTCAAATCAGTGACGGTCAAATTCAACATCAAACCGAAGCTTCCATCGTAAACCAAATTTCTGATGGTCAAGTTCAACAACAAACTGCTGCTGCTTTAGTTAACCAAATTGGTGACGGTCAAGTTCAACAACAAACTGCTGCTGCTTTAGTTAACCAAATCGGTGATGGTCAAGTTCAACAACAAACTGCCACTGTTGCCAACCAAATTGGTGACGGACAAGCCCAACAACAAACTGCTACCGTTGCATCTCAAATCGGTGATGGTCAAATTCAAGCTACTGCCGATGCCGCTTCACAAATTAGTGATGGTCAAATTCAAGCCACTTCCGCTGCTAACGATGATGGTGATGCCTTCACTGCCACTTGTGTTGCTAAAGATTCATTATTATTACAATTGAAGGACGGTATTTTAACCGACAGTCAAGGTAGAATTGGATCTATTGTCGCTAATAGACAATTCCAATTTGATGGTCCACCACCTCAAGCTGGTGCCATCTACGCTGCTGGTTGGGCCGTTGTTCCTATCGATTATGTCGAAGATGATACCACCAAGGAAGAAGCCGATAACAATGCTAAAGGTACTACCAGAAAAGTTAAGAGAGAAGCAGGCTACAAATTAGCTTTAGGTAAACAAACTACCTTTTACCAATGTTTATCAGGTGATTTCTATAACTTATATGATGAAAGTATTGGTGGTCAATGTTCTGAAGTCGAGTTTGTTTTATTAAAAGCTCTTGACTGTTAGATCATTTCACTAAAAGTTCAAAAAAATTGGGTTTCAAATTTCGTATTTCGTATTTCGTTAGCTTTTTCTGCATAATATAGTCATTCCTTAATTTTCGTTTATTTCTATTCTATCCCATCTGAACCACTCTCTCAAATTTGTCTATGGTTTCCAAATTTCTCCTCCTGTTTGTGACCAACGACATCTTATTGATTATTTGAGTATTCAATTTATCGATGTTGCTCAATTTTAGTGTGACTAAAGATAGTTCATTAACTAAAAGATCGGAATTATCCTCTTGAGAATCTCTAATATTCTTGAGCTTTTTACATAATTGACCAACAAGGTTATTAATCTTTATGGCTTTCTCTGGATTCATTTCTTTGGACAATAAGTTATTCAAAAGATTGTTCAAGAAAGCATCTAATTGGTGAACCGAATTAATTATCGAATCTTTATCAATGGTGTTTTTGTCATTGTTTAAAGACTTCAATGCAATACTTTCGATTTCATCATTCTTAATTATTATCTTTGTTTCAATACCATCTATAAACCCTTGAATAAATGACGAACTGTGAGATATTTTGGAATTAGTTATTATGATCAAAGGTAATAATAATATTTTATTGATATCATCAATCACTGAAGGATCTACCGTTTCATTATAATACAACCCAAGCGGTTTCAAATCAGGAAACATGGTGATGAACTGTGGCAATCTTTCATAGTAATAATTCAAATCTATTATTTCGAATGATGTGACAATTGATTCATCCTGACCAAGCACAACTCCCATTTGACTGTTGCATATATTGAAAAGTGCTGTTGAATTTATCGTTACCATGGTATATTTAACTGTTTCCTACAAGTTTGATTTATCCTGGTTATCCCTGAACTTTTGAATTTTCAAGCCTCTAACTCTCTGACACCACACTTAAGTCCCTATCGCAAATGTCTGAGATCGCACTCATCACACGACATCGAAAATTTTTATTAAGATGATTATGACGATTGACAGGAAGAGGGTAGGTTCAATGGAAGTAATGAACAATAAAAGGTTTCATGAAGATGACCGAAATAACAATGAACAAAATGATTTCAATGATAAATTTTACACAAGTTATATCCAACAAGCCCTTGATAACAATAATGTGGACCAAATTAATAATCTTACCAGAAAATTAACCCTTCCTTCAAGTGATAGAGACAGTTTGACAACACAAGATTACATCATCATATTAAGATATTTATCAAGAAATATCTCCAAGTTAGATAACGAAGATAATTCTTCATTTATAATATCCATCATCAACTATAAATTTGTTAGCATAAATAAAGGGGAAGTTGAAAGTTATATTCATTTTTTCAAAGTTTTGATAAGTTCCATTCCCAAATATATTTCTAAAGTCATTAATCAAATAGCGGAAGATTTCAAATCCAATAAATTTATCTCTCCAGATGGAGAAGATAGAGAAGTCATCAAACCATCGCATGAAATTTTAAGATATATGATTAATTTTAACCCAACTATTGTTTCCCAATTACCAGGTTACTTCTTGAAGCACTTTCCTCATCATTTAGCCGATGTTGTTGTATTAAAAAATTACGTAGGGAATTTATTGAAGGTTATTCAGTATAACGATAGTTTGAAATATGATATTTGGAAGCTCATCATAGAATGTTGCATCAAATTGGATGTCGAATTACAAAACGATTTAGATGATTTGGATGACGAAGAAATTGATGAGTTGATAAATGGCGATGAAAATGACGATATTGATGATGAAAAAGATGATGATGATGACGATGATGATGATGATGATGACGATGACGATGATGACGATTCTGAGAGTGATTATGATAGTAGTGATGATGAAGGGCAAGAAGTTTATGCTCCTACTACTGATATCAAAGACGTTAAATCTCTAGTTTTCAAACTCGATGAGATACTAAATCTACTCATCGAACACACAGACAAAATTTTTGTAGGTGAAGAATTACCTGTAGAAGCCATGAACTTACATGTCATGTTTAAAAAATTATTTCAAAGTCACATTTTACCCACACATTTCACCAAATCCATTCAATTTTTAATATTTCATACCACACAATCTAACTGTACATTAGCTGAAGATTTCATAGTTTGTCTCACCAACATAATATTCAACCCCGATGGTGCATTGGAGAATAAATTGAAGTCCATGCAATATTTATCATCATTCATTGCTAGATCTCCGGTTTTGACTAAAGATCAAATCCTTGTGGTGGTAAGTTACTTAATAAATTGGCTCAATAATTATTTGGTTGAAAGAGAACACGAGATTTCAATCATTGGTAAAGGTGGAATGGAAAGATTCAAATTATTTTACTCTGTTTTTCAAGGATTAGTGTACATCTTCTGTTTCAGATATAAGATTCTAAATGTTAATGAAGATTGGGAATTGGACATTGACAAATTTTTCCAAAGAATTATCATAAGTAAGTTTAATCCCTTGAAATTCATAGATGAAACTGTTTGTTTCATTTTTGCTAAGATATCTACGAAATTGAATGTGTGTTACTGTTATTCTATCATCGAAAACAATAAAAGAGAAAAGATGATTAATAAGAACAATGCACCTCAAGTTCAAATGAACTTCAAACAGAAACAAGAATTTTTGGATTTACAAGGTTACTTCCCATTCGATCCTTTGGTATTACCCTCAACTAAAAGTAAGATCAACAAGAGATATATCGAATGGTCCCAAGTAAACCCAAATATTGACGATGATGAATTCGGTAGCACGGATGATGATGATTAGACATGATTGCATAATAAACATTTTAAAAAACAAATCTCTTTCTAATCCTTCTAGACGAACGCACCAAGACGATCCAGACGAATCGATACGAACTAAAATAAAAATATGAAAATAAAAAAAATGATTCTACCGAGGATCGAACTCGGGACCACCTCCGTGTGAAGGAGATGTCATACCGCTAGACCATAGAACCATTAGCATCCGACATTACGGATGAGACATTGATCATGTCAAAAATCCACAAATGCGACTTTTTGTTTATTTCAACGACTTTTTTGATTTTAGACTAACCCAACATTATCTCGTTAATGGATCTGACCTCAATTTTTGTGCATAAATCTGAAAAAATCCCATCTCTAATTGTACCATTACCCGTAGCGGGAAAACATTTACGCTGGTTTATATCTTTATATCTCACATTGTCTAAAATTATTGTTCAATGATTCACCCCACAATTTGAGAAACGAGTCATTTTAATCAGGTGGCAGATAAAAGATCTCCCAATCCTTTTCTCCATAATTGTAACGTTACATGGAAATGATGAAGATGTGGACAAAGTTTAATACAGAGATTGAATTCACCTTAGAGTTCATAAGTGATGAAGTCATGAATTTGACGGAGTAATGAACTCCTATCTCTCCAGGTAAAGTCATCCTAATTCTTCCGAGACAAAAGTATTCCGTCGAATTTTCCACACCAATGAACAATGCTGACGCCAATGGTGTATTTCACCTTTTTCAGAGTCACTTATTATCAATAGCATAATATGAATAACCGCCAAAATTCAACTCTTAACCAAGAATCTCCATAATTCATATTAATCCGATACGACAAATGCTGGCAATTAATTTCCGAGCCTTTTGGATTATTGAGTTCATCCTCTTTTTCTAACTTTTCTACAAATACCTACATACCAACAACGGATAGCGCAATCCCAAAGGCATCTATTACAATCTTAATACGGAGGGTACCGGTCCCCATTGAAGTCAAAATTAAAGGGAAAAGTGTTATGTCTCACTCGCGACACTGTCATCAGTTAAAAATTCTCAACTCTCAGTTCTTTCAACAATCATCATCCTTGATATTGTTACATAAATTTTCAATTTTTAAGTAACTAGGATACCTAATATGTCTCAGGAAATATTTACAGGTGGTGCTACTACTTCACAGCACATTGATGCCGAAGATGATGATCATTTTAATAACACAACCTTTCAATTAAAGCGAACAAGGTCTTTAGGTTTGTTGGATGAATTCATACCAAAATTAGAAACTGATGATGATAATCCATCTGCTAATGATGTCAATGACAAGATAAATGAAAAATTGAATGCCAAAAAGTCTCACGATAATGATAATGAAAATGAAAGTCAGTCTTCCATGGAAACTAACCTAAAAGATGACAAATATAGCCAAAGTCCTGAATTTGTACCTTTAGATGATAACGATATAGAAGTTGAACCATCATTTCATGTGGATTATTTCAGTCATCAATGGGATGTGGGTGATATTTCCAAATCTTGGAGGTACATTATTCAAAAGCGTAAAAATGTTGCTAACTCCGCAAGATTGGAGAATGCATCTTGGAGGACGTGGGCTCAAAGAAGATTGAATTTGAAAACTATTAATCCTGAAAAATTGAATTGGTCAAAAGAAAGTGATATCACCTGGTTATATGGACCCATCTTAAAAGATGAAGAAACCAATGACAATAATGATGACCCTCATCACAAACATTCCACAACTGCAACATCTGCTGTAGCTGGGGATATTTCCATACCTTCAAAAAACAGAGGAATCTTGAAGAAAAGGTCTGTTCAAGATACTATGATATCTCATGCTAATTTGGTCAAATTAGAAGCCATGGAAAACAGATTAAAATTGAAGAAGGAACAACAGCAGCAGCAATTGAGAGATCGTCGTAAAAAATTGGGTCACAAAAGGACCTCCAGTAATGAACCTCCGGAATTCGATGATTATGATGCCATTTCTGAGAAGTTAAATTCCCAATATAAATTCTCTTCAACTAGTTTGAAGGATATGGGCAATGAAAATAGCTCATTAAAATCATCATTAAAATCAAACAATAATTCACAGAGTTCTTTCAAATCACCTGAAATCAGCTCATCCCAATTAGAATCATCAGATTCAGTGGACAAAAAGTCAAGGCATATCCATTTCAACACTGAAGTTCAACAATGCATTGCTTTAGATATGGATAATGATAACAATGATTATGATGATGACGATGATTATGATGATTATGATGACCTTGATGATGAGTCCAATGACTATGCTCAAAAGAGTTATATTTATACCAATGATGATGACGAAAATGATGATAATGATGATGACGAAGACGATGATGATGAAGATGGTGGATTTTTCTTGAAAGTAAGGTCTCCTTCGTCATCCAGTTTAGCTCCTCAATTCAAATTAAAGGAATTCGAACCTTCTCCGCCAACTATATCACAAAAAACTGACGATACAGATTCTATATCGACAAATAACTCCAAAACTTACAGAACTATTCAAATTTTACCATCAACTAATATCAATTGGGGCTCAGATGATGACACTAGCGATGAAGAGAATCCTTACACATCTTCTCTTTCCCATAATGTTAATAACGGTACCTCCAGAGGATACGATTATTATTATGATTATAATACCGTTTACACTATGGATGATAAAGGTATATTTCATCAACCTCATGAAGATTCACCTGATGTGGTTGATTTGCCTGAAGATTTGGCTAATTTCCTGAATTTCGATAATGTCCCTGTCATGGATAATAATATCATCATCCAAAATAACTATAATCAAAACCATCAAAGTCAAGGGTCAAGTAACGAAGTCACAAATAAAAGTAATGAATCTAACATAGTCAAAGGGAAAGGAACATTCAATCTAGATGATTCTGATGATTCCGATTCTGATTCCGATGAAGGTTTATCAATTGCTACTAGATCATCATCTCAATCATTAGCTCATCAAGTTTATGAATCAATGACACCTCATGAAAATCAACCAATTAACGATAATTTAGCATCAATTAATCCTCGACATTCATCAACTGGTCTTTCCAAACAATCCACATCTTCCAATTCTTTATCGGGTCAATTCTTCGGTACAACTAATATAAATAATGATTTGTCTTCACAATTTTTTGGAACTGGTAGTCCGAATCAATCGAGTGGCATAGGAGTTGGTAGAACATCACCTTTACCTCCTACCACCACGCAAAAAAATATTTTGGGGAGTGGATTCAAATTTGGTGACGACAGTGATGATGAATATGTTGAAGATGTAAGTGATTAAGTGTAAATATAGAGGTTGTTTCCTATTCTAGTTCAAATTCTGGTTAGTCTCTCAAATTCCCCGTGCGCTCTCAACGGTCTTGCTGCAGATGACATCGCAATGTCGCGATAATCACTCATCATTATGATAACCCTTAAAGATGATGATAACAAGTGTGAACTAATTGGTACTTTTTCGTTGTTGACTCAAGCATCCTTGGGCTTATTATGTTTATCTTCATTGATTGTCAAGAGATATTATGAGTGGCCCAATCGTAGAACTTGGAAGATTTGGTTTTTCGATGTAAGCAAACAATTATTTGGTGCATTTGGAGTTCATATAGTTAATGTTATGTTATCGATACTAAAGACCAAGAAAGATCCTTCTACAACTATAGATGGTGATAGTGATGATGGAAGTGGTGGTTGGGAAACCGACGATGACGATCCTTGTAATTGGTATTTCCTCAATATTGTCTTTGATTGTACTGTAGGAGTATATATATTGTATTGGGTTTTTAAAGGATGTAACCATATATGTAAGAATTATTTCCATATGACAAAAATAAAGTCAGGTGAATATGGAGATCCTCCAAGTCTTGTTGCATATTTCAAACAATTATCAATTTATTTCACATCTTTGATGATCACTAAAGTCATATTGTTTTTTGCCATGAACATCTTCTCGTTACAGTTGGTTTGGATTACTAGCCACATCCTTTTGGGATGGTTGGATGACTATCCTGATGAGTTGGAAATTTTTATTGTCATATTTGTTGTACCAATCTTCATGAATTGTCTTCAGTTGATTTTAGTGGATAACATCATCAAGAATCCATACTTCACTAGAACAATAATAGAACCAGCCCCAGAAGACTTGGAAAATCCTAATAAGATTTACGGTTCCATAGAAGATAGTTAAGCTCATATTTATTTACATCTATTTACAGTTGAATTTTAATACATAATTTTAGAAGTTTTCTGGATTCTGGGATCGAACCAGTTTCTCGACCTCCTATTTACCTTCTTGCTGTTGCTGGTAGATTTAAGCAATCTCGAATCCATAACCTTTCATACAAACTTTGTACTTTGAAATAATGTCATCACATTTTCCGCTGTCTTGACCGTTCTTCAACAAACAAGCGTCTCTAACTTTTTTCTCGTCAAGGCATACACAACAAGGTTTTGGTTTATTTTCGGTGGTTCCACTCATTATTTTACTTTCTTATTAGGCTATTGCAAGATTTCAATATCTGGTGCTTACTAACAGGTGATTGAAGTTATTTTCGCGAGCCAAGTTCGCGAACAGTAGTTGGAGATAATAATGGATCTGCTAGAACCACCGACTGAAGGTGACCATAAATTATCAATTGATTTGAATGATGATTTGAATGATGATTTGGCTGGTTCAGATTATTCGGGATCAATTATCTCACACCCTTCAACTCAAAGAGCGAATCAAAAAGTCAGGAAAAAGAACGGTACAAACTCCATAAGAACCTCAATAGATGATTCGTTTCTGTCTTCGATGTTCTTTCAGAACATTCATGATGAAAACTTTCAAGACAATGAGTTCAGTCCTTTGGGAGCCAACTCAATCTATGAATTGACTATTGCAAGTGATTTGAGCAGAGAAAGAAAACGTACAACTAAATATCAAGTAACTTTGAATGGTGGAAATAATGTCATTTATAACGTGAAAACTCCCACTACGAAAGAAATTCCTCCCATAATACTAGAGAAAATCGAAAAACCTGATAAAGAGGGTTTACAGAAGATTTTGAATGTCAGTGATGAATATAAAAAATTCGATAATACCAACAAATTGACCATTGATACTTTACAACAATTCAACCGAGATTTTAATGAGTCTCCCAGAAGTGACACCTCAATCAATGAACTAGATTTGATTGTGAAAGACACAAACGAAGCCATCCCTGAAGTGTTCTCCCAAACAGATTTCAGATTAGATGATCCAAGAATTTTCAATAAAGTGATTGGGAACTTTGAAGTTGATAATGAAGTCAGTAACTTTAACAACAATCTTCAAGATGATTTGTCTCATTATCTAGATTTAGTTGAGATTTCCTTGATCAATGAGATATCCAAGTCTTCCGATTCATTCTTCAATACAATCGATGATATCAAATTAATTCAATTACTGAGCAATGACAATGTCACTCAATTCGAGAAAGTGAAGAACCAGATGGAATCATTGAAATCAACCAACAGCCAAGGGTTGAAAATTTTGCATCTTTTAGAAAAGCGTAATGAAGTAGACGGTTTGGAGAATGACATCGTTAATTTATCGTTTGTTATGAAAAAATACGATAAAGCAAAATCTCTTTATGGAGAAGATTCCAACAAGTGTTTACAAGAGCTTTTGAATGTGGAAAAGATGATCTTTGACTATAATTTCAATTCTCTTCCAGGTTTGTTCAATTTGCAAAACGATCTCCAAGTGTTGAAGAATCAATGTTCTAAGAACTACATGAATGATTTCGTAGACTTACTTTTGAAAGATTTGAAGAACCATTACCAAAGTGCTCCCCCGAATGACTGCCTTGAACGTCTTTACAGCAAGAAGAAACAGCCATCTTACCCATATCAAGTAATGGACCAAACACTCAAGGATGAGTTATCTGGTTATATTGAGATGTTGATCAAATCGAAACATTTGATTGATGCTTTCCTGGTTTATCAAGACAAAATAATAGCAGAGGTTAAAGATATCATTAAGATCAATTTACCAAAATCTGAAGTCCCGTCAAGATCTTCTCTGGTCCCTTTGGAAACTACAAATTCAGTCTCCGGTAATAATGCAAACGAACCATCTTTGACCAATAGTTTGAAGGGTTTAACACCACTGGAATTTGAAGAAATGTTAATCAAAATCTTCACTCAATTATCTGAGTGTTTAAGGAGACTCACCGTTCATGCTAAAGTTTTGTTGGATTTGTCATTGAGTAATTTAACTGAAGATTTGGATGTCATGTCTTTGGATCTAACAGTGACAATAAATAAGGCCATCGAATTGACCCAATTAAGATTGTCCAAAATCATCAATGTAAGATCAGAACAAATTGCAGATTTGGCTCTTCCATTTTACTTATCATTTTATTCCATTGTATCTGTTTATTTACAAGAATGTGAATTGATCAATCCCGGATATCTTTTGAGTGGTGCTGGTAGTTCTTTGAATGACTGGGTGAAAAATCATAGTAATTACTTTGTACATAGATTTCATCTGAATCATTTGAAAGCAATCAGTTCTGATATTGATAAGGAAATATGGAAAGAAGTGGGTAATCTCAGACACTCACAAACCCTCATTCAAAGAATTGTTGATGGGGAAGATAATTCCAATTACTTAGAATATCCTTTCAAGTATCATGACGAGAGTCAAAGGGATGCAGATCCACTCGAAAGATTGACTATCCTTGAAGAATCATTCATGGTGCCAAATTCCATCAAGTTAGTGGTTGAATCGGTTCATGATTATATTGTCATTGGTTCTATTTTCACTCATCATAATAAGACTATTGAAAATAATATACTTAATTTCTTCAAACTAGTCAATTCAAAAATTTTACAGTCAGTTTTGAATGCGGGTGCCACTCGTACTGCTGGTTTGAAACACATCACCACCAAGCATTTAGCTTTGACAATTCAAACAATAGAGTGTCTATTGAAATTCATCGAATTAGTAATGAACAAATTCGAAAGAAATAATGAAGGGGATATAACATTCAGTAAGATATTCGACCTTTACAAGGACCATGAATCACAATTGAGCACCAAATTGGTGTCTATAATGTATGATAGAACAATCAATCACTGTCAGAGCATCTCCACTATTGACTGGTCCCAACCTTTACCTGATCCTCAACTGCAATGTCATAAATATATGGAAGTTTTGGTTAAAGAAACATTAACTGTTTCAAAAGTTTTGGTAAAGTACTTGTCATCTGTAAAATACTCCATCATTTTGAGTGAAATATTCAATAATTACAAAGTTTTGTTAACTGATGCTTACAAGAACTTGCCACAATTTAATGATTTCAACGAAAAGTACTCCGTATTGAAGGATATTGATTATTTAAGAGTCAAATTGTTGGAAGTCCCTGGCTATAATGAAGTGGGTTCGGTAATTTGGGAGAATGTCAACAACCTCCCAACCATTGAGGACACTAAAATGGACAAGATTATGAGGAATAATATCGAACAGTCAAGAAACACTGAGGTCTTGTTCGAGACACCCAAGGAAGAGGAGCCACACAAGGAGGCTGCAAACCCAGAACCCACGAAACAAATCAACGAAGAAAAGTTGGCCATCGATGATAGTAAAGAGAAATTTGAGACTACTAAGCCTGAAGAACTTGAGAACATTATTGAGCAGGAGATACTACAAGCCGAATTACAGGAAAAACAATCAGCAGCTGAAGATCTTGGTAATGTCACTATAAGTTCTATCAACATGAAATCTGAAAGCCCCGGATTGGATGAAACTATTGGGGAATCAATCGAAAAAGTAGACTCCCAAAATGTTGGTGAAGATAATGCAAGGAAAATGCTTCCTGCGTCGGGTGAGGAAGAGAATAGAAAATTTGGGCCAGACGAAGGTATCAGTAAACTTCCGGAGCCGGAGTCCAAGTCTGAGTCTGAGTCTAAGCCAGAACCCGAGTCTAAACCAGAACCCGAGTCTAAACCAGAACCAAAGGCTGAAGTGGAAGAACCAAAGGCTGCCAATGCACAGACGATCGAAGCTGAAGATACTGTAGAAGAAGGAAAATTTTCAATTGAGAAAACTTCCAGTGTGGTTCTGGGTGCTCAAGGATCTCCTTCTGCTACGTCAGAAAATGACACAAAACAAGAAGCAGGTGTGGAACATGAAAATAATACCGTTGAGAAATCCGCTCCAGGAACTGACACAGTTGACGTGCCCGAATCTTCTAAGGGATCTGAAACTCACACGAAAACTAAAAATGACACATCTACGCCAATTGAAAAGGAGGCCAATAATTTGAAACCCGAAGTCAAACCCAAGAACAAGAAGTCTCCAAAGAAGAGGAAAAAGAAAAATAAATAGATTTATAGCATTAATTCAAAGTAAATTTACCGTTCTCCTTCACGAAGACCTTAGGCAACTCTGTGACAATACCGTCTATCAAAGAATGAGGGGTGACATCAAAAGCAGGATTCCAAACTTGAATTCCTGGGGTAGCAATTCCTACAACAACCTTATCTCCCACTTGATCATTGTCGACTATAGGACCTTTCAAAGTGGTTAATTCATGAGAAGGTCTCTCCTCGATGACAATATCTTCACCAGTTGAGGTATTGTAGTCGACAGTGGTTAAAGGTGCAGCAACAAGAAATTTAATCTTTTGATGAGATCCAGTCGAATTGAAAAACGATGCAATAGTGGATAATTGGAAAGTCCCAATTTTATTAGCGGTATCACCATTGGCTACAACTCTATCGGCACCAACGATGATGAATTTAACGGGGCTTTTATTTTCTTTAACTGAAACAGGAGAAGGAGAATTCAAATTATTAATCAACGAAGAAGCCATGTTGTCACAAATCAAAGTGAAAGGGATCTTTTCGTAGTTGAGTTCATAAGTTGTTAATTTGGCACCTTGATTGTAAGGTCTTGTTTCACACGGATATACATGGTCCAAAAAGAATTCTTCTTTGGTGTTGGATTCATTCAATTTTTGATAAACAGATCTAATGATCCCTAAAGCAGTTCCATGACCAGAAGTTGCAAGTGATCCTGTGTTACAAATAGTCATAATTGAAAAAGAACCCTTAAAATTTTCCTGTTTCAAGGATTCGATGATGAAATTCAAACCATTTTCTCCAATAGTTTTATTGTTGGCTAAATCGTCATCGTATAACTTCACAGCGTAATCAAAGATCTTGGATTCGATAGTTTCATCTATAGTAGCTGCTTTGTAAGGAGTTATTAAATCTAATATTTCGTTACAAGCATTCGAAAGATTGACGGCTGTTGGTCTTGAAGTGATAAGGTAATTAATCCTCTCTATCAAATGGTCCACAGATTTCCCCTTCAAATTATGAGTAACATCTACTGCAATACTAAATGATCCAACGATTGCAATAGCAGGTGCTCCTCTGACTTGCATTTTTTTGATAGCATCATAAGCATCTTCGATATTTGAAATATCAATATAGTGAGTCTGATATGGTAACAATAGTTGATCTAAGATCTCCAAGCTGACATTTGATCTGTCGAACTTGATGGCTTCAAGAGTTTGATTCATGTTAATTTTTTCCGCAGCGAAAACGTTGGTTGCAAAAAAGTGTGGATCAACTGTAAGGTTTAGGTAGGTTTCCGGGTATTAAACAGAACCATACCAGACATAAGAGAGATTGAAGAGCATTGTCTTATATATTAGAATATGACTTTTCTTATGTTGTTGATTTCCCATTCATTTTTTAATTCGTTCCATTTACATCCTAAAAGCTTGACCCCTGTGATAGGACATCTACCACCTTTGGTGATATCTATACCTTTATTTTCATCCTTGATCTTTCCCTCTTTTTCTGAATTGTCACCTTCTGCCTCTTCCTCACTATCATCATCTTCACTATCACTCAAAGCATTTCTTCTAGCTTTGGCTCTTTCGCCTATAATCTTGTGGGAATTTGATAAATAATTATAAATACAAGTGTAACAAAACACATACCCAGTTTCGATTACAGCTGGGTTATTGATCTCTTCGTGACATAAAGGACATTTATCTCCTGATTTATAAACTTTTTTTACCGTTTTCTCATCAGATAAGGAAGTTATGGGAACCACAGTGTTGGGAGGTGGTAAGACTTTATCTAAATGATCTGATTTTTTCAATTGTTGGCTGAATTCACTGCCATTCCACCATTCTAAGAACTTCAATGAAAATATAGCCACTGGGAAGAATGTTCCCAATATCAATTTCAAAGATCTCAATATTGGCCTTGAAAAATATTTCATCAAGTATTTCAAAATCAACTCTTGACTGGTAGGAGGATTTACTCTGGTGGGTTTCTCATGGGGAGCTTTCAAGTTATCGTGTTCTTGATAATCATGTTGATTCAAACGAGAATAGTTTATTCCGAATAAGAAAGTTAATAATGAAGGGGACTTGGATCCATTCAAATAACTCAATAAGGCAATGAAATTACCTAGCTTCACTACACTTTGAATGTATGGGAATATCTTGACGAACCAAATTCTTATTTTCATTCTTATCTTTTCGTATTGGTCCATATCATCTGTTATATTCAATTGATTGGTGATGAACTTGGGGTGTAATAATTCATACCAGTAGTTCAACTTCTCACTGATGTAAGAAGTCCCTGTAACTTCGAGTATTGACACCCATATCTGTATGTTGGAAAGTTTCCGTCTGTCTTCTAACATCAGTGGTGATAATTGAATCAATTTACTGGTCTTGATTGGAGTCTTGTTCACCCGTTTTAAACCGTAGAAATTTTCAGTAAAAGAACCATGCCAATATTTCATGAAGTACCATTCAATGAATGATCTGAAAAATAGATTGATTTCATCAAAATTATTCACTACTTTGAGTAGGTAATATGGATACCTCGAAGCATAATGAACAAGAATATACCTCAAAGAAGGAGATAAAAGCGACTCCAATTGATTGGAAGATATAATTTCAAACAAAGTTGGAGTCTCTGAATCTAGCTGTGAAGCGTCAAGAGACGAATAATATTCCATTTTGTTTAATTTGTTTCACTTCAATGACTGCCTGTGATCGCGCTGGGGTAAAAAAGTTCCTCGCTCTATATTTTATGTCGCTCAGGTGTCGTCCCCTTTTCTTCTATCTATACGGGGGTATAGAGCTACCAGGAGGTCTAATGAGGTGATCCTTATGGGCTCTTTTGAAATTCTACGGGATGTTGTTTGTGAGGATACTGAGTCCATGGAAATATTGCTGCAAAAGACCTAAATTCGAAATATTCAAATCCAGGAAATGTATGTTGACTTGAAATACGATCCAGATTGTGAAGCACGGTCAATTTCCGATAACCCAGATCATGCAAGAACGTAGAATTACTTCTGTCCATCGACTGTTTAAGTTCTGTATCATAGTGCATCTGTCGACGGTACTCTAAATCTATCGAAAAGCCGCACTCAAATCTGGGGTATGAAGACTGTTGATGACTATACAAAGGGTATCAGGAAGGAAGTACTAGAATTATATGGAGTTCCTGACGGCAAAGAGTTTAAGAGAATAAATAAACTTCTATATTACCATGGAGAGGCTACAATTCTCTTTGGAGATTCTCCCTTGACGTTTAATGTGATAGATAACCACATTGACGTTCACTCCCTGTCACAGGTTAGCACAAACACAAGTGATCCTTTCAAACCATTGGAGTCTGATGTAGAGTTTGATCTGAACATGATTTCATATAATTCCTTTAGTAAAGAACCTTTTTCTGACGAGATAATAAGTGAATCATCAGAACCTGAAGTTATAGAGTCCGAACGCACATAGATTTGACGAATTTCATTTATAACATAAATATATTAAGCTAAAAATTTGATACCATCCATCTCAACTAAATTGTAGTCCAATTTGAATCCAAATTTGATTTGGAAGTCCCAGCTTTTTAAGTCGAACACTTGGTAGTCTGATTCATTGATGTTCTTGAACCAATATTCGAATCTTTCAACATTATACTTGTCGGTACTTTGCTTTATGTTGTAAGGTCTCCAACCCAACTGGAAAAGATACTTTTCTGCCAATAAATTCTCCAAAGGTGTTATACCATAATAAAACCCGAAAAATAAAGTTGAAGTTAATATATTGATCTGTTTCCAGTCTGATTGAGAAGCTGACAAACCGTTGATCTCTTCTATCAACTGCTCGAACTCATTGTTTCCTCTGATTGAATTCCACTTCCATGCATATTTAGATAAATCTATTTGATTCTTATATTTGGAACCTTGGTAATTCAAATAACTCCCTTGAACAGCCGAGGGTAAATATGGCTTCGAAATTGTTGACATAAGCGTTTTCCCACAAAGGGTGTTATTGTTACTTGGTTTCAACAACTGGTGTGATCCATTTGCAGCTGTGAATGAAAATATCAAATTTTGGATTCCAGGAGGTAATTTTACCATTGAATCATCACTAAACAAACTCTTTTCGTGATTGGAAAGTTCTGACTGTTCAAAAACGGAAGAAAATTCTGAATCGAGGACCACTTGATCTTGTGACGAAATGTTTGATTCTTTTGAGCTAGATTGTTGAATTGGAGTAGTGGAGTCGGTCTCAGAGCTGATCACAGTTGTGACTGCATTGTTCGGTACTGCTGAGGTAGGAGCTGAGCTTGAATTTGATACTGGACTTTGACTTGTTCCATTGATAGAAGAAGCAGCTATTGAAGACCAAGTTATTTCGCCCACTTTAGCAGGAGTCGATGCTGGTTTCAATTTATGAACAATGTCAGGGCTGGATACATCTATTTTATCAGATTTCTTTGGTGTTGAAGGTGAAGGGGATTTTGATTTCTTGGTCTGGGAAGATGATACCACTCTTGATCCGGGAGTTGATGAGGGCGGCACTTGGGCAGAACTTGATGGTGGGGCCGTAGAAGGGGCTGTTGAACTGGCAGTATTATTATTGGTGGAATTTGCACTAGTATTGACACTGGCGGTTTCAGGATTGACTAAGATTCCATCATTTTCGTCCTTTGGTTTATACTTGAAGTTACTTTCAGCTTGTTGGTTGATTTCATCATATAAAGTGTCATCATTTATGAAATCTGGGTCTTGGTTACTTTCAATGATGAAAATGATATCTTCTTTGATCTTTTCCACCAACTCAGGATCAATCTGGTTGGACTTCAAGTGATCTATTATATTGTCAAAGTTTTCCAAATGAAATCTGTCAATAGATAAGAAATTTTCAAGTTCCATCTTCTCGGATTCATGAGAACTATTCTTCTTCGATCGCTTACTGCTGATTTTCTCATATTCTGCTTCTAATGCCTCGATTTGTTCGTTTAATTGCTCTTTGGATTCATGGAGGAATTCAATCATTTCAATAGCTAAAGGTGTCAAATCGTTTGTCTCCAAACTGGCCATCATAATACTTTGATTGGAGAAGGTTTTCATTTTGGAGTTCTTTTCAACTTCTTTGTATTTTTCCATGGCATATTCCACTAGTTTCCTGTTTTCATTCAACTTAGATCTATCCACCACAGCTTCGATGGTTTCATTACTCTGCCAATTCTTGATCATTTCTCTGTGCTTTTGTAACTTTTTGATCTCTCGTTTGAGGTCAGTTTCTAGTTTGTCCTTCTGACTTTCAAGATTTCTATCTAGCACTTGATTATTCAAATCTTGGATTCTGTCATAGTGATAATTAAAGGAATCTAGCCCTTCATTGATCTTTTTAAAAGTACTCTCGATTTCCCTACATTAGTTAGTATATTGATTCAGCAATCTAAAAGGGCAATTATGGGGCAGAAATCTCTACATTCTATGTCAAGAAAAACTGCTGGTTCGTAGGGCAACTCAATATAAGATCATTGCGGTTGTATCTCCCTATATGTAGCATAAAGCCTATATAAAGATGACATCAGGTACACTTTTTGCATGATATAAGCACATTCAAAAAGTGTCAGAAATTGGTTCAAAATGTCCCTATACGCCAATTATACTATTCTTCACCTATATGTAGGATATTCTGGCTCTACATCTACCCATTATAGTCATATATACATACTTTTGCAACTTCCTGGAACTCATGATACCTGTGGAAAAATTTTCGTCGGTGAGCATCATGTGACCTATGGTTGCAAACTTGTACAATAGGTGCCAAACATATATCCTCTTTGTGGCCGTGATCAATTCAGTCTCCCTAATATACTTTCTGACAAGTCGAAGTTCCTGAAATCTTTAACCCCATCAAGATCATTGTTTTACCCAACAATACAGTGAATTGAGATTATTCAGGGTCCTTTTCACCCCAGCTTAAATCCAAAAAATATTTGACTTTCTAGTAATGCTATTTTATGCTTTAAAGTTATCGTCTGTGGTTATCTGTCGGTCCTTAAATGCTTATATTTTTTTTGTCAATATATTTATTGTCTGTTTTTAGAGAGCTTTAGAAGTGTAAAATTTGCAACTTTTATTCAAAAATATGGAAAAAAAAAGATATGTAAAAAAAAAGACAAAATAAAATAATGTACAATAAAGAGACGAAAAGATTATCTAAATCTTATATATTAGGTTTATACAGCGATTATAATTCATCGTGATCGAAATCATCATCACTATCATCATCACCAAATTGCGCACCAGCTCCTGAATCACCACCGTAAAGTTTGGCAGTAATTGGATTAGCAATATCGATTAATTTTTGTTTTTGTTCTTCAAATTCTTCAGAAGTAGCAGTATCAAAGTTATCTTCGATAAATTCTAATGATTCTTTGACAGCATCATCTAAAGTTTCTTTGTCATCATCATCTAATTTGGAACCAAGACCGGTTTCAGAAGAATCACTGAGTTGGTTCTTCAATAAATGACAGTAGTTTTCTAAAGAGTTTCTGGCTTCGATCTTAGCTTTAATTTCTTGATCTTGTTCAGCAAATTCTTCAGCTTCTTGGACCATTCTTTCGATATCTTCCTTTGATAATCTACCTTTATCGTTGGTGATAGTAATACTTTCACTCTTACCAGTACCTTTGTCACTAGCTTCAACCTTCAAAATACCATTGGCATCTAAAGAGAAAGTGACTTCGATTTGTGGAACACCTCTTGGAGCTGGTGGAATACCAGTTAATTCGAATTTACCTAATTTGTTGTTATCTTTAACTAAAGATCTTTCACCTTCGTAAACTTGAATTAAAACAGTTGGTTGATTATCAGCAGCAGTTGAGTAAATTTGAGATTTCTTAGTTGGGATAGCAGTATTTCTGTTAATTAAGGTTGACATAACACCACCACTGGTTTCAATACCTAAGGTAATTGGGTTAACATCTAATAAAACAATATCTTCAACACCATCTTCACCACTCAACACACCGGCTTGAACAGCAGCACCATAAGCAACAGCTTCATCTGGATTGATACCTTTTGAAGCTTTTCTACCATCAAAGTATTTTTCTAATAATTCTTGAACTTTTGGAATTCTGGTTGAACCACCGACTAAAACAATATCATCAATTTCTGATTTTTTAACACCAGCATCCTTTAAGACAGATTCAACAGGTTTTAAAGTTTTCTTGAATAAATCAATGTTTAATTCTTCGAATTTAGCTCTGGTAATAGTTTCAGAGAAATCAATACCATCAACAAAAGAATCAATTTCAACACGGACACTCATTTGAGATGATAAAGTTCTTTTAGCCTTTTCAGCTTCTCTCTTTAATTTGGCATGAGCTTTCTTGTTACCTGAGATATCAATATCATGTTTCTTTTTGAATAATTTAGATAAGTATCTAACTAATTTCAAATCAAAATCTTCACCACCTAAATGAGTATCACCACTAGTAGCTAAGACTTCGAAAACACCACCTTCAATAGATAATAAGGAAACATCGAAAGTACCACCACCTAAATCATAGACAACGATTTGTTTTTCTTCGTTAGTTTTATCTAAACCGTAAGCAATAGCTGCAGCAGTTGGTTCGTTAACAATTCTTAAAACGTTTAAACCAGCAATAGTACCAGCATCTTTAGTTGCTTGTCTTTGAGCATCATTGAAGTAAGCTGGAACGGTAACAACAGCATGAGTAACTTTATTACCTAAGTAATCTTCAGCAATTGATTTCATTTTAGTTAAAATCATACCTGAAATTTCTTCTGGGGAAAAAGTCTTTGATTCACCTTTGAAATCAACATTAACAACTGGTTTACCACCTTTGTTGGAGATTTTGTAAGGTAATGATTTGATTTCTTTTTGAACAACTTTATCATCATATTTCAAACCAATTAATCTTTTAATATCATAAATAGTGTTGGCAACATTTGATGGAGCTTGATTTTTAGCAGCATCACCAATTAATCTTTCTTCTTCATTAAAGGCAACGAATGATGGAGTAATTCTATTACCTTGATCATTAGCTAAAATTTCAACTTTACCATTTTTCATAACCCCAACACATGAATATGTGGTACCCAAATCGATACCAATAACTGTACCATAACTTTCTTCTTCTTCAATGGCTTGGACACCAATTGATTGGTTGATGAATGGTAATACTATCAATAACGATAAGTATATTAACGATATGTAAGATACTAATTTTGGCAACATTGTCAAAAAATTTTTCAAAATTTATCCAAGATTGATCGTTGATTTTTCAGCTTGAGGTCGTCGATTTATAAATTATCAAAAAGTCGTTGAACACGTCAATTTTAGTCCAATTTTAGATTCTTAGAATGTCGCGGAATTTTCCATGATTTTGTGATAATTTAGGGAGAGATGTTCGCGAGACTGGTGGGACCTATGCCACGAGGCTAATGAGACCGGACATCGGGTCCATAGTTTTGGGTAAAGGGAATTTTTGATTTGGAATTTGAGCTCACCAGTTGGAAATACTCTTTCGATACTAAAATCATTAAACCAGGAGAATCATTCCGACGATTTGGCCCAGGTGAGAGTATTTTCTCTATATTGCTATGCACTGTGGCCAGTGCGGCTGATAAGCGTGAATGGGACTAAGCTTCACCGCACAGTCGGTGAGAAATCGCGGAGGAACCAAATATGGACACATCTGGAATGAGAATTTCGCACAATCGTCAAGGGTCAAAGTTAACCATGACATTTATCACTGATGAATTAAATCAATTGCAAAACGAAATCATATCAAAAAATCCTGTTGATATAATTCAGTTTTGTGCAAATTATTTCAATGCCAAATTAGAATTGCAAAGATCTTATTTGTGGCAACAGCAATCAAAGGCTAAATCCGCAGGTATTAATTTATTCCCCAATATTGAAAATGTTAATATGTCCAGTCCAATAGTTAATAATAGACAACCAAGTTTCAAGAGTCCTTTCAATGACAGTGACCCACATCATCCCGTTTCAAAATTTGATGATAATGATCCAACTTCAATCCCATCCATCCCTCCATCATTTTCCAAATCTAATGAATCTCCAGGTATGAGTTCTGGTCCTTTCAAACTGTCAGTTAAAGAAGGTATCATATTCAAAGATAGTACTAATGACCCTAAAGATATGGAGGTTGATCACGACCCAATGGATCCAAATGCTATCGGTCCAATTTCCGAAGAAGGTGATCCAATGACTACCACCACTAAACCAAAACCTTTAACTAACAGCAAAATTCCTATTAATTTCAATGTAAACAGAAGAATTTCCGTTTCTGCTGAAGCATTAAATCCAGATAATTTTAAGTCTGATGATTGGAAACCCCCAACTAATGATTTAACTCCTAGTCAAAGAAATGAATTATTTAAGAGTTTATCATCAAATTTCTTATTCCAGAAATTAGATATTAGTTCTCAAAAAACCGTTGTTTCAGCATTAACTAAGAAAAGTTATAAGAAAGGTGATGAGATAATCAAACAGGGTGAAGAAGGTGATTATTTCTATATCATTGAAAATGGTTCAGTTGAGTTTTATGTTGATAATATTGAAAGAGGCAGTGCCAGTGAAGGTTCATCATTCGGTGAATTAGCTTTGATGCATAATTCTCCAAGAGCTGCAACAGTGTTAGCAGCTTCAGAAGTTGTGAATTGTTGGGCATTAGATAGATTAACTTTCAGAAGAATCTTATTAGAAGGTACTTTCAATAAGAGAATCATGTATGAAAATTTCTTGAAAGAAGTCAAAATCTTAAAGAACTTGAACAATCAAGAAATCAGTAAATTGGCTGATGCTTTGACCACCGAAATCTATCATGCTAATGACAAAATTGTTGTAGAAGGTGAAAAGGGGGAAAATTTCTATTTCATCGAATCAGGTAATTGTGAAGTTATTAAGAATGGTGATGTCGTCAATAAATTAACTAAAGGTGATTATTTTGGTGAAATCGCTTTATTAAATGACTTACCAAGACAAGCTACAGTAATGGCTCAAGATAACGTTATTGTTGCAACTTTAGACAAGTCAGGATTCCAAAGATTATTAGGTCCTGCTGTCGACATCTTAAAAAGTAATGAACCTGAACATCAATAGGATTATTTGCCATAGACTGGTCTTTTGAATTGATAATTTTGTATCTTCTCTCTATGTCTCTTTACTGAAACTTTCGCATTCGATCTCGTTTAGAAAATTCTCAAAATCAGATCACAATTTATAATGGTATTTGAAACTTTGTTACCTTTGTCAAAAGGGTACTTACCATCATGGTTATTCTTCATTTCAACATTGTCAGTGTTCAATTCTGTTCAAACATATTTCTCGATGGATTTATCCAAAAAAGTTTATAGTAATTCTAAAGATATTACTCCGTTATCAGTCAGAACATTTGGAACCTGGACTTTCATCACCAGTATCGTTAGATTGTATGGTAGTTGGTACACCACTACCCAACCAGTATACGATCTCTGCTTATGGAGTTTCATAGTAGCTTCAGGTCATTTCAATTTAGAATGGTTGGTATACAAGAATTGTAAATTCGATAAGGGTTTAATGGGTCCTTTCATTGTATCTACTGTTTCAATTATTTGGATGATTTCACAAAGAGACTTCTATTTAAACTAAGCTCTCGATGTACATAACATATATATGATAAATCAATACTAAAGTTATAAGGTCACGTGTCTCTTTTTCTTCTGGGCTGATTCAAAGCTCTTGATCTAATGTTGATCTTCCCCAAGAAACGTATCACGAAGAACACCGGTGAATTTTATACCGGTGGTGATTTCTTAACTATGGCAGAATTGCTATTTGCCGGTTTTCCAACGGGATAGCGAAAATTATACGGAGCATCCTTCGGAATACATCCGTACACCCATACTTAAATCATGTTTGAGCAATTCAAATGTCACTCAAAGTGAGCTTTTCCCAACGGAGCAGCCGTGGACACGATAAGAATTCTGATAATGTGGGTTCAAAAAATGAACATATAAATTGATCTGAAATCCTTCATCAAACCCAAAATTAATTCAACATGCATTCAGATTCAATTCATATTTCTCCATTAGAACATAAGTTCGGTTGTAAGGTCGATTTACCAAAGTACTGTAATAATGATCCTATCAATTTAAATGATGATGATTTTAAACAATTATTTGAAGCTGTTCATAAATATTTAGTCGTTGTTATTCCAGGATTAGAAGAGTTAGCTCCAAAATCCCAATATTTGTTAACCAAAAGATTTGATCCATCTATTCCAGAACCAAAAGCTGAAGGCTTTGCAGGTTATGGTCATGGTAAAGAGTTCAGACACGAACAAAGTGTTTTAAGAAAAGATGGTACTACTGTCAAATCACAACCTCAAGTTCAAATTTTAGGTCAAGGTGTTTTCGAAGCTGATGAACCTGGTAATGAAAACGGTGAACAAATTTCATTAACCCATCCATCACATACCAGTTTCCACAAATCCCCTTTGACTGAGGATCAAATTAAAAATGAACATAAAACAAGATATTACAGATGGCACATCGATTCAGCCTTATACGAATTATCACCACCAATGGTCACAACTTTATTAGGTATTAAAGTTCCACCATTGACTAAAACCAACACCATTTCATATGGTGATAATGAAGATCCATCTAAGGAAACTACCAAAGAAGTCGCTCAAGGTGCCACTTGTTTCGTCAGTGGAGCTGAAGCATTTAAAAGATTAAGTGACGAAGAAAAGGAATTTGCTTTAAATACCACCATTGAATATGCACCACATCCATATATTTTCATTTCTCCTGCCAAAGCTACAGCTGACGGTTTGACTATGGTTAGTGAGGGTAAAGAACTTCCTTTCGATAAATTACCTGAATGGGAACAATCAAAGGTTAAATTCTTACCAATGGTTTGGACTAACCCTGTTACCAAGGAACATCATTTACAAATCCACGGATGTTGTCTTTTCAAACTTCACACTAAATTAAATGGTGAAACCACCACTTTAACTTTGGAACAAAGTAGAGAAAAGGTCCACTCTTTAATGAGACCAGCTATTGAACCAGAAAATGTTTTGGCTCATGGATGGAATCAAGGTGATTTAGTTATTTTCTTCAACAGAGGTGTTTGGCATTCTGTCACTGGTGAATTCAAAGGTGTTAATCAAGGAGCTGATGAAAAGAGATTGATGCACCAATGTAATATTGCTAGTGGAGCTGATCCAAAAACCATCTTTTAAAAATATTTAGTGATTATATGGGTTAATGTGTTTGAACACTTCCTTCTCTATTTTGGACTTTGTGACTCACGTACTCTCTTACTCTTGGTCTTTTCAACTACTTATTCTAAGATCGCGGATAAATCCAAATTTGAGTCATGGTTAGGTACATCACAGTTTCTACTTGTAACCTTAATCAATGGGCACTTGATTTTGAAGGTAATAGAGATCGTATCATACAAAGTATTCACGAAGCCAAAGCCCATGGATCACAATTGAGAGTGGGACCTGAATTGGAAATCACTGGTTATGGCTGTTTGGACCATTTTTTAGAAAATGATACCTATCAACATTCTTGGGAGATTTATAGTCAAATTTTAAGTGACCAATCAACTCATGGTTTGATTTTAGATATAGGTATGCCTATAATTCACAAATCTGTCAAATATAACTGTCGATTGATCTCATATAATGGGAAAATTTTATTGATAAGACCTAAATTATATCTTGCCAATGACGGGAATTATAGAGAAATGAGACATTTCACCCCTTGGAAGAAGCCAAAGTACTATGAAGATTTTACCTTACCTTCAGAGATTCACAAAGTAAGCGGTCAAAAGTCAGTCAGATTTGGTGATTGTTTGATTTCCACTAATGAAACCAAATTGGGTGCTGAAACTTGTGAAGAATTATTCACCCCTAACTCTCCACACATTGCCATGGCACTTGACGGAGCCGAGATATTCACCAATTCTTCAGGTTCACACCATGAATTGAGAAAGTTGGACACTAGAATGGGCCTTATAATGGAAGCTACCAAGAAGTGTGGAGGTGTTTATTTGTATGCCAATCAAAGAGGTTGTGACGGTGATAGGTTATACTATGATGGGTGTGCAAGTATCATAATGAATGGGGAGATGTTGGCTCAAGGGTCGCAATTCAGTCTCAAAGATGTTGAAGTTATAACTGCTACTGTTGATTTAGATGACGTTACAGCTTATAGAAATGTCAAGTCAGCTTCATATCAAACTTCCACAGAACCTTATCATACCATCGAGTCAGGTATCCACTTATCCCTTGGGTCAGATATGGATCCTCTTGTTGTCCCTACTAAACCGATAGATGTCAGATATCATTTACCTGAAGAAGAGATTGCCTTAGGCCCTGCTTGTTGGTTATGGGATTATTTGCGTAGATCAAAAACCGCAGGATTCTTTTTACCTTTATCAGGGGGTATTGATTCGTGTGCTACTGCTACAATCGTCCATTCAATGTGTAGATTGGTTTTAGAAGCCGTTCAAAGTGGTGACAAGGTGGTAATCGCTGACGTTCAAGCTCTAGTTCATGAACCAGGATTTATCCCTAAAACCACTCAAGATATTGCTGGAAAAATATTCTACACCAGTTTCATGGGTACAGAAAACAGTTCCAAAGAAACTAGATCAAGAGCTAAAGAATTGAGTGAAGTCATTGGTAGTTATCACGTTGATTTGAATATGGATAATTTAGTGAGTGCTGTGGTGACTTTATTTGAAGTTAGTACAGGTAAGAGACCTATTTTCAAGATCTTTGGGGGTTCCCAAACCGAAAATTTGGCGTTACAAAACATTCAAGCTAGATTGAGAATGGTTTTAGCTTATTTATTTGCTCAATTATTACCTTGGACTAGATCTAAAGCTGGTGGATTATTAGTATTAGGTTCAGCTAATGTTGATGAATGTCTTAGGGGATATTTGACTAAATATGATTGTTCAAGTGCCGATATTAATCCTATTGGAGGAATTTCCAAAACAGATTTGAAGAAATTCATTCATTGGGCCACTTCTTCCTTCGATATGCCAATCTTAGATGATTTTTTGACTGCCACACCTACAGCCGAATTAGAACCTATTACTAAAGATTATGTTCAAAGTGACGAAATCGATATGGGAATGACATACGATGAATTGTCAAGATTCGGAAAATTGAGAAAGGTTGATAAATGTGGTCCATATTCGATGTTTATTAAATTGTATCATGAATGGTCTAGACCTCCATTGAATCTTACAGCTGAAGAAGTAGCCACTAAAGTTATGAAATTTTGGTGGTATTATGCCGTAAACCGTCATAAAATGACCACCATGACTCCTTCATACCACGCCGAACAATACAGTCCAGATGACAATAGATTTGACTTAAGACCTTTCTTGATTAATCCTTCATTCCAATACGGTAGAAAGAAAGTTTACGAATTAGTTGAAAAAATCAAAGTGAGAGAAGAGGAGATTAAGAAAGTTACCTTGAGCGTTGATTAATGTATTTACTTATTGATCTTACCTCCCCATTTGGGTATAACACCCAATTCTCTTTTCATGTAACCTTCAGGATCTTGAATTTTACTACCAAAATCTGTTAATGTTGCAGCAACTCCGACAGGAACATCCTCTTGAAGAAAATGACCTCCGTGCAATACAACCAATTGGAATTTTCCTTGCATTTGACCTATCATAAGATCTTTGTCAAGCGATTCGTGTCCAGCTAGGATCAATAACTTCCCTACATTTTCCCCACATGTGACGAAATTTGAAGACAAGTCCTTGAACCAAGTTTCCCAAAATGGACTGGTGTCTCGAAGGTTCATCTTCCAGTATAGTTTTCCGTTTCTGTCGAAGAATAAATCTGGTATACTGATCTGAGCACTGAAAGTATTATGGAGTAATCCCATCTTCTTATGCCATTGAATTGCATCATCGTATGTGACAAAGCTTGAGGGTAACTTATCTATATAGCCAGTCATAGCAGACAAAGAATGCACGGCTGTTTCCTCAACTATATCAATCATCGCTAATCCTTTCACTTGATTATCTTCATTCTTAACCAAATAATTGGTAAGCACTGCTCCTCCAAGAGAATGTCCCACTAATACCACATCTTTGATACCCCACTTCTCTCTTGCTTGTTTTAGCACGAATTGGAAATCATCTGTCAATGTATCAAGGGAATAATCGGGGGGTCTAGAAGTAGTGGACTGTCCGTGGCCTCTCATATCGTACAATAAAACTGATGGTAACCTCGGAGCCATCATGGAGAATGTCATTGATGATGAACCTGCACCATGATTCAAGACATATGTTATCCCCTCCACCTCAGGAGGTTGATAATACACTTCGAAAGTGATATCACCTCTTGTGAATTGGCATTGTGTGAAGCTAGAACGGGCATTCTCATAAGTTTTATGGATCAGGAAATGATTGGTTTCGTCCCTTTTTCGAGTGGTCTGTTTGGGAAAATTGATAGTGGCTGGCAATGGTGATGGAAGATCATCACCCTCTTCACTCAAACTCGATAAACCTAAACTGGCCTCCGCTTGTTTAGCTCTTTTCAAGAACAGTTTATGTAAATCAGACATATTCGCGGTTTACAGAGATGGCTGATGATAAGACTGAAATACTAAAGCATTTCAAATTTATGGGCATAGCCCTTTATGTTGCATACCAGGCACTTATGGCCAATGAAACTCCAGTGGCGTGTATCTTGGTTAAAGATGACAAGGTCATCAGTATAGGATCCAATCTCACAAATGATAGTTTGAATGGTACTAGGCATGCAGAATTTATAGCTATTGATAGTGTATTAGACGGTTTGAAAGACCGTAAGCCGGAAACCATACGAGAAGAATTTCAAAAATTAACCCTTTATGTCACTGTGGAGCCTTGTATCATGTGTGCTTCTGCGCTAAAGCAATTGGGAATTGGTAAAGTCATCTTTGGATGCGGTAATGATAGATTTGGTGGTAATGGTACAGTTTTGAATGTTCATAGGGACAATATTGGCGAAACATACAAATCGTATGGAGGTATTTTACGCTGTGAAAGTATCCAACTACTTCGAAACTTTTATATTCAAGAGAACGATAGTGCACCTATCCCTCAAGTAAAGAAGAATAAAGATTTATTGAAGCCTTATCCGCCAATGGAATGGGATTTGTATGACAAGGTAGACCTATTTGACGGTAAGGGTAGAGAAGTAGCACCAGGAGGCAGCTACAAGTTAATAGATTTGGTACAGCCTGAAGATTTAAAAGTAGCTGGGGATGTGGATATGGAATTCTACGATTATTTTTATGATATCAAAGATGGAGAAGTAGATTTCAACAAGGCTGTTAAGATAGTTGACGGCAAAAGGAGACGAGTTAATGAAGAGTGATAATAGATTTGTAGGTGGAGTGTAAAATTTTGTAGATAGTAATGAAAGATTATAAAACACATCTTTGAGATACCCTTAGCACAGTTCCGTAAAGACGACAATATTCAAGGCAAAAAATTGACCGCAGAGACACTTAGATACTCAAAATCTACATAGTGTTCTTACATAACTTATCAAGACAGAAGGTGAAGCAAAACTTCGCGGTATGGATACCTCTGATGAAGAGTATGTGGAACCATCTCTGGTTCCCAAAGAACATAAAGCCAAAAAGAGAACCAACCAAGAGAATACAGGGTACTCTTGGGAAGATGAATATCAAAGAACCTGGGATATAGTCAAAGACGATGATTCGAGGTCTTTAGAAGCCATTATTCAAGGTATGATAGAAGGTAGAAAGAAGAAGATAATGAAACTTTCAACATCTCCCTATCAAAGGGGTATTATCAGAACTATGGTTGTGATTATAGATGGGTCATCGATCATGAGTGAAAAGGACTTAAGGCCGACAAGATTTAGTCTAATGTTACAGTATCTCCAAGAATTCATAGTAGAGTTTTTTGATCAGAACCCTATATCTCAATTAGGTGTGGTATTGATGAGGAACGGGATAAGTCATGTGGTCAGTGAAGTTAATGGATCACCCCAGTATCATATAGATAAAATAAGAGGTTTGAGATCTCGTCAACATAATAGATTTGAGCCTAAAGGTGATCCTTCTCTACAGAATTCCTTAGAATTAGCTAGATCACTTTTGAAATACAATTTTGGTAACAACATTAATGATAGTAAGAATTCAAAGGAGATTCTTATCATCTTTGGAGCTTTGTTCACTTCAGATCCTGGAGATATTCATGAAACAATAAATAGTCTTGTAAAAGATAAGATTAGAGTTAAAGTTATTGGATTATCAGCTCAAGTAGCTATTTGTCAAGAATTAGTGACAAAAACCAATCACACTAAAAACCTGAATTATGGGGTCATCATGAATGAGACTCATTTCAAGGAATTGCTTATGGATTGTGTCATACCATTAGCTATAACAAAAGATCTGGCACCTAAAGTCAATGAAGAAAAAGTCCCATTAATGAAAATGGGTTTCCCTACAAAGATTCAACCCGTAACGACATCCAATCTAGAGCCTTTACATTTCTGTGCTTGTCATCCAACCAGAGGTTCAGATGATACTAAAAATGTGGTTGAAATTCAACTGAATGTCAGTAATATAGGATATAAATGTCCTCAATGTTTCAGTAGAGTTTGTTCTTTACCCACAGTATGTCCAGTTTGTGGATTGATGTTGATTTTATCTACACATTTAGCCCGTTCTTACCATCATCTCGTGCCGTTGTCTGAGTACAAGGAAGTCCCCAAAAATGATGAAGGTGTTTATGATAGTCAATGGTGTTTTGGGTGTCTTCTTAAGTTCGAAGATGGTTTGGGTAGTAGTAGATACAAGTGTGGTGAGTGTAAAAATGATTTCTGTATTGATTGTGATGTGTTTGTTCATGAAATCTTACACAATTGTCCAGGATGTCAGTAGAGTTCTATAGATATTATACGAGATTACATCAATTCATCGATAAAACGATACTATACAATTAGGTCCAACTATTACCTCCTTTCTTCCAAGTACTTCCACCTCCCCAAGTACTACCACCTCCTCTTTTTGATTGACTACCATCTTTTTTCCAAGAAGAGTTATTTCCATTGTTACCCCAAGTAGAATTTCCACCGTTACCACCCCAAGTGGATCCACCACCATTTCCACCCCATGTGGAAGCACTACCCCAACTTGAAGATCCACCTTGAGGAGTTTTTCCACCCCAAGCTGAATTATTACCATATGCGGTTTTATTACCTCCCCAAGCTGAAGCGTTACCATAAGCAGTTTTACCTCCATAACTTGAAGATCCTCCTTCACCCCAAGAACTGGAACCTCCATTCGAGACTGGTCTGGATCCAAAAGCATTGTTCAGTGATGGCATAGAAGGTTGTTGTGAATTTACTGGTTCTGGAGCTCCAATGAATCTCAAATAAGGAATAGATTCTCCTCTGATCATAACACTCAATTGATTCTTCAAAACTTTAATCTTTTTGGATTTGGTATGTAATTCAATTCTGGCATAAGAATCATCAGCATCAGTGACTTTACCCATTAAACCTTTATGGTTTCCACCAGTAACTACTACATCTTTATAGATTAATTTATCTCTACCACCTTGTCTGGTCTTTAATCCAGCCATTATAGGAGCTTTGAATGATGGGTTCATTTTGGTTAAATCAGGACCTAAATTCTTAGATACAATAGAATCTTTGGTGGTGATGGTAGTAACATTCATACAATTAGTAACGAATATACCCAAGTTTTCGATAATATCATGTGATGCTACAAACAAGGTAGTTTTATAGATATGTAAGATATTACCTTCTCTGTTCTTATCACTTCTTATTTCTTTAACAGTATCACCGACTTTGATGGTAGATCCTGATCTATCGGTAGCCACTTGTTCGAATCCTTTCAATTTCAATTTAGAAGAAATACCTGATGGTTTAACATTGATGATTCTACCATCAGTAGTCATAACAGAGAAAAGATCTTTCTCTGTTTTGACAATCACCCCTACAGTAGAAGCATTCAATTCAACTAAATCTTTGACATCATAATCATTATCACTAGTTACAATGTTTGATGAAGTATCAGTAGCTTTGATCAAATAATTGGCGAATACTTTGATATCTTCTTGGGTTTGGTCACTCAATAAGATGACCGAATCCTTTTCAAGTTTAATAACTAACCCTGTTTCTTCAGAATGTTTACCTTCGGTAACTTTAACATGGTCACCAGGTTGGAAGACTTTTCTTAAATCAGATACTGGAACTGTTAATGATTTATTGATGAAATCTGGATCTCCACTATCAGTAATGGTTATAGTGACTTCATTTAATGACGTGGTAACAACTCTACCAATAGTTTTAGCTTGTTCACCTCTTCTAATTTCAACTTTATCACCAGGTTGGAAAGCTGAAGAGCCTAATTTCTTGCTCTTTAAAGATGAAGCAACAGCTGCAATATCGAAACCATCTTCTTCATTATCAACTTGGAATCTATCTAATTCTTCTAAAGAAGGATGGACATTAGCTGTTTGAATATATTGAATTTTGAAATCTTTATAAAGGAATCCATCATTATATTCATCCCCTTTATAAATGAATGATCTTGGACCTCTTCCAGGTTGTAAATTTTCATTATCATGAATTCTGGCTTCATAATCTGAGAATAATCTAGGTACAGGTTTAATTTTGGATTTAATTCTCTTTCCTTCTTTATCGAATTCATCATTCTTACCATAATCTAATCTTGGAACAATCTTACAACGAACATCTAAACCATTTTCGGATAAGTTATCAACAATGGCTAAATCACCCTTATATTTCCCACGATTAATACGAATATAAATTCCAGGGACTAATTCGACATCAGTAGATTTGATTTGTTTCAATAAATCAGGATATTCTTTGACTGGAACCAATAATTTTTGTTTGGCATAAACGTTAACCATACCACTTAAAGCGGTTTCAATAGCTTCTGGTTTTTTGGCTTCAATATATATATAACCTTTAAAGGAATCTCTTTGGAATACAGTTAAGATTTCTAAAGGTCTATTTGATTTGGCTAAAGTTCTCTTCTTTTCGTATAATTTACGAACCAAATCCTTTTCTCTCCCAGGAGAACATCTAATGGCGTAAATAGATGGGTCATTAATAGAAGGCATTAATAATTTTTGTGAAACAGCTCCACTAGTAGTGGTGTCACCACGATAAATCCCATGAGTTCTTCTATATCTTTGTTTCAAGGTTTCAGCCAAAGTTTCGGCATCTTGATCCTCTTGTTCTTGACGACGACGATCAAATTGTCTGTGAAGTCTGTCATCACCAGCGTCTGGTACTTCAGCGTCATCACGATGATCATCAGAAATGAATTGTTCTCTTAAAAGTTCGGCTTCTTCATCATCTTCGTCTTCATCTTCTTCTTCATCATCGACTTCAGCTTCAATATCCAAAAACTGGTTGGCTCTTCTTCTTTTTCTTCTACTAACATCATCATCCTCTTCTTCTTCCTCTTCTTCCTCTTCTTCTTCACCTTCTTCCATATCATTTTCTCCACCTTCTTCTTCTTTGATAGATTCACCAACGGTTTGAGGTTCTTCGTCTTCAGCAGGACGTTTGTCCCCAGACTTGAAATCATCAATACTGTCAGTTGATTCTTCTTTCATTGCATCTGACATGGTTAGTGTGTATCAGTTTTTCAACGACAAATCTGCGCGAGTCGTTTGGTGATCAAGAATTAGACCCGTACACCCTTACTTAAATATGAATTTAGGTGGTGGTGATCTAGTGGTAAAGACTAGAGTATTTATATAGTTGGAAGACAAGGAGTCTAAAGATTCATGTGGATGTGTTTGTTATGGTGATGGGAGTTCAGGGAGTTTCTATGTTTTAGGCAACTATATGCAAGTGCAACACTAAGTAATTCTATGGCATAGATTAGTGATGAAGAGTTGACGACATATAAAATGGTCATATAAGTAATAAGGAGTAAGAGGTTGTCTGCACGAATCAATGAAATTTCAGCTCTGGATCACTATTTTGTTGATCAAGCTTGTTGCAAGTTATGAAACTAGCCAAACTTCAGGAAAAGTTAGAACATCAAAGATAATTGAGAAACAATCTCCTAAGAAACAAGTTCAATCTGTTGAAGAAGTTGACTTCAATCAGCATGACGTAACTTATGTGTTGACACCAAATCGGTATATGGTTCATAAGTCTTTACTCGATGGTAGAGCCACCCAGAAAGTCAAAGGCGACGATTGGTACGAATTTGAATTTGACTTCGATAAGACTATTATAGGTCCACCTATTGGGTTTGTATCGATGGATCGTGGGAATACTGATGGGACTATCAAGTTGACCAGAAGTAAGAATTTGGGGCTAGCATTCTCGATCACTTCACCTAGTTATTCTTCCACATTTTTGAGCTTCTTTACATTGAGTAGAGCTTATTCTTTGGATATTGCTGCATCGGTATCAATTTCAGCACAAGCCAGTTGTTCTGTACCTTCAGGCAAGATTGGAGGATTATATGTATTCGAACCTCAGGATGTCTACGATATAAAGACCACAATTTGGAAGAAAGGCAAACATGGATACCAACCTTTTGATGAAGGATTCAAACAAAAGACTTTGGTTAGAACCTTCCAGGACAGTAAATTTGTATGTACTGTGGATGAGAAGTATATTGAAGACATTGAAAATGATATCTTCATCAGTAACCAAGGAGAACTTCTCGATTATGCCAAGTTCATCTGAACATGATTGGTAACACAGATAATGGCAATTTCATCTGGCAGTACCACCTAAAAACGAGAAAACCTTCAAATGTTAGTTACACGGTTCGTACGACAGCTACCCACGAAGGGCATCTCAATCGCACAAATTTATATCCCAACGTGATGAGTTTACAAGAATTATCAACTGAATTAAAGACTCACTTAAAACAATTCCCAAACTTCCCAAGTGAAGGAATCTTATTCGAAGATTTCTTACCAATCTTTGCTGACCATAAAGTTTTCCAAAAATTAATCGATGCCTTCAAACTTCATATTGGGGATGCTAAAATTGATTATGTTGTAGGATTAGAAAGTAGAGGGTTCCTTTTCGGTCCAACTTTAGCTTTACAAATCGGAGCTGGATTCATCCCAATTAGAAAACCAGGTAAATTACCAGGTCCAACTTATCAAGTTGAATTCCAAAAAGAATATGGTAGTGATAAATTCGAAATCCAACAAGATGTTATTCCTAAAGGAGCTAAAGTATTAGTTGTTGATGATATCTTAGCTACTGGAGGTAGTGCATATGCTGCTGGAGAATTAATCAAAAAATCAGATGCCGAAGTTGTTGAATACTGTTTCGTTATGGAATTAGATTTCTTAAAAGGTAGAGATAAATTATCATCACCAGTTTTCACATTATTTGGTGGACAAGAAGAAAAACTCCAAAATTAGTGAATATATTTGAACTATTAACCACTCTTGAAGATTAAGAACGCCAATTCTCCAATGTAAAAGTATGTAAAGAATCCTTGGTCGTGAGTGACATAACTTCCAAAACTTTCTCCCACTATGACATGCCATGTAGGTCCGAACAATTGATCTAATTCTTTCTTTAAGTATGTGGCAATATCTTTTTCTATTTTGTAGTTGGCTATAGCATCTTGACTCAATTCGTAGATTTTAGTTTGCAAATCATCAGAGATATCTGATGCTCTTAATATAGCTATAATGTTAGTATGTTGGACGAAAGGATTGGGGAATGGATATATGGGATGCTAGATGTAGTAAAAGAAAAGTTTTTGGGTCATTTAACATGGATTCCAGTTGTAATATATCATTCGATCTGTTTCACTATGATACATCATATTGACAAGGACATATATTTAACCCTACTTGATGCCCATAGGTTCCTTAAATACCACAGACTGATCTTTCAGCCCTTTACTATCATCCCACCTCCAAATACTCTCTCAAAACCCCGTATTTGGTGCTCAATTTAAACACTTATACATACGAACTTTATCACTCATGTTTATTTCGTGAGAAATATTCACTTTTGATCAAGATGGAGATAACACCATCATCGATTGCCACCCATTATTATAAGATTGGCCATATAAAACATGTCCAATACTCCATTTATACACACGAGAATGATCAAAGTCTATTGGAACTAGAACTTACCATCAGACACAAATATCCCAATATACTTATCACCTATTATAATAAATGCTTGTATCACTTCAAGTTAGACAAAGAAAAGTCTACCATTAACATGGACGAATGGCTGTTGATATTGAAAAGTCAGGGAACTGTTTCAGTAGATGCCATTGCCAATCCAAAGTCCAGTGGATCATCAGCTGGTACTGGAAGTGGTGGGGGAAGTACTTCAGGTAGCGTAGGAGGTAGTGCTGGAGGAAACCGTCCAAATCCCACCAATGGGTCAACTACCGGTACCACTCCACCAAAAGAAGAGAATGAAACTTTTTTGAGTGTAAGTCTTTTGAAAGCCATTAAAAAGTCAGTGATCTATAAATTATGTCTGAATCCTAAAGTAAGGATTTTTGGAAATTATATCATATTGAAAAGATTTAATACCAACCATGTTATCCACCTTGACACCATAATACTTGCTAATGGTGATATTTTAGTGTCGGCCATTGAAAATAATGATTTAAACTTATATGACTCAAAGATCTTGAAGATCAATGAGATAACGAATGGTACTTACAATGAAGAATTGAATTCCAATTTCGTCATTTATTTGGTTCCTTCAGGAATACGATGTCATTTGTTTGATAGTTTGAAGATACTAAACAGTTTCACCACCACCCCGCCGCAGAATGTTGACACTATTAAAGAGTTGGTGAGGTTTTGTACTAGAATGGAACTAAAATCTAATGTTTGGGTAAAGCTTATTCCCAATCTACAACATTTGAATAATCAAACATCCAAAATTGCCAAGTTCATCCATGAAGTCGAAAACAAAAAGTATATTTTGTGGCCCTGGGATTTATGTGTACTACAATTTGGAAAATTCGAGCCCGAAACTAATCTTTCGAATCCTGTTGATGATGATTTGATAGGAAAGTTCCTTGATTTCAAAATAGAGATTAATAACCAGAACGTGAAGTTTGATGAATTTGATAAATTCTTCGAAAATGAAATCAATCCGTCTCAAGACATGAATCTCGATTTTGACATAGACTTAGAGATCAAGGATCCTATAAATATTGAAATTGAAGAATTGGATAAGCCAGATAATGACGAGGATTTGTTTGGGGACGAAAGTGATCTTGATATCGATAATGATGATATTGCCAATGTTGAACCAGAAACTCAACCTCAGTCTCCTGACAAACAACTACAGGATGTAGATTTGAATGATGTTAATGTTAATGTGGATTTTGATCAAACGAATGACTTGTTTGATTTCTTACCTATGGATCAATCAATATTTGATATTCCAAAAGATCAAATGACTTACGATGACCCAGGTGCTCCTTTACCAATAATTCCCACACCTCGTCAAACGAATACCAGCAAATCTTCTTTTTCACCCATAGTTTTTAACCCATTGATCAAATCTAATATTGATACTAAATATGGAAAGGGAGGAAAGTTTTATGTTGCTCGTAAGGGAAACGACACTTCTAAGTTAAGAGCGACTAGTGTCAGTGGAGCAGAAATCAGGAAAGACTTATCTGCAAATAGTTCATTGATAGGAAGTGCTGTCAGTGATTCAGAGAGTGAAAGTGATGAAGATGAAGATGAAATGTTAACTCCTTTGAAATTGAACGATTTCCCCTTCCATTCATCTCATCGTCAAATATTACCTACTACAGAACCACCGGCTGCCATTGAAACAGTCCCACCTAACGATACAACCCATTTTGATGAAGACAAGCCCGTGCATTCTTCAGCGTTTTCATCACCTAATGTTTTCATGTCCAATAAACTTACCAGTTTGTCGAAGTTTGAATCACCTTTTTCTCCTGATAGATTGAAATTTTCCCCTTTGGATACAGAGGATTTCAAAAATAGAGCTGGAACTTCAATACCGACCAATATGAACATGAATACCAGTATGAACCAAATGACACCCATATTTACACCTGCTTTACATAACAATCTTGGAGGAACGATGTTGGGAGCTACACCTGCTCCTACACCGTTTTCAAATATTGGTATTGGGTTAGGCATGTCATCAAATTCTGTAGCTGGTCCTACAGCCATTAGTAATAGTAACAGTAACTTAGCTGTGACTTCAAGCTCCAGTGGAGCCACTACCAATAGCGAAGAATCTTCAAATTGTTTACCTTTGATTTTAAGAGGTATAAATGTCTCCACAATTCCTGAAGAGTATTTATTGAACAATATTGCTGGAGCTATCAAATTTTTACCTTCAGCCAGTGATTTTGAAATGGTGGATGAAGATGATGAAGATGGAATATTTAAAAAGAGTGAAATGATTGTTAACAATCTCGATTTCCTTGAAGTTCTTACCACCAACTTAGTGTTTGATTTGGGATTGAATGAGTTCAACTTTGTTACTTCTGTACCTCCATCAGAACCTGCGACGGAAGTCTTTGGTGATGAGACTATCGATGATCTCATTTCATCATCATTTACTGGTTATAGAATCAAGCTAGATGAATTTTTGAGTGATTTGACAGCCATAGAAATGGATCAGTTCAGTTTTCTTGATGAATTAACTAACGATGAGATGGACCCCAAGTCCAAGCTCAAGAAATTGGAATCAATCGAATGGGATACTTTTGAAAATGAAGAGAATTTCCACAAGTACAAAGAAACCATGGAGGAAATCAATGATAATAAAGTTTTAGACGTATCCAACAGTATTCAAACACTTCCTGAGAATAAGATCAAAGCGAAGAAATCTGGAGAGATTGTCAATTTGAATGCTACGGCCTTGAATTTTTGGAAATTCTTGAACTTTCAACCTGACTTCACCAAAGATTTCAAGGTTATTTTGGTCAGTGAAGTAGAAAGTGAATTTTTGTCATTACTACAATATAATTATCATGACTGTAATTTAGGTAAAATGGATATCTTGGAAGAAATCATCGTGAATGGTGATTATAGAAAAATGTATAAAAAGATAATCAAAAAACTTGAATCAATAGAGCTTCCTGAAGAACCAATTTTATTGTTATTTGTCAATTTTAATGATAAAATGAATTCCATTTTACAAATATCCAAAATCTCCCAAGTTTTAAAAGGTAATGTTTTTGTTAAGATCTTACCATCATCAGCAATATTCCATCATAAGAGACTTAAATATTTGTCAAGTAGTTTCCTTACCACTTTGAATCTTAACTTATTCAACATCTGTCCTCCGAACAAGTTGTTCACCAATGTTGTTAAAGATCCATTGTCAAAAGTAGCCTTCAAGTTCTTTCCTAAACATGATAACGATACTTCTTTTGATGATGCTTTCTTACATTTAGCTTATGAAAGATCAATAGATAAACAATGGCTTAGTGTGGCATGGTCAGATCCTACTGGATTGGTGACTAAGACCAAGAGTTGGAAATTGGGAGATTTGAAATCCGTAAGTGATGAAGTATTCGATATTTCGGTTGAACTATTCAAAATCTTGAATGATGAAATCATCTCCAGAACTAATGGGTTAGGTGGAAAGAAATTCCTCGTTTTAACCAGATTGAATAGCGTTATACCAGATGATGAATTAGTTCATTGGAAAAGACTAAGTTTAAAGTATAAAGATATCTCATTAATTGTATTGTCAGTTAGTGGTCAAACAAGAAATACTTTCAGTGATTTGAATTCACCAATTGTCAATGAGGTTAACCTACAGGGCATGAATAATACATCCAATAATGCATCGGGTGGTACTTTCAGTCCATTTTCTCCTTATTCTTTCTTATCACCTGACCCTAAAGAAGTCAATTACAAAGATATGGTGATCCAAGATTGTAATATAATATCATTGATACCTCAAAGTTCCGTCCCATCGTTCAACTGTCCTACAAGAGTGGGAATGAAATTGGGATTGCTTGTGAAAAAATTGGATCCTGGATATGAAATCTTTGAAGTAAACCTTTTGAGTTGTTCTAATTACTGGAATGTTAATAATCTTATGAAACTTATTTTGAACCATTATAAGAAGATGATGGTGTTGGGAGATATTTTAGGTGTTGGTAATGAAATACCATGGCATATTGCAGCTGTGAATAAGAGTTTGAGGTATCTTGTGCACATTGAAGTTGAAACCTAGAAGTTTGCGATACATCACCAAAGTCGCACTTTTGGAATCTTTTCGCGTCTGTAAATATGGATGATACACAAGACATCATGGATAAGTATGACTTGTCAATATATTCAGATGATTCCATATTCAAAGAGAATATCTCACCGTTGAGATCACCCACCAAGAACATTTTCAGAACTCCAAAACGGTCACCTTTGAAGAAAACCTCCACTCCTTTTAAGAATATCCTAACCCCAGGAGGATTGAGTTTTACCCCCAATGATGATTTGTTAGTACGTGAAACTCATAAGCTAATCAGTGAGGTACCACAAGATGCCAGTGTGGATGTATTGAAGAAACTTTTATCAAGAATTGAACAATTGTCCAATGAAAATAATATATTGAAAGAATCATTAGAAACTCAGAATAATAACCAAGGTTACGAACAAAAGAAGGAATTGAATATCATGACCGATAAGATCAAGAATTTAGAGGTGAAAAATGAAATCTTGACCAAAGATTTAGAAATTGTAAATAATGATTATATGAAAAATTTAAATGAACTAAATAGCTTGAAAAGTAAGAATGAACTTTTAAGAACAAAGTTGATTAAATACAAGAACCTTTATGAACAAGTTAAAGGGGGAGAAATAAAACCTCAAACCAAAGAATCAAGTAACGAAAAGGATATAAACAAATTAATCAAAATGTATAATGAAATGGCAGGATTATTGAATAAAGAGCGGAAAAGTTTTAGAGATCCTATCGAACAAACCCCAGAAATCCCCAAACAAGTGTCACAAACAGAGATCTTAAATGATTTATATGAAAAATTCCAAGCATTAAGTGATAGAGTAGAACACGTAGCGATGTCAAATCCTGCACCAACATCAGAAATAAATTCCGCACCTAATCTGGCATCAGCTCCTGCTAAACAACCTAATCCTATCACAACAACAACACCTGAAGTGAAAGATGTTATCCTTAATTGTTATGTTTGTTGTAAAGATGGTGAAAAAACCACCAGTCCACCTACGACCAAAAGGAAATGTGCTCGATGTTCAGGGGATAATGAAGATCACCGAATTGATTTAATGGGAGAATATAAATGGAGTTTATAGAATTTGTAGTTTACGAATCTGATGTCTATAACTATTTAAACTCTCCTAACCATGACAGCTCTTCTTACAACAGACCCTTTGGTGAAATTTGTTTATTTACACTCTGACCCAAAAGGTGCAAACGCGCGAAGTTTCCAAAAACCGAAAAATAAATAACAATTGTTGAGACGATAAATACTGACAACTTTAAGTTTTTTGTAAGAAAGTAATGGGTAAGGATATGGTTATAGTTAACGATGAGAATCAGTATAAGATCGGAGGTGGTAAAGGTGAGAAGAAGAAAGAAGAGAGAAGTTATTTAGGTGATATATCGAGACAATATGGTATAAAATCTGAAAATACAACCACAACAATTAGTACTAGTATTAGACCCAAAATTATAGACAAAAAGAAAGAATTATTAATACCTTCAAGAATGCCAACTAAAAGGCAAGCTACTGAGTCATCTACCAACTTGGTTGAAAAATTATATATCAATGATAATTTAAAAAAGACAAAAATTATTGATTATGAATGGGATGACTTAGATGCTGAAGATTATGATGATCCTTTAATGGTAAGTGAATATGTTAATGTTATTTACCCTTATTTATATGAGTTAGAGATAAAAACTTTACCTGATTCCCAATACATTTTTAAACAAAAACACTTAAAACCAAAGATGAGAAGTATTTTAGTCGATTGGTTAGTGGAAATGCATTTAAGATTTAGATTATTACCCGAAACATTGTTTCTAGCTATTAATATCATGGATAGGTTCATGTCATTGGAAATTGTTCAAATAGATAAATTACAATTATTAGCAACTGGATCATTATTTATTGCAGCAAAATATGAAGAAGTTTTCAGTCCTTCAGTTAAAAATTATAGTTATTTCACTGATGGTTCATATAGTGAAGAAGAAATCTTACAAGCAGAAAAATATATCTTAACTATACTAAATTTTGAATTAAATTATCCAAATCCAATGAACTTTTTAAGAAGAATAAGTAAAGCTGATAATTATGATATTCAAACTAGAACTTTAGGAAAATATTTATTGGAAATCACTATAATAGATTATAAATTCATTGGTTTAAAACCTTCATTATGTTCAGCTTCTGCTATGTATATTGCTAGATTAATTATGAATAAATCTCCAATTTGGAATGGTAATTTAATTCACTATAGTGGAGGTTATAAAACTGATGATTTAAAAGATTGTATTAATCTTATAATTCAATATTTAATCCAACCCATTGAACATGATGAATTTTTCAAGAAGTATTCTACAAAAAAATTTATGAAAGCCAGTATTTTATGTAGAAGTTGGGCTAAGAAGATAATCGCTGAAAAGAGGGATATTTTCCAATAAATAATGATAACGAACTGACATTGCATTCAATATATGTATTAATATTACTTCTAGCTCGTAATATCTCCACCAGATAGTGAACTTATGAATTAGAGGTTCTGGGATATCTCATCTCTGTCTCCAGATATTAATTCCGCGACTGTACGCGTTACTATGTTTGAAGGTTATCGATTCAAGTTACTTAATCCTACTACTAAACTAACGTTATCCATTGAAAACCACAACGGGAAGGTGGTGGATGAGGATTATAATCATGTAATAGCTGAGGATATTGATTTTGATGAGTATAATGATGTTATCAACAAGATGATTCCTATTACTTCCAGTGATTGGATCTATGATAGCTTAAGTAGCCAGAAACTTATGAATACTAAGAAATATCACCCCGATGTTAGACATTTCATGAAAGGCGTTTACATCTGTGTAGGTGATGATATCTCCAATAACGATAAGGAGATCATTTATGGAGGTGTTAAGGCTTTTGGAGGAATGTATTTTGACGAATTAACGAGATTAACCACCCATTTGGTCACTTTAGCCATGGATAACGACAAAGCCATTGTAGCAAGTTCCAGTGACATTGATATTAAGGTTGTCAGACCAGAATGGATTCACGATTGTTTCAGATTGGGTAAACGATTGAATGAGAGTAATTATCTTATTGAAGACAGTAATGAGAATTCCATTGTATCTGATGATTATGACAAATTACCTTCTATTTATGATTCAGAGGTTCTTAAAGGTAAGAAGATCCATATTTCTACTGATTACCAGTTATCGAGGACATTCAAAGACAGTATTACAGCATTAGTCACTGCTAACGGTGGTGAATTGTCTAAACTCAATCAAGCTAATGTTTATATAGGTAAATTCAGACTGGGTGACTTTTTCCAAGCTTTAGAGTCAGGAATCACTATAGGGAATTTACCGTGGCTTTACTCAGTGATCACTCATGGTTGGTCATTGCCTGTAAATTTACTTCACTTCCCTATCCCTCCATCACCATTATCTTCATTCAGGGATTTGAAAATCTGTGTTTCGGGATACGAAGGTGATGCCAGATATTACATTTCACGCTTGATTGTATTACTTGGTGCAACTTATACAAAGACATTAAGTAAGGATAATCATATACTTATTTGTCTGAAACCTCTCGGAAAGAAATATGAAGCTGCCAAAACCTGGAAGAAAGACGATGTTCCCATTATTAAGGTTGTGAATCATTTATGGTTGGAGGAAAGTTATAGTAATTGGGAAAAGATGGGATTCGAAAAGAAGTTTGAAGATTTATCAGGTATGGAGAGATTAATTGGGGCAACAAAATTGAATTTGGATATCTTAAGATCAATAGTTGATGATAGTGTGGATGATGAGTTGTTATATGAGGGAGCTGAGCCAGAAGAGATGGAAGAATCAGAGACACAGGATGTTGAGGTTCAGAAAGAGGGATCTGAAGAAGTTGAAGAAGGTGAAGAAGTTGAAGTTGAAGAAGGTGAAGGAGGAGGTAAAGAAGTTGAAGGTGAAGAAGTTGAAGAGGCTGACGGAGTGGAAGAACCTAAAGTGGAACAGATGTCAGAACAAAAACAAACCAAACCACAAACTCAAGAATCAGTTGCAACTGAATCACAGTCGATACAACCATCTACTCCAACGCCCCAACAACTGCCACAACTGTCTCAACCTTCTCAGTCAAGAAGTAAAAGAAAGGCAGCCAGTAAAGCTGCCCTCAAATTACATGACAATATGGAAGACCTTAATAATTATCAGCAAATGAGTAAATCCAATAGAAAAATGAAAGATTACATGGAAACTTTAGATAAAGAGAATGTCCACAAACGAGCTAAAACTGCTTCGCCCAAAAACTCACCACCGAATTCCCAAGAAACTCATCAAAATACCCCACTGAAGGCCTCCGTTAAAAGTCAAGAGGATAAGATAATAGCCATCATCACAGGTTGGGATGAACTCACCAAAGAGATCACGAACAAGCTCAAAGGTCAAGGGATTGTCATAACGAACGATTACCGTAAGGTAAACACATTGATAGCTCCCAAGATTCTTCGTACGGAGAAATTTTTAGTAAGTCTAAGTCATGTCAAGAGAATCTTACATCCATTATTCCTTCTTGATAGATCTAAGGGTCTCATAAAACCACCTCAAGAATACTCGTTAGAGAAAATTATTGGAGAAGACACTATCAGTAAGGAGTTGGGATTAACAGGGAATATAGTCAGCGAGATATTAAGGAAACAAGCTCCCATTTTCAAGAGCTACAGATTGAACTTATCCAGTAATTTGAATGGGGGATTTGATGTATTGAGTAAGATCTTAAGAAGTCATGGTATAAGTGGAGAGAACTTGAAAGAGGTAAACTTCAAAACCAAAGTTGATTCATTCTTAGCCAAAGATGAAACAATCGTAGTAGTGAACCCTAAAAAAGATAGCAAATTAATCAAGAATGCCAAGGATTGCGTTGTAATAGACTGGGATTGGTGTGTCAAATCAATCTTTTCTATGGAAGTTCAACCATTCGAAGGATTTATAGTCACTTCCCCCTAAATAGGTAATAAGTAAAGTTGTGTACGAGAGTAAAAAACTACATAATACATTTCTCTAAATATCAATCAAACTTGGACCATCCTTTTGATTATTACCAAACCCATATCCAGTATAAACAGGTTGTTGTTGCTGAGGTTGTTGGGGTTGTTGAACAAATGGGTTACCTGTGGAAGTTGGTTGTAAAGACTTATCGGTATTTTGAATACCGGTATAATTTGAGGTTAACATAGAATGAGATTTAGTATAATGATGAGCAACTCTAGTATCACCAGTATTACCAAAAGTATCAATTCCAGTACCTTGAGCAAGTAAATTATTCAATTCAGGATGAGAATGATCACCATATTTAGATGATGAAGTATTTTGAGACACAAGAGGTTTCTCTTGAGCTTGTGGTGGAGGTTGGGTGAAAAAGTTATTTTGAGCTTGCATATCATTTAATGAAGGTTGAGTTGGTTGGGTAGGTTGAGATTGTGAACTCATGGCAAATGGATTATTTGATCCTGTTTTCAATGGAGTTAACTCAGGTTGAGGTTGTGAAGTTGGTTGATAATTGAAACCTGTAAATTGAGGTTGTTGAGGTTGAACATATTGAGTATATTGAGGTTGCATTTGATATTGTTGTTGATAACCTGTCATCATAGGATTTTGAATAGGATTACCAAACATGTCATATTGTTGCTGTTGTTGTTGCTGTTGTTGAGGAACATAATATTGAGGTTGGAAGTAATATTGAGGTTGATCGTCTAAGTCTAACAAATTATCATTTTGTAATTTTGATTTCCTCATTTGTTCTTCTTCTAGGGATAATTTCAAAGCAGCATTCAAATCATCATCATTATCAACTTGTCTATTTTGGTTTTCTTGTTGAGCAGTAATTCTTGATAATTCCAAAGCTTTTTCTAATTCTGAATCATAAGGATCTTCTCTTCTCCTCGATGACGATGAATTGGTCACGTTACGAGCTGGACGTTCATGGTTTTTAGCTAATTGTCTTTCATGATGTAATCTGTCATCATCTCTTAATAAACTAACTAATTCTTTAGCTTTAACTCTTATTATAGCACCTTGATCGTTATCAGATTCGTCAAAATGAACAAATTCTCTTAATGTCTTGATGATATAGATGTTATCTTTAGACCACATGACACACTTTTCAGAACCAAATCTGACCAAATAATCTAATACAGTCAAAGATTTGGCAACATGTCTCCAATTTTTACCTTTATCGTTTAATCTCCTATCTAACATATCCATAATCTCTAAGAATTCCGTTTGAGATTGATAAGTGTAGGAAGAAATTTGTTCCATATCATAGGTAGTAGGACCAGTGGCATCATTGGAAGTGGCATTTCTTACAAGAATTTGGACCAGGGAATAACCATTGGCGACGTTTTTAATTGATCTAACAATCCCCATTTGAGTGTTGAATGGAATTTTTGATAATCGGCGCGGCAGATGGTTAAGTGACTAAATCACTGGCATAGGGGAAAGATAGGAATAGTACAGCATAAGGATCGTAGCAAGAGCCAATGTCATGTGTGAAAGACAGGTAATTAATAACTGGAATTTGAAGTCAGACGGAGGTTCTGACGATACAGATGACGAATATTGGTAATCAAGTGAAATAAGAGATAATTAAGCGGAACGGCGGTAGTTTTACTACTGATTCAATGGGAACTGGTTGGAACTTCGGGAAGGGGCTTTAAAATGTTCAGAATTAAGTATCAGATTGCACAGACCAATTCCACAGCCTCAACGATCTCCGAAGCCTACTTCATTGAGGTTGCGATAAGAATTCATACCTTCCAAATTCTTCGATAGGCATTGTTTATACTTTCCCAGAGAGCACGAACCTTTTAGCTGTTTGGATTCTCCGGTATTGCCATAGCTCGCTCGAATTCTGTGCCCTTCTATCCTTATCATGCTTCATGGCCAATCAACCCCTGAAGCCGCGATCTATCAAAAACGGGTTTCACTCATTCTCTTGACCTGATGGTATTCAATTTGACCACCATAATTTATGAACAGTCAACTCCCTATATCTACTTTTTAAAGTTTTCTTCCATAAGCTTCTTCCGAAATTGCCATTCCATGACTACATCACGTGATCGCCTGATTTATATTTTTTTTCGCACTCGACAAAAAAAATATATCCCACAATGAGTGAAGTAAGAAGATGTAGAAGATGTAAGAGAAAGAGAATGGATGATGAACCTCCAGAGGTTAAACAATATAAGACTTGTGCCAAATGTAGAATTATCGAAAGACAAAAAAAGAAATCCAGAAAACCTTTGGCTGAAGAAACTGTTTTATATGGAATGAAACAATTCCAACAACAAAACCAAAATACTTCATTCTTAAAAGATGATTTAGATTACGATTCTTATTCCAAATATGATAGTTATGGGAACCAGAAGTATCAATACTCCTACCAATATGATAACAATACTCCCACTTATCCAAGTACTCAAACAACCGCCACAACCAATTCTATTACTAATATCCCCCAAACTTATAATTTAAACTATCAAATGGTAGCACAAAAGATCTTACCTTTACAATCCAGTAACTTGCCCAATGATTTACCTGTTAACTGTGATATCTGTGATAAAAAATTGGACCCTAATGATGAATTAACCATTACTTACAAATTATGTATCGATTGTTATTCTAATCCTTTCAAATTATTCAATGTGTTTGAAGATTTCAATGAATTCTTATCAAAGATTAATGATAACAAGAGTCAGAAGATATTAAATTATATCTTTATCAAGGAAATCGATAAGAACTTCATCGATAATTTGAATGGATTCGTTAATGATTATAAATTCAAAGAAAATATCTTGGATAATTTATGTAAGATCTATATCGAACCAATTATCTCATCAGTGGATTATAAATTTGTTCCAATTTCATCCAATTTGAATGAAAGATCAAGTGAAAGAAAAACCATCAAAGCTTTCTATAAATGTTCAGAGGAAATCAATGATAAGTTAAATTGTCATTCAAATTTGTTCTTAGACTATAATTTAACTACTAATATCTTAAAGATCAAATTCAATCACAATAATCATAATTATTTCCAAGCGTTGTCAGAAAAATTTGTGAAATACTTGAAATCCTTAATTGAAGAATTATCAATAGGAGAATTTAATGAAGATTCAGGTAAGAAAGTATGGGATAATTTAAACAATGAAGAATTCAAAGATACTATCAGTGAACTTAAGAAGGAAGAATTCGTTAGTAATTTTGGATCGTTTAACACTGTAGCTGTATAGGTTACTGTAGCTGTGTAGGTTATGTATATTTAGATTGTATGGTGCGCTATAAAAACTATTTTTAACCTCTAAATCCCCTCGCGCCAGTAACACCTCCAAGTCCCCCGACCCAAGTCCCCCAACCCAAGTCCCGTGCCATCCCGCGCCCCCAAGTTTCTGGGCTCCTCCAGAACACATCACCAAGTCGCGCTTCTCATCCCTGATTTTTCATACCAGATCATTATTTTATCACTTAACGATTAGTGTAAACCCACATCTCGGATATTATAAAATCTATTTCTCAATGAAAGTGTGGATTCTTTTACTATCGTTAGTTCATGGACTTTATTTAGATCCTTCAAATTTAACCAATTTACAAGAAAATACCGCTCTTATAGCTAAAGGGTTATTAGATTATTATGACGGTAAAAATTATGGTGGAGTTATTGGTATGTTCACTTGGCCTTACTATTGGTGGGAAGCTGGTGGTGCTTGGGGTTCATTAATCGAATATACCGCATTGATGGAAAACGATACTTATGTTCCTTTGATTAAACAAGCTTTAACTTATCAAACAGGTGATGATGATAATTATATCCCATTAAATCAAAGTACTACTGAAGGTAATGATGATCAAGGGTTCTGGGGGTTAGCGGTTATGAGTGCTGCTGAAAGAAATTTCTCCAACCCTGATGATCCAAAGAAAGCATGGTTAACTTTAGCTCAAGCTGTTTTTAATACTATGGCTGCTAGATGGGATACCGGAGAATGTGGAGGTGGTTTAAGATGGCAAATTTTCCAATGGAATTCAGGTTATGATTATAAGAATTCCGTTTCCAATGGATGTTTATTTAATATTGGTGCTAGATTAGCCAGATATACTAGAAATGATTCTTATGTTGAATGGTGTGAAAGAGTGTTTGACTGGATGTATGGATCAGGATTTTTAACTGAAGGTGAATGGTGGTTCGTTTATGATGGTGCTAAAGTTGATAACAATTGTTCTAATATCACCAAATTACAATGGACTTATAATCAAGGTTTAATGATGTCCGGTTCAGCTTACTTATATAATTACACCGAAGATACTAAATGGTTAGAAAGAACTGAACATTTCTTAGAAGCTGCTCAAGTTTTCTTCAAAGAAGATGTTATGTATGAAGCTGCATGTCAACCATCAAATAGTTGTAATCAAGATCAAAGATCATTTAAAGCTTATTTCTCCAGATTTTTAGGTCAAACTGCTGTTATGGTTCCTCAAACTTACGACGTTATTATGAATTATTTAAAAACTTCAGCTATAGCTGCAGCTGAATCATGTTCAGGAGGTAGTGATGGACATACTTGTGGTCTCAATTGGACCAATGGTACTGGATGGGATGGAGTTTGGGGATTAGGTGAACAAATGAGTGCTTTAGAAGTAATGACTCAATTAAGAGCTGGAGATGTACCTGCTCCTTATACTGCAGAAAATGGAGGTTCATCTCTCGCTGATCCAGCTGCTGGTTTTGGTACTAGTCATACTGATTCTTCACCTTTAGTTTTAGGAACAAAAGATAAAGCAGGTGCTGGTATTATTACTGCTATTATTGGTCTGTCTTTAATTGGGTCAGTTGTATGGTTAGTTTTGTAGTTTTAGATTCTTTAAGAAAAAGTATGTTGTGTCTCACATTTTCTCGAGTAACTTTTCCTATTTTGTATTTCGCAATTATCCCTAATATGACAGATGAATTCACATCAGTTCAATGGGACAGAGAGAGTAAGATAATCAATTCAGAAGGTGGACCTGATCATGATGAAACCCCTCAAAATGATGAGATCCCTGAAATCACCAATTCAACAGTTGAAGAACCAATCATTGAATCCAATAAACCGCTGGCGTTAGATTCGAATGACGTTCCGTCTACTGAAGAATATATCATCGAAACAACTGTTTCTGATCCTGTAAGAGATTTAGATCAATCCTCCAAACCATATATATCATATTTAGTCACGACAAAGACTAATGATCCTTCAATTATCAAATTATGTCAACAAGATGAAGTTGTTGAAGATGGTGATTTTAGTATTATAAAGAGTCGTAGGAGATATGGGGATTTCCGTAATTTATATCATTGTTTAACCAATGATTTCCCTATGAATCTAATCCCATCAATCCCTTCCAAGTCAAATTTAAAGTATCTTACAGGAGATACTTTTAGTGGAGAATTTATTAATAAGAGATTGAACTCTCTTAATAGATTTTTGAAGTTTTTAAATGAACATAAGGATTTAAAGAAATCATCAATTTATAATTTGTTCTTGAGTAACTCCAATGATTGGGTCAGTTTTAGTAAGAACTTGAAAGTAAATATTAATGAAATTGATAATAAATTATTCCCCAACAATATAGGAAAGATTGTTAATGAAGATCTTATAACTGAAACATTGATGAACTTCCTTACTCCTTCAAAATATAAGAAAGAAACAAACAAGGAAATCTTGGAAATCATCGATAAATTGAATAAATTGTATGAAAACTTAATGAAACTAGACAAGATCTTTCAAAGAATAAATAAGAAGAATAATGATTTAAGTATTGATTATGAAATATTTTCTAATGAAATCAAGAAATTGAACTTTAACGAACATTCAGAGACTTCAGGTGATGGAACTGATGAAACAAATGACTTTGAATTTTTCAGTAAATTATTCAAAGAGTATTCTAATAATTGGATGAATAATTATAAATTCATTGATGAGAATTTTCTTATCACCTTGAAGGATTGTTCAAAATATATCATCAATTTGAATAATCTTATTGAATTACAACATAATAAGAAAATTGATTTACAAGTGTTGAAAGATTATCTTAATAAAACCCGTAATGAGTATAATTCCTTGGAGACTAATCGGGCACCCCCATCTCCAATCAAGCATAATAATGGTATGATAAATAATACTACTCAATTGATTAAAGATACCTTAACTACCAGTAATAATAATGAAAAGGTTAACAAATTAAGATTAAAAATCGAAGAACTTGAAGAAGAAATTAAATTGCAATCGGATTTATTGAACAATCTTATCAATAAAATCATCAATGAAGAATACCCTAACTGGGATATATTCAATAAAAATGAGTTAAAACGAAGTATGGTAGAATTATGTGATAATCAAATTGAATTTTATAATAACTTGGTTAATGAATGGGGAGATACTGAAGCAAAACTTATGAAGAAGATAGAAAAGTTATAAATTAACTACTTCTTGTAGTTCTCATCGCCAAGTACCTTTATAGCCTTTAATCCCACAACCCGCATTTTCTCACGATCTCGACATGTACTTTTTATTACTATTGGCATTAGTTTCCACAGTATTCGGGAACAGAGTCAAATTCAATGAAGATTTGAGTCAAGTTTGTGAAGGGGTTTACTCCAAGCATGATTGGGGTGGTTCTTTCAAACCTCACGTTTCCCTTAAACTATCAAAATATGGTGAAAAAGATGAAAATATTAAAGTCAGTTATATCATCTTTGAATATAAAGATTTTTATAATATCGGTCATTATTTCGAAGATGGCCAAGTGAAATATATTTGTGATGACACTGCCATTGACTTGAAAGTTTGTAATTCTACTGATAAAGGTAAATTTATTATCAATAATGAAAAATCAAATAATACCATTTTGACCGATCAAATCACTAAATTGGGTCCAATTGATTATAGTTATAATATTAATAATACCGGATATTATTGTGTATCTACATTTGTGGATGATAATACCAAATACCATGGAACGGTGAATTTTCAAAATGCTTTTGGGGAATTATCGGCATCTGAGATTCCAAAATTACCTGCTTATGGGATATTAACCCTTTTGTATGGTATTAGTATAGCATTATTTGGATGGCAATTCTTCAAGAAACGTAAGGAAAATCAAATTTTACCTTTACAAAGATATCTTTTGGCCATGTTGGGTCTCTTGACCTTTGATACCTTGGTTATTTGGTCATACTATGATTTGATTAATCGTTCCCCAAAATTACTCACTAATTTCAATGTGTTCTATTTGGTATTTTTATCCATATTAAATGCTTCCAAATTAACTTTTTCATTCTTCTTATTATTATTAATTTCCTTGGGTTATGGGGTTGTTACTGTTAAATTACATAAGAAGAAAATGTTACAATGTAAGATTTTAGCTGGTGCTCATTTTGTATCATCATTGATTTACTTGGTTTTCAATTACTATAATGGTTCAATTGCTTCAGTTAATGCTGGAAACAATTTGGAAAGTAATTCAAATGATGAATTATGGACTTTATTACCTTTGATACCAATTTCAGTAACTTTATGTATCTATTATGTGATGATCTTAACTTCCATTAAAACCACCACCACCAATTTAAACAAACAAAGACAAGTCATTAAATTGAAATTATATGAAAACTTATTCAAATTGATTTTTGCTTCATTCTTCTTAATCTTCATTGGTATCTTTTTGTCAGGTTTCAAATTCATGACTATGTCATCGCTTGAAATAATTGAATCCAGTTGGAAATATACTTATTTCGTGTTTGAATTCACCCCTTCAATCATTTATTTCATTATATTTATGGGTATTGCTTGGTTATGGAGACCAACAGAAACTAGTTATATGTTAGCAGTATCTCAACAAGTTGCTTCAACTGATGAAAATAATGGTGTAGAATTTGAATTAGATGATTTATCTCTAATGTCACATGATTCCCATCCTGATGAAGAAAATCATAGTTTTGACTTAGATCCTCCTGAATATGAAAATGATAACACATTATTTGAATTAGGAGATAGTGATCATGAACATGACGACAGATTAAAAGATGATTCAAAAGACAATTCAACAAAAACCGAAGATGAAGGAAAATCCACTGATAAATAGATGAGTAGAAAAAATATATACGTTATTATAGAGACCAGAGTAATTCACTTTCAATCCATGTTTATTTAATTCTTGTTTGTTTAAGTATCAATCCATAAAGAACCTCCATTTTTATGAACATCATTAGATAAATTTAAAACTTTTTCATCCCATTGTTTCAAATGACTATGCAAGGTTTTGATTTGATTTAAGTTAAGAATTCTGGGTTGTAGATAACTAATAGTTAAAGTCTTATTAATTTGATCAATTGATCCACTGAATAAGTTTAATGAGAAACATTTAATAATCAAATGTTCAACATCATTCAAATCTGTACTGGTAAATTCACTTATTTCTTGGAATGATAATTTCTTATTTAAAATAGATTTCACCGATATTAATTCAACTAAACTCATTATGATGATTTTTTGATTTAAGAATGATTGAAATTGTTTCAATTTTGGGAATTTATCGAATGAAATGGTCAAGTTTTCTCCAAAATTCTTTATGTCCCCATTATTCAAATTGATAATAAGATCATATAACCATTGATAAGGTGAATTATTTAAATTTTCCAAGATATTATTTAAAATTAATTCTCCAAAGTTATAGATTTTATCTCCCAATAATGCAGAAATAGATAAATCAAAAGCAAATTCTAATTCTTTAGCTTTATTAACTTCCACATCTTGAGTCTCATTCAATTCATTTAATGTGGATAAGTATAATAATCCATTTGTATAGAAAGAATTATAATTATCTTTTGATTTGAAGTATTGACATTTGGTTGAATAATAAGCATTATTAATCTTGGAATTGAATTCATTATTAATCATGGTGAATTTATTATCTAAAGAATCTAAAATCTTATTAGCTTCTTCAAAATCATTCAATAATATGTAGAATCTTGAAATTTGTAAATTGATATAGATCTTTGCATTTTCATCTTCACTGGATTCAATTTCACTTTGAAGTTTGATGAGTTTATTGAGACATTCTTGTTGATTGTTTTCAAATGATTTCAAAAGGAAATCAGTAACTTTATAACTGTTTAATTTCTTAGTTAATGTTGAAATGAATTGATTAAAGATTTGAACCTTTAAATCTTCATTTGCAATCTTATAGAAATTTTCCAAACTTAAAGTAAGTTGATGGTATAATTTCCTTTCACTGAAATCTTCCAATTCATAAGTAATACTGATTAACTCTTCATCATCAATTGATTGCCTGATGGAAGCTAAAACTGTTGAAACATCCATTGCCACTGATTTTTGTTAACTGCGCGCTTTGATAAAGACAGAGTTGATATTCTGTGGTGTACCGATGTTCATGCATTTATGCTATTTAGATTGTTGAAAAAATTGTTTAAAATCATTCCAATTATTAAGATTTTCGATGAATAGTTGTTTAGTAGCTCGAGTAAATTCTAAGAATATGACCAACCATTTCTTTTCAATGAGTTTTGAAAATTGTTGGAAATTATCACTAAGTTCTTGAGTTAGATCGTGTAAGTCTTGAGAGGAAAGATCAATGAGTTGATCTAATTTATCTAAATCTCTCTGTATGCTTTCTATCTTAGAATCCTTATTGTGGATATCATTTCTTTGAGGACTTGCTTGGAGACTGTTGATACTCTTTCTTGGACTATTTTGAGGACTGGATGTGGTAGATCCATGGATGCTAGAACCATTATAGCTATTGATACTAGGACTTACACTTCTGATATCTGAAGTTTCTATATTTGTGGTTTGGTTTGTATTTCCGTTGGAATTGCCGTTCAAAGTGGTCAAACTTGAAGGGGGAAGATTTGGTTTGGATCCTCCAAAATATTTATACCAACTTTTTTTCAGTCTATTATTTAAAAAGTTCTTCACTGAAGGACTATTCAAATCTTTCAAAGTTTCAAAATCACTATCAAAACTCTTGAAATTATATAATTGGTTCATCTTATTAAATTTCAATCGGAAAATTATCAAGAATTGAATGATTTTGAATTTATAGAAATTCACGAGATTTAAGCATTCTTCGAAATAAAGAATCAATTGATTAATAGAATCTTTCCAGTCGGGTATAAGATGATTGAATAAATAATTTTCATAATTCAAATAATTCAAGTCGATGATTGAACCAAATTTTTCAATTAAATTACTCAACTCCTTGTTGAGTTCGAAGATTTCCAATGAGAAATTGTTTAAATTACCACCAAGATTGATTAAAGATGAAAGAAGGAATTTAAAATTATTCAAATGATTAAAATTGATTTTATTAAAATTTTTAAGGATTTTCAAATTCTTATTGATGAATATCTCAAATTTGATCAAATCTTCGGGTATGAATTTGAAAGTGTTATTAGATGGTGATGGATTTTGGTTAGATTTATGTTTCTTCGTATCATCATATTGACTCATCTTACGTTCCAATTTGACTAAATTATCATTCAATGATACAAAATTGTCCAATTTGATATTATATAATTCACTCATATTATTATTGAAATTATTGAGTTTGGGTAATAATATGTATAATCCATTGAACTGTAAAGGGTTGATGGGATTACACAATAACATATTCTTGGGTAATTGAGTGATGGGGTTTTCATTAAGGGCATTATTCCAACATAATTCATAATTGGGGTCGAAAAACTTTTCAACAAATGACAATTCGAGGAAGTTAGGTTCTTTAATCTCAACCAAATCGTTTAAAAATCGGTTGAATAATCTTCTTCTAAATTCTATCAACGAAACTTCCTTATTATTATCGATTGAATTGAGGAAATATGATATTATCGAATGTTTTTCAGGAATTGGTGGAATTATAACACTGGGGTATAATTTGTTTAAATTATCTCTGAAAGATTTGAACTCACTGAATCTTCTTTTTATAATTATGGTATCTTTACCATTAGTTAACTCAATAAGGTAAACAACTGTAGATGAGTGAATTAGCTTTTCTGTTGACTTTATGGAGATTTGGACCTTCTCATCACGAAGTAAGGATTGGATTGTATCCGAAACAGTGATTGAATTATTCACTAGCTCATCATAATTGCTGAATAATGAAGGTTTGTTATCCTCTTCAATATTAAACGGATGATCCATTTTGGTAAATATTCGCATTTTTCTCAGTCTTATCTTTGCTCCCTCAATGGGCCCAAGTGACGAGGTAGATGTTTGGAAAATCATGCGTATGGGAACTTCTGGGCACGACTTATGGATATCTTATAAAAGTTAACGATAATTCCGATGAAAATATCCCATTTGTAAAGATGTTCCCTCGCTGGATTTGTGATTTTTACTGAGACTTCCATCAATTGGGTTGATTTTTGTGGAGGTGAACGTCTTTACTTGCAAATCCTCTACTTCTGAGTAACTTCGGTCAATTTTACATACATAAATAACTTTCATCTCGACTCACAAGGAAAGTTGTTTGTATTCACCTCAAAGTCAACTCTAAACACACCGTGATGTATTACTGGTTTTAATGTAAATTTGTTTACTAACGGAACCATAAAGAGCCGTCAATCGACTAATTCGTCGATTTCCGAGTTATATTTTTCCTTTTTCCGTCGATTTAGCTGAACGGAAATCTGAGATCTCCGTCTCGTTTTCTTTACCTTGACGCAAACCCGGGTGGACCTTTTTGGCCAAAAGCCGCCTGAAACCCAATCCTCCACAACGTTACTATATAAAGCAATCAAATTTCCAATTAATTCAACACAAATAAAATGAGTATTGATATTGGAAAAAAAGGTTTCGGAACCATGTCTATGACTTGGGTGCACCATCCCCAACCATTGGAAGAGTCTATTAAAACTTTAGAACATGTTAGAACTAAATATGGAGTCAAATTCTTCAATGGGTCTACCTTTTACCATGTAGGTCCTGAACCATTGAATTTGAAGTTATTAAGAGAATTTGCAATTGCAGCCAAAGATCCTGAATTGATCTTCTCTATTAAAGGAGGAATGAGTAGGGAAGTCTTATTTAAATTCGAAACTGACAAAAAAGGTATTGACTCAGATATGGAATTATTGGATGAATATTTCGGTGATTTAAATCCTAAACCGAAGTTGGTGTATGAAATTGCTAGAGTTGGGTCTGTTCCTATTGAAGAATCAATCGGGTTCATTTACGAGCACGTCAAAGCTGGTAGAATCGATGGTATTTCCTTGAGTGAAGTTGGTGTTGAATCTATCAAAAAGGCAGTTGCTGTAGCTCCTATTTCTTGTTTAGAAGTAGAAATCTCCTTATTCGCTCAAGATATTGTCAAGAATGGTATTTTGGCTGAAGCCGCTAAAAACCAAATTACCATCGTTGCATATTCTCCTTTAGCAAGAGGTATTTTGACTGAAAAAGCCTTGGAACCTGATTTCTTGGATCAACTTAAAGCTAGTGGTAATCATGCTGCCGCTTTTGATAAGTTTCAACCTGATACCTTCCAAAAAAATATGAGTTGTTTGAAGAAGTTACATGATTTTGCTCATAATAAAAAGAACATCACTTTGGAATCTTTGTCTTTGAGTTACTTAAATAGCTTATCAGGACTTAAGGAGTTCGAAGGAATCAAGAATATCCCAGCAATTGTACCAATCCCTTCAGGAAAATCAATTGAAAGAGTAGATCAAAACTACTCCACCTTAGTTGAATTATCTCCGGAGGAGATTTCTGAAATTCAAGCGATCTTGCATGAAAACGAAGTCATTGGTTCAAGATATACTGAGGCTTTATCTCACACATTAAACGGTTAGTTTCAATACATGCACTTAACTTTATGGTAAAATTTTGCCCTCCTCTAGCGGACATGCTCTTTATCTACATTTGTAAGCCGCAGCGATAACTTCGCGATGAAGAGAAGAAGATTAGTGTTTGTATGCCTCAATTGTAAGAAACGAAGGGTCAAATGTGATAAGGGAAACCCTTGTTCTAACTGTGTAAAATCAGGTAAAAATTGTGTTTACAGTGATGAAGTCACCAATGGGAAGTCGTATGTGTTGAGTACTTTCCAACCTTTGGATCTTAAAATCAAATCTCCGCTTGGACAGAATTCTATCCAGCATGGCGGAACTGAAATTGCCAGTACCAAGAATAGAGATACTACTGGAATATATTCAGCTAAACCTTCAAGTAGTGGTGGAACCTCGGAAAGCTCAGGTTCAGTTCCAGTTGATTCGGTTGATAAGCAAATACCCAATCCCGATTCCGAGGCAACTGTAGATGAATTCAGTCTGGTTGACGGTAAAGACTCCATTATCCGGTATGAAGAAGAAGGTGAAATTCCAGGTAAGGAAACAAGCTTTTTTGATACGGTCAAAGTCAGCTTAACCCAATACGACTCGTCGCCATATTCCCTCAAGTCATTCATAGGATTCAATACCACCTTCAGAACGTTTCATAATTCGATTCCGTTCCTTTTACAGAACCTCCACACCCCCAGTAGTACTTCAGTTCCTCCAAAAGATGAAGAATTCCTCAGTTTGGATGATAGATTGATACTGGTTCTACCTCCTCAACAATATTTTTGGCAATTGCTTGATAAATTCTTTGCAACTATCCACCCTGAGTTTCCATTTGTGATAAGAGAAGAATTCTTTGATGATCTCAATCCCATAATTGGGTCCACTGATGATAAAATCTCATTGAACATTAGAACAAATGAAGATTACCTAACCATCATGTTGGCTTTGGTCTTCATAAGTCTTGCATCAATCCCCATTATGACTCGGAAAATCCTTCCAAATCAAGAGTCTCTACACACAGAGGCTGAACTTAAAAGATGTTTGAAACATTCCCCAGATATTGTTTCTGTTGTGAATTCTTGTATCAAATCATTACCTGAAAGCATGAACTTCAAGACTTTCCAAGTTTTAAATTTCCTCAGAATATACCATCGATATTCTCCTGAATATGATGCAAAGGAGATGGTGATAATTCTGGAGCGAATCATCGAGTTAGGAGAGAAATTAGGGATTCTTTACAATACCAATGAACTTTTGACTGTCAATGAATTCAAACTAGGGTTGAGGATGATTATATACTTTTCCATTTGTGAATCGTGTCATGTACCCCTTTCTGCAAGACAGTTTCCAGGGATTTTGAGAGTCCTTCCATTTACTGTTCAGTTTTCTGATATTGCCATAAACCACGTCGATAACGATGATACTGTTAAATTTCTTCATTGCTGTACAAGGCTTTGGAATGAAGTACTTCCCAAAATCGTGCAAGTTCCAGATCTATTCTCAAACCCCAATCTACCTATATCTGTATTTATCAAACGAATATCTGATGTAGAATTGAGTGTTCAAGATCACTCCAAACTATTCAAATTCTATTTAAATGACGAGTCTAACAAAAAGACTATCACAGATTATAACAAGTTTGTGGGTAAGAATTCTATGGGGAAGTTTGTCCTTAGTTACAATCTTTTCTTCACCTTAAACTTCAACATTATACTACAATTCCAAGAAAAAGGTTACTCCCTGTTTTTTTATAAACTCAAACTATTGAAGAAAGTATATGAATGTTTGAAGTCTTTTCCTCCTTTGATTCAAAGATCTAATATGGAGAATGATTTCATTATCAATCCTACTTTGCAAGTTCTTGTTTTCCGAATCTATCTCATACTAATAGATTTGTATATTCAATTTGGGAGTTATTTAAAGAGTGAGCAAATAATGGATTTAACTTCCAGGGTCAAACTAACAGAAGTGACGTCTCTGTTGAGGTTTCAAATTCGATATTTGATTTACTTGTTATATTTTTTTGTACCAAACTACTCATATGCTTGGAAAGCTTTCAAATTGGCCAAAATCTACTACCGGAATCTTGAAAAGAGTTTGAGCGATTCCATAACTGACACCGATTTTGATGATCCTACTTATGCTATTGAAAGATTGGATTTATTGATTTCCATAATCGATATCCCCATACTTTTTGATGAATATGATTTTGATATGGACTCAGTAGATCAGTATGACGATAAATGGAGTGATGGTTCAGACATTTTCGAAGATTTGAATCTTATCCAGTAGTTATCGATGACATTCCGTTTGGTACACGACCGTGCACTAAATAATATTTTTATCAAAGCCGAATTCAATACAAACGAAAGGCAACTCCTTCAAATTCCATCGAACACTCTAAAATCATAATAGAATTTGAATCTTTTGATAAAAAGTCTTATCAGAGCTATACACGTTAATTTTTCTTCAATGTGGTTAAGCCACAGGAACGAGAAAAAATAAAACTTTCGATCATGATGATCAATTGTTAATTCAAAAGTCTAATGAACGCCTCAGATTTAATAACTAATATCTCATCATCTGTACGTTTTCTTATCATTAAAACACGGTTCCTAGCTACTCTATCCAATGGCTGCAAACCTCAAAATGTTGATTTCGCGTGGAAAATTTTTATATTAGGCTTAACCAATATCGGGCATTTCGATAAAGACAATTATAGCATATTCTGTGTTAATATCAGTTGAACAACGCGACTAGTCTTTATCTCATATCATCATATTCGTTGTGTAATTTTCCATTTCTGAATTCATTCACATTTGTCTCCTTTTAAAACTGTAAAGTCAAAAGCAAGGAGATTATTTGAGTCCATTGGAAAACATAGTTTTTTCTCCGTAAACCATAATTAAGGTTAACCAACTTTGTATTATAATATTCATAGATCATATCAGAGCATAATGAATTTCAAACCTTTAAAGAACCTAAGATACATCATCATAGGGTGTATAATATTCACTTTAGTGAACGTTTTATTCTCATTCAGATCATTCGGATCCATTGATGAATTCCTAGATAAGACCATACCTAGAACAGTCAAGGTATACACAGTTTATCATAAAGATGATCTGAATAATTTCGTTATTCTTCAAAAATCAGAAATATCATCAAATCAATTCAGATCAAAAAAATATCAGTATTTGGATTTGAAAACTCCAGTTCAACCTGAAGATTTCCCAAATTATGAAATCAAATATATTGATGAGTTTGATTATAGTAATATGACTGCAAGGAAGATTGAAAAATTCATCGATGACACTAAATTTGGTGACTTGTTTATTGTTGATTACGAGAGTAGATTTTCCAATCAATTTGTTAGATTTTTCCAAAATTTGTTTGATATTATTGAAGATTGTAAACCTTCCATACCTGGTATCAATAACAACGACCATTATAGAATTTGTAAAGAGGAAGATAAAGTTCCTAATAGAGATGGAAGAGTTATGGTCTATGGTGGTCATTTAAGAGAAAATTATCTTGAAGAAGAAATCAGAACTAAGGAATTTTTAGCTACTTATTTAAGATTAGATGATAATGAAATCAAGTCTTTGACCGAAAGTCATAAAAAGTTTTTATTCAAAATGCCAAATTCTATACCTCAAGAATTAATTGATTACAGTAAATTCAATGATTTCATGAAAGGTGATGGTATAGTTTATCTTGGAGGAGATGATTATAATCAATTGGCTTTGTTATCAATAAAGATGTTGAGATCAGTAGGGTCTAAATTACCTATTGAATTGATTATTCCTAGAGAAAGTGATTACGATATTGATTTATGTAATTCTATTCTCCCAAGTCTCAATGGTAAATGTAAAGTTATGGAACATTTCTTACCTAAATCCATAATTGATAAAGTTAAAGGGTATCAATTGAAAAATTTAGCTTTAATGATTTCATCTTTTGAAAAAGTATTATATTTGGATGCTGATAATATTCCAGCAGCTAATCCTGATACATTGTTCAATAACGAACCTTTCCTTAATAATCATTTGGTTGTTTGGCCAGATTTATGGAGAAGAAGTACTTCTCCTTTATTCTATCAAATTGCTAATATCGAAACAGATGCTTCTGTTAGATTGAGATCTTCTTATTTCAACGGTGATAAACGTGGAGAAAATAGTAAAATTTCTTTCCATGATGCTAAAGGTACTATACCTGAAGCATCTAGTGAAACAGGTCAATTGTTGATCAATAAATCAGTTCATTTCAAAACCCTTATCTTATCCATGTACTATAATTATTACGGGCCTCAATATTTTTATGCCTTGTTGAGTCAAGGTGCTGCCGGTGAAGGTGATAAAGAAACATTCATTGCAGCTGCCCACAAATTAAGATTACCTTATTATCAAGTAAAAGAGTTTAATAGAGAATTTGGTCCAGAAAAGTCAAAAAATAAGCATGAATTATTTGGAATGGGTCAATATGATCCATTAATCGATTTCGTTCAAGATAGTGATCATGAAAAATGTTTAACATCAAATTTCGTTCCTGATTATGCCATTAATTCCGGTGATAAAGATCATTCTAATTACAATTTCCATTATTTCAAATCTTCTAGATTAATGTTCCTTCATGCCAATTGGCCAAAATATAAATTGCATGAAATGTTCATTGCCAATTCTTTTGGTAGAGGTCCAAAACATGGTGATAAAAGAAGAAGACTTTATGATTTGAATATCATGCAAGAAACTGATGGTTTTGATCTTGAATTATCTATCATGCAAAGTTTACAATGGCTTTTCTGTGAATTGATGATCAATATAAAGAAAGTCCCAGAATTGGAATCCGACGATAGAAAACGAATCTGTAACGAGATTAACGAACAAATCATTTTTTTGGCAAGTAATACGGGTAACTAAGTAAATCTAGTTGTAAATTATTAATATAGCACTTAATTTTCTAACTCGGGATTTTCTACCTCTCGTTGAACCAGCTCTTCCATCACCACTTGTAATGATATTTCATGGGGTACGCGCATTTCTCAAACTATCAACATGATTCAAGATATAGTTATCACGAGGAACAAGGTGTATCCTCGAGGAATTACCTCCAATGACAGTTCAATGGTATCTGTGAATCAAGGGCTGTCGTTACTCTTGTTGGAGCCCAAGTTTCCTAATTTACATCAGACTTTAGAATGCTTCGATGAGAATAACAATAACTTAATCACAAAGAATCTTTTCAATCATCTCAACATTCTAGATAGTAATACGCTTGATAAGTTTGACATAAGAAAGTTTAACAAGACCAATGTTGTATCCTCATCGACAGATTTCCATTTTGCCCGTGTTGAACCAATCATCATCAAACATAAATGGTTCAATCACTCTAAGAATAATAAGAGGAACCTGTTAATGGTCTTATTCAATTCAGGAGAATGTATTTTGGTCAACAACGTCAACAATGAATGGGTAATGACTGACAGTTACTTCAATTGGTGCTTGAGACAGGGTGGTATAAGAAATGATGATCTTGAATATAATCTACAATATGAAGAATATATCGAGTATAAGGTAAAAGATTTTGAAATTTGTCAGGAAACTAAAAGTTTCTCCATCTTAACTGAATCAAATTGTTTCAGGGAATTTGATTTGAATTTTGAGTTGTTAGATGAATTTACAGTTAAACATCAGGTCATAAATTTTAAATATAGTATCGATTTTTATGTGTATACCACAGTTAAGAATGAAATCGTCACTCGAGATGGTAAAGTGCTCCTGGAAGAAAACAGATTCAAAATCAGTAAGATTGAGTTGAAGGATAATCTTGTTTATGCCACCAATTCTAAACAGGTATTTATTCATGATATTGTCTCCGGTATCAACGAAATTATACCTCTCGCCAGCCACTGGGTCAATGATCTTCATATCTTCGACGGTAAATATCTTGCTAGTGACGACAGCAGTATCTTCTGTAATGATGCTACCGTGCAAAATATCATCGATCGACAACTCAAAATGATCAAGATTAAGAACGATGGGAAACTTATGATCTATGGTACAACGATAATGAACGGAGTTCTAATAGTGGTCTATAAGAATTATCCAATTAACACTTTAAATTACACAATTTTGAGTAAGCAGGAGTTCAAACTCAGTTTCATTCCTATAAAACATACAACGAACCATAATCTTAATTTGATCAATAATCTTTGGTTCGAACACTACAGTGATATCAAGATATTCCCAGAGAACTCCACCATAACGTACGATTTGATAGACAAGTTCCTAGCATCTTTGACAGATTTAAAGACAAATATGGCTTTGGAATTCAAGTCATTGATACCACAGATTCAATTTAAAGATCAATTTGCGGATTATCTAATATCGAATTTCACCACAAACCCAGACATTTTGAATTTACAAGATGTTTACAATTTCAATGCCACCATAATAATTGGTTTGAACGCCTTGATTGAAAGGTTGAAATCAATTTCAAATCTAGATATCAGTCTTTTGGAAAAGTGTCAAGCTTTCTATTATAAATTGTCTGAGGAACAAACTCTTGTTCAAACTACAATCCAGCGATTTTTGTTTCAAGCGATCGTGAATTTTGACTACCCTTTACAACACGATATTGATAAATTTATTATCGGGAACTACACCACATTCCTTGGATTACCTAATCCATACCCCGACCTTACTGTTGAAATTTCAACAACATTTTTCAAAGAGTCATTTAGAATCGGCTCCAATGTTTCTTTATCCGATCACCAATGGCCTCAGTGTGCTCTTACTTTCCTTCCCATTATGGACTTAAATTCGAATACCGATTTGCTAAACAAGTTTCACTATTGCTCAAATAAAGATAGCAAATTTGTTTCTGAATTAACTTCTATATTGAGTTATTGTATTGTAACGGGGAACAGGTTCAAATAGAGGAGATTTGGGTGGTTAACTTCCGGATTTATCAAAGTCAATTTTACAGTTTCCTTCAAAATAAAAGGCTGCGAAAAATAGGAGTCAGATGGAAAGACTCCTCCAGACTCCGCGCTGTTTCGAGTCAAACGTCCAACAGGGATATAATGCTACTTCTCCCGGATAACAACTTGAGTTGTGCTAAAATTGATTAAAGACAATGTCAGTTGAACAAGTAAACGATCAATTCCCCCATGTCAAAACATCCTTGGTTGATGTAACGGATAAATTACCTTTCAAACCACCTTGTAGAATCTATTTCAAAAATGAAATGGAACAACCCTGTGGGAGTTTTAAGCTTAGGGGTATTGGTTATATGATTAAAACCAGTGTAGAAAGATTGAGGTTACAAGGTAAAACCAAGATTCAAGTTTTCGCAAGTTCAGGAGGTAATGCAGGCTTATCAGCTGCTTATCTGTCAAGACTTTTAGGGATCAAATGTACTATCGGTGTACCCAGGGCTACTAAAAAACACATTATCGAAAAATTGCAAGAATATGGGGCAGAAGTTCTCATGTATGGAGACTCAATTAACGAAGCTGATGGTCATTTACAAAGAAAAATGAATTCCCTTGACAAACTGATAGAAACCCTCTATTGTCACCCTTTCGAGAATGAGTTAGTTTGGGAAGGTCACACAACGATGATAGATGAAATAGCTGAACAATTACCTGACCCGAAGAAATTCAAAGGTTTAGTCTGTTCAGTAGGTGGTGGTGGTTTATATAATGGTTTAATGAGAGGTTTGAAAAGACGAAACCTTAAAACTGATATATTATTGATCGAACCAAATCAAGCACCTACCTTCAGGGAAACCATCAAGAGAAAAGAAATCTTTTTATTAGATGATGTTAAATCCGTTGCCACATCTTTAGCCTGCTCATTCTTAAGTAAACAAAGTTTGGACTATTACCTCGATCAATCCCTCCAAAAAACTTATCTCGAATCGATCGATGATTTGGAAACTATCAAAGGTTTAGTTAACCACTATAAATATTTCAATCAAATTGTTGAACCTGCTTGTGGTGCAGCTGTATCAACAGTGTTCAATCAATTACCATTATTATATAAAAACTTTGATGTCAAAGCTGATGATATAATAGTTATTGTTGTTTGTGGGGGTTCTTGTACCAACGAAGAGGATCTTCAAGAATTTATGAACTTGGTGTCCAAATCTAAATTTTAATAGACGCATTTTTTTTTGTTACTGAATCAGTCTCTCATAGCTTTATTTGTATAAGTGTAACGATCTCTCGGAACTTTTTTTTTGCAACTATAAATCTGCGCGGGTATGGATTATCACCATCCTTTCAAGCCGTATGATATACAAGTTCAGTTGATGGATCAGATCTATGATACCATCGAGAAGGGGTTCAAAGTGGGGATATTTGAGAGTCCAACCGGGACAGGGAAAACTTTATCCCTAATATGTGCCACAATGGCTTGGTTGAGAAACTACAAGAAAGAACACAACCATACTCAAGGGAGTGTTGATACTGACTCAGATTCAGACTCAGAACCTGAATGGGTTAAACAAAAATTCATGGATTCGATCGTCAATCAACAAAGAGGGAAAATGAAGGATTATGAGAAGCATTTGGACGATATGGAGAAAGAATATAAATCCAAATCAATCACATTACACCAACTTAAAAAGATACGACATGTCAAGGAAGATAACTATTTACCTCAAGATTACGTTGAACAGAATGATCAGCTCAAAGAAGAGATTTCGATGTTGTTGGATAAATTAAGTGGTCTGGAAACCGTAAAATTAGAACAGTCATCACCCACTATATTTTTTAGTTCAAGAACTCATAGTCAATTGAAACAATTTTCAGATCAATTAACCTTACCCCAATTTGAATCATCTTTGGGGGATACCCCTGAGCGTCCCAAATACCTGGTTTTGGGATCCAGGAAGCAGCTATGTATCCATCCAAAAGTCTCCACTTATTCAACAGTGGAGGCTATTAATGAAGGATGTAAGGATTTGAATGCTAGCGATGGATGTGACTACTTACATGCCGATGGTAAATTCACTGATTATTCGATGACAAAGGTCCATGATATCGAAGACTTGAAGGACTTGGGTAGTTTCTTGAAAGTGTGTCCTTATTATTCTGTAAGAAACAATCTCAAAGCCAGTGAGATTATATCTTTACCTTATCAAATGATCTTGGAATCTACAACAAGAGATTTACTCAAACTAGACCTCAAAAACTCCATTGTCATCATTGACGAAGCACACAATTTAATAGATTCCATAACATCTTTGAACTCAATGAAAATATCCCAACTTGAACTAAATAAGATTTTGGGAGGTTTGGAAACTTATTACAAAAAGTTTGTAAATCGTTTGAATTCAGGAAATAGAATCAACCTAGTCAAACTTATTAAAATCGTCAAAATCATCATGAAGTTTTTTGATGGGGATAAGAAATCGGGAAAAGAAATCAACGTCAATGACATATTCATAGGAAGTACGGGTGATTTGTTCAACATACACTCGTTGGAGACTTACTTGACAAAGTCCAAGATTGCTTACAAGATTGAAAACTACCTTGAGGCTATCGAATATAAGAATTCCAGTCCCTTGCTCTTCAAATTGGTGAAATTTTTGAAATGTGTGAGTTTCCCTTCGAAGGAAGGTAGGTTCTTCTGGGATTTAGATGGTGAACCGTCCATTAATTATATGCTTCTTGATCCTTCCCAACTTTTTAAACCAATCATCGAACAATGTAAGTGTTTGATACTTTGTGGGGGTACTATGGAACCCATGAGTGATTACACCGAGATTTTGTTCCCTTATCTCAAAGCAGATGATATTAACACCTTTTCATGCAATCATGTTATTCCAGATGCTAATCTTAAAGTTATGCCCATCGGCACCTATAATGGAACTAAATTTGATTTTACTTTTGGCAACAGGGCCAATAGCAAGTTGATCACAAGTCTTGGGGATGCACTACTCCAACTATTCAAAACCATACCTTTTGGGGTGGTTGTCTTCTTCCCGAGCTATAAATACCTCGAAGAGCTCCACCGTGTATGGGAAAGAACTGGGCACATAAAAAAGTTCGAATCAGTGAAAAAGAAGCTATTCATGGAAACATCTGACACTGATAAGATTCTAGCAGACTATTCTAACTGTATACTGATTCAAGGTTCTGCCCTATTATTTTCGGTTGTTGGGGGAAAGTTAAGTGAAGGTATAAATTTTTCTGACAACTTAGCAAGGGGGGTGATCATGATAGGATTACCTTACCCAAATATAATGTCTTCAGAATTGATTGCTAAACGCCAATATGTTGAGAGAGTTTCTGGGAAGGAAAGGAGTAAAGAATACATAGAAAATATTTGTATGAGGGCCATCAATCAAAGTATAGGAAGAAGTATCAGACACATCAATGATTACTCGATGATTTATCTTATTGATTCCCGTTATGAGAATACTAATATACAGAATAAATTAAGTGGGTGGATCAAAAGAAGAATAAACGAATTACCTTTCAATGAAATTATTGACGAAACAAACGAATTCTTCAATAATAAGCTTGTCACTAGAATGGTATGAAGATCTAGAATACAACGTCACTCCTCAAGACCCATTTAGCTCCTGACTTGACTAGCTCCGCTTCGTGCATTAAGCAATCATCGCCATGTTTGTGTAAAAGTGCCATGCCCTTGGAAGGGTGGATATTCAATGCTTTTTTACTAAAAGGAGGGTGAAAAATTGTACCACCGCCCTCGAATTCTTCGTCTCCTGTCAAATAAATCAATAAGGTCCATCTAGTTCTACCCTTAAGTGCCTTTACGGATTCATCATAATGCTTACCGAAATAGTGACCTTTCAAATAACGATAAATTCTCAACTGAGGATTTAACCCTTTGGCTTTGATGAAAGTGTTCCTAATGACATTTTCGTCAAAATCATCCTGAAGAAGGACCTTCTGTAAATATTGCCATAACTCATTAGATTTTATGTGGTCTTCTATAAGTACTCTGTCATTGACTCGTGCAGCATAATCTTTACTTTTAATCAACGGTGTTGTTTCTAGTTTCAACTTTTGGAATTCTTTAATAAGTGCATTACACTGCTCTGTCGAGAAAAACTTGCTAATGGTGATTATCTGGTCATGGATGACTATTTCGCCGGAGGGTTTGAAATACAGTTGATCGAATTCTTTGGATAAGCTACTAAAGTTCATTGCGCGGATTATCTAATGGCCCATGATTAAATAAGAGTTACAAGAGGATAAGCTATGTTACAAAATTATGCATTACCTATATCATAATTGGGATTCTAATTGAACTAATAAGCTGTATGTCTCCCTGGGCATTTTATATTGTATCATACCAGCAAAGATCATACAGTTCTTTGCAATAATTTTCAACCTGCTGATCTCATCTGTTTCGTTCGACAAACTCTTGAAATTTGAAGACAAAGACTGGTTGTTCAATTGAGAAATTGAGGACATCACCATGATCAATAAACAAGGAATGACTTTCAAGATATTGTTATCCAAGGAATTTTGAATAAATTCTGATAATGATCTGATTTTGATCAAATCATCATTAACATTTATAGGCAACAAGTTTAAATTTTCAATTTCCAATAGTAAACTATTAAATTTTTTATTGATGAAGCTCTCCCTGATGTTGACGATCGATATTAACAAATCTGTAGTAAATTTATTAGCTTTGTTGATCTTGCTAAGAATGCTAGCATTGTTGAAAATGGAGTTTATATGTTGAGACAACAAAACGATATTATTTTCGTAGGTCTCATTATCGCCAGACTTCAATGATTTGGAGAAATCAGTGGTGGAAATTAATTCACTTAATAGTTTGTTGATAATTAATAATACTTTGTCGAAATTTTGGCATAACTGATAAAGTAAGATACAATCAAATATTCTTCCCTCTTCTTCACACTTCTTTCCTGAAACTTCAATGATTTTGTAATTGAATTCATCCACATCTGATAATTTGATCAAAGATCTTTGATTGAATAATAACCCTGGAATGATTTCACCATTATCATGATTCAATTTTCCCAATAATGAATTGAAATCTCTTGAAATGACAATCAAATCAATCAAGTTTTCGTGACAATTTTTGATTTCCTCAATGGATTCACCGTTGAATGATAATGCAATGAGAATGAGGTACTGACAAGCAATTTTTGGATCGCTAATCTTGAAACTTCTAATGAATAATGTCATCATTTTGCCGAAAGACACTTCATAATTGTTGGTTTTAAAATTTAAATTGATCAATTCTTTTGTTGCAGTAGTGCTTACTTTAATCAATCCATAATAATTCAAAGCAATGCATAAATGTACACCATCGATTTCATTGATGAACTCATAGACATATTTGATGGCCAATTCATACAATCCCACCAATACTAAACATTTCAAGTACATAGGGTTATTTGATGAGTTGTTAAGTTTGTTTAAACCAATTGAAATAATTTGTTTCTGTAAATTTGATAAGCGATAATTTTCGAAAATTAAATCGTTATCTTTGTCACTATCCTCGTTGATAATAGACAAATGGAACCACAACCAGTCCTCAATGGTCAAGTTAATTATGGCAGGTAAATTCTTCTTGGATAAATCACACTTTCCGATGATCTTGTAGATACAATATTTGTAAGGATCAATTTTCTTGAAATCTTCAACCATTGAGAATTGTTGGTTGAATTCCTTATTGATTCTCTCGTGTAAGTTGGGACTCAATTTGAATTTATTGTCTTTCAAATAATCTTTCAAGTATGTGGGGAAATTTTTGTCAAACTTGCTGAAAACATCGCTATTATCATCGACAAATTTGATGACCTCGCTATGAAGTCCAGATCTCATTAAATAATAGATGATGGTCCAGATGGGCAAGCCGTTTACCTTCAAGATGTTATCGTTGGATTTCAAAATAATCTTCTTGATAAAAAATCTGATTTTATTAACATTGGAAGACGGTTTGAACTCTTCTTTATTATCTTCTTTATTATAGATTTCCTCAACATACTGGAAAAATTGATGCTGTAAAAAGTTTTTAGACTTGTTCACTACCAACTTACTGTTATCTTTGAACGATTGTTCCTGACTGAATTTGGCTTCTGATTCATTGGTCAATTCCATGAGAATCTTATAAATTTCAGTGAGTTGTTTTGATTTTAAATCAGAATTACCATCGTTCATGTCTTTGAAGCTGCTTAAGATTGGAAAACTTTCATTACTCAACCTTGACTCATTTAGTCTGTATATGACAGTTGCATATTTTTCAAATTTGTCTCTAGTATAATTTCTAACCATTTTGTCTTCTTCATAATTTCCATTTTTCCAGATGAGTGGGGCTACTTTTGACTTTTCTTCCAGTTTCAAATCTTTGTTATTCAACAAATTCTTTCTCAATTCGTTTCTTTTCAACTTCCAGTCAATTTTGATAGTTTTGTTGATATATTCATCAAAATCTTGCGATGCTAAACTTAATGATTGTTCGATGGTGTTCAAAATATTTTCCTCTTTCTTAGAATTCAAGAACTGATCAATGCCTACGGTTTTAGGTTTCATTATCTTATTTGTGTAGATTGGTTCAATGGACTTCAATTCATTTTCAATTTCTTCGGCACTAATACCACTTGATGCTAACAAGTAATGAGCTTTGGTGAAATTAGGTTTGTCAGTTTTATTTTTTATTAACTGTTGTGACTTCCGTTGTAATTCATCGGGTGTGAGGTTTATGGTTCCAAGATCATTATTGTTCAATCTAGGAAGATTGTTGGCACTTTCAAGCAAATCTTTCAAAAGTCTAGTTGTTGATTTACCACTTGAAGTAGTCAGGTTGTTTACATTCCCTGAAGCAGATGACTTTACAGTTCCTGGAGCTTCATGTCCTGTAACTATTCCTGATCCTTTCATGGTGGATCCTACTGATGTAGAATTAGTACTTGATGCAAAATTACCGGACCCACTTCCAAACATAATAGCTTCGTTCTTCACAAATTGAGAATAAACATCGAGAAGTGGTTCTGTCCGACACACGACATCTCGCGCCATCTATAAAAGGCTTCCTGTGCTTGAAAATTTTTCAACTTTGTCCAAAAGTAACCCATCACATTGACAGTACAAATTATTACTAGTTAGTGATTCGAGAAGGAATGACATTGGATGATCTATCATGTGTATAAGGCGATTGGTTTTCAATTGCTAAGTACAATCCCATGATATTTTTGAAGGTTGAATGATTTCTTGCAATTCTAATTAGTGAGTGATAACTTTGTGATAGTTGATGGGAATATTAATATGAATCTTTTAAGAACCTGTCTGGACTATGATGAAAGAGAGGTGTCAGTAGATTCAGAAATCTATCACATTATTATTTCCATTGAATTTTTGTTTAATTATGTGTATTTCTAAAAGTACTATCTTAAATTAATTGATCTACTATATATCTTCGAGACAAACGTCAGGGAACTCTAATTCTTCTGAATTACCCAATCCACCTGCAAAGTTTTCTCTACAACTCCATGGCTTATAAGGGAACCACCAGAAACCTAAAGTCAAAATGATGTAGATTCCATAAACGGCTGAAATATAATTCATTGAGCCAGCGGTAACAGGTAAATAAGTTGGGAAGGAATAGAAGACTAAACCGAAAGCAGTCCATAACAAACAAATGATATTTGAAACCATACCAATTTTACCTAACCAGAAAGGACCATGTCTGACTTTGTCTCTACCTCTGTATAATAAACAAAGAATTGGAACTGAATATGATAATAATAAGAATGTAATGGTACCAATAACCATTGAATTGAAAGCGGTATCAGAAACCATGTAAAGAACACCTAAAATGGCAACTATGACTGTACTGAATAAATGAGCGTTGATTGGGATTCTTAATTTTGGATCAACAATCTTTAAATAGTTTGAAAATGGTAATCCATTATCTCTAGCAAAAGACCAACATAATCTTGCTTGCCAAGTGTGAGATGAAATGGTACAACCACAGGCTGTTAATAACAATAAAACACCCAAACAAACAGCACCAGTTTTAGAATCTAAAGCTTGATGATAAATATCTAAAATAGGTGATCCGGTTGTTGAGTCTAAGATTCCTTGGAAATCTTGAATAGAAAAGAACATTGAAATTGAATAAGTGAATGAAGTAACGAAACCAATACCAACAGTACCAATGACTGCCATAGGAATAAATCTTTCTGGTTCCATAATTTCTTCGGCCATATGAGTGGCACAATCTAAACAAGAAAATGACCAATTTGGATTAACCAAACCCAAGATGAAAGCAATACCACCAGTCCAACCAGTAGCTGAGCCATCAAAATCTTTGAAAACGAAAGTGGCGGGTTGGTAAGATCCTCTAGCGCATACTAAAACAGTGATAGTAATAACGGTGTAGGAAAATAATGAAACATACAAAGCCGAATTACCTAAAATGGGTAAAATTTGACCATTACAGTTGAATAACATCAAAACCAAATTGACAAGTTCGTATAAAACGAATAATTGCCACTTTTTAGTAATATGGTCAGGATGCATAATGTTCCAAAGACCCATAATTTGACTTGCAACAGCTAAAGCCATTGAAGCTGAAGTAAAAATTGAACCAACCCATCCAAAAGAACCACACATATAAGCTAAAAATGATGAATATTTTCTTGGAGCTAAAACTCTAGTCCAGACATATTGACCCCCAGCTGATGGGATCATGGAAGCGAATTCTGATAACATAATGGCAACATTTAAGGAAATGAAAGCAATGATGATAATACCATAAACAACAATAATTGGACCACCAGAAGCGATAGAAGTTTGTAAGGATGAGGAAATACCATACCAACTATTCGTTAACCCAAAACCAACCCCTAACAAGGAGAAGAGTCCTAAAGACTTTCTCAATTCCCCTTGTTGTATTGAAACTGACTCATCGGCAACCTTGATGTCACTCTTTTTACTGCTATTATCTATATCTAATTCTAAATCAGTTTTGGACATTTTCAATCAAAGTTTTAATCTTAATTAGATCCGATAAGATGAGAAAATTTTCACAAGACAGTTTAGTTTAATTTTATCGTGTGAGTTGAAAATTTTTTGGGTGAAGAGCCGTGTAGATGAATTTGGCGTTTTTTAGATGTTTAAATATTATTATTACATTTGATTATCAGATTAGAGGTTGAGATAAACCTTATGAGGCAAAGATAAGATAAGATAAGGAAAAAATAGCTATTTCAAGAATTCGGCGAATGCAGCTTTTATCTCCTGTATCACCTCTATTTTTTACTTCAAGTAGTGAGATTTTCATTGCTTATTCATTTCTTATGTAAGCTGCTTCGAGACAATAAAAAGGAAATGTGATTCTGTTTAATTTATGGCTTATATTGACATAAAGTTACCATATTTTGACATTTCATCCTTGAGAACTTTTGGTACCCAATTTAAACTTTACAATTATTTCGTTAGTCATGCATTGTCCCCCGTTGCAAATCTTGAGAAACAAACAGAATTTTATATTTATATTTACCGATAAAAAAATCATAACTTATAGTATCCCCCAGTTGCTTGATCCGCAACTTTCTTGGGTATTTGTACTTGAGCTTCTTGATAAACACTTACTATCAATTTTCCCTCAGTATTGAAACCAAAGGTTTCGAATGAAACTCTACCGTTACTCAATCTTGTAAATCTATAATCGATAAAAATCCATTCAGTTATATTAAAATCGTGATCATGGAAATAGATGTTGTGGTCCATACTAGCATATTTATACCAGAAATACTTGAAGTTAAAAGCAATACCTAGAGATCTAAAAAAAATCACTAAAGTGGTGGCATCCGTGACAAATCCTAAATCAGCATAATTGGCTTTGATATCACTTTTAGCATCCATGAGCTCATCTGTATTTACCCTGGTAAAAAATCCAAGTCTTCTGTTACCGATATCGATGGTCTTTTCTGCATCTTCTGCATCTTCGAAAATTTCTGGGGGTACCATAGCTTGGATGGAATCGTTAGTGGTGTTGAAAATCATCAATTCCTCCATATTATCTTTGTATTTGAAGAAATAGTCATTTGGTTTAAACTGGAAGTCGTAAGGTACACTCTTAACATTTGGACTAGGTGAACTATGCCAGTCTTTAATCCTTTGAACACTGTTATTATTATAACCGAAGGACATCATGGCAACGAAGACTAGCTTATTAGTATTGTCCTGATAACAATTCACTAAACGATTCTTGAAATTCTTTCCATTGCTTTGCTCGATAACTTCATACCTAATGACACTCTCTACTGTTGCAGGTCTTATGAAGTAACTGTGGAAAGAATTTGGACTCCATCCTTCTTCAGGAACAGTTTCCCACGCTGCAATTATGGATTGACCAACCAATTCACCCCCAAATACCAAATTTGTAGCCTTCGAATCAATAGATTGCAAAGGCTTGGTACCATAGATCACATCACCTTTCTTAACTACTTCATACTGTCTGTTTTTAAACATGTTAACTTCCAAGGATTTTCAAGAGGTTTGATTAGATCTCAAATAGCGCCGAAGAATCGCAAGTACACTACAACCCTTAAAGTTAGGAAAGTTTAAACGTACTCCAGCTTATTGAAACTGTGATTTTGTTTAATTCCCTATTTTGTAAATTTTTGCTCCGTATATTCTAATTAGATATAAGCTTTTTTTATGACTTGACAACAACTCAATCAAGAGAAAATTTGGTGAAAATAATTATACAAGAACCCAAATCAACTTATACCTGCAATTTTGTTTATCCAACAAAGCACTATTACTTAAAATGGTTATAAACCGTATCGTATTTACAACAATCGTATTTTAGCCAGTTCAAGTATATATTGGGTCATGAATGCATGAATCAAATTTCAGGCGACGATCTTTTTTTGACGTATCTGAGATAAGACTTGTTGACGGTCAAGTCGGAAAAAATCTTTGAGAATGAAATTTACGGTACAAAGGGAAGATTGTTGGCTATAAAGTGTAATTGATATCACAACAAGCAGTGCAGAAAACTGTGAAACTGATTTTAGTGTCTGTATCAGTTTAGAATCATTGATTAGATATCGGTCTGCGAAAAAGTTCACAAATGACAAATGACTTTTGGGGTGAAAGTCCTAACCCAAATTGGAAACTAGGTGATGGTTCCAGCAATGATGAATGGAAGAAACACAAGAAAATATCCATCAATCCGTCAGATCAGTCTAGAGATGGTTTAAAGAATTACAAAATGATCTGTGGAGCTGTAACTCCAAGACCAATTGGATTTATTTCTACGATCAAGGCTAATGGGGTGAACAACTTGGCACCCTTTTCCTACTTCAATGTTGTTGCTGCAGATCCGCCATTATTCACTGTATCCTTTTCAGGGTCTTCTAATAAAGATACTTTGGAAGCTCTTCTTTTGAACAAAGAATTAACTATCAATATAATTTCAGAATGGATGATTGAGGCAGCTAACTTGACTGCTATTGTTGCTGGCCCCGAAATTGATGAATGGGAATTATCGGGTTTGACACCAGTACCATCAGAGGTTGTTAAGCCACCGCATGTTGCAGAATCAGGATTTTCCATTGAAGCCAAGCTCATTGACGTTAAGACGTATGATTCCAAGTTTAAGCCAGGCACTAGATCATCTACCATTTGTATTGTTGAAGGGGTTAACTTTCATGTGAGAGAGGATTTGATTGATCAGGATTTAATCATGGTTGATACAGGTAAATTGAAACCGGTGGGAAGATTAGGAGGTAATTGTTATTCAACTATCACTGCAGGTTATGAATTGCCCAGATTCAACTACGAAAACTTGGACAAGGAGGAACTTGAGAGAATAAGAAAAGAATAGATAAATTTATATTTTTTATTTAGATGAATTTAAAACTCTGTAAAAAGAAATTGCTATCATTAAAATCATTACAACTTCACAAAATCTTCGTTGTCAAACAACTCACTATACGCTTCGCCCAAGTAGCTTTGTAATACACTGGTTTGCAAAGCTCTTCCGGAATTCTTGTAAGCTTTACTGCTGGCTAGTCTAGTGACCCCGCTGGCGGCAAAACATGCTAATAACAACAGGTCCTTGTTTCGTAACTCGGGTTCTTCTGAAACAGCTTCCTTGGGCCAATAACCTTCATTATAATGATACGACCAGATTACGAATGTAGCCAAGCATCCCGTCAATGTGTCTCCTTGTCCACCCACCCTCCTATTGGACCCTTTCATGTCATTTACCAAGTAATCGTCACCATTAACAATTAATTCTATATCCCCCTTACGAATGATTGTTAAACCACCTAATATCTTGGACAATTCTGAAGTGACTTCTAATACTTTGTCGAAATTGGTTTCTTTCAAGATTGATTTTAGGTTAAATTTATTACCTATCCTCTCAAATTCAATCAAATTTGGGGTAAGGATTCCCTTTTCGTAATTTTGGATTATTGTAGGGTCTAAGCTTACCAAGAACAATGCATCAGCATCCAAGATCATAGGTTTGTTGACGACCTTGATTTGCTCTATGATCTTTATCATAGACTTGAACATGAGGCTGTCCCTCCCAAATCCAGGACCTATTACAAAAATGTCACCTCTATTTATTAATTGTAGCACCTTTGGAAGAATTTTAGATTCTATAAAATCGTCAAACTTCTTGAAATCCTTACTTATGATATCCTCTAATCTCATGGCTGTAAACTTTTCGATATCTGAAGGGCTGAAATAATTGGAAACTTCTGGGTTGGTCAATTCGTATAAATAAGGATGCACCATTAGATCAGGTGAATACAGTTTAATCACTGGGGACGCCAATTTCTCACAAATAACATGGCTAAGATCACTTCCAATCAACGAAGCAGCCTGGCATGAAAAAAATGGTGCTCCCGTATAATCTTCACAGCCTCCTATAACCACCACTTTCCCACCTTGTCCTTTGTAATAGTTCGGTAACAACGGTTGAATTATCCTCTTGGATAACTTTAATAACTCTTTCTGACTCTTTCCTTTCAACATCTGCCCAGTCCCTTGAGATAATTGTTTTTTTGCTAAGATATGTTCCCTATTTCCAGATTCAATGACACACTAGTTATGTTCTACTAATCACCAGATAAAGTCTCATACTTTGTTATTTAGCAACTCCTGTATGAACCTAATCACGTGCGCTCACTGAAAAGTCTCACAATTGTCCAATACATTTTTCGAAAGTTAGATTATCTTTGCTTTTAATTACAAGTCTAAATTTACCTTAATTAAAAGATGTTCTCAAGATCAGTCAATAAACAATTGTTAACCATTGCTTCTGTCGGAGCAATTGGAGCTGTCGGATTGTCTTACTACTACAATGCAGCTAAACCAATTTCCAACGAAAATGGTAAAACTTTTACCAACCCTAACGATTGGATTGATTTGAAAGTAAAATCGACTGTCAATTTAGGTCAATCATCCAAAAAATTAATTTTCGAGTTATCAAACCCAGACGATGTTAGTGGTTTAGTTGATTGCTCCTGTTTGTTAACCAAATTTGTTACCGCTAAAGGAAATAATGTCATTAGACCTTACACTCCAACTAATGACCCTAACGAAAAAGGTGTTATTGAATTAATAGTCAAGAAGTATGAAGGAGGTAAAATGTCATCTCATATCCATGACTTGAAACCAAATGATACCTTATCATTTAAGGGACCAATTGTTAAATGGAAATGGGAACCAAACCAATACAAGTCTGTTGCCTTGATCGGAGGTGGAACTGGTATTACACCTTTGTACAGATTAATTAGTAGAATTGCCGAAAATCCAGATGATAACACCAAGGTCGAGTTATTCTATGGTTCTGTTTCTGCCGAAGATATCTTGATGAAGAAAGAACTCGATGATTTAGCTGAAAAACACAAAGATCAATTTAAAGTAACTTACTTCCTCGATAAACCTCCCGCTAATTGGAAAGGTGAAACCGGTGTCATTTCAAAAGAATATTTGAAAAAGTCATTACCTGCTCCTTCAAAGGATGCTAAAATCTTCATTTGTGGACCACCTGGTATGTATAAAGCTATTTCCGGTATGAAAAATTCTCCAACTGATCAAGGTGAAGTTACAGGTGCTTTAGCTGATTTAGGTTACACTAAAGAACATGTTTATAAATTTTAGATTAGATCTTAAGTATACGTCTTCACATTCACTGTCTCTGTAAAGCTACCTTAATTTCTTTATCTACTATTTGGGTGTAATTCAGGATATATTGTTCAACAATAGGAAAGAGAGACCCCTTCTAAGTTGAATGTTGGAAGATGCGACTGGGTATATTGGCTGCGAAAACTTCGAGCTATAGTCCATATTTCCGTAGAATAGCACCAAGAAAACCCGAAACCACACTTCATAAAAGGTTACTTCGGCATCCTGCCTATTCAATGTACTCTTTGTATTAAATGTCTTCATGCAAAAGGCATGAGTACTAATTTGTAGATTTTTGTGAAATTCACAATTTATAAATGTACAATAGAAAGCACTCTCATAAATTACAAAAATAATAAATTTGTGACTATACAAAACCTTTTCGAAGAACAAGTGATATGCCCAGTGAGAACCTTCTTCAGGGTGTCAAAGTATCTAACGTTTATCTAGATAGCAATACCGGGCATTGAGAATGCCGCCAAATCATCACAGCCATCGAAGCAGAAACATCACATTCAACTGAAAATAATACAGATATTAGCCTGAGTGAAACAACCTCAAGCAGCACAAATGAGCATTAATTTTAACAAAATAAATTAAATAAATAAAATAAATAAAATAAATAAAATAAATAAAATAAATAAAATAAATAAAATAAATAAAATAAATAAAATATAAAGTAAATAAAGTAAATAAGTAGAATATCGATTAAGCTCTGAATATCGAACGCTACCCTGAATTATTGATTCTTCAGGGATTCTATAAAGATGTTTTTATTAAAATGCTCAATATTCAAGAGATTTCTAATTAAAGACTCTCTGAAAAGAATTCTTGCTGTATCATAAACTATTCGACAAAAGTTGGAAAAATCTAAAGTCACGTGATAATACATAAATTAAAATACAACTTGTTCAATCCATTCAAACAAAAAACTCGATACATTAGTACGACCTCACATCCCAATCAAAACTTAGTACATCCATTCTACAGTAAAAAAATCAGAGAAATCCATGTTTATGTAACATTTAGAAAAAATCCTTTCGTCACATCAGAACAAAAAAATACCGTACAAACAAAACTCAACAGATATCTAGGTGGTACAAAATAGATGATTTTGAAGACTGTCCAAGCTTACAAGTCCTTAGCCGTTCCTCCTAAATCCATAAGCCTCTTAGCAATTATTTAGTTTTTTAAAACTTAGCTTCATTCCCTTAACGAATTCATTGATTAACAGTATTGAATTCAATCTGCCAAAAACCAGAGGTTGAAGAGAAAACGGTCATTTTGACTAAATACTGTGATTGTTAGAAAGTGAGATATGAAATAAAACAAATCGTTTTTTTCAGAAAATTCTATAAGGAGTGATCTCTATATCAATAACATCTAATCAATATCTGATACCTTTGAGCAATAAAACTTGAATAGTCCTCTACGAAATGGCATTAGAAAATGTACATTTCGAGCTGCAAAACTCATTGACCTTAAAATGGAATAAATCTACTTATCAAGTGAACAACTCCTCAAACAACTACGAGTGTGTTCCATATATGTTCCGTGCATTTCTGGTGGAAGCAAACGAGAAGCATAGGGTTACATTAAGAAAAGCTAACCCAACTGAACAATTACAATACACACTAGGAACAGTCATTGATAAGCATTTTTCCTTGAATTTGAGCAGTAACTAATAACATCACATTAGAATTAGACTTTATCAAAAAGTTCAAGGCTTGACGAGAATAGGATCATGGCAGCACGTTTTCCATCCATGTTTTGTGATCATATTGTTGTTATATGAACAAGAAAAGAAGTTTTGAATGAACCAGGATTTAATTCTATGCTTTCATCTTACTCAAGATCTTTTCATCACCATTTGGAAAATAAGGCGTCCACCAAAGCAAGTTTGTTCCACAAAGAAAAGACCGTACACAGAGAATATAAACTATTGTCAACTCAAAACCAACATGAGGATATGTAACATGTTCTTGAAGTGAATCATGAAAAGTATGATGAAAAGTAAGTAGCACATTTACAAAGCTAGAAGTCATTTTAGGAATTAAATGAAAACCAATGGACCCCAAGATTTAGTGGCAGTTGGTGACAATTTGTCTTGAATCAAAAAATTGGAGGCTGATAGGAAGGATTGATGTAAGTATAATATAAATGAAAAGTAGCACACTCCACCACCGATAATATGGAAGGATACACCAGACATATAGTAGCCTTGATAATAGTATCTCTCATGAATAAAAATCTGTTCTGCGAATACATACCATTGGCACTAGTGTGATTGTTCTTAAGAAAGCCATATATTCAAAGGTGGTATAATTTGCCTTTTGTTGTTCTGCGTTAACCGTTTTGAGATCAACTTATATATATTCATTTCTGAGCTTCGTTGATTTTATTGCTTACCATTTATTGAAAATTGAAAATTCATCCTATAAGTTATCTTCAGCAATGTTTTATTCATTAGGCAGATTATGTGACAAGCTTGTTTTACAACTCAGTAATTTGAACTGCAGCCTGCAGTTGGATGAAGATACTTTCGAAATGTACAATCGCTTCATAATTTCTATTCAAGAATTCGAATCAGTATAACTTCAAACTACTAATAAAAAGAATGGTCTTCTATTTGATGATAGGTCTAAAGTCCCTGCATCTTGCTATAGTTAAATAAAAGAAGACTAATGGGGACATAAGTTGTTTTATAACCATACTCTTCAAAAATTTACGTAGTGTATTGTAATCATTCACCATAGTAGCTAGTATTTGTGGAAACACTTATGGCCCAAATGGAGGTTGGTGTTCATGTGGCATCTTGTAATCATTCTAATTAGAAGATAAACGTGATAAGTATATATTTAAATATTACAGATGTGGCTTTTCTTTTCCATTTTATTTGAAGATTAGTTGCCTATTCAATAGGAAAAAAGATGATTGTGGCATGTTTGTATTTATTTAGGATTGTCATGATTCAGGCTCATGGGAGTATGATGAGCCAATAGATCATGTGTTTGACCGACTGTTATTCGACCCTTGGCTAAGAATGAAAATAGATGAGTTACATGAATATTATGTATTACATTACTTTCTACCATGAAGTTTTGGAAATTTATTGAATATCATTACACGAGTCATACAATTACTTATATGAGCCAATGGACGTATTTTGGCCCAATGTACTGATGATTAATGGAGTTGTTTAATCTTGTTCGGTACCCAGAACTTGATTAACTTTTCTCCGCTGGTTTAAGCAGTAGTAGTTAAGTACCATAGCCGCTCGTATCATAGAAAGAGTATATAGGCAGTAGATATGGGAAGAGTATAAAACAGTTGACTTTCGAAGCTTGCTGGTTCCATTACGTTTCACGAGGGAAGAATTTTTTTTAATTTTATACTAGCGAAGAATTTGGGTGATTTGTTTTCTAAATCATTCTTGTTGTACCACAGCACTCTCTTGTTGGATAGCTTCAAGCGTTGATGTATTCTTCGGATTATATGAAGATATGTCTTTGAAGAAGAAAGATTTCTTCTGCGTGAGTTTCGTAACATATGCTTAATTCTAATTGTTTACTTTGATGGGCCCTTTTTCTTCGAGATACGCTTGAATCTTCAGTTAGCTTGAATGTTCAGTTAGCTTGAATGTTTGTATAGAGCGAAGTTTTCTATCTTTGGGGAATCATTCTATTGATCTCAGTATTAAAATAGATATATATTTTAGAAGCTATGCGATTTCAGTACATACATTGCTATAAATCACTATAATGAAGGCATATATACTCAATAGTCGCTTCTCTTGAAATAAAGGAAAGTTTGATTGGATACATTACAAAAAGATATGACTTAATTTTAATGGTCATCTAGTGAAGTGACGGAGTGGTAGATGCCACTATCAATTGGGCCTATATATGCCCTATCACCAAAACCACCAATGAAATATATATCCTCAACTTTCAATTTCATCCAGTGGGAGTTGTGGGATTGTGACTTTCCAGGAATCCAATACTTTGCATCTGGATGTCTATTGAGGAAACATTGTTCTAATTTGAGTTGTTCTTTCTTCGTTTCAAATGAAACATCTTCTAATTTTCCTTGAATATTGATTCTAGGGGACCCAGCTGGTGAAGTGGACATTCCACCTGGGTATTCAGGGTTTACTTCCTCGTTAACCGGATGATCACCGACTCTAAGGGTGAATGAGTACTCAGAACCATGTAATATGTTTTGATAACTGGAACCGATATCAACGACTAACCAGTAGAAGTCACCATCGTTATCACAATCGACATAATACTCCATCGAGGAAACAGGTACTTTCACAGATTTCTCGCCTTTCTTGACAATTTTGAAAGTGTTAACATTCACCATAGACTCCCTGAAGACGAGAGTTCTAGCGATTGAAGCGGACTCTATCTCACCGGGAACGTGATCTGATTCTGATAATATAACACCATCTGAGCCTTGAACTAAACTTTTCACTCCGAAAATGGGAAGGTTAATTGGGAAAGCAATAACAGATTGAATTAAGATCAATAATAAGGCTGTTTTCATTAACATTATTGGCTATCTATAGATCTATAAGTTTCCTCCGTTGTTTGTAACCAAAATAATTATTATCTATCCTTGATAAAATTGCAAATTTATCCCTTGTGCGAGAGCGGTAGATAAGGCAGATCTCTTGTCTCCTGATTCGTAAATCAATTTAACTTTTTCGAAAATCTATTGGTCCGCAGCACTTAGCAAATGATTATTGTGCTGGGTCTCTCCAAATCACGCTATCCAGCATTATACCGTTGATCATTTGCTTCATCGACAAGGATTTATGTAAAAGAGTTCCTGTATATTGGAGTTCAATTGGATAGAGTTCATTCGGAGTCCATTCGGACGGAGCTACTCCACTGAAGCTCGAATCATAAGTTAGTACGTTAGACATTAGTTGTTGTACTAAATTTACTTGCTAATGGTTCTTTGCTAGCATATGACGGAAAAACCTTGTGAATTCTATGTTATTCAGCAGTATTTGTAAATTTTGCGAAATTTATAGTGCATCAATCTCAGAAACCAAATGATATCTCAGAGAATGATCATTCTTTAAACACCCACACAGATAACATTACTTCTCTCAAACCAAAACCGATTAAGGATGAGTATTCGAGGCTTGATTCACTTTGAGCATTGAAATATTAGAGATCTTACGTGACAGATAAGGATATCGCGAAATTTTAATTCAGTACTTAAAGCCAATATCAGCGCCGAAGAATCCACCAATGTGTCTTTTTGGATCTTTGACTCCAATTTGATACAACTGGTCTAATTCTTCTTCAGTCAAGGAAGGTAATCTGACGGTTGTTTTGATCCTCTCCAAATTTGAAGACCTGGGGATCGAGGATCTACCTTGTAGAATATGGTAAGCGTTGGCCACTTCATTAGTAGTTACGCCATATTTATCAGCAAACTCTTGAACGAGAGGTAACTTCAATACAGGTGCACCCTTGCTACCCACGGGAGAATATGCCGTAACATGAATTTTGTGTTCATTGCAGAAGTTAATTAAATCTTGTTGAGGTAATTGAGGATGATACTCGAATTGATTCACAACAGGAATGACTTTAACTTCAGGTAACAATTTCTTCAAAAAAGGAATGGAATAGTTTGAAACACCAATAGATTTGATCTTTCCAGGGTTTTCGAGGTATAATTCCTCAATTCTTTTGTAAAATTCAATGAAACCTGAGCCATCATCAGTCTGGTCGTCAAATAAGGTGTTTCCATCATTGTCCATGGGAACAGGTGGATCACCTTCATTGTTATCACATTTAAAGCAAAGGGGCCAATGCTGTAATAGCAAGTCCACATAATCTAAACCTAAATCCTCCAAAGATTTCTTAAAAGAATCTTGGGGATTTTTATGGAATACGGGCCAAATTTTTGTAGTCACGAATAAATCTGAGCGTTTAACTATACCTTCTTCAATTGATTCTTTAATTGCTTCACCAACATAAATCTCAGTTCCGTAACGCCAAGCTGTATCAATATGACGATATCCTGCCTTGATTGCAGTTTTCACTTGATCTTTAACTTCGCTAGCATCTTCGGAGGGAACAGTTCCCAACCCCAATGCGGGAATTGATGAGCCATTGGATAACTTGAATGTAATTGATGTAGCTAATTTTGTCATTGATGATTAATAATGAGAGTCGAATTTTCTGGTTATGTAATTTGGAGTCCAAAGGAAATTCGCAATTTGCACCCAATGTAACATTTCTTATATTAATAGATTAGAGACGAGCTGATCGTGTAACATTTCTTATATTTATATTCGAGAAAGATCTAATCGAATTCAGTAGACAAGGTGTCTCCTTCCCACCATTTGAATCCAATACCATAACCCCAAGGATCGTTTGTATATCTGACAGGTTTCTTGTCACCTATATTGTAAAGTTGTTGTATCTCATCATTTGTTAATTGTGGCAATCTGACGTTGACCTTGATCCTAGCCAAGTTAGAAGATCTAGGTAATGCAGATCTACCTTGTAAAAGATGGTATGCGTTGGCTATTTCGTTTACGGAAACATCGTACTTCTTTGCCAACTCGTTGATAAGAGGCAATTTCAAAACAGGGGCACCAGTTCCACCAACTGGTGAATAGGCTTCGAGGATAATGTTATGTTCAGCACAGAAATTTTCAAGATCCTTCTGTGGTAATTGGGGATGATACTCGATTTGATTTACAACCGGAACATATCTTTTTCTGTTCCTCAAAAGCTCTCTCAACTTTGGAACTGAATAATTTGATACACCAACTGATTTGATTTTATTACTGTTGAATTTCAAATCTTCAATTCTATTGTAGAATTTGATGTAACCAGTACCACTCACAGGATCATCATCATATAGTAAATTTCCTTTAGCATCAAAGGGGGTAGCAGGTAAACCGTTTGCATCACCATGAAGGCACACTGGCCAGTGTTGTAAAAGTAAATCGACATAATCAATTCCTAAATCCTTCAAAGAACTATTCAAGGATTTTTCCGGGTCGTGATGTAATGATGGCCAAACCTTAGAAGTGATGAAGAGATCTTCCCTAGTTGCAATCCCTTCTTCGAATATTTGCTTCAAAGCTTCACCGATATATTTCTCTGTTCCGTAATACCACGCAGTATCTATATGGCGATATCCTGCTTTAACCGCAGCCACGACTTGATTCTTTACATCTGATGGATCGTCTGATGGTACGGTTCCCAACCCTAATGCTGGAAGGGTATTACCATCATTCAACTTGATATCTACTTCTGTTGCTAAATTATGTTGGACCATTTTAATTTCAAAAGTTAATTGAACAAAGAATTTCAATAATAGAATCTGTTTATTTCAAAGGTCAGATAAAGAGGCATAGCAGCTTAAATAAAAAATACTGAAAGCAAAAAGCAATAGACTGAGCTGTGTCAGTGCTATAACTCTCTATCAAAAGACACTGATTTTGCGACGTTTGCTGACACGAATTTTGGCGGAAAACCGTTCTTCCTGGCAGTAAATTTTAGAGTTGCGCATAAATTTTTAGCAAGATCCAGACACACAACCCGTATATTTTATTTACCTCATCGAAATTACGTAGATGGTGCAAGATTCTTCTATATACGTCACAAGAAAGTCCAGAAAAAGTGATGCAATAAATATATTATGTATTAATTCAGAAAAGAAGTGAAACTTAAGTACGAGGTATGAAAAACCGGATAAACCAAAATACCTCTATATGGCAATGTTGTCAATTTCTTGATCTTCATCGTCGTCATCGATGAAGACTTCCTCGTAGTCATCCATTGACATGTTGTCATAGTCGGTTTCCTCTTCGCCTATTATTTCACTGAGGTTCTTTTTATTGGTATTGTTTGAATATTTCCTGTTTCCATTGACCATAGAATAATGAATTTTATTGATAGCAGTTAAATATATAAAGGCGACTTTCTTCTTTTTCTTATTGTAAATAAACCAATAATTTGACCACATAGTTTGATAAGGATAATTCAAATCTTCGATGATGGAGGTCTCTTTTGGTCTAAATTCAAAAATTTGACAATACTCTGTAGTAAAAGGTGTATCATTGGAAAACCTTCTATGCATACTAGAAGACCTTGGTTTCTGTATATATTCTTCTTGATTACTACCTGTATTGATCAAATTTCCGGGTATCAAAGTTGGTGAAATTGGATTTTTTGGTATGAGATGTAAATGACTATCAATTCTATCCCAAATCCAATCTAAGTTCTCCTTTTTCTTTCCCAAAGACATCATCACATTGTTGAATCTAGAAATCAAATCCTCCGATGATATCTTGTGAAAGTTCTCCGTTGTTGGAGATAATGCAGAAAAATCGTTGTCAGGGAAGGTTGTGTTCAAAATGGCTATCAAGTTAGCAAATTTTTTCTTCACCTGTATGTTTTTCAAAGACCCAAATGGTGATTCATCAATTGAATCAAGTTCGATTGACGAATCTGTGACATTCGAATTCAGTCTTCCTTTATAACTAAGGTTGCCATTGGCGACTTCACTGATATTCATCTTGTTATCGAAAGAATTCGTTATCGTTGGGCTACTTCCCATCAAGGAGTTTATGGAATTCTTTCTCTCTTTTTCAATGGTCCTTGATAACTCGTTATCTTGTATCAATTGAGTTAAATGTTTATCAATAGTCTTGTAGAGCTTTTTGTCGGAAGTGATTGGTTTCGTGGTAAATAGGTCACAGCCACCCTTTATCACAAGCGAGTTATCGTTTGTATGGAAGTTAAGCTCTTGATTTACTAGTTCAATATCAACCTCATCAATATACTATGTTGTTAGTGACTCTGCATAAAGATGCACATTCGTGTTGTTGACGCGTCCTAAAAACAGCGTTCCTCTTATCCTTTAGAACAGTTCAATATTTACATCTCAATATCAAATCGCTGGGAATTTAAATGTGCAAGCCGGGGGTTTGTGTACGTACCTTCATGTTTAATTAATTGACTTCTCAAAAAAACCGTGTTGAACTTTTTTGAGAATCCTCACTATAGACACGACTTTTGATGGTCTTATCTTATCATCATTCCACCCTCACAGGACCCTGGGAGGTCCACAAACATTGAAATTCGAGATTTTTCTTAGGGCATTACCTTCAAACCTCCAGTAGAAATTTCAAAATTCAACGAAGTTGATGAATTATCGTTTACGACTTTCATACTTCTCTTTACCTCCCATCCTTCATGGAGTTTTCTTTTATTATCAGCCATGACTTGGTACTTTTTGGACAAACTTATCTTACAATCCACCAATTTCATCCAATGGTACCCCAAGGTGGGAGCATGGTATTTAAATTTATATGAGTCATGCGAGTTAGTCGTAAATGAAGTTGTCTTTGGAAGATACCTGGGATCCTGCATCGAATTATTATTAGCATTTTGTGTATGACTAACAGGATTTGATACCGTGCTTGACGGTTCAGTTGAACCATTCATAGTTTTCTGTCTTATCTCATTGGAATAATCAAAATTGGGATTATTATTATCGTCTCTGGTGCCGTTATGTATCTTCTGATAACTCAATATCGTGCTACTATCCCAACCCACAATATGACCTAATTGGTAGTCCAAATCTAAGGAGTCGTTTGAAGGCTCATATTCTGGATCGTAGTTAGAAAGCTGGTCACTTACCTGATTTGCTACTACAATCGAAATATCAAACTTTGAGCAAAGTCGATTCAAATGCCTAAATAGCTCAAAATAGTAGTATTTCTTGTTCATATTTATATCATAAGTTTTGTCAAACCTAAAGAATTTGGAGTATTTATCATTGTGGGTTTGTTTCACGTAGCTTAAGTATGTATTGTCATCAAGAGATAACTCTTTCTCTTTAGCTACCTGTTTTAAAAAATTTGCAGTTGTGATGACTTGTTCATGACGCAAATGGTGACCTATGGAATCAATAATTAGTGTTTGAATGGATGAATCTTCAAGTTGTAATGGTAGTTGGTTATATAATATATGGTGTTGAGTTTCGAGATCTGCACAGTAGTAATATAGAATATTATCTAGACTAACTTTATTAACCTCACTTCCTTCATTTTGCTCGTTTATATGATCAATCATATCCTGTAGTCGTTTTGTCTCCAAGAAAGACTCTGTGGTGATGAAAATGACTTTATAGCGTTGACTTAATTGAGTATAACAAGAAATTTGATACAAGAGTTGTGATTTCCCACATCCGCTGGACCCAAAAATTTCAGTTATCTCTCCCAATCTGATACCTCCATGTAACTGATCATCCAATTCTGCCATACCAGTGGTGAAATATCGTTGCTTCTTTATTGGAATCGTATATGATGCTGGTTGATGGTAAGAAAGAATTTCATTCTTAAGGCTTTCTACTTCGATTATGGATCTTTTGAGGAGTTTCGAAAGCTCCGTTGGCAGCTTGATCAATAGGTCAACAGTGGTAATCCCATTCAACTTTGAAGATTCGAATAGATCGTTGTATCTATCATCAAAATTTTTCAAATCTTGATTGATCAAATTCATGAGACGCGCTTTTGAGATGAGAGAGGTGAGATGATAGAATATCAGTATTCACTACTCAAGTACAGATTGTAGTATAGTGGTTGATTTCTGGTAAATGGAGGTCAGTGTACTAAATTTAATGAGCACCTGAGATGTAGAACCATTTATCAACAGATTTATCGATTGGAGCAGCTGGTAATGGAGAAGCAGCTGGGATATCGCTGGCATCAACAGTTGAAGCTAAAGATAAGGTAGTGTTACTTAATTCAATACCTTTTGGATCGACTGAACCTTTGATCAATTTTTCCCAAGCTTCAGCACATTCACCGATAACTTCTTCAGCGTATTTCTTGTTTTTACATTCACCTGAGAAAGCGAATTGATTTTCTGGTTTACCATCAGGAATTTTGTAAATTCTGAACCATTCATTGGTAGCTCTTAATAAACCTGGTAAATGGGTTTCAACATCTTCGACATCATGTAATTTTGAAGCTAATGGATCGTTAACATCAATGACAATAACTTTCCAATCAGTTTCACCTTCATCTAATAAGGCCATGACACCTAAGACTTTGACTTGTTTAACTTGACCAACGTAACCAACTTGTTCACCGATTTCACAAACATCTAAAGGATCATTGTCACCTTTAGCTTTGGTTTCAGGATGTAATTGATTTGGATCTTCCCAAGTTTGTGGGAAAGCACCGTAGTTGTGAATATAACCATGGTGAGGGAAACAGTTTCTAACGAATCTTAATTTACCTTTTTTGGTGTCTTGAATGATTGGGTTTAATTTTTGTTCTTTAGAGATTTCCAATTTGGCGTTGGTCCATCTTGGAACTTCAACAATCATGTTTAAGATAGTTTTTTCTTCATTAGCATACAATGGAATATCATGGAATGGGGAGACTGGCTTACCATCTTTTTCAATGAAAACCTTGAAGTCTAAAGTGTTAGCAGCACCAATTTGTCTGGTTGAATATGACATATTTTAATTAATTTGGGATCTCAATTCAATTCGACATTTTTTTCAACAAATTTTCAATCACGTGATATTGAAAAATTATTACCCGGTTATTTTGGAGTTTGCGTCTTACCTTATCTCCTGAATATGTAGAACAACTAAGAATATTTTTCTGGATTTAAGCGAAGCTTAGTGATTTGATTTGCTAAATAGAGCCAAGCTGTGTATCAAGCAGATGCTGTGAACTAAATTCAGCCACAGTAAGACTGGAATCAATACTAGAATATCTTGAGTTTCCACTATTGTAAGTATTTTCCTCATCATGCAAAAATGGATATATTGTTTCGAAGATATAGATATTAGGATTACCTGCAGCACACTCCGATTCAATGGCTTCCATTTCTGCTTTCTTGAAAAGAAACAAACCTCTCTGAATTTCTCGTCTCCAGACTTTTAACTCTATTTCGTCTACCTGTTGGTTGGGATGACACAAGAAATTCTGCATAAGTTTGAAATCTCTCAAGCTAATAGTTATCAAGCTATTTGATTCCGAATTAGCTAGCCAAAAACCCTTGAATTTGAATAGAAATTTGGCTGAGTTTATGAACGACTTAAATATATGGAATCCGTAAATGTCTGAATCCATGAAACCCCAAATGGGAACATTTAAAGTTGTTAAATAATTAACAAACTGTTTAGTCAAGTTGTCAGGGCATCCTTTACCTGTTACCACCAATACAGATGATAAGTTACCAAATTTTCTGATAAAGTGACAAAAAGATTTGAATACGGCATCTTTTTCTATTATCACGATCAATTCTATATCTCCGAGTGAAAGCGACTCATACTTCATGGGTACTAAAATGGGCTCTTTCATCGAGTTTTTGAAAACCAATCCTTTCTGGTTCGGATAGATGTTGAATTCTGCCAAATCCAAAGAAAACGATACTGCAATGCTATCAATGATCTTATTACTGAATTGCTGACTTTTGAATAGCTTGACGTTGTTATAAAATATATCCCTCTTAGTAGTGATTTTGTTCTGGCTCAAATTTTTGTATATCACCTGTAACACTTGTATTATAGAGGAAACCTTCTGCAACTCTGACAGTTTGGATGATATACTCTGAAGCTTGGACCTGTGACCAGTTTTGGTTAACAAATGGAATTCAAAGGGCTTGCAGAGATGGATAAGGTCATAAATTTGGCAACATATCTTGAGTAGATAATCCTTGATAGGCCTAAAATTGGTTAGTTATGGAGTTTTTCAAATTGTAGAAGAGTACACCAAAAGTTTGAATGGAACAGTACCACAGCCCGAACATTATTCTGGCTTTACAGCAACTCGTTACCCTGTCGAACCATAGAAAGGTATTCTTACTGATCGGTAAATAATTCAATTACCGCCATCGTGGAAAACTTGTCCAAAATCGACCGGAAGAATTACAATCAATAGTATTGTATCTCTAGATATGTGACTGAATGAACCGGATCTATCTACACCTACGAAAGCTACTTTTTATCGTAATCAGTAGATAACGCTCGGTGGTTAATCTCAATCCGCAGACGATACCAGAAATTTAATAAAATTCTTGTCATTCAAAGTCATTAATTCTCATAATCGACATATAATAAAAACTTCGCCTGTAAGACTAATCATCAAATAGATTATTGAATAGAGCACTTTTACTTCAGAATAATCATCCAGGAGTTTACGATTTGATACAAGAACAAGGAGACAATGGCAGCTATAAATTTAGTCGAGATAGGAAAGAGAGATCTTTGGAGTAATAACGATGGAGCTAGATGGGCATTGTTTGCAATCTTCATTCTTATAATATTGATCGTCATAGGAGGAACGTTGAAAGTCAATAAAAAGAGAACTACTAATGGATTACAACCAATTTATGGTACTAGATGGATGACTCCGCCATCATATAATCAATCACAAACTCAATATGATCAACCAGCAAATGGAGGAGGGGATGTACCTACGAACTATGTGCCAACTTATACCGAGAGGGCCAATGATCAAGATATGGGATATTATGATAATAACGGAGAATTTCACCCCAATCCTAATGTGAAAAATTTCCAAAGTCACAACGATAGTCTGTTCGTAGCGCATCCACCTGAAAGTCACAACAGATCATACAGCACTAGTAATGGGGTGGCACTCGATGATTTGGATGAGGATTTAACAAGACCGACCTTCCGTTCCAATGACGTTTCACCCCCTGCTGGACCTCCGCCCAATGTTGAACCTTCTCACGCTGCTAATCAAACCACAAATCCATCTGAACATACGGCCACACCTTCAAGGAATTAATCTTCACCAAGTGTATAACTTAAAACCAAGAGAATGTATATGAAATAATTTTTGTCTGTGTCTGTTTAACTTTTCGTCACATGAAAACCACATGACGAAACACCGTCTAATTTCACCCCTGCGCCTCTAACCTTAATGACGCAAAACTGACACATCTTCAAAACAAACATTTCGTGTATCGGAGGTAGAAACATGTATATAGAAGTAAAGAAGTTTTTTAGGCCAAGTACCATTGCTTATGACTTGAACACTTTGAATTGACCACGTAACGAAAATTGCTTGACGAATTACCTATCCCCGTGTTGATCTGTCCTACATGTAGTTTGTGCGATGGTCTCCAGCAAACATACAATTGCTGCATTGATGATGTCGATTATTTCAACAATTGAAATAAGTTTATTATCTTATGAGTGGCTATAGACAGCAATGTACGATATTGCTCATCGAAGGGTTCGAAAAAAGCTTAAATCCTTTTATGAACTCATCTCTTAAAATTGCACTTACCATAGAAGAAAGGAATAGTATTTTAAAAACCTAGATGTTCAAGCAGAATTGACCTCATCAATAAGTTACAATAGTTGTCTAAATTCTCTGGTTAGTAAGTCATTGGTCTATTGTTCTCTCACCTTAAAACCGCGATTTCATATGAAATATCAGCAATTTCAGCCATTTATCCCTTCATACAGTATATTGTTCTAATTTCAGCAATTTATAAATAAAGTCATTTCCATTACAAAAAAAAAATTCTTATTTCAATCCATTGATTAATTAGTTTGCAATGGCAGGAAGTGGCAGTGAGGAACAACAAAAGGCCGGATCATCAATCTCTGCATTGGTATCCACCTTAATCCCATCATTGATTATATTTGCTGTGTTTATTTTAATATTTACATTATTAAGAAAGAAACAAAAGAGAGTTTATGAACCAAGAACTAATGTTTCAACATTACCAAAAGACTTGAAACCTGATGAAACTCCAAGAGGTTTATTTGGATGGTTAGGTCATATTATGAGTAAACCTGAATCATTTTTAATCCAACACACAGGTGTTGATGGTTATTTCTTTATCAGATTTTTATTCGGTTTTGCATCCATCTGTTTCTTAGGATGTTTAGTCTGTTGGCCTGTTTTATTCCCTGTAAACATCGTCAAAGGGGTTGGTAAAACCGGGTTCGATATGTTATCATACGCTAATGTTAAAGACAAATACAGAACTTTCGCCCATGTGTTTGTTTCATGGTTATTCTTTGGTACTGTGGTATTTTTCATGTACAGAGAAATTGTCTACTATACTACTTTCAGACATGTTGTGCAAACCACTCCTTTATACGATTCAATGTTAAGTTCTAGAACTTTATTATTGACTGAAATCGATGAGCAATTGTACGATGAGGCTACTTTGAGAAATTACTTCCCTACTGCTACCAATATCTGGTACGGAAGAGATGTGAAAACCTTACAAGATAAAGTTAAAGAAAGAACCAAATTATCCAAAAAGTATGAAGGTGCTTTAAATAAAGTTATTAATGGATCAACCAAATTGCGTCTTAAATTGACCAAGAAGAAGAAACCATTACCTGAACCATCTGATGATTTAAACAAATACTTGAAAGATGGTAAGAAAAGACCAACTCACAAGTTGAAATTCTTAATTGGTGAAAAAGTTGATACTTTGAACTATGGTGTTGAAAGATTAGGTGAATTGAACAAAGATATCAAGAAGGATCAATTAGAATATCATTCTTTCAAACAAATACCTGCTGTTTTCATCGAATTCCCATCGCAATTAGAATTACAAAGAGCTTACCAAGCTATTCCTTTCAATACTGATTTTAAAGGTGCTAAAAGATTCAATGGTTTAGCTCCTAATGATATTATTTGGGAAAACTTGTCCTTAACTCCATGGAAGAGAAGAATTAAGAAAATCATTGCTTCAACCGTCTTGACTTTAATGATTATCTTCTGGGCTATCCCAGTTGCAGTTGTTGGTGCTATTTCCAACATTAATATGTTAACTGACAAAGTTAAATTCTTATCATTTATTAACAAAATGCCTGGTTTCCTTATGGGTGTAATCACTGGTCTTTTACCAGTTGTTGCATTGGCTGTTTTAATGTCTTTAGTCCCTCCCTTCATTAGAAAAATGGGTAAAGTTTCAGGTTTAATGACTGTCCAACAAGTTGAAGGTTATTGTCAATCCTGGTATTTTGCTTTCCAAATGGTTCATAGTTTCCTTGTTGTTACAGTTGCCTCTGCTGCTGCATCAACCGTCACAACCATTATATCTGATCCAAGTAAAGCTTTGAATTTATTGGGACAAAACATTCCACCAGCTTCAAATTTCTATTTAGCTTACTTTTGTTTACAAGGTTTGGCTATTTCTTCAGGTATTTTAGTGCAAATCGTTGCTTTGATTTTAGCTCAATTCTTAGGTAAAATTTTGGACAAGACCCCAAGATCAAAATGGACTAGATATACTACTTTGGGTCAACCATCATGGTCAGTTGTCTATCCTTTGTATCAATTCTTAGGATCTATTGCTATTATCTACGCAATTATTTCCCCATTGTTATTAGGATTCGCTTTTATTGCCTTCGTATTAATCTACTTCGCATGGAACTATTCCTTGATCTATGTTACTAGACCTAACATTCACGATTCAAGAGGAAGAAATTACCCAAGAGCATTATTACAATTGTATACTGGTTTATACTTGGCTCAAGTTTGTCTTGTTGCCTTATTCGTCTTCAATAAGAATTGGGCTTGTGTTGCTTTAGAAGCTGTATGTATCGCTGCTTGTGCTGCTGCTCACATCTACATGAAATACAAATTCTTACCATTATTTGATATTGTCCCAATTTCAGCCATCAAATATGCTGCTGGTGACTCCACTTTCCAATATCCAATGCACGATCAAGGTTCCAAAGAAATCAAAGTCGAAGGTGAAAACTATTGGGATGGTGGTAATCAATTAGGATTAAAAGATCAAAAAGATCAAGTTTTACCAACTGCCGATTTAGATCAAACTTCCCCATTACAACAACCATTGGTTCCTGGTACCCACGGTGCTAACTCAATGGATGGTAATAATCCAACCATTATCGATTCCGATGATTCCAAACACAACGATGATTATTCCAAATTTACTCATGATTCTAAAGCTCCAATCAACAACAAAGAATTACTCGAAAGAGATCCTGAAAAATCTGGTAATTTCGAACCATCACCTACTAAAGGTGTTTCTTGGTTGAAGAGATTCTTCCAACCAAAGACCGAATCTTTCGATTTAATCAGAAAGGTCATGCCAGCTGCTTATTTCAACTATGTCGAATATCACCCAGATTTCTTAAGAAATGCTTATAATGATCCTGCTATCGCAAATGAGGAACCCCATATCTGGGTTGCCAGAGATGAAATGGGATTATCTGAAATTGAAAAGAATAAAGCTTTGGAAAATGGTGTTGATGTTTCCGATGATAATGCTAAGTTTGATGAAAAGGGTAATGCCATTTACACTGGACCTCCACCATCTTACGAAGATTCTATTAGAGTATAAAGACTAGGATGAGTTTTTTTAATTTTCTTTGTGTATTAGCTTTTTAATATAGTTTGTATTTGTGATGTCATCTCTAAAATGAATTCTAGAACAACTGCGATTACAAGGAAATGTCGGACTGACGTAGGGTCGTCAGCTGTTATCTAGAAAAGAAAACCTTACATCATTGTCGTACAATCATGCTCGTTTGCTGCGATTATACTGTGGATAATTTCCGATTGCTGCAAAAAATCCCCACATAAATACCCACTCATAGATGAGGTTTTAGTCATTTTTTTATCAGACACAATATGATGAGAGTTAGTAAAAGATATTTAGTTAGTCCAGGAATCAAGAGACCTCAAATTGTCAAAACCACTCAAACTTCCCACAAAGTAGACGGACCTGTTGCTGCAAGAAGTCTTATGAACGGATTGAAAGGACAACCAGTTTTCCCAAAGGGTAACGTTTCCATCAATTTTAAGAGACAATTTTCCAACATGTCAGCATGGTTCATGACTTTTGGTGGTATGATGATGGCTTGGCCATGGTTAGCCAAGCATGGATCCAACTTTGTCCATTCTGTTCCAGGACAAACCCCTGCGGTTTACTTCGATCATGGAGAGGCTGTAGTTAACACTCCAAATAAGGTACATTTAGATAAACCTTCAGATGAGTAGAGAAGCTTTGAATAATGACTATGATAAATAAATATATTGACTATGTAACTGCCATTTGCGATTACTCTATAATCATTTTTTCAATCCATTCAAAATCGAAACCAATGACAAGAATGATGCAAATGAAACATCTTCATTGATTCCAACACCCCATATCTTATCTTTACCGTCAACTGATACTTCAATGTAAGTGGCAGCTTTTGAGTTAGAAGAATCACCCAAGGAATGTTCATGATAATTCTTTACGTCTAAATCAATTGATAAATTATTCTTTATAGCATTGATAAAAGCAGAAATTGGACCATTACCACTACCGTTAATGGTGGTACTCTTGCCGTCAACTTCCAAATCAACTGAAATTGATCTGTTCTTATCCTTAGAGGAGGATAAAGAATAATCAATTAATTTGTATGGATATTTATCATTAATACCATCCCACAAAATGCAGTAGTTATTCTTGAATAATTCACATAATTCCAAGTTAGTCAATTCTCTTCCTTTAGAATCAGCGACATCCTGGACTACTTTAGAGAAATCAATTTGTAAACCTCTTGGTAAATCTAATTCCAAGTTTCTTAAGATAACCCAAGCAGAACCACCTTTACCACTTTGAGAATTAACTCTGATGATAGCTTCATAAGTTCTTCCAATATCTTTAGGATCTAACGGTAAGTAAGGAACTTCCCAAGTCAAATCCTTGGTATTCTTCAATTGTTGTTCGTGATCAACAAAACCTTTCTTAATAGCATCTTGGTGAGATCCACTGAATGCACAGACGACCAAAGAACCTCCGTATGGTGCTCTTGGATGAACAGGAATCTTGTTACACCTTTCAACTATATCAATGACTGACGAAATATCAGAAAAGTCCAATTTTGGACTGTAACCTTGAGTATACAAGTTTAATGCTAAGGTAACTAAATCGACGTTACCGGTTCTTTCACCATTACCAAAGAGACAACCTTCAACTCTATCAGCACCAGCCATTTGTCCTAATTCAGCAGCAGCAACGGCACATCCTCTATCATTATGAGGATGTAAGGAAATACAAATCTTTTCACGATCATTGATGTGAGAGGAAAAGTACTCAATTTGATCAGCATACACATTAGGAGTAGACATCTCCACTGTTGCAGGTAAATTGAAAATAATAGGTTCTTCGACAGTTGGTTCCCAAGCTTTTGCAACATTATTACAGATTTCAATAGTAAAATCCAAACCTGAGTCACTGAAAAATTCAGGACTGAATTCAAAGTTCCAACTTGTTTCAGATTTCACATCTTTAGTCAAAGATTTGATCAATTTAGCACACTTCACGGCCAACTCAATTGATTCTTCTTTGGTATTTTTGTAGACAACCCTACGGAAACAATCTGAAGTAGCTAAATAAATGTGAACTGTAGCTTTCTTAGCACCTTGTAAACTTTCAATTGTCCTTCTGATTAAATCTTCTCTACAAGGACTCAAAACTTGAATTCTAACATCATCAGGACAATTTTCAATAGTCCATCTGGTGAAATCAAAATCAGTTTGAGATGCTGAAGGGAATGCAACTTCAATTTCTTTGAAACCGATTTCCACTAATTTCTTGAAGTAGATTTTCTTCTCTTCAACTGACATTGGATCAGGTAATGATTGGTTACCATCTCTTAAATCAGTACTCAACCATCTAGGAGGTTTGTTTAAAACCTTGGAGGGCCATTGTCTATTGGGCAAATTTATTGGTGGGAATGCCTTATACTTCACACTTGGATCTTGTAACATTATCTTGAATAATAATTTTCAAAATTGGAATCCTGTCAACTTTATACAGGGTTTCTCCAGGTTTTAATGACTAATACCGCTACAGGTTCGCGCTTTCGGTGTTGAAAAACCGAAGATTTTCACCTTCTCTATAATGGCACCACTTTGGCTGCGAAAAACGGTAATGGGCGGATAAGGACGAACGGTTAACCAAATCAATGGCTGCAACTTTTTTAAGAGGTAAGAAGTAAAATCTGGTAACGTATATCATAAAAAGTAGTCGTTAAAGTTGTATCTGAATTTTTTCCACCCAGTTAATGATTTATAGTGCTCAGTTTCCATTAATTCCTCTTCGCTTTCAATATATCTATCGGTCTCAAAATCCATTTCTTCGGGTTTGACGAATTTATCTTTTCCTAACCTATAAAGCCACCAGATGATGAAGGTAGCAGGGAAAACACCCAATTCTAAATAAGTTTGGAAAAATGCAGTTACATCCCATGGAGAGAAGACTTGCCATCCTTGTAGTAGAATAATGACAATCACCCCAACTAATGATATCCACGGCCCATAAGGATGAGTCCAATTCTTGAATTTCAAGTAGTGTAGTTTTCCTTGAGCTTTGATACCACTTCTGAAACGAATACTAGTGATAGCGATGGACAACCAAGCTAATTGATTGGAAACACCAACAATGGATTGTAACCAAGACCACAAAGTTCCAGTACCAATGAATGATGCACCAAAGGCTAAACCCCCGGCCAACCAAGTGATGAGTACAGCAACATAAGGAATTCTCCATCTATTCAATAATGTGAAGAATGATGGGAAATATCCTTGAGAACCCAAAGAAAAGGCCAATCTAGAACCAGCGTACAATGCGTGATTACCAGCTGAAACAACTGAGGTCAAGATGACAGCATTCATGAAGGAGGCTCCAGCTTTTGCTCCTACCATTTGGAAAACAATGGTAAATGGAGAAGTTACAACATCACCAGTGGATAATCCTGGGTAATCATAAGGTACATTCATACCAATGAAGAAGATGGTCATGATATAAAAAACGAAAACTCTAATCCACATGACTTTGATGACTCTAGGAGTATTTTTTACAGGATTTTTCATTTCCCCTGAAGTCAAAGTGATGGATTCGGTACCACCATAGGCGAAAGAAGCAGTAACGAAAAGTTTTGCAAAACCTCTGAAACCATCAACAAATGGAGCATCACCGTAAGACCACCATTTGAACCCGATATATTCGTGTTCTGGATTTTTACCCACATTAACAACAATACTGACGATGAAGAATATGATTATAGTGACAATCTTCAATAAAGACATCCAATATTCAGCTTCCCCATAAATTCTAACATGAACAAAGTTTAAAGATAATAAAAAGACCCAGAAGATCAATGCAACAATCCATCCATGAAAATCAGTCCAGTATTGTAATAATATTTGAACAGCAACCAAGTCATTAGCGACAGATATGGCGTCGTTGAACCAGTAATTGATCAAAATTGCAAAACCGAAAGATTCACTTCCAAATCTTTTGGCATAAGTCGTAAAACTACCCGAAACAGGTAATAAAGTGGCCATCTCACCAAGACTTAACATTGTTAAGTACACAATTACCCCCACTATACTGTAAGTGATCAACATAGATAATGGACCACCATTACTCAAAGCTTTGCTAGTACCTAAGAAGATACCTTGACCGAAAATACCTGCCAAGGCATTCATATTAACGATTCTCGATGATAAACTTCTATTTAAGTTTTCTGTAACATTTCTTCCCGTTTCCAAGTCCGAAGTACTTGAACCGGACTCTACTGACTGTTCAGCATCCAAGGTCTTCAAAGTATCCAAATTATCAATAGTCAGCATATTGAACAACTGGAATGCCTTCTGATTTATACTTTTTACTGTGTAGATTTTTGCACCTAAAATTCGATGCTGGATTCTCTTTGGTCATGTGCTTTATATGAGCGCCACAGTCGGTTTTAATTTTTTGATCCCGCAAAAGTCAGGTGACTGGCCGGAAATATATTTGTCATCAGAGAAAATTTTGCAACCAAATTTGCCATAGTGCATACAAAAGAAATTATGTGACATAAATAGTATAGTATTTGAGTTGTAATAAAAAAGAAACTTGAAGTGGGAGTGGGATAGTTTTGTCACAGATCTCTGGAGGGGTGCCTGAAGTTTAAACCCCTGACAATTAACAAAGAATGAGATCTGAAAACTTTGATTAGTCGTTATAACTTTCCCCAGCCGTGCTATGTTGTTTATGCAATAATCATGGCTAACATTCAATTATAAATGCCGTTTACATAACTTTATGAGCGAATGACTAGTTCCGAAGTACTCAATTATCGTCGTGCATGGACTCTTTGAGGAGTCGACGGCAAAGGGCTGTTAGGATATGGTCATATTATGCATAGAACGAATGCGAGACATTTACGTATAAAAAGTTTGTGTATTTCTAATAATGTCGTGTAAATTCATGGTTCATGTCGTTGGGTTCTCAATCTCACTCAAAAATGACAATGGATGAACCTTCAAATATTGGAGAAACCTATAAGCAATTGAATGAAGCAGAACAGCAGGCTGCTAAGTTAGAAAAGATGCTTGACGATTTAGATGCCAAGATGGATTCTATTTTGAAAGATGCCGAAACCTTAAAGTCTGAGACTCAGGAGAAGAAATCAGATTAATTTCTTACTGATAAACTCAGCTTCTGGAGATGGAGTGAATGGGTTTTTAGGGTATCGAGGATTGATGATGGTGTTGGGATTGTTCAAGTCATTGATGGATATTTTGGCAGGTAAACCATCTAACCACCATTTCCTAGAATCAGATGAAGGTGGTGGTAGGATCTTATCATTTAAATAGGATAAATTTGAATTGTTGACGATATCATTGAATTCTCCAAACTTTTGTTTGTAAGAATCATAAATTTCATTTGTCAAGTTCTTCTTAATGGTTTCATTTTCAATATCGATCTTAATTTTGAAAATTGAATACACTGGTCTATGGTCGGAAAATTTCAATTCGGTGAAGGAGTTATAAATCAATTGCTTGAAAATCTTGTTTCTTGATAAGTTCAATATACGGTCTGTCCATGCTGGAATTCTTTGTTTCTCTGATGTGTCATAAGTGTTTGTACCATTATCGAATTTGTAGGTGGGAGCAAATGTGATCTCCATTTCATCGAAGAAGGGGAAACTTTCTCCATTTGCCATTTGTTTGTTCAATTGATCGAACTCAAACAATTTATTAAACTTACCCTCCTGAATCAACAACTTTGTTTGTTCGTTATTAAGGTTGATTCTAAAATTCAAGTCTCCAAGCCAAATAACACCATCATGGTCTTTAATTTTCCTGTTCTTACTGAACTTCACTCCTTTGGATATCACTTTGTAATCGTAATGACGTTCTTCTACATTATTCAAACCAGCAGCTAAATGACTGGTTACAAAACATAATTGAGTGTTTTCATAATTGAATCTTACAGCTATACACCCTTTATTGGATGAAACCCCTCTGAATCCAGTCTTTTTGAATGCACTCTCTACTTCAGAAATCTTGTTCATCTCAGACTTTTTAACAAAAATGAATAATCCCAATCCTCCCAATTGACCTGTCCATAAAGTGGAATATTCACCATGCCTATTCAAGGTTTTTTTGATTTTTTCCGTCCAAAACTTTTTATTCTCGCTATCTATATTCACCATCTTTGTAGCTGTTAACTCAATAATCTCTTGTATTCCAATCAAGATCAAATCATAGTCTTTGATCTTACCTTCAGGAAATATCCATTTATCTATATCATCATTGTAACATATACCATTGATGTTGAAAGTCGTTGCAAACAAAATGATATCCTTCGATGATATATATGAACTAGACTTCTTAGCTAGTTCCTTGTTAATATAATTATGGATCGGGTTGATCAATTCTACATAGTTTTGATCATGCAATCTTCCTAGAAGTTTCAACATGGCATTCTCATTGACTTTGACATCTACTACATTACCGAGATACTTCTTATTGATTTTAGATTTGAAAGTTTTCTTTGTTGACGTAGCACTTGAACTTTTCAATTTATTGGATGAAGTTATTATATTTTCCACATTCTTATTTATGAAATTATTACAGTCTTCCCATAATTTAGCATGTTTGATCAAAATTTCATCGTTGATTTTTATGCCAATATCTCTGAATGCAAGTTCAATGACCTCTTGTGATATGATCTTCGAAATGAAGTTGGCTTTGGATAATGAGTCAAAAGTAACGATACGAAACACTCCTGATTGTTTACCTACAAAAGATTTACCATTAGAATCGTAAAATAAAGCTCCAAAATCAATAAGATCATCCGAAAGTAAATTAATCAAATTATAAGGATTAGATGGTGAGTATCCATATTTCTTGATAGTTGAATTCTTCAAAGGGAAATCTGTTACACTCAATTGGTTGATCAGATCATTTTTATTGAACTCGTTCAAATGACTGTCAAGCTCTTTATTCAATTCACCCTTATAATTATCTTTAGGGAATGATTTTATGACATGCAAATCTCCATATTGGTTGAATAACTTATCGAAATGTTTCTGGAATGAATTTTGACAGGTTTCGAAGGATCTGGATAATAGGATTTTCTTACCACTGTTTTGACTTATTAACTTATTTCTTGAAAAATGGCTTTCAACTTCCCAAAAGATTGGCAAGTTTCCTTTGAGAATGAGATAACTGAAACAGAAATTTTCATTATATATGATAACTTCACATTCTTGGAAATTTGAAACATTCCCATCGTCATCTGAGCCCCAATCTCCAAATAATGGACCTGTCTTATTACAGCTCTGTTTGTTGATAATTGTCAATAAACTATCGTTTGGTTTATTGATTGCGATATTACATGTTTTGACATATCCTCTTGTTATGGTAGTCAAAAAGCCCGATTGGTCAAAATTGTCCAACTCAAAAGGTGTCAAACGTTCACGAAAATTGATTAATTCATTGTTGAGGAAGAAATTCCACATAAACTTCTTATAGTATGAGTTATTGGAGAATATCTTAGAATTACCTTCGAAGCCTCTCTCTTGTATACTGGAAGTTATATCAAAATCAGTGGAATAATAGAAGTCACCTTCACAAAGGAATTTCTTCACTGAATTAGGCGGTACCTCCTTTCCTACCTGGGTATATTGATCATATTTGTCACTGTTGAGACAGAACGAACTCACAGACTTTATAACTTTGATATCTTCCCCAACTCTGGGTGTACCAATGGTCTCTGACTCCGATATAAACATAAGATATATATCTCCTTTTATATTCAAAAGTCCAAGAAATCCCAAAAGGTCATTGGTAGTTTGAGCTTTCAAGTTTTTGAAATCAATTGTATCTATGTTAACGAATTCAACTATGGCTCTGTTGTCTAGCGTTTGGATATGTAAATGATGGTGTGATTCCTTCTTATAAGTAGGTTTCGGATGCCTTATAATTAGAGCCCATTGGTTGGATGTGACGATGAATGTTCGAGGCTTCTCGTTCAAGTATAGCTTCATGGTAGTGAGATTGAAGTGCGATCTTTCTGATGGTAATGCCGCTGAGGGTTGGGGAAAGATGGCGGTGCGCAACCTGGCATACAATAAAAGATAAGATAACACTCCAGCTTTGATATACGGCAAAAACAAAGAAATTTTTACATTACCTGATCCAGTGATCTGATGGCTCTAATTCTATGAAGAGAGCAATGTTTGATGACTTGGCTAAAGAGACGAGTGGATTTTGATGGATAAAATGAGGTTATACATACATTCTTATCAACTATGTAGTTTTTTTGATGTGGTGTTTTGGAATCCATGATGAATCGTAACCTTTACTACTTTCAACTGGGACTGAATCTTTCTTAACAGTTTTCTTAGGAACAATATTGTTGAAGTAGTTTTTACCGAATAAATCATATAAGACTAAACCAACAACCCCAATGGTAACAATCAAGACTAATTCTAAGAATAATAATTGAGGGTTGAATAAGGAAATTGGAATATCTGAAACATTGGCTAATAATGGTTTAACAGTAACTGGAACAATTTGGTTATCAACGGCCATATAGACAATTGGTTTCAAAATATAGTTGTTTGGAACTAAATTCAAGTTAATGGCTTGTTTGAATTGTTGACTTTGACCGTTTTCTAAGGTGATTGGACCAACAGATCCAGTGGTGATGTTGGAAACAATATCGTTGGAAGCTGGGTCATTGAAAGTACCAGAAACACCGATGATACTTAATGGGTGTTCACTATCAGCGTCATTTTCCACATTGTAGACTAAGGTGATAGTGTCACTGTTGAATAATTCTAAAACACCAGTTGATGATTCGAATTCTTCAATTGAGTAATCAATATCGACCTTTAATCCACCAACATCGATAATTTCACTCTTGATGACTGAAAAAAGGGAAACAGCTGATAATAATTTGATCAAGTTCATAGTTGTTGAAAAAATTTTCGCGGAAGGTGTAGGTGTAAAGATAGTACGATAGTTAGAAAGCACGTTCGATCGTTTAAAAGAGATCAGATAGTGATTATTCGTAAGGAGTTCAAAGGAGGGTAAGGAGAATACACATCAAAAGAATCAGATTATCGAAGATCAGGTGTTAAGTAGTTTTTGAGGAACATTTAAAATCCTGGTTGAAGATCGTTTAGTCGTTTAACAGACACTGTGACATTGTATTCAAAGGTAGGTGAAACCCAATCCATACCTTGGCACACTGTCATCTATAAATTATCAAAACTCCTGTAAATACCAACATATAACAACCAAATAATCGATGAACCGACTAGATAAATTGATCAAACAAGACCAACAGATTTTCAAGGAAAACCTTCAAAGATCCAAGGATCGATTCTTCGAATTAAATCACAAGACTCTCGATGCTTTCAACCCAGTCAGCAATAAGATTAAGTTCAACGAATTCAGAAATAAAAAATTTCATTACTACCATCCTATAGAGAACACATTAAATTCCATCATTACTGAATTTTTGAAGACTTGCACCAGTAAGAAGGCACCTTGGTCGATTGGTTCGAAGATATCTTCCCCAGAAAGAAAGTGTAATCATTTGACATACTGCGATTCCCAGCTTACAAGATTTACCAAAAATTATAAGTCCAAATTCGTTTCAAGGTACGAAACTGACAAATTTGCATTAGACCAACAATCTGAAGGTCTCAAATCAGACGAAATCATAATATGTGTGGTAAGAGAGTTGATGAATTTATCTCAACCACCCTCAATAACTTACTTCAAGAAGCTATTGGACTACTTACATAAGAAAAACTTGAAGATTTATCAATCGATAATCATTCGAAATTTAGTAGATTTAAAATACGGAGTCACTGATTCTAATTGTACTGAATTCAGACCAGAATTTTTCAAGTCCATAATAGAAAAAGATCCTAGCATATTGGGTTCACTCTTGAACTATTTCATATCAAACAATGATTCAGAAACTTTTAAGAGATTATTAATATTTGACCTTTCATCTATTGATATGAACCAATTGTTGAAATCTTGTGAAGGTTTAAAAAATCAAGATTTCGCCTCAGCATTGAAAAACCATGTACATAGTAAATAAATTTCGCAGCCATTTGCACCCAATCACAAAATCATGATACCTATCATACAAGTAATCCCACCACAAACTGAAATAAACTTATCTAATTTCAAAATCAGCCCTTCTGTTTCTAGACTCAAGAAGAAGAGCAAGTACCTGAAGCTAGGCGTGGCCAGGAAGCGAATCTCGATCAAAATGTATGAATGGTTTTTTTACATCCCCGAAGAAAATCCCAAATGGGTCGAGAGAACAAAGTTTGCGTTACGAAGATTCAGCGGTACCAGGAAGATTCAATGCCTGTGATCAACTGGCGGGGTTTTTGGAATCAACCTTAAATACTTGAAGAAGATGGAGCTATTCCTTTTAATACATAACTTCATTGCTCGTACAGCGATTCTCCGATATTAACTCATATCCTAATGACTATAAGTAAAAGTCTTGCGGTCTCGGTCTAGTATTACCCTAATCTTTCACCGATCACTTTTGACAGGATTGAGATCTTATCAAGAAGATTTGAGCAGTGCGAAAATCTCATCTCATCCATGAAATTTTTAACCACCAATTTCATTCAATGTGCCGTTAAAGGCTGTCAATCATCTGACAGCTCCTTCCCTTTGAAATACGAAGAATGTGAGTTAGTTGCAGAAACCCAAGAATTCAAACCAGAATTTTTAGTTCACATGTTAGAAAAAATCAACTGGAGTGCTTTAGTTCAAGTAGCTAGAGATTTAGGAAATGATAACTTACCTACAGAAAAACCAGAATTGGACCCTATAATGGAAGATGATGTACTCATATTGAAAGATTTGCATAATTTATTGGTGGAAACCAATATTTTAAATGGTAAAATGATTTGTAATAATTGTGGACACATTTACTTCATCAAGAATTCCATTCCAAATTTCTTATTACCACCTCATTTATGTAATTAATCCATGCCAATATACGATAATGATTGAATCCTTTCTATTCCCGTCTTGTAAAAGTTGACTAAAACAGAAAATCGACTAATAATCGAATTGCAGTCTCATCAACTATCAGAATAGCACTACAAACTTCCTTGTTTTGTACTTTTGTCGCCATACCCGAAATAGTGCTGTTGCTACCTTCTCTGCCCCTCTGTAGCCAGAGGAACCCATCGCATGGCGGAGTTGACAAAAAGCAATTGTGCACGTGACGAGCGCCTTAAATACTCAACATTGAGATCCATTTGGTGATAGATCCAGAAACTTAAACAGAGCTAATGATTAAACCCGAACGAAGGAGATCATTGTCCATAAGTAAATTGTTTTTCGATGATGATTCCAAAATCAAGGGGTTGTTCCACAAGAAAGAGAAATATGATAACGAGTTTGAGTTTAAAGACTCACCAATAACAACACCTAAAGAAATAAGAATTATTGACACCACAGAAAGTTCGGTTCCTCTGAACGGACTGACACATCTGAAACAAAGTTCAAATCTGAATGGCTGCCACCTGGTAAATGGTAATGGTTTAAAGGGAGATAACGGAAGCCAGCTTACCAATCTGATGGAAGCTCCGCCTAGTATGTTGAGAAGATTTGGAAGGAACAGATCCAAATCAGTTATAAATGATATAATAAAAGAGGACTTAACTGTTTCATTGAGACATAATGATTCTGTTTTATCTATCAGTGAACAGAAATTACCTCATAAGATCAATTTATCGACATCTAGTGATTTAAATCAAAGTAAAGTGAGTCAAATAAGTCAATCAAATGATAATAAACAATCGAATCTTACGGTTCCGATAGAGAAGAATCATTCTAATCAGTCCAACATTGAAGAATTTGAGAATCCTGCAGGATCAGGTAGTATACAAAAAACACTTAGAAGAGTTGCATCAGCACCATTAGTTAGACTACTTGATTCCAAAAAACCGGTGGTTAGAGAAGAGTTTGATATTAAGCAGCATATCGGAGAGATCCAGGTTTCTAGCCGTCCTCGTTCAGCTACCCAAGGAAGAAGCTATTCCAAGGCCTCAACAAAGATTGTCAAATCTCAAGTAAATCCTAGTAGTTTCGAAAAGATAAAATTATTGGGTAAAGGTGATGTGGGAAAAGTTTATCTCGTCAAGGAAAAGGCTTCCAACAAACTTTATGCAATGAAAGTCCTCAATAAGAAAGAAATGATTGAGAGAAATAAGATTAAAAGAGTACTCACAGAACAAGAAATTTTATCCTCAAGTAATCATCCATTCATTATTACTTTATATCATTCATTCCAAAGTGAAGATTATCTTTATCTTTGTATGGAATATTGCATGGGAGGAGAGTTCTTCAGGGCACTACAAACAAGAGAGAACAAGTGTATTCATGAAAATGATGCCAAATTTTATGCTTCTGAAGTTATTGCTGCCTTAGAATATTTACATTTAATGGGTTTCATATATAGGGATTTGAAACCTGAAAACATCTTGTTGCATCAGTCAGGACACATCATGTTGAGTGATTTCGACTTGAGTAAACAGAGTCAATTGAAACAGAATCCCATAATGAACGATTTGAAATTGGATACCAAAAAATGTATTGATGGATTCAGAACCAATTCATTCGTGGGTACAGAAGAGTATATTGCCCCTGAAGTTATCAGAGGTAAAGGTCATACATCCCTAGTAGATTGGTGGACTTTGGGTATCTTCATATATGAAATGATTCATGGAACTACACCTTTCAAAGGAGCCGATAGGAAAAAGACGTTTTCAAACATTTTGAAGAAGGATGTCAGATTCGAAGGTAAAAATGTCTCTTCTCATTGTAAGAGTCTCATAAAGAAGTTATTGATCAAAGATGAAAATAAGAGACTAGGAAGTAAAAATGGTGCGTCAGATATAAAGAACCATAGTTTCTTCAAAAATGTTCAATGGGCTTTACTCAGAAATCAACAACCTCCAATGATCCCTGTTCTCAACAAAAGTCCAAGCAAACCTAGAAAGATTGAGAGCGAATTCGAATCAACTAATGTGAAGTCATTCGAAAGCACAGGCGACGATCCTTTCCAAGATTTTAGTTCCATTTCATTATTCTATAACGAAAGTTCAGACCAATATTTTAACAGTTCCATTTACTCAAGTGTTGCTTACACTATGACTACGAGTCCCAAAAAAGGTATTTTCAAATAGATACAACGGTTTTTCGCTCTACGCTTATATGCACTTAGGCATATATCTCTATGCACTGTAGATCTTTTAGCGCATCGAAATTTTTGCAGCCACGTCTTACTAAATAAGGTTGGAAGGGGTGAGGGTTGAATAATAAGGTTTTAACTTATGCCAGGGTACAAAGAGAAGGAAGAAATTTAAACCAAACCAAACTTTTTTTTTCTATTTTACAAATCATAAATCATACTATTTAACAGGAGACGAAATCAACAATGGCTAATTTGACAGGTTCACATTGTTCAGCAACATTTTCATCATATAAGTTGTAGAAGTCTCCTGACATACATTGGTAGAATTCAGTTTGATCACCTAAAGCTAAGTAACCATCAAGAACGGACCAACCGGCAGCATAAATTGAACCAGCTTGAGGTGGAGGACCATCAAATTGGAATTGTCTGTTGGCAACAATAGCACCAATTCTTCCTTTAGAATCAGTTAAGATGGAAGATTTCAAGGTCATTGATAAACTGTTGTCGGTAGCACAAGTTTGGAATTTGGCGGTACCGTTATTTTGAATTTGACCATCATTAATTTGATTGGCAGTATCTTGGTTATTTTGGATTTGACCATCACCAATTTGGTTGATAACTGAAGCAGTTGGTTGATTTTGAATTTGACCATCACCAATTTGGTTAATGACTTTGGTTGGAGTGGCAGTAGGATTTTGTTGATTTTGGATTTGACCGTCACCGATTTGGTTAATGACTGAAGCTGTAGGTTGGTTTTGAATTTGACCATCGCCGATTTGGTTAATGACTTTAGTTGGAGTAGCAACAGGGGTTGGAGTAGCTTCACCAGTTTGATGTTGGATTTGGCCATCACCAATTTGTTGAATTTCTCTCTTGTCTTTCATAGTTTCAATTTGGATACCGAAAGAATCTGGGTAATCAGTAGTACCGGTTGGCTTAGCTTCTGGGGTTAAAGTGGAAAAGTTGTCGGATGGGACATAAGCAGCAATAGCAGTAGCGATTAAGTATAAAGCAGTTATCTTCATTTTTCTAATATGATTTTCGTATTTGTATTGTGACGGTAGTTGTTAATAATGATTGACAAGAGGAACCAATTCCCCTTTTTATATTGATTTGAAGGTAAATATAAACCTGGTAGCCAGCATAAACACATACCTGAATCAATCAATTAATGACATATGTCATGCGTCATAATAGATATTGTGCCTTAAATCAAATTAAAAATAGATATCTGGAGGATGCTGGTAATAATAAATGGCTGGTTGCAAAAATCTCAAATTACGTAAGCAGTTGGTCAAGTCACGTGACTTATTTCTGGATGGTCTAGATTTTCTCGTGGATATACCGAATCATCAGATGATGCATTACCGGTCGTGTGAAACGGTAACTAAAATGCATAACGTGTTAAAATGATTAGCCTTCGAATAATGTGCGTATACCATATGTATTGAAGATTAAAAAATAAAGGTAGTGTGTATATTAAAGATGGCTATAACATGGAATGTTTAAAGGGTACACAATATTAATAAAAAAAAAAAAATAGAAGTGAAGCAATTACGTGGTCTGCGACGTAAGCGGGAATTCGGATGTTATTCCAACACAAAAAATTAGTGGAGAATAGAAAAAGGTACACACAATGTATAAAAGGCTAGATCATTTCATAAATGATTGCTGTCTTATTATAATTTACTGACTCAACAATGAGGTTTTTTTTTCCCAAACTCTTTATGCACAAGATGTTAGTTTACATAATAATATACCCGAGTTTCTGTATCGGACATAGTTATGAAATAAAAATTAAGCGTGATAAATCCCCTGTTCAACACTCTAACAATAGAAACTGAGCCTGAATTAAAAAGGATTTAACTACCCTTTCGAGGTTATCGCCGTGTCGAAAACCATGTGAAGTGACTCCGCGACATTTCTGTCGCAATTGAATTTACGAACTTTTCGAATAATTCAATCTGGTTGTTGGCGATCCCCTTTAGCCTGTGACTCAAGTTGACTAAGATTATTGTGATTATCAATACTGATACTATCAACTAAGTAATAACCATCTTATCGTTTCTTATCGAAGAAAGTATTAATCATAGACATATTAAATCCCCCTGAAATCATTTCATTATCATTGATTTTTTTTCGAACCTTGAAAAAAAATATTTAAATTAATTAATGCCCAAATATGTATTATTTTTTGGGTATTTTTGTTTAAATTAAAGAGGAAATAAAATTTGGTTATTCAACATGAATAACGAAAACATATCTTATCAATATCCTTATCCATATCCGAGTCATCCAAATACAAATTATCGGCAATATCCCGTATCTCAAAGTAATAATCAGAATCAACAAATAAATATTCAAGGAAATACACAGATGCAAATGAATCAAAACACACATATGAATCAGGGTTTAGGGATAGGAACCGGAGTCACAACCTCGATAACAACTCCAGGGTTAGGGGCTTCAGGGGTTGGAAGTTCAGGGGTAGGGGGTTCTTCATTAACAAGTGATCAGTTAAGCCCTGTAATAAATCAACAACCACAAATGAATCTAAGTACTAGTCCAAGTCAGCAGGGTCAGTTACTGGTTCAGCTACAAAATCAAATACCTCAAAATCCTATACAACCACATATAACCCCTGGAATATCGACTATAGGGAGTCTAGCAACTAATCAAAGTCCTACTAATCAAAACTCCCAGATAAACCAAGGATATTATCAATATAATTATGAACTACCACCTATTGTGGCGAATGATTGGGACTATATGATAGAGTCAAACCCCTTAAATTACAAAACCACACAATACCCTTCCCTACCAATACCTAATCAACAAGTAAATCCCATGGGTATGACCTATGGGTATCAAACTTCCATACCATCAATGAACATGGGTGTGTCGAACAGTATATCGAACGCAACCGGTTTGTCGACTTCATTACCTGGACCACCACAAATATCGATACCTAATCAATCAGGCGAGAGGAAGAAACGAAGGAATACTACAACAGTATCAAATATGACACCTCAGACAGCTGCTAGGAATCGTTGTCCTATTTGTCAAAAACAGTTCAAAAGACCTTCATCTTTACAAACTCATATTTATAGTCATACAGGAGAAAAACTTTTTAAATGTCCATGGCAAGATTGTGGGAAGCTATTCTCCGTCAAAAGTAATATGACCAGACATTACAAGCTACATCAGAGAGATAATAATTAATGTATTTTACGAATTCTCTTATTCTTCAGAAGTTTTCACAAACTTCCATAATTTCACGTGAGTCGGGATTATATATGTGTGAGATTTGGTGCGATTTTCTATAATGAGACCAACTTTGATAAAGCTCTTCAAACCTCCATTTGTTCCATTGGTAGCTAACAGCTTCACTGAAGCTATTGGTAACACTCCTTTGATCAGATTGAAGGTATCGGATAAAATTGGAAGAAATGTATATGCCAAAGCAGAGTTCATGAACCCTGGAGGATCAATCAAAGATCGTGCAGCTAAATATGTCATCGAAGATGCTGAAAGAAAAGGGTTACAACCAGGTGGTACTATTATAGAAGGTACTGCTGGTAATACTGGTATTGGTTTGGCTCATGTATGTAGACTGAAAGGTTATAAATGTGTAATTTATATGCCTAACACCCAAGCTAAATCAAAAATGGATACCTTGAGATTACTTGGTGCTGAAGTTCATCCTGTTCCTGCTGTAGCTTATGACAACCCTGAAAACTATAATCATAAAGCCAAAAGACATGCAGAATCTTTGGAAAATGCTGTTTGGACCAACCAATTCGATAATATTGCTAACAGACAATCTCATATTGAAACCACAGGTCCTGAAATTTGGGCTCAATTGAACGGTAAAGTTGCTGGATTTACCTGTTCTACAGGAACTGGTGGTACTTTTGCTGGTATCACTCGTTATTTGAAAACCATTTCCAATAATGAAACCAAATGTGTTTTAGCTGACCCTCCAGGTTCTGTTGTACATTCATATATTCAATCTAAAGGTAAGGATATTGTTCGTGGGGGTTCATCTTTCACAGAAGGTATTGGACAAGGTAGAATCACTGAAAATTTAAAACCAGACTTGGAATTAATCGATGATTCTTATAAAATTCCAGATGAAGAATCAATTGAAATGTTATATAGATTGTTGGATGAAGAAGGAATTTATGTTGGAGGTACTTCCGCTTTGAATGTTGTTGCAGCCATCAAACTTGCCGAATCTTTACCTGAAGGATCCAATGTAGTCACAATTTTGGCCGATTCTTGTCATAAATATAGTGATAGAATTTTCTCCAAGAAATGGTTAGAATCCAAAGGATTGTTACAAGCTATTCCTGAACACTTATTAAAATATGCTCTGTTAGAGTAGTTAAGTAAATACATATTTATGGTCATCAACTTTTACACCCATTGACTTCTCAAGTCTATAAATCTTCAGGATTTCAATCAATTTTATTAAGAAATCCACCAATACAAAACTGTCTTTCTCCCTGATCAACAGAAATTCGAATTTGACCTTACCTTTTTTTCGGCACTTATTCTTTTAATTTAGTTGATGTATATTTATCTTCATGTAATCGTGAAAATGTAAAAACCACAAAAAGAGTAAGTCGTATAAAAAAATTTAATACTTTCGTAAAAATCGGGAAAAAATCAACAGCATCTTGGATTCGATAGGAGATTCTGGGACAGTCATCCGTTCACTGTTTTATGACTAACTTATAGTAAATTTAGTGACTCAAAATGAGGGGGGGTAATTAGGTGCTAAAAAATTCGTCTACTCGCAGTAAAAAGTCATCAACTATCTAAAGACCTAGTGGCAATCGGTGCGCGCTAGTGCTGTTAAACAGTGAGAGATCTGAGAAAAAAATTTTCATGGAACAACAAATCACCCAAGCAGTGGAAATTGCCTTAAATAATTCCAATAAAGAATTACACGATCAGGCTATTGGTTACATTAATACTATCAAACAAACTAAAGAGGGTTATGAATCATGTTTAAATCTTTTGACCACAAAAGTATCTGAAGAGCTCAGATTTTTCATTTTTCAGGTTATTGAAGAAAATCTTCAAAATTTAAGTGACCAAGAGATCTTTACTTTGAATGAAATATTAAATAACTATTATTTGGAGATAATCAAGTCATCCAGTTATTTGAAAAACAAATATTGTGAAATCTTATCTAAAATATTCTGTCAGGTATATTTGTCTCAAGATGATTTCTTAACCAAATGGTTAGTCAAGTTGGATGGAGCTGATGAGGACTTGATCGATATTTATTTGAGATTAATGATCTCTATCCATGAAGAAATTGCAGACAAATTGATCAACCGAGATAATTTCATCAACGAAAGAAATACTTATCTTAAAGACAAGATCCGATCAAATGACATGAATCTTTTAATCAAAAGTTGGTCCAACATCATTTTGAAGTACAAGGATAACCAAGAGAATGAAAAACAAAAGAATAATTTGAACAATGCTTTGATCATTGTAGGAAATTATGTTCAATGGATGGAAATATCACTTTTCATTGAAAACGATATGATCAATTCCCTTACTCTGTTAGTCAATAAAGAAAACAGTCAAAGTTGTATCACAATTATTGAAATAATCTCCAAGAAAATGAACAGCGATAAGAAATTCCAATTACTTAGATTATTGGATTTATCGTCGTTTAAACCTTCAGATGATATCTTTTTTCTTGAAAATTTCGCTAAACTTATCAATACCATAGGGTTTGAAATTTGTATCATTATGGAAAATACCAGCAATGTCATGGAATACGTTTATTATTTAAATACTTTGTGGCCATTAATTTTAGAATATTTAGCCAACGAGTATGATGAGATTTCCGTTCAAACTTTCCCATTCATACAATCTTTTCTTACTTTATGTAAAAAGAATAATGCTTTAGTTAATGAGAACTTATTAAAGAATCTTTTGATGGCTTTAATATTAAAAATGAAATTCGAAGATGATATCAAATTTACTGATGATGATCTTATCGAGGAATTCAATGAATTTAGAACCAAATTGAAATTTTTCCAAGATTTGATTGCTTCCATTGTTCCTGAAGTGTACTTTACCATTGTTCCTAGTATTATTCATTACTGTTTGATGAAAGATTTTGGACAATTTAGTGATACCGAGGAAATCAGAACATTAACCTCAAAATTACTGGGTGGTTGGGAAGTTTTTGAATTGGGTTTGTATGAGTTCAACAATTTGTTTGATTCCAAAGAGACCAAAGCTTCTAAAGACGAAATTTTAAGTAATATCAACTTGAAACTTATCAATTTACCATTGAAATTCTTCGAAAATGAATTGATCCAAATCAATTTATTCGAGATCTTAGTCAAGAATTACAAATCACTCGACGTCAGTTTGAAAGAGAATCATGATATGATCTACAAATACTTTGAGTTATTCGAAGTGATTGGTTTGAATAATCCTATTGAAAAAATCAAATTTAGATGTTGGTATCAATTCCTTAAATTCATTAAACTCATAAAACCAGGTTTGATCAGTGACAACATCATTATAGAAAATCTTTTCAAATCACTTATCACCAACAATTTATTGACCATTAATATAGCTAATTTGAATATCAACTCCACTGTTAACGTGGACAACGTTGATGATAATATCGAGGAAAACGATTCTTACTTCCAAAATCAATTGTACATTTTCGAAGCCATTGGATTATTGATTTCCATCTCAAACATTGCTGATGATTTCAAAGTTAAACTTATTGATCTCGTTTTGAGTCCAGTTTTCAAAAACCTCGAAGATTTTATCAAAATCAAACAAACTAATCCATTATTTAATCTCAAACCATTACCTTTGAATGTCGAAATCAATTCTTTAATCATTCAATGTCATCACAATCTCATTCTAATTGGAACGTTCATCAAAGGATTCAATGAAAATTCCGTATCCAAAGAAATTATCGACAAGTTCCATCAATGTAGTAAGATCATACTCATCACCATGGAAAATTTCAAGAATTTCAGAATTATCAGAGAAAGTTCTAGATTTTCATTTGCTAGAATTATTCCTTTACTCAATGATTTAATCATTAATGAATTGAATAAATTAATATCAATTTATCTTTCCAATGAGTTGAATTTGATTGAATTTACAGACTTCATGGCATTCATCAATCAAATCATTCACAATTACAACAACGAAAATATCTATAACATGTTGAATTCACTCATCACTCCTTTGGTTGATAAAATCTTCATTTTTTTGACGGAAAACTTCGATTCTCCTGATGTTAATTTGTTAGAAAAGATGTTCCTTAATTTCTTATCCACTATTGTTATTAACCACAAAACTAGTATTTTAGTTACTGAGTCAAACAAAGTTATTTTGCCTCAAATATTTGACAAAATCTTTGCTAATTGTTATAAAGATTTTGATGATTTAACAATCAATAAGTTGTCCATCACTCAATTGATCAATTTCTTAAGTATCTTCAAAGATGATAAAATAGTGGATGCTAAAGATATTTTCAATTCCAATGCATCAGTAGAAGGGATCAATGATTATCTTTATAAAAATTGTATCAATTTGTCATTTGAATTACCCTTCAAATTCACCAATAAACTCGTTATCAATGAGATTTCTGTCTTGCTTAAAACAATGTCCAAGAATGAAAGTTTAGTGGGAGTTTTGGATGGTTATTTGACTGGTAAAATCAACAATGATTTGAAATCTGAGTTCATTGGAAATTTGATAAAATTAGACCAAAAGGATTTCAAAGCTTATTTCAATCAATTTGTGTTGAATATGAAGCAGAGCAGTTAAAGTGACTTACGAATCATAGAGAGAGTCATAAAAAATCAGAAAATACGAAAAGCCTTCTGTTTAGTAGGCTTTTTAGCTGGGTTCCCTATTTATAAATTCCACAGCTATACCGTTGCATCATACCATGTATATTAGCATTAGCATTACAATACTGTAAATATATTTATTGTACTCGCAAAATTTTTGCAGTTTACTTTTTGCAGTTTACCATTTGCAGTTTTCTCCCCCACCCCGTACTACTCTTAGACCAATATTATTAGAATGCTAGTGCGAAAGCTTCGCACCATATTGGTGGTAAATAAATCTCAAAAAAATTCGCATCTCATCTCATCATGGATCCTATAGAAATACCACCTAAAGATGAAGAAGAATTGTTATTAGAAAAGTTAGTTTTCGGAGATATAGAGAATTTCGAAATCAACTTGAAACAAACTGAAAATTTCTTCGATTCTTCCGACGAATACGAAAGCGCAGACGAAAGTGAAGACCAAAGTGAAGATGAATTTTTCATCGATGATGATGGTGATGATATGGAAGTTGACGAAGAAGCTGATTCTGCTTCTGATTCCGATTCAGAAAATGCATGGAGTGATAGTGAAGATGAAAATGTCACTGTTGCTTTAAGCTCTTCTAATAAATTGAAAAAATTAAGAGCTTTTGAAAACGATAATGAAGTTAATGGTAAGAGTTATATAAATCGATTGAGATCTCAGTTTGAAAAAATCTATCCCAAACCAGCTTGGGTAGAGAAACTCACAGAAGAAACAGAAGAACAGGAGCAAGATGAAGACGAAGAAGATTATGATGATGATGAACAAGATGATGAAATCAAACATGATAGTAACTCCATATTGAAAATTCTCAAAACTACTGACAAATTCATAATAACTAAACAGTTGAAGTTGATATCTCCTCACAAATTGTCCATATCACGTTTGAAAGATGCCAATCAAAGCAGAAGAGCCAAAGGAGGAATTCAAAGTATGTGTTTTCATCCTACCAGTCCTTTATTATTAACTGGGGGTTTTGATAAGACCGCAAGAGTGTATTATATTGATGGTAATCACAATGAATTGGTAACTTCATTGTTTGTAAGGAATTGTCCTATCTATTCATGTTCCTTCTCCACCGTCAACAATAAGAACTTGATTTTCGTCAGTGGAAGAAGAAAGTTCATGAACAAATGGGATCTTGATTCTGATGAAATTGAAAAAATCTCCAGAATGTATGGTTATGAAAAATTCCAAAAATCTATGGAATCGCTTAAAATATCCAAATCAGGTAAATATCTTGGTTTGATGGGTAGCTCAGGTTACTGTAACATCTTGAATGGTTTGACCGGTCAATTCATGATGAATTTCAAGATCGAAGGGACCATAATAGACTTTGATTTCTCTTCCAATGAAAGAGAACTCATCATTGTCAACACCAATGGAGAAGTATGGGAGTTCCAATTAAGTGATAATCAATTAACCTCCAACAACAAACCTACCAAAAGATGGAGCGATGAAAGTGGTATTGGAATCACCAAGATCAAATTAGGAGGAAAGAACAGTAAATATTTGGCTATAGGTACCAATAATGGTATCGTTAACTTGTACGATAGATCCAAAGACGAAGCCAATCCTAAACCTTTCAAAGTAATAGATAATTTGATCACCACAATTTCCACCTTACAATTCAGTCCTGATGGTCAATTATTAGTGGTGGCATCAAGAGGTAAAAGGGACGCTTTAAAAATTGTTCATTTACCTTCAGGTTCTGTGTATTCTAACTGGCCCACTTCTGGTACTCCATTAGGTAAAGTTTTATCAGTTGCATTTTCTCCTAACAACAAAATGTTAGCCGTTGGAAATGATGCTGGTAAAGTAACATTATGGAGATTAAATCATTATTAATGCATGAATAGTTAATCATAATTCTCTACCACCAAGAGTACCATTACTCAGTAAATTTTCATTCTTCGCACCATCCCTCGCTAGTCACCCTTATAATTTATCAAATCCGCGAAATCATCAGATTCTCAAAACTAACGATGCCTGTTGTTGGAATACCGTATGTACATTCAACTTCCTGATGTTCGAATACTTTTGTGATTAAACTTTATGAACATGGAAAATATAGTAAGAGACAAATACTAACCTTTTGTAGAAAAAGTCACAGTAAATACCGTAATCAAAAGACATTCGAAATAACTCCTGCTTTGTACAGAGTTAGATCCCAATACTTCAACCGTAATCTTATCGGATTCTTTGCCGTTACAGCTATCCCATTAGGAGTTTATTTATACACATGGAAAATGTTGACTACCGATGATTTATCAGATATTCCAATTCCTCCAATCTCCGACGAAGAATTATCCAAGTTGAAGAAAGAGTACTCTTCTAAAAAGTAGGAAGATATAAAGGGAAAGGGTACGCCGTGTACGTAGTAAATAGTAGTATTAATGTATATAGATGCTAATTGGAAATATCTCTTAATGGATATCCTCTATGATTGTCACTGTCGCTATCACTGAGATTTTCGTCTACAGGGTAAGGACTATCGACGGTTATGGAGCCTTTAGGACTCACTGGGTATTCTGGGTCTTTTTTAGGACTTACAGGATACTTGAGGGGACTTATAGGATACTCTGGATCTGCCTGGGGACTAAAATCGAAGTCAGTATCTCTACTGGGGCTAACAGGATACGATGGCTCTTTTTTGGAGCTCACAGAAATTCTGCCGGGACTCAAAGGATACGTCATGTCTTTCTGCGGACTTTCTACGATTTTTTTAGGACTCAAAGGATACTCAGGAGATCTTCGAGGACTGATTGGGGATTCAGACTCCGACAAAGGACTCACAGGCTGTCCAATGGGGCGTATAGGTTCTGTTTGACTCCTGTCTTTTTTGAAAACAGACACGCCTCTAACAGGATATGGAGCCTCATTCAATGAAGAAGCCGAAGGGTTCTCGAGGTTCATCAAGCTGCTAGGTTTTTTTCTTCCTTGTTTTGGTTGATTAAACCCTCCATCAGGTATGCTTGTGTTTCTTAAGGCTCTCTCTGGTTGAATAGGTTCTTGCTCACGGTAACTTTGGTTCCATTGATCAGCAAAAGTCTCTTGGGAATGGTTCACTGGGGTACGAGATACGAAATCTAATGAATCCGACCTGGGAGGAAACTCATCCGAGCTTCTGTCTTGACCCAGCATTAATGGTAGATGCAGTTGAGTGTCGAATGGGTTTTGAACAGAATTAATCGATCCAAAAGAATGCTTATAAGGGTTGTTTGGTCGTGACAGGGGAGCAAAAGATTTAGGAGGTCTGCTCAAACCCTCACGCTGATGAGCTTCAAAAGGATTATCTCCAATCATTGATCCTCCAAGTTGTTCTTGCGAATCTCTAAATGGATCCCTCGACTCTGACAAATCTTTCAAGTTATATGAATGGTTGAATAGTTTCTGATTATCGTTATGGAACAGGGCTTTGTACTCAAAATCATTGTCCAAAGTGGTGATTTCATCATTCAATAATGGATTTTCTTTAATTTCATTGATGTTCAAGATTCCTCTTTCTAACAATTCATCCTTAGGTTTATGATTTTTTAACACCAAATATCTCACTTTATCATTAACTATCTTACAGCAGTACCTCTTCAATGACTTGAAACCCTTACCACGAAGCTTATAAACTACGGGCAAATAGAATAACATACCCAAGACGAATTTGAAGAAGAAAATAGCGAAGATAGCCACCGAAAGACACATAAATGACAAAATGATTGATAATCGAAGATTCAGCTCAGCAATTTTTTTTATGTTGGCAATGATATCATTGGAAAGGTCTCCATCTGTGGCGTAGTATCTCAAAGTTAAGATATTGATAACTTGTCTCGGAGCATCGGCCACTAGTATTTGAAGGGCATTATCCAACTCGTTATAACAAAGGAAACAAGACCAATCAAAGAACGTGTCTTGTTCAATCTTACTGAACAAACAATGAAAGTTGTATGATTTGACGGTATAAAGAATCTTTGCAATGTTATTAACGTAAGCCAAGGCAATGTTTCTGGTTCTATAAGTATGTATTGCCCACAACCAATGATAAAACAAAAGAACGAATTGGAATATAATACATCCTGTGAAGATCCATTTAGCAATGGAGTAAGCATATGGTTGATAATCATCTGTAGACCATTTGTGGAACACTAAAATATTCAAACATGTATAAATATCAACTCCTAACAAGATCCATGAAAGGAAGATCAATATCCAACACCAAATGTAACCGAAAACTGTGGACCAATTCGTGTTGTGGAATTTGTCCACATCTATCAAGTCGAACGTGGAATGATCAAGCTTATACTTGTTGATTTCCCTATTGGCATTCAACAATCCCTTCTCTTCCATGATGTGGTGAAATCAGTTCGCAAAAAATCTGATACGGATCGAGAAACGTAAATCCTGAGATGCAGAAAATCTGAAACAAATCTGAAACGCGAATGGTGTGAGAAGATGAAACAAATAGATGAAATTACAATTTGAATCAAGAGGTGAAACAAGAAATGAAACCTGATTCTGAAACAAGATCATGTGATCTAAGCTGAAACAAAACTCGAAGAATATGTTGTAGACAGCTTCCTGAAACGATTTCAATGTAACATACAAAGCCTGACAAAATATGAAACTAAAGTATGAAACAAAAATATGAAACTAAAGTATGAAACAAAAATATGAAGCAAAAATATGAAACTTATTCCAGCGTGTCTTCAAACAAATAGAGATGAGAAAAATGCTGTAATGAAAAATGGAGCATAAAAATGAAACATGTTCAAAAACTTGTGAGACTGACCACTACTAGTACATTAAACTATAAACTTTAAGCCGAAAACTTGGCCAACAACTTTTCAGCCTCTTCTTTACTATCTTCTATCTCACTCAATTGCTTTAAAACATCAAGACATGCTTCCTTCACAGGGGGTCTGAACATCAAAAGATACTGTATAGACAAGAAACCCAATTTACTTCTGACAGGATCAACACATAAAGATTTGATCTGTCCCACTAATTGAGGCGATAACACTGGCAAATCACTCAACAATCTGATGAAGATTTTACGGTCATTAGCTTCCAAAAAGGGAATGATAGAAGTCAAGATTTTAGTAGACCACTTATCATAGATTGGAGTTGGAATATCGAGTTTTTCGAATTCTTCATTGATCTTATAATCCAAATCGGTTATGTTTCCAGATTCGTACTCTTTCATATATTTCAATTTGATTTCGTTTTTCGTTTTCAATTCATTATAAACAGTCTCACTGTACCATTCTTCGTTCAACCATTCAATAATCAAATCAATTCTAGCATGGATATTTTCCAAGAAAAAGTCCATCAAAGCATTCCTTATCAAATCGCTCAATTCGGAATTTTTATCGTTATCTATGGAATGATCATTGGAATCTATGGTTCTCATACCTCTGGTTGCCAACCTAGTTAAGATTACTAACCATGATTTCTTCTCCCAATGTTTTATAGCAATCTTTGTGAGTTCTTTGTTAATACCTTCTTCTTGTTTTGCTTCTTCAACTTCTTTAATATTTGTTTCAGATAACTTGAAAAAATTTCTGATGATCATATTGATTTGTTCTCTTTTCTCTTGGAATGATAACTCTTTTGGTGGTGGTAAATTATAAACCGATTTTGTGTCATAATTGGTCACACCATCGTCCTCATCGTCATCTTCATCATCCATACCTAGTTTGATACGTTTATTCTTTAATTCTTCTTGATTTTCTAAAGCATATTTATACCTTTCACTGACGATGTCAAGAGCTTTATTTAATCTTTTGCCTTCAACTTTTCTCATGGCTGTCATGATCATAGTGACCAATACTTGTGGAGGTAAAGTTGACAAATCAAAGTTCAATTGATTAGATTCATCGTTTAAAGAATACAAATCCTTGTATTCCAAAGATTTGACTTTCTTCGAAAAGTTGGCGAAACCAGTGAACTTAACTTTCTTGATATTTTCATCAAGCGGTGAAGGGTCGACAATATTTTTACGTCTGATTTCATCACCTCTTTCAATTAATACCTGCACTTTCTTGTTCATACTCGATTGGAAATCTCCAGGGATTAATTTGAATTTTTGTAAATGGATGAGGAAGATTCTGATTATTCTATCAACATATTTCCTACTCAATTTGAATTCTTCTATAGTTTGATAATTGGATTGAAGTTTCTCATGGGTTTCAAAATTTTCGATTACTGTTAAGATTTTGGTGACAAATTGGTCTTTTCTTTTCATTAAAAATGATAATTGGATAATTACAGGATTGATTAAAGGTGGAACCAACACATCGTTTTTGAAAATGTCTAATAAGTTATTCAATAAACTTGTAGCTTCGGCCTGAATTGCATCTCTTTTGATTAAAGAATGATTTATGTTGACCATTCTACAATTGAAAGAATTGACATTCGAATTAGAGTATGTTTGATAGTCAATGACCACTATTATGAATTTAATGAGTTCAATTTTACTCAAAAGATTTCTAAATCTATCTTTTTCTTCATCATCACTATCTTTTAATGGCCAAGTACCATTGAATTTACTAGTTAAACTCATTTTCAACTTATTTAAATTGGCCCAAACATCTTCACAACCATCATTTTCAGCTACAAATTGGAAAACTAATTTGAAAATGGTTATAGCAATATCGATGACATGTTTAAAGATCTTTAAATCTTCAACATTGGATAAATAGATTAATGATTCCATGGTGTCGATAGCTAAATCAACTTTATCACTATATTTCAATGTGTCTGATTCAAAGACGTCCTTAAGGAAAGTAGAACACCAGTATTTGATTAAAATATCATCATTGGTGACAAAATTCAATACTTGTCTAACAACTTGAGGAAAAAGTGATGGATCATTGAAACCAGCCTCTCTAGCCTGTTCTAGACCATTCAAAATATCTTTGGTGGTGAATGACATGGTTTATTATGAAAAAAAATGGAGTCAGAAAGATTTATTCGAGGGTCTTAATGTATTTGATGAACTCTATCTTCTGTACGATGTCTCGAATATTACAAATAATACACTACTAATTAGATTATCAAAATTGACTCAACAGTCTTCTATGAACAGTTCTTTATGACTCTAATTACTCGTTTACCCAATTCTCTGATTGATTTAACGATACAACGGTTTTTTGTTTTGAAGTGTGGGTCAAGGTAGTCTTCTCAAGTCAACGCTGGAAAATTCGCGATCCAACATTAGATGGTACAATCGCTAGGGAACAATAACAATACCCATGATGAGGTTGTAGGGACTTCCAATGGGTCTGGAAATCCCCTGGATACCACACCAAGTGTATTTAAGGTTCTTGATGATAATATGTATCAAGATGAGTATGGGGATAGTGGAGATTTCCCATTTCTTCGCGAGAGAAAGTATGGTGATTCCATTAAATCACGATCCAATTACCAAACCATGACTCAAATTAACCTTTCAGGACCTCCAGATCTTTTGCATGTGGGTAAGTATTGTGGTATAACAAGCTCAGCCTACGAGGATGATTTCTTGGGTGAGATCGATAAGCATGAAGATGGTTACATAGGTACTTATCATTATGTTAATGGAGTTTACCACGATTGTTATTACTCAATAGAGAAGTACATCTTCGATGTCATGGGAATCAAAATCAAAAACAATGATTATTACTGGGATAGTGTCAATAAGAAGGAGACCGTGGTGACTTATTGTTCTTACAACATTTTCACCAAGAGTGACTTGAGAATCAAATACGTTTTAACCCCCAATAATAAGAAGACCATCTCCATAGATAAAACGTTTCAAATCTTGCCGAGTGATTCCAATGGCAGGAAGGTTCAGGCTTCAATAGGTAAGTTGAATGATTTCAATTGGGATGATATTAATGTTTCTTCGATTATAAGATCATTTCAAATGGATGAACCGTCCAAACAATTACCAGGACTGATCAACTTCTCCAAATTAGTCGACAGTAAATCAAGGATCATAAACTGTCTTCAATTACTTGTGAAATACCTTTCCAAAGGGTACCTCACCAATTATGATGAAAGTTATGGATTAGTGACAGGGTGCCAAAACAATAATAACTTGAAAACCAACCATTTCAGAAATAACCTTACTGATACAATAATCAGAATCTGTGACTTGGATTATAATGGGAACCTTACCAAGTACACAATAGAGCTTTTGGATAATTTGAAAGATGATTGGACTTGGCTCAAACTCAGACTATTGAAGAATGCAAATGGATATAACAGTTCTGTAGAATTTGTGAACACTATCCATAGCTACTTCAAAAACAACGATATTTATACCACCCATTCATGCTTGATCTTACTCGAGCAAATCAAATTCTTGATATCCAAACAAGATTATACCAATGCTGTAAAGTTGAGTGAAACCACCATCAAGATCATGCCATTAGATTTTGAATGTTGGTATTATCTTATTTTGAGTTATACATTGGTGGACGATTATGAGAATGCTTTCATTTCTCTTAATTCTTTACCAATTACCATTAATCAAAACTTAGAGGTTGAAGTGGTTTCCGGTATTGAAGACACCTTTTCGACCAACTTTTTACAGAAAGAGATGAGCGAAAAGACCTTCATGAAATACTTCCCTCCACCAAATTCATTATCCCAACATTCGTTACCTTCAATTTCCAAACAGTCCACTGGAGAGATTAAAAAAATCTGGAAAGATGTGTTCATATTCAATCCTCTCAGTAGACATCCAATCATGGGGAACAAATTTTATCAAACCCCTATCATTTGTAAATCAGTTCAAGAAGTTTCATCCATCGATGGTAATTTGAGACGACTCACCGATGTTAATACCCTCAAGCTCAAATTATCGGGCCATTCTGCTAACTCCACTTCCAGTTCCATGCTTGATTTCACCAAAAAATCTACCTGGGGGAAAGCATACAATATTTTATCATACATCATAGCCAAGATAGGATGGGAGGAAGTAATGCATATTAAAGTCAAGTTGTTCCATACTTCATCTAAAAAGATATCTGCCGTCAATAACGATAAAAACCAACTCATCTTCATAAACCCATGGTTGGAACAATTATTTCTTATAATCTATGAGGATTTGAAGACTTTGATGGTGATAACAGACGCCACCAAGCTACAAAACCATAGTATTCTCCAATGGGAATTATTAGGAATACTTGGATGGAATGTTAAGTATAATTTGAAATTCACTATCTCATCATTGATCACATCATTCATTGGAGACTCAAGTAATTACAAAGATATCCACTATTTCAACTCCGTTCAGATCCTCATCATCTATGATGAGTTCATCCTTGGAGAAGTTGATAATTCTCAAATCGATAATCTTAATGATGATTACATGAAAAGTTATTACTTGAACAAATTGATCTTGAAGGATAACATGGTTTTCAACACATTCTTGAACTCAATTACTAAGGATTACTTGACTATAGATTTGATCCTTATGATTTTGATCAAGTTAATCAGTTGGAACTTGAGATGGTACCAATTCCTCCCCAGTTATTTAGTACAAAAGATCCTTAACAAGTTGATTATCATACATTCTTCGGAGTTCATCCTCAGTAAGATGAGAATCATCTTCAACGAAAACAAGAGTGGTAACGACGGGTGGTTTAAGAAGGGAGAACAAAAAATGTTCGAAGGAGATGATTCAATAATAGAGTATTTCGAAAAGTTATTTGCATGGATTGAAGGAGTCGCCATAAGAGATTGATTCCGATTTGCATCAATAGAAATATATTAATTTTTCACTATATGGAAGGACCTCTTCTTCGGAAGGACTTCTTCTATGGAAGGGCTTATTCCCTACTCATTCTTCTTTTCGTCTTTCTTTTCACCTTTGGCTTTCAACTTTCCTAAGGCTTTCTTTCTTTGTCTTAATAAATGAGTATATAAATGAACCAAAGCTGGAATATAGATCACCAAGTTAGCCCAAATGAAATAGTAGTAATATTCACTTACAGCTTTACCTACATCTAAAGATAAGTACATAATGATCATTTCTGAACTGACACCTAATGGATATAACACCAAGAAAGCAGAATATCTCAACCATACTAACCAATCAGGAGTTTCACCTTTCAAAGTAGTGGTATGGAAACTATACTTAATGATCTCACTCAAAGACCAAGCAATGGAAACAGTGATGTAACTCCAATGAGAATTAGCGGGAGATTCAGGTAAGAATTGCCAAATTCCCCAAACAACCAATAATCTTGAGTAGACTTGCATCAAGGTTGTAAAGAAGGAAGCTCTGACGATTCCAAATAATGCATTGAAAACCTCAACTAAAGCACAAGTTTGAATGATTGTAGTGACGAAGTTAGTTTTCTCGAACAAGTAAGGTTGGCCAATCAAAGTACCGAGGAATAAGGTGTTGAATAATACAATTGACCATAAGGAAGCTGATACTGAGTTATAGGCAATGAGCCATTTCTGTGGATGAGCCATGTTGGGTTAAGATGGAGTTTTCGCGTCCAACAAAGTTAGATGGTTAATGGGCTAGGGATGGCCCTAGAGCGATGGAGCGATAGAGCGATCTTGGGGGACGCGGGAAACAGAAATCTCTATATTACTTAGTCTTATGGGATAACATTTTTCTTCTTTGTTTTAACATGTAACTGTACAATATATACATCCCTGGGATGTACATCCCAAGACCTAAGGTAAAGAAATAGTAATGGAACCAATTGTCTATGTAAGCCAAACTTTTATAGACTACCACTGGTTCTGTGACCAAACCTAAAGGATAAAGAACTAAGAAAGCTGAATATCTTAACCAATTCAACCAACCTGGAACTTGAAATCCCCCAATCTTCAATAAATAATAAGGATATCTAATCAATTCTACCACAGACCAAGCCACCAATAAGCCCATGAATGCTGGGGAATAATTTCCTGATGATAATGGAACTAAGTAACAAACTCCAATGCAAATAACATCTCGGGCAAAGAATTGAAGGAGAACCACGGAGACTGGAGATTTGGTCAATCCTGTCAAGGAATGAAGGATCTCACAAATGGTGTTCATCACTTGAGTTATCACAAGAAGTTTATGAGGGAAGTCTGTGAACTCATGGGAAAGATAATATGAATCAAATGTTCCTGGAAATAACACAGCAACTATATCCTTAAGGTTCGTCACGAAGATGACAGCCCAAAGGACTGTTGATACTAAATTGTAAGTGATCAAGTACATGTGCGGGAGTTGAACTTTGGGTTCGCGGGACATCTTCATGAGACAGGGTGAAGGTTATGCGAGGTCATTGAGTGGACTGTTCGTCTCCGATAAGGGATGGTTAGAAGAATAAACGGAAGAAGATAGGTGAAGACTTTCATATGCTATCATCGCGCATTGGCTGCAAAAAGTAGTTGATAGACGGAAGGTACAGCGACTCAAGATTCTATGCTCCTAATGCCTATAAAACCAGCAGACAGCAAGCATTCGATGATATGAATACAATTGAGGATCTTTTGCATTTTATAGACTTCTTTGATCTAGACAGCACAGCTCAACTAGAACCCGAGGTTCAATTCACTGAGGAATTATCACCCTTTTCAGAAACATTCTACCTTGATGATACCCCAGTACCGTTAGATTCTCAACAAAGAGTACAAAGATCTCACAGGTACAGAACAAGAGAGGATCCTTACAGGGACGAGATATTATTACGCACACCTCCGGGACTCCCGCAATCATCCTTAACTCCATTACAACATGCTCTTATTGAAGCATTATGGGGCCCCCAAGGTTTCAGAAGAGTATTCTGAGAGTATTTTAAAATACCATCTATTCAAACGTAATACATATGCCCGCTCTATTACTTATATTTCTTTAAAATATTGTCTAAACCAAACTCATCATTAGCAATCATGTTCTGTTCCCAATCTACAATCAATGGAGCTTTGAAAACTTCGGAACTTTCGAATTCTTTGGAATTTAAAGCTTCTTCGAATGCTTGATAAATCATAAGGTATTCGGCTTCACTGAACATTTTCAAACCGTTAGAACTCAATCTTCCAATTACAGCTGGTGCCTTGACAGTGACTCTATCTTTACCTTCAGGACCAGCGGTTTTACCTGAGATGAATGGGAAACAGTTTTTCAAAACATTCTTGGAATAAGTGTCATTTAAACATCTATGAGTGATATGAACATATTGATCATAAGTTGGTAAAGTACTATCCATTCTATCAATAATGAATTTCTCAGTATCCATGTTGAACTTACCATCAGCTTGAGTTAAGATCTTTAATAAATCAATCGATGGAGTTAATCTCTTGTTGTGGAAGATGGAAATAACACCACCAGTGTTTTGTAATGTTTTGAACATGAAGTAAGGGATTTGGCCAAAAATTGAAAGGTGCGAAATCTGGGGTCATGTCCGGTGAATAATGTCCGGGAGATAAGGCATATTCTTCAGTACTATTGAGCCATGGAAGAAGAAAAACCATAAACTCATCAGTTGATCGGTTTATAGCTATTTGGCACAAAGTTTGACTAATATCAATTGACATAAAAGATGTCACATCACGTGATATATCCTTCAAATTCGCATTTCGCAGCCTTGCAATTATTCATACTTTATCTATGTGTAGATTTATGATATTCAAAGGCAAAGAGCCTATGCTTCTAGAAGATTTACTTACTAAACCTGCTCATTCAATCATTAATCAATCGTTCGATTCCCGTCTAAGACTTGATATGAGAAATCCTGTTAATGGAGATGGTTTTGGTGTGGGATATTATTCCTCCAACAAACCCTGTATCTTTAAGGCCATTACTCCGGCTTGGAATAATGTCAATCTTAATAATCTTTCACAATGTACCAAGTCAAATCTTGTATTTGGTCATGTAAGAGCTTCCACACAAGGGGTTTTGGCCGAAACTAACTGTCATCCATTTTTCTATGGAAAGATAATGTTCATGCATAATGGAGGAATACTGAAATTTGAAAGAATCAAGAAGAAATTGATTAATCATATCGAGGATAAGTTTTTCTTGATAATACAGGGATCCACAGATTCAGAGTGTTGTTTTGCATTATTTTTAGATACTCTTTATAAGATGAATTATGATCCTGAAGATACCACCGTTACTTTTACCCATCAAATTTTATACAAAGCATTATTAAAGACCATTGGTTTGATCAAAGACTGGCAAAGAGAAGTCACAGATGAACCATCATTACTTAATTTTGCCATCACTGATGGTGATAATGTGGTGGTTTCCAGATATATTACATCCAGAGTCGATGAAGCAGCATCATTACATTTCTCATCAGGATCCAAGTTCTATGAATACCAACCGGGATTATTCCGTATGGAAAGATTAGATCGTTCTCAAGATGTGATCATGATTGCTTCCGAACCTTTAACATTTGAGAGAAATGACTGGATGTCAGTTCCTACCAACACTATAATAGTGGTATCTAAATCAGGATCAGTACTAATGTATCCTATAATGGACGAATTCTACGGTAATGACGATAGATCTGTCGCTTTGGCATGGAGTAAGGGATTAATAGGTGGAGTCCCAAGACCCAATGAGTTAATGGCAGCTTAAACCGCATCGTAGAATATATTTTCATATATACAATATAATACATTCAACTTTTACTATTAGATCGAGTTAAAGTCTTTTCTTCTTCTTCTTCATCTTCATCACCTTCCTCTTCATCACTATCACTTAACTCTCCTTTTTCACTTATTAATGTACCATTTTCATCATACAAAGGGTTAAATTTCTTATAACTATTGCCATCATCATTAGGATCAATATAATCATTACGAGGTTCATCATCTTCATCACTACTGCTAATTTCTTCATCACTCTTATCAGGCAATTCAGGATTAACAAGTTCTTGAGTCATATAGTTTGAAAAATGATCATCATCTTCATCCTTCTTGTCTTCAAAAAGAAATCCAGATTTATAATCACTTTCTTCGATAACTTCTCCTGACAGTTCATCAAAAGTATTCAGGATATTATCATCTTCATCATCTTCATCATCTTCATCACCTCCTCCTAATATAGCATTATATTTTTCTCTAGTATCATACAAGATATTAGAAACATACTCTTCCCAAGCTTCTTCATTGATTTTTTCATCAATGACTTCACTCAAAGTATTAGTAGGATATGATTGAATGAATTTAACAACTTCTTCAGCTATCAAAGTTAAGTGTCCCATGTATCCTAATCTCAAACCATGGTTTTCCTTTTCGAAAACATCACATAATTTTTGACCTTTAATGATTTTGTTGGTGATATCACCACGATCAAATAAATCAATAGATAAGAATTTATTAAATCCAATATCCATGGATCCATTTAATACTTGTTGAACAATATCAAAAACAACGTTATGTAAGAAATTATTCCAAGGGAATTTGAAAAACATTTCTAAGATATTATTAATGATTTCTGTGTCATAAAGAGAGATTTTCCATTGATCTCCTAATACTGGATTAGCTCTAATTTCTTCTTCAGATAAATTAGCATTTTCATGAGGTTCATCATCATAATTATGCAAAACTGAATCATCTTTTAAATTGAAAGAATCAATAGTATCATTAAAATCATGATCTTTATCGAATTTTTCCTTATCTTCAGGTAAAATGATAACTTCGTTATATTTGAAGCTAATTGGATCATAAGCTTTCATTTTTTCTCTTAATTCGTTACGTTCTTTGACTACTTCAAATCCTTTATTATCATTCAATAATGCCATGTTGGAACAATGTAAAAGTTCAGCTATTAATTCACAAACTTTGAACCTTTCGAATCCTAATGGTTCAATTTGTCCTAAACTGGTAACTAATTTAGTAGGTGTAACAGAACTGGTACGGCCACTACTCAACATCAAATTAAATTTACCAATACGTTCACTGAAAACTTTTAAAAGATATCCTAAATAGATAGGATCTCTACCTGTTGGAGGATGTGATTCTAATGTAATATATAAGATAGGTAATATATCATAATCACTATTGTTTTTTCTGATTATTTCAATGATAATACCTACACCATTAGATAAAGCATAACCACCTTTTTCCATTATATCACATAATTTACTCATCATTTCATAAGAAACCAATTCTCTAGTTAATTCATTAGGTCCAATGGTTGAATTATCAGTGGTGGAATTAGCAGATATAGTGATTAATGCTTTTAAACAATCAGCAGCTGCAGTTTGTTCTACCATAGCTGAGTCACCTTCTTTAGGATTAAGACTTTCTATTAATTTCGGTATTAATTGTTGATTTTGGAAGAAATCAATTATTCCAGTACTATTATCAGGTTTATCAGTACTGATCAATTTCAAAAGAAAATCTGTTAATGGATGATTAGATAAATGGTTAACGAACTTATCAACTAAATTGCTTTGGTTTTCGATGAGATATTGAATCATCTCATCACATTTCATATCCAATAAATGTTCCATAATCTTCATGAAATATGTTGATAAGTTAATACTTAAAGGTGTTGGATTATCAAGAACATTCCATAATTTATTAAGATTAGTTGTTGATTCCATAACAGTATCAGTTAAAGACCAAACGTCCGCACTTAAAATCTCCGTCGCTATGGTAGCTCGACGACTATTCCTTTCTTCATCAGTTTCGTCATCCAGTTCATCATTTTTCTCATTATCTGATTCATCATCTTTGTCGTCTTTGTCATCTTTGTCATCATCAATTTTATCTTCATCATCTTGATCAATATCCTTATCGTCATCCTTGTCTTCGGCCTTTTTGTCCGTGTCGTCTTTTTCATTATCTTCATCTTCATCTTTGATATCTAACTTCGACACATCTCCTATTAAATCTTCCAACAATCCTTCTTTAATAACTAAATCAAATAATATATCTAATATCTCATCATCCCTTAAAAACTCTAATAATGCTGAATTGTTGGATACTAACTCCTGTAACAAATCATCTTCGTCCATTAATTTCATTAGAACATTCAATTTATTGCCATCACCATTTATTTGGTAATTCTCTATTAAAGTGGATACATTGGATACTGAAGTGAATCCATTACTAAATTTCCAAAATGATCCCGACATCGTATGGTTTATAGACCTCCTTAGTACCAATAATTAAAGTTGGTAAAAATTCGATATTTTCACCGGATAAAACTACCTTTATTCAATACTTTATCACCAACAATACTTTAAATTCACTTAAAAACTTTGAAAAGTCCGTTTTAATCCAGATTTTATTCAATGATTAGGAATTTTATAATATGTTGTGATAATGAGATTTTTCCTCGAGTGAGAAAAAAAAATTTTTCACCATTATGTTGAGACTTATGATAAAGAACGCCATAAATCCTTCATTAAGAGGAGGATTTCAAGCTTTTAGGGGAAGTATGATGATGAGATCCATGACTTCTTCCGTTGGTACTAATAATATTGGGGATATTCCAAGCCAAACTGTTTCAACACAAAATTTTAACTTACTCAAGTTCGATTCTAATGGATCTAAAAATTTATATGCTATCTTACGAATTCACAATATTCCTTACTTGGTAACTAAAGGTGATAAAATAATATTGCCCACAAAGTTAAAAGGTGTCAAAGTTGGTGATCAGTTGGATATTAATAAGGTCACTACTTTAGGCTCACCTAACTTTACTTTTAATGATAATAACGGTATCAATAAAGATTTATACAATTTGAAATTGAACGTGGTGGAGATTACAAGAGAACCATATTATGAAGTTTACAGAAAGAAACAAAGATGTAGAAGATTAAAGACTTTCCCTGTGGAAAATTATCAAACGGTTTTGACCATTAATGAGCTTTCATTAGCTTAGGAAGAGTTTAATTATTGCATACTGTCAAATATCCTGTAAATATAATGTACATACTAGAAACCTCGTCTTTTTCTTCATTTCGTTTGACGATAGACCTTTTTGTAGCTCTCTGCAGCTATTTGAATCTCTTTATAGCTCTTTATAGCTCTTTTTAGTAAATCCGGCACATCTTGTTATGCCACCTTCTTCTTACTATTATACTTGATCAATTGAGAGATCTTAGTACTACTGAAATCAAAATCTTCTTGTTTCAAGAAATCATGTTTCAATAATTCTTTAGCTGTAGGTCTTTGTTCTGGGTTGATGACAAAACATTGATTTATGAAATCTTTAGCTTCAGCACTGATCAAATGTTTGATACCTTCTGGTATTGGTGGAGCTAATTTGGTTTTACCAATTTTATAAATAGCACTGATAACAGCTTCATTAGACCAAGGTCTATTACCAGCAAACATTTCCAAGACAACACACCCCAAGGACCAAATATCAATCTTGGCACTGTATCCCTGTTTCTTATCTTCAACTATACTATCAATGACTTCGGGGGCCATCCAAAACACTGTTCCTTGCATTGACATTTCTGCATTATTGACATAGATATCAGTTGATCGCTTAGATATACCAAAATCGGAAATCTTACACGTCCCATCGATATCCAACAATAAGTTATCAGCTTTCAAATCACGATGTAAGATCCCATTGGAATGAAGATATTGTAAACCTTCCAACACTTGCTTAATAATATACTTAACAAGAGATTCTTCAAAAGATCCGTAACTCTTAAGACAAGCTGAGATAGATCCTCCTCCAACATACTCTAAAAACAATGAATAAGTATCGTTTTTCTGTTCGAAACCAAGGTATTGTACAATATTAATATGATCAAGATCCTTCATGGTTTCAACTTCTTTATGTAAGGCATCTAAACCTTCATAAGTTTTAGACTTGGCTTGAGCCGAGAATGTTGAAGGAACTATGACTTGTTTCACCGCAATCATTTCACCAGTAGTAACGTTCAACGCTATATAAACTGATCCAAATGATCCCCTTCCTATCAATTCACCCTTAATCCAAGCAAATTCTTCGTACTTCCCTTTACGAAGTTTACTTACAATTCCCTTCTCTATTTCTCTACTAGTAACTTCTACCACTTTTTGACCCCACATTTTAGTGTTGGAACGAATCAAACTTCCAAACTTCGGTCTGGAGACTACATCAGATTTCTCCATGATCTTTCTACGGGCTTCGTTGGCCACCACTCTGATGGTTTTCATTCTACGAAGAAGTTTCAGCTCTGAATCGCCATAAAATACATCATCATCAGTCGTTGGATTCAAAGGTGATATGTTGGCACTGGAGAATGTTCTGGAAATACTTGGAACCCTTGGTGGAATATGACTGCTACTACTACTGTTGGATTTCAGGATTTCAGAAATATTATGGGTTATGTTACTTGGAGATACTGGAGAATCGTCGATAATTGGTTTGTCCAAATTGGTATTAGGGAAAAATTTCTCCAAATTATCATAAAGTTCTTCTACAGGGGGTCTAACAGTCAATCCTGAGGCAGTACTAGTGTCTTGTTTCATTGGTTTCATGAAAAAGTCTTCATCTTCATCGTCATCATCTGGTTGTTGTTCTTTCTTGATGGGTTTGACAAAGAAATCATCTTCAGAACCAGCATCAAAATCGTTATCATCATTGAAAGGTTCGAATTTTATATCATTCTCTTTGAATGGATCTATCTTACTAGATTTGGAAGTTACAGAAGATCCCCTCAATATCGATCCTGTACGATGTAAACTGGATTTCTTATTTAAAGGTGGTGGTGGAGCATTTCTCTTGGCCACAAAACTGTCCAGTCTTTCAGCGTGATCTTTCAAGGGGTTCAAAGTGGTGGAACTGATTGGTGAGTCCATCTCAGCTGCTGACGATGAATAAATGTTCGGAATCATCTTAGGAGCTTTGGTTTCAAAGGGTGATTTTCTACGTTGGTCAAAATCAATCTCTCTACCTCTACGACGAAGAACCTTGAAAGAACCCCCGTTTGAATCCTCAATAGGATTAGTATTAATTTGAAGGGCAGGCAAACCTTTCTCTGGTTTCTGATTAGGTAGCGATAACTTGAATGGGAACTTGTTATCATTGGATGGTGGGATATAAGGCAATTTCGAATTTTCCAGGATCTTGCCTAAATTCGATGAATCTTTAAAAGTCAAGTAATCAACCTTATCTTGGTTGCTTTGTAAAAGATATTGAGGTGTTGCTGGGTACATACTTTCACCTTTCATTTCGAAACTCTTGGAGTCAGAGGAATTGGTGGAATAAGTATTTGTTCCTGGAGAGGAAAGTTCTTGTTTGACCAAAATCTTTCCCATTGATAATTCGATAGCTTTTTGCAAGAATCTATCATTCAAAGATTCACCTTCTTCATGATTGATCTCTGTTAAATGGAATGTGATGGTACCGATCTCTATCATCTGTAAATCCTTGATAATCATGGCTTTAATATTATGGATAGCTTCATGTTTACTGAATTTGACCACTGAGAAATTCTTATTATCTTTAGTGACCATAATCAGGGATTCGACTTCTTTCAAAGGAATGGGAAGGTATTCATCAGGGAAATCCTTTTCCTTGGATTCCATCAGATGGTTATCATACGTGGCAACTGAAGGTTGAATGGTTTGGTTCATGTTGATATATTGAGGTTCACTTCCAGAGTAACTATCAAAATTCTTTGATGTGAAAGATTCAGCATTTGGACTGATGGGAGATTCAATTTTACTCGATCGATTACTCTTTGATGTGGATGCCTGTACCTGTTTCACTATTCCAGCAGCCTTGTCGGTACCATACTTCCTGAAAGTACTGAAAATTCCTGATTTCCTATTTTGGGGAGCTGCATCGTCAGGGCTCAAACTCATTCCAGGATAATAAGATTTAACTCTTAGTTCAGGTTTGGGTTTAAGTTGTTCTCTCAAAAGCGTAGAACTATCTCCAGATCCATGACGAAGATGTTTTCTGAAAAAATTACCTTCTTTAGAAGGAGGAACTTTAGATCCTTCAACATATGAAAAAGGACGAGATTTTGATGTCGACGATGAACTTGAGGATGTAGACGTATTTGAATTACTTGGTTTATGCCTTACAAATGCAGGATTGGATTTTCTTTGGTCTAGTTTGAAGGTGGTGGTGTATGAAGGACTCAATTCGTCAATGCCTGTCAAAGTAGTATCGTCATCACCAGGTTGATTTTCAAGCTTCAAAAGCCCTATAAATCTTTCAACAGAATTAAGCTCATTATCTAACACCAAAAATTTACTTAATTGTTTCCATGTGAGTGAACCTATATCGTAATTCCCTAATTCTAAGAATCTATTACCTGATATTTCATTCTTTCTGAAGGTCTCCCTCCACGAATTATTGAACTTATGATGTTCCAACCATTTAGTGACATTAGCCATATTCCAACGAGTGCTTACATTCTTGGATTGTGTAGACATAGCATATCTAACAAATCTTTTGTCTTTACTCACAGCACTTGATGGGGTTAATGTTGATGATGATGAATTGTTTGAAGTTGTTGATGATTCAGATCCATTCCTTATATGATTTTTCTTGATTTCTTCCTTATCTTTAACATCTCCCTTCTTGCCGTCCCTTCTATTACTTACTGTACTATCACTATAGGATGATTGATTATCTTCAGGTATCGATGGTGGAAGATACATTGGTAAAACGTCCACCGATGAACTCAAATCTTTACTTTTAGTTTGAAACTCTGTCTGAGTATCATCATGGGAGAAGCTAAAATAATTAGGAACTTGAATGTGTTCTTCTTCTTTCTCCATCATTTCAGGTGTCTCAAAATTGAAATCAAAGGATATATCTTTAATGGAAGGATCAAAGTGAGTATCAAACACGGAACTTCGTTTCTTATTATAAATCATTCCATCTGAACTAACTCTCTGTTCTGGCTTATCCTCTCGTTTATCCACATGGATATCACTGATGGATCTGCCCTTCATGATTCAAGACAAGTTCGCGAAGGTTTCAAGATAGAAGTATTTTTAGCATCACCATCAAACAGTAGCATTATACCCTTCAAACTTCATACCCCTGCAATTGTATATCATGCTGGAGTTAGAGCTGTTGATAGCTTTGCTCGAGAAGCTTTACAGAGAGTCTCATTCTGAGGGTGATGTAATACTGTTGATGTATAATTGTTTAACACAAACATCCAATATTCTTCGATATAACCATTATCCCAATCACACATTGAACTTGACGGCTATTTATAACAAATACAAAACAGAGGATTTGAAATTACGTGTTTACACGCAAGAAGGACATAAAAGTGGTGTAGTTTTCAATAAATCATCAATTTTGACTATCATGAGAAATCCTACTCCACCGATTTCCAATCATTTCCAACTTTTGGCTAATCAATTACGTGACATACGACACCAATATGATGATACCGTAATTATAGACAATTTGAGTGAGTTGTTCCGACAATTTCACGCTATTTCTGAAGATTGTGAGACCCATTTGATAGAATTCTTGAACAAGATCTTCAACAATGAACTTAGACAACTTTCAAATATACCAGTACAACTTGAAGAGTCTCAGATTCTACTCAACGACGAAGAAATCAATCGTTTGGCTTCATTGGTAGATTTGTCCACTGTTAATGAACAATCCACATTCACCAGTTTTCAAGGGTTCCAGAATATTCAAGGGTTTAAAAGTAATGATAAGAATTTTACCAACTTGTTTTATTTCTTCCTACAAATCCTTGGTGCTAGAATAGGTGCTTCACCAGTGAATTATGATTTCACCGATATCTTGAAGCAAATGTTACACCTTTATAAGTCTCATTGTATGGTTAGTTGGATTGAAATTGATGACGATAAACTCCATAAAATGAAGTTTGATACGTTGGTTGAGTTCTTCCTAAATCCTTATAATGTCAGCTCAGAGAAGAAACAAGAATTGACAATTTGTACTAATTTGGTACAGAACTTCAAATTCTTTTCCGACCCCACTGACGTAGAATTTCAACTCCTGCTTCCTTCACTGCCAGAGATGAAACACATCAATACCTCGGTGACTTCTGAAGTGATATTACTTGAAGATGACAGAATGGAACTCATCAATAACGTCAATAACTTGATTCCCCAATTATCAGGATTCACTTTTGACTTCGACTCGAGATTTCAGAAAAACCTTGATACTTTCATCCAACTTCTCAACCTTAACGACGAATTGGTGGTGTCAAATGATTTGGATTATTTGAACGATATGATAATTCTCATCAACAAGCTTGTGGATTATGACAATGAAGACACTAATGTCAATGGAGAGGAAATCTATCAAACAGCTTATCACTTATATCAATTACATAAGCTACTTTCTTCAGAATTTGACGAACCAGATGCCACTGATTTAATGAAATTTGTGGTATTCAGATCTAAATTACAAGCATCAAAGATGAAACGAATCCTTAAATCTTGGAACTTGGAGGTACTCACCCTTAGTCAATTGGAGCACAACCAAAAGAATTGGAGTAAGTATTCAGATACTTTGAAGAAACATTCTGTCATGAAGATTTGGATGAACTCACTTGGAAAACAACATCATTTGATCAGAGCTTCCGATAATTATTACAATAAGAAACTCCAACTCGCAATCTTACTCCGTTGGTTACCCAAATTGAAACAAGTTGAGCATTTGCATACCAAAGAGACCGAGTTCATCACAAAAAAGACATTTAGCAAATGGTTAAGTCTTCACAGACAAAATAAGGAGAGGGAACAAAGGGCTTTGGATTATAACAAAAAAGCCACACAAAGTTCATTCTTAAGCTCTTGGAAATCTAAAGATTCGAGTTTCAAAGACCTCCAACAAATATCCATTGAGTTTGATGGCCAAAGGCAACTCAATATTGATAATATAGTGCTCAAATACGTCTTCGACCAGTGGACGGCCCCTGTGATTGAATCTGGACTTTCAGACAAACTTAAGATTTTGCATCACCAGGAGAAGCTTGTTATCCTTTCGAAGTACTTTGAAGTACTCAAACAAAAGTATCTTCATGGATTGAGAATAAACCAAATCATCAAAAGTTCCAATGTTACACTTGTCAAGTTTTTCTTTCAAAAGTGGAAACATCTCCACCAGCTTAAAATGCTAGCTAAAGCGTTTGACAGCCAAAGGCAATTGATAATCAAGAGGAACTTATTGTTGAATTGGCAAAGAGCCACTGACCTCAATAGTATAGTTGAAGACTTCCAGAGAAGGAAAATAGTACCTCAATTTTTCAAGAATTGGAAATTGAAGCTTCGACTCAAGTTGAAACTCACAGACTTGAACTCCTTGGATCGCTCAGCTTTAGTGAACATCCAAACTTCGGTGTTTTTCAAGAAATGGCAACATGAACGAATGGCCAAGGACTTAGTCCGTCACTTTGACACCAACCTCAAGCGAGATTTCTTTATAAAATGGGTGAACAAGATACTGAAACTCCAAGAAATGCAGGCATTATCCTTGGAGTTGAACGATGATAACAATCAGAGATATCATTTGAAACTCTGGCTTCATAATCTCCAATACCAGAAAGATCTCCCGGGAGTTGCTGATTCCTTCTATGGGAGGAAATTTTTCAGTAAGATCGAAACCAAATTCAAACGCAATGAACATTTGGAGTTGTTAAGTTCTAATTACATGAAAGACCATCCAATCCGATCGAGACTAACATTAGCTGATGAGATTAATGTCCATAGTGTGTTGAAACAATGGAAACTTCAGAAAGAGAAGAAATTCCAGGAATCAGCAGAATGGAAATTGATATTTTTCAACGAAAAAATCGTCAAACCAAACATGCAACGTCTGATGATTACTCTTTGGGTACAAAAGTATAATCTTCACAAATCCATCGACAATGAATTGTCCTTGAAGTGTGATAGGTTTTTAGCTCAATCGAATCTTACAAAATTTTTCTTTTCAAAATGGAAGAAAAAACTACAAAGAGTAAAAGAACTCGAACATCAATCCGGAGCTTTTGAACAAGCTTTATTGTACAAGAAGTTCACTGTTATCTGGTACGATAGATTTGTCGCTACTCAACATCTTGAAGAAATAGCCCAACAACTCCAGGACCAAAAAGAGTGGGACAAACAGAATCAAATTCTCAATGATTGGTCTATGAAGTATTTCAAAATCACCAGAAATCACCAAAGTTGTGATATGTTCATTAAAAGATGGGATTCTTCAAAGATGAAATCTCTCTTTGAGCTTTGGCACTATAAGCTCCAAGAACATCGGTCAAATCAAACTTTTGATGCTGGAAACCAAACAGAAAATATCTTCTTGGATGATCTGTTTGATTCTCCCTTAGATTCGAGAAAACGTTCACCAACGTATTTGAGTTCTCCTGTCAAGGAGCCTAACACTCCTTCAACCAATATCAGTCCTTCGAGAATTCAAACCAGTATTCGATTGAAAAACCAGAAGATTCAAGCATTGAAGAATCATTACGGTAAAGCCAGAGACTCCGTCAGTAGACCAGTATTAAAACCGGTGAAGACGGAACGGTTCAGATTAAGTCCTCCTGAAAGACCTAATTTTTCATCTACACCTGCTAAGGACAGTCCTAGTCCTCCACCCAGAGAATTCAGTTCAAGTCCAAGAATCACACAAGACCCAGGGACTAGTAACAGGTCAGAAATTAAATTAAGACGAAAGTCCAGCTCACCATTGAAATTTGAGGATCCAAGCAATATTTCTGTGGAAACAAAACCACACGATTCAAAACCTTTCATTCTGGTTGATCAGTCATCCGATATCCTCCCTGAATCTTTCTCAGACTCCATTTTTCATTTAAAGTCCTTAAGGAACTTATCTATGGATGACTTAGAGTCACCACCACCTCCCCCACCAATCAGAAGCAGTAAATATGTACCATTATCTCCTTTGATTACTAGTACGTCCTTGGATGACATTGAGACAGCTAAAAGATTAAGGAAAATAAAGCCAATCATTATTCCTGAATCTGATGATGATCTCATCGTCTCCCCCGTCAATACCATCAAGAGGAAGAGTGTAAATTATCAATTGTAGAATATATTATTAATTTTCTATGCTATCGATCTGTTCGTTCAATTCGTCTTTGAGTTTATCGAAATCTGGTTCCTCTACCACTTCATCTACCTCCTTGTCTTCTTCGACCTTCAAGAACTCTGTCTTTCCAACTCTTTCATAAACAAAGATGTAGTCTGTGAGAACAATTGGAGAGTTCAAAATCTCTTTCAATTGTGTGAGGTCTTTTGTGTGGTAAGCTTCCACTACTAAATCCATAAAGAAACCTGCCAAATCTTTAGGAGATCTATGTTTTTGGATCAAAAGCATAATAGGGTACAAACTATAACCTTTGAAAGCTTTGACTGCTTTCAATTTCTTCCAGTCATTGACATCTTCGTTCTTATACTCTTCAATAGGATGAGAAGTCACCAAGATATCAACAGCATTCCATATTTCATTCAATTTCTGTGAATCTTCAGTCTTATCATAAGTAATGAAGTCATCGTGTAATTCTCCAAATCTTGTGACACCTGTCATACATGTGGCTACATCCATATGAACAATTAAAGGTTCATTGGATTGGCTGACGTATTCATTAACGAATTCTAATGCTTCACCACCTGGATAATTGAAACTGGAGATGTAACCAGAAAATATGGATAACAAATTGGCTGCTAAAGATACAGCTATAATCAAGAACACCAATAATTTTGTTGATAATGAACCTTTAGATTTCCTGATGAACCCACTCAAAGCATTACCACCGGACATAGTGAATATAGGTACAGTATAAATGATAAATCTCAATTCTTTGTGGCCTTGGAAAGACATGATGAGAATATAAATAAGAGCAGACAGCATTAAGATTCTGATAGAATTCTTGGAAGGTCTCGTGACTTTGTCCCCTGGTTTTTCTACTGGCAGAGTTTCAGTGGAAGGGTCAGACATGAAACCAAAGGCTGAAAGGTATAAAATGATAGGAGGTCTGAAAAGTTTAGTCAAATAAACTGAAAAATAGGCATTGAAAGGTTCGACCCCCCAATTGGCAGATTTCCCATCCACTACGTTGTATTTCAATGACACCAATTCAGGAATTGTCAATTCTCCCCAGAAATATGAATCTACTGAGAAAGATAAAGCCAACCCAGCAATGGTACCAGCGAACAACATTAATAAGTTAATGAAAATCAGCGATTGACCGAATCCAATACTAGAAATAACAGCTATAACTACAGCTAAAACTCCAACCTCAATACGGAAGACAATACCCACAAATGCTAACCATGTCAATCCTGAAAGATCACCTTTCAAAAGTTTTCCCAAAGCATGGTTAACTAAAGGTAAGGCAAGAAAGTTAGGTAAGGTTCTTGAGGAATAGTATAAAATATGGAATTGTGTCACCATTAAGAATACAAAGCAATCACCAAGAACTGATTTCTCTCTCGACCTCTTAGAAACGAAATCAATGTCTTTCAAACTTGATGCAAGCTTGATAATCATCCAACCATTACAAAGACCAATAATGAGTCTGACCAATAATTGAACTTCCAGTTGATCCCCTTCTAACAAATCTAACCCAAACAACCCAAATACCTTGATAATAGGGTAAGCAATCCCCGAAACAACGAGACTTCCTATGAAAGTTCGTGGTACTACACCAGGAAACGAGATGTGATCATAATTCGCTAAACCATCAGGCCAAATTCCATAGTTCAAAATATCATGGATTGCTTGAATGTTGAAACTTTCTTCCACCTTGGTGTATGGAGATATAACCAAGTGGAACACTATACTAAGAAGAAGTGCTGCTTTGAAGAAGTAACCTAAAGCCATGAAGAATATCGCACAGTCAAGAGGCTTCAGTGCGGGACAGTTGATGAGTTGCTGAATAGTGGTATTAGGTTTTGGAGAGGTATATCGGGTCAATGGCTCTGTAGGGTTACAGAAAAGTGATATGTATGCCTCAAGAATTGGTTTATGAAGGGATCATCAGTGATTCTAGATTAGGAAACTTGCAGGAAAGACCCTACCACCAGGAAACACAAGTTGACCGTTTAATGACCGTTGGTATGTTCAAGCAAACATTGTTCTGTATGAGATTATCTACAATAGCCATGTCCTCCCCTTCATGAAGCATTTGGCTACTGATAATACCTTTGAGATTTACATGTTCCATCTTTGCGTAGTTCATTTCATCTCTTGGTCCATCTCTTGATCTCTTTATCCTATTCGTTCACTTCAAAAGAAACGTCCAACTCAAACCCAAGCCCATTAAACACATTATCCCCCATCCATTGGTATTCTCATCATCAATAAAAAAACCATAACCTGTCCTCTGATCGAACATCACCAATTCTCATTTTGCAGCAATTTTTCACTCGCAATGCAAGACGATATACCAGACTTGGTAGAAGAGTTGACCCCAGATGTTACGTTCAAAGTAAATAACATCGACCCAACTATCACAGAATCAACATATTCATCCACTCCATCAAATGACAAAAAAGTCCCCATCACCATCATTACGGGATATTTGGGATCAGGTAAATCAACTTTATTACAGCAAATAGGTAAGAATTCTAAAAAGAGACTTGCCATCATCTTGAATGAGTTTGGTGATAGTGCATCCATAGAGAAGTCTGTTACCATCAAAGATGAGAACAAAGGAGCTGTGGAAGAATGGTTGGATTTGGGTAATGGGTGTTTATGTTGCACTGTTAAGGATAATGGAGTAGTCGCCATTGAACAATTGATTGAAAAATCCAAGGACAAAATAGATTATATTCTCTTGGAAACCACAGGAATAGCTGACCCGTCACCTATAGCGAGGATGTTCTGGTTAGACGAAGGGTTATCGTCTAACGTATATATTGATGGAGTGATCACAGTTTTAGACACTCAAAACATTATAACTTGTTTGGAAGATGTAGGAGGACATTGGCATAGATCAAATAATCATTTGAAGGCTTCACAGTTGGAAGAATTAACAGAAGAAGAAATCAAAAAAGAGGAACAGGACTTACAACAAGGATTAACCACGGCTCATTTGCAAATTGCTATTGCTGATACGATTTTGTTGAATAAAATTGATCTTCTCGAAGGAAAAGACGACAAAGACGAGAGATTGAAGGAAATTGAAGATAAAGTAAGGTCTATCAACAACTCCTGTCCTCTTTATACCACATCATTTGGGGATATTGATCTTGATAAGATTTTGGATCTTCATGCTTTTGAAGCTGACACTGAAAAAATAGAGAAATCAATCAGCTTAACCACAAACTCTTCTTTCCATGATGATAGAATTGGTACTATATCTATCAGCTTTCCATTTTTTACCTCACCAGAACAGTTTGACGATTTGGAGAATTTCATACAGCATATACTTTGGGAAAGTGATGCCAACGGAAAGGAAATCGAAGTCCATAGACTCAAGGGATTGATGGTTTTGAATGGAGACACCCCGGATGTCAGGGTTATCCAAGGAGTTAGGGAGACTTATGATATCATATCAGGAGGTAAACTCTTGGATAACATTCATGACAACAAATTAGTCTTCATAGGGAAAAATTTGGTGGAGAATGATTTGGTGGAAGAACTTAAAAAGTATATAAAGTCATAAACATCGGTCAGATTCAACTATTACGTGCTTTTAGCCTTACGTCTCTTCAGTTCTAAGTCCTCTAATGTCTACTTCAGAAGCTACTAACTCATAGAGTCGCGGAGAAAATCTCATCTCAATATGGTCGATGTTAAAGATTCGAAGTCAGTAGACGTAAAGGATGCTGCACCTAAAACGGGTACTGAATCATCGCCAGCAGATATCAAAGGCAAAGTAGAAAATGCTACTAAGGTCAAAAAAGGATGGTCTAATCCCGCATTGAGGATGATGGGTATACCCAGACTCTCATTACCTTCAAGAAACTGGATGATCTTTTGGGGTGTTTTAGGAACTTTAGGTGGAGCTGCCTACTACGACAAGTTGGAACAACAAAGAATTCGTAAGGAGTATATGGATAAAGTCTCGGAATCGGGTAAACAACCTTATGAAACAAGCAAGTTACCTAGGAAACTCACTGTCTTCATAGCTCCTCCACCAAACGACTTTTTGGAAACTTCAATGGTATATTTCAGAAGATATGTCAAACCTATTTTAAATTCCGCTTCTGTGGATTTTGATATCCTCGTTGCCAACAAGCAAGGAGATATTCGTACTTCTGTATCTGAGAGAATAAGACAATTAAGAAGAGATGAAATCGCTAAAAAAGAACAAGAGCTCGCAGCCAAAGCTCAAGAAGCTTACGAAAAGTCATGGACCAAGTTTTTCACCGTTACTGTGCCATCAACTTTAAAGAAACCTTTCGTAAAGGAAGAAATCGTAGATGATGTTAAAAACAGAACTGAGTTATACACGCCTAAAGATGTTCTTGGATTTTACTACAATAATGACATGATCACTGCCGTTAGGGAAGACAGTGAAGATCCTCAAGCGGCTGGTGGTGTTGTTTGTATCGGAAGAGGTGCATTTAAGGAATATATTCAAGGTGTCCATGAAGGATTATTGGGACCATTAGAAAAGCCTGAAGAACCAGAAAAGCCTGAAATCAAGTTAGAGGAAGTTAAAGAACCAGAATTAGTTTCAGAAGGTACTACTCCAGTAACCGAATCAATTGCTGACTCAGTTGAAATACCTGTTGAATCGGCCCAGACCGCTGAATCAACGGAATCTACTAACTCGCCAAAAGAACCCGAAAAAATCGAAAAAGATGAACCTAAAGAAGAAGATGCCGAGGATGAAACATTAATCAAACCTTTCATCGACCCTAAAGACTATGGTAAAGCCATGTTTGCTCCAGAATTCAAAGACGGTTTGAATTTAGAAAATAATAAAGTACCAGTATTTTTCGAACAACCGATTTATGTTTTCAAAGTTCCGAACATTTTAGGGTTTACCAATTTCCCCAGAAAAATTTATAATTGGTTTAACAGAAGATACGTTGCCGAAGAGTTCAGTGAAAAGACCATGCATATCATCAATAATAAATCACGTCCATTTGAACCCAGAGATGAATACTTAGCTAAAGAAGAAGAATTACTTTGGCCAAAAAAATGGGTGGAAAAAGGTTTATCCAAAAACTCCGAATGGGTTAAAGAAGTTGTTGTTGATAAAAGAGTTACCAAACATTTAAGAGTTTACGAATAGATCTTATGGAAAACCTCCAGTTATTTCCGTTTCAGAAATCTCCTATTCCCAAGATCTAACGGTAATCTCCATTGTTTACTTGTAAATATATTAAAACCATTGCGGGCCATTTTGCAACCACCTCTCAAGCGAATAATAAAAAAGCGAATCTCGGATATGTCAAAGAAACTTAACCATTTCTGGATGAGTGGGGGACCAAAATTTTATCTCTAGCCAGTAACAAAGGTTGGTAACGATAATTCCTTGATCTGATTTAGGTTACATCATTAAGCTAAAATTTCCATAGGGGGGCCGAAAAGCCGCAAACCTCCGGCTGATGTACAACCGGCGAAGTTGAATGAAAAGGCTTTTTAACCTGTTATTAGTTTCCATAATATAATTTTGATCATAGTATTATGATTATCAAAGGTTCAATTACTTTTGATTGGTGTTCATTGATGTCACGTTACATGGCAAATTAAAACTAGGTGAAAAGGGTAATTCCATGAGTCATTTGCCCTTAAATTTTTTTTGTTTGCGGCTTTCGCACCGTTACAGGTCTAAAATTTTATTGGATGACATTTAAGCTGATTGAACTGATAACGATATCAGTTACTTTATTTTATTAACCAAGAGTCATTGATCCAATTAATTACTTAAGTTATTTAATATAAATAGTGATAATCCTTAAGTTTATTTTCTCTTCTTTTTTTTTCTTTAAAGTTTTTCTTCTCCTTTAATTGCTGCAAAAAGAACATATTATATAGACAAAATGGTATTACCAAACGAACCAGAATTTCAACAAGCTTACAAAGAATTAATCAATGCTTTAGAAGATTCAACTTTATTCACTGAAGAACCAAAATATAAAAAAGTTATTCCAGTTGTTTCAATCCCAGAAAGAATTATTCAATTCAGAGTTGCTTGGGAAAATGATAAAGGAGAAATTGAAGTTAACAATGGTTTCAGAGTTCAATTCAATTCTGCTTTAGGTCCATACAAAGGTGGTTTAAGATTCCACCCATCAGTCAATTTATCCATCTTAAAATTCTTAGGTTTCGAACAAATCTTTAAGAATGCTTTAACTGGTTTATCCATGGGTGGTGGTAAAGGTGGTTGTGATTTCAATCCAAAAGGTAGATCAGATGCTGAAATCAGAAGATTCTGTGTTGCTTTCATGAGACAATTAGCTAGATACATTGGTCAAGATACTGATGTTCCAGCTGGTGATATCGGTGTTGGTGGTAGAGAAATTGGTTTCTTATTTGGTGCTTACAAACAAATGCAAAACAACTGGTCAGGTGTTTTAACCGGTAAAGGTTTAAACTGGGGTGGTTCATTAATCCGTCCTGAAGCTACTGGTTATGGTGTTGTCTATTATGTCGAAAAAATGATTGAAAAGGCCACTGGTGGTAAAGAATCTTTCAAAGGTAAAAAAGTTGCCATTTCAGGTTCAGGTAATGTTGCTCAATATGCTGCCTTAAAAGTTATTGAATTAGGTGGTACTGTTGTTTCATTATCCGATTCTAAAGGTTCAATCATTTCAACTGAAGGTATTACTGCTGAACAAGTTTATGAAATTGCCGATGCTAAGATTAAATTCAAATCATTAGAAGAAATTGTTGGTAACACTGCTTCAGCTGCTTTCACCAAAAACAAAGTTGAATATAAAGCTGGTGCCAGACCATGGACTTTAGTTGAACAAATTGATATTGCTTTACCATCAGCTACTCAAAATGAAGTTAGTGGTGAAGAAGCTAAAGCTTTAGTTAAAGCTGGTTGTAAATTCATTGCTGAAGGTTCAAATATGGGTTCAACTGCTGAAGCTATTGATGTTTTCGAAGAAAACAGAGCTAATCAAGTTTGGTATGCTCCAGGTAAAGCTGCCAATTGTGGTGGTGTTGCCGTTTCTGGTTTAGAAATGGCCCAAAACTCTCAAAGAGTTTCTTGGACTGCTGAAGAAGTTGATAACAAATTGAAAAACATCATGTACACTTGTTTCGAAAACTGTTATGAAACTGCTCAAAAATACTCTAAAGAAAAATCAGACTTACCATCTTTATTAAAGGGTGCTAACATTGCCGGTTTCATTAAAGTTGCCGATGCTATGTTTGATCAAGGTGATGTTTTTTAAACGTGTTTAATTCTTATAGATAATGTGATGATACTTTTTTTGTTTCCTGCTCTCTTTTGTGTTCTGGTTTGTGTTCTGGTTTGTGTTCTGGTTTGTGTTCTGGTTGGTGTTCTGGTTTGTGTTCTGGTTTGTGTTCTGGTTGGTGTTCTGGTTGGTGTTCTGGTTTGTGTTCTGGTTTGTGTTCTGGTTTGTGTTCTGAAGCTTATGTTCTCTTTTTTACTGTTACTCTTTATCTTCAGATCAACAAATTCGCGTTGTTATTTTCCAATGGAAGTTGATGATACCCCAGATATGCTTGACATATCGGTTCCTCGATACTTGCCAATGAGCCAGGAGACATTGAAAACATTCAGTGCAATGGTGAGTGCCAGAGAAGATAACTTAGGGAGGATAGATTCTATCTTGAGAAGTATCAAACAAGATATAGATAAGTATGTGGAGTTCATTATAGGTGAGAATATGTTTGAAAATATCGGATACACCAGAGATTTTATGATCGTTAATCTTCAATCATTGGAAAGAATCCTTATACTGAAATATGAACTTGAAAATTGGAAAGCTATTGCGTTCGAAATCAGAAATAACTTGAATCAACAAATACCTGAAGACCCTGCCACCCTTTCCAATCTACAACAATATCATGATGCTAATGACGAAACCCTTAATGAATTTATACGACGTAGAGTCGATGAAATGAAGAATTCTCCAGAGAAAGACAAGAATATCAGGGAATATGTCAACAAAAATGATCTATATCAGCTTTTAAAGAATATGGCATTTGTAATTGAAAAACCAACTGATCCTTTACCTGAAGAGCAAGACGATGACGACGTTGCCATGGCAGGTGGTGTTATAAGTTTGAAAGATCCCATGTCATTACATACTTTCAAAGAACCAGTTAAATCCAAGAAATGTGATCACGTTTTCGAAAAGTCTGTCATAGAAGAATACTTACGTAATGAAATCAAGACGTGTCCTGTTGCTGGATGTGAAGGGAGATTAGCTAAATTCGATTTAAGGTCAGATGATTTGATGCTTCTAAGAGTTAAAGTATTTGAAGCCAAACAACAAGCAGATGATTTCGAAATTGAAACTATATAAGTCATCACTACCGTACACCTATATTAATATATAACAGAAATCGCGATTCTAATATCTTGTGGTTATGTCAGTAAACTACTCAACTCACAGAGTAGATGTACCTGTGACAGATTTAGATGACGATGATGATATCTTGTTCAATGAACAGATGGGAAGACACGTTGGAAATATCGACGATCTAGATTTTGGCATCAACGAGAACCCACCTTTCTGGAAGAGATTCACTAATTACTTCAGATCCAATTATTCACCTATTGAAAGTTATGAGTTACGAGATGCCAGTAGATTTGACATCAACGATGAAGATGATGAAGATGATGATGAACAACTCAAAGTTCAAGATACGAAGATTAAAAGACTAATAAATAATCCTAGAGTAGCTTATCTCATTTTGAGTATAACTTTGATAATAGGAGGGCTTCTATTTGGGGTCAAGTATACAAGTAGCTATACTGTACTTAATATGAAACCTTTACTTTCGAATTCTACCCATGAATTTTATCCTACCACCATCGTGATTTCATTGGACGGGTTCCATCCTCATTACATTAGTCCTAAATTAACACCCGCTCTTCACGATATGATGATGAATGAATTTGGAGCTCCTTATATGACACCATCATTCCCATCGTCAACTTTTCCAAACCACTGGACGTTGATTACAGGGTTATATCCTTCGGAACATGGGATTGTGGGGAATACCTTCTATGATCCTAAACTTAATAAACAGTTTGTTAACACCAATCCTAAACAAGGTGGCCTCGATCCTGACTTTTGGCAAGGAGGTGAACCTATCTGGAAGACAGCTTTCAAACAAGGTGTGAACTCCGCTGTCCATATGTGGCCAGGAAGTGAAGTTCCTGGAGTAGGAATAGATGGTGGTCCTTTATTTGTTGATAGATATAATGGGTCGGAATTATTATCTTCTAAAGTCAAAAGAGTTATGGGTTGGTTAGATGAAGATATCAAGAAGAGGCCGGAACTCATTCTTACTTATGTCCCAACAGTTGATCTGTATGGACATAAGTATGGGATCAGTGGAGATGAATTGAAGAAAGCTTTAACCTACGTGGACGATTTTGTGTCCTTGATGAGGAAGGAAATCAGTCATAGACATTTAGATAAGATTGTTAACTTGATCGTCGTCAGTGATCATGGTATGGCTCCTACTTCTAATGACAGATTACTTTATCTTGACGATATCATTGATTTGAACAAAATCGAGCATATAGATGGATGGCCCTTATTTGGGTTAAGACCATTTAAAGAGCATTCCACTGAGGACATTTTCAAAGAGTTACAAGAAAATCTCTCTACCAAAGATAATAAGGATAGCTTCGATATTTTCAGATTAGAAGACTTACCTGAAGAATGGAATTTTGGCCACAAAGATCACAAGTTCAATTATAGATTGGCTCCTATCTGGATTGTTCCAAAAGTTGGATACTCGATAACTACACATAGTCAGATGGAAGAAAACAATAATGATTATACTCCCAAGGGAGTTCATGGGTATAATAATACCGAATTGTTAATGAGAGCTTTGTTCGTAGCTTCTGGGCCATATTTCAAATCCTCGCTGAAGATCAAGCCATTCAAGAACACTGAGGTTTATAACATCATCTGTAATACTTTAAACTTGGTTCCTTCTCCGAACAATGGATCCTTCCAAGGTGGTCAAGCTACTATCAATCTCATCGATTCGTTGCCTGACAATTGGACAGATGACTTGATTTATCCAGATTTACCATATGAAGTCGATCATTTAGTTGAAGATGCCACTTATGATTTATTATGGAAACCTAAAGAAGGTAAAATGAAAACAGTTTACACTAGTAAAAACCCTAACCCTGAGAAATCAATTGTTGCTGAAGAATCGACTTTCGGTACATTTGATCCCTCATTACCCAAGCCATCAGATTTTTCCAAGACTTTGGATGCTACCCCATCTATTCCTACTACGACTACAAAACCTGGGTTGTTCGATAATTTATGGGACGATTTAAGTCATCTCGGGAATGACATAGGAGAAGGATTTGATGACTTGGCTGACCAAATTGATGATACCTTTGATGAAGTGGGTGACAAAGTTCACGATGTTATAGACGGTCTTTTCGATCACGATGACCAATGAGTTTTATATAATGTTATATTCTACTGAATACTTCTAATTCCTCTGTCAGTCTTTAAAGACTGTTCTTACGGTAGAAGAAATCAACTTTTTGTATCGTATATTTAAAGACTCTAGAAGAATTCAAGAGGGTCCTTGTCGGTTTGACTGATCAAGATATCGGCATCCAACTCTTTCTCTAATTGTTGTTTGAAAACTTTTAAGAATGCTCTTTCAGTGTTGGAGTGGTTACAAACTATGACAGAAGATCCTGTTTCTTTAAAGTACAATAATTCGTGATGTGATAATTCTCCAGTATAGAATAAATCAGCATCAATTCCCTTGAACACACCACTACCTGAACCAGCACAGATTGCTATGGTTTTGATCTTGACGTCTTTATCTTTCCCATTGGCTATAGCTACTTGTAAATGTTCTAAACCTAAAGATTTCTTTACTTTGGTGATGACATCAGATAATTTGATAGGATTTTTCAATTCAACTAATCTTCCCATACCACAACCTTCAGCCTCTTTAGGATTAGGAATGATAGGTTTCTTGCTTTCGATCTCTTCAACTGTACATAAACCATCAACCAAGAAGTCATTGACACCGCCAATTGCACTATCAACAGCTGTGTGAGGACAATACACACTTATATCATTCTTTATCAATTTCAATAATGATTTCTGTTGAGGGTCTTTGGTGGTGATGGATTTCAATCCTCTGAAAATAAATGGATGGTAAGCCATGATTAAGTTGGTTTCATTTTTGATGGCTTCGTCAACAACACTTTGAGTTAAATCAATGGTCAATAAGATCTTTAATCTTTTTTCAATATCATTGATTGCTTCAACTAACAATCCTGTGTTGTCCCATGAAGAATCAGCCAATCTGACAGGATAGTATTTTTGGACTATTTGTTAGTACATCTTGTTGTTGGTTGATTGCTTAAATGGGGTACATACTTGCGTTAACTGCTATCTTGATGCCTACTCTGCTCATTCTTTTAGTTTGAGATTTTGAGATCAGATAATGAAAATTAGAGATAACTACGAAGACTGTTTAGTGAGAAGCCTTGGTTTCTTTGGGTGGAAGGTGATGGACGTGGGAGCCACCTTGAACTCCCAAAGGAGATCTAAGGAACTCTATCTCATGACAAGAAGCTTGACACAATTAAGAAACAAAAAAAATGCTAAAAAAAGAATGCGCCAGCCAGGAATCGAACCAGGGGCTCAACGATGGCAACGTTGAATTTTACCACTAAACCACTAGCGCTTTCTGAAAGTGAATTTACACAAATCAAATGCGTTTTTGCATTTTGGTGGACGCACGTCTTTTTCATTCAGAAGTTGAAAAGAAAAAAAAGATTGATTGACGAAGACCATTGAAATGGAGCATCAATTAGTCGGTGTATCGCACTAACTCACCACCATAATGACGTCATCTGTAAAAGCTCGGATGTGGTTAAAAATTCATCATCAACCAAAACTAAGAAAATAGACGAGGAAAGCTATCGAAACACATTTTCTTCACATATAATATATTTTTTGGTAAAGTTGAAGGGCACAATCGTTCAACTCACAAAAGTATCAGGAAGGGAGCCAAAAAAAAAACAAATGCGCCAGCCAGGAATCGAACCAGGGGCTCAACGATGGCAACGTTGAATTTTACCACTAAACCACTAGCGCCTTTGGATGGACCGAGAACCCCAGTTTGGATCCATGAAGCTCACAGCATCTGCTGTAGAGAAATTCACTCAATTGAATCAATGAAAGAGGATATATGGGTTTGTACAGTTTTCTGATAGTATCGATCTTCCATTGAATCATCCGAAAGAGGTAATTATTTTCTTACCTGAATCGCTTGTGGATATTAAAAAATTCCGTATTTCGTGTATAAGATGTTGCTTTGCGTTCCTGATTGGGATATTCCTCATTTATATATTTGAATCTATCCACTACCAGTCCCTTTGTTACTGACAAGCTCATACCAACATTGGTGGAAGAACTTTCCAATAATTTTATTCAACAAAATCAAAAATGATAAAAGTCTTCTTCGATATCGCAGTAGATCAAGTTGAATTGGGTAGAATTACCTTCAGATTGTACGATGACGTTACTCCAAAAACCGCTGAAAACTTCAGAGCTTTATGTACTGGCGAAGAAGGCTTCGGTTACGCTGGTTCATCGATCCATAAAATTATTCCTGAATTCATGTTTCAAGGTGGTGATATCACCAAAGGTGACGGTACCGGTGGTAAATCAATCTACGGTGATAAATTTCGTGATGAAAACTTTAAAAGTAAGCACCATAGACCATATTTATTGACAATGGCTAATACTGGTCCAAACACCAATGGATCTCAATTTATGGTCACCACCACCGTATGTTCATGGTTAGACAATAGACACGTTGTTGTAGGTGAAGTTATTGAAGGTTTCGATATTGTTGAACAAATCAAATCTTATGGTTCAGACAACGGTATTCCCAAAACCTCAATCACCATTACCAATTCTGGTGAATGTTAAGTAGTGCAATGTATCCGATGGATGTATCCGATGGAACCAAATATGCCTCTATATATGTAATATGGATCTATCGTAATCCCAATATATATTACTAAAAAAAAAAATAGAATGAATCTTTTGTTAATTCATCCGAAAGAGGTAATAATGAAACAATCGTAGATCTTTGAAAGTTCCGCATTTCTTGCATAAAATGTTGCTTTCTGTTCACGGTTGGGATATTCTCCATTTCCATATTTGAGTCTATCCACTACCAGTCCTTTGTTACTGACAAGCTCTTATATTGGTGAAAAAAATTTCCAATTTCCAATAAATTTGTTCAGCAAAATCAGAAATGACAAAAGTCTTCTTCGATCTCGATAGCGTTGATGTTAGATTCGGTAGAGTTACCTTCGAATTATACGATGACATTGTTCCAAAAACCGCTGAAAACTTCAGAGCTTTATGTACTGGCGAAAAAGGTTTCGGTTACAAAGGTTCATTTTTCCATAGAGTCACTCCTGGATTCATGATGCAAGGTGGAGATTTCACCAAAGGTAACGGTACCGGTGGTAAGTCAATCTATGGTGATAAGTTCGATGATGAAAGCTTTGATAAAAAGCACGATAGACCAGGCTTAATATCAATGGTTAATACTGGTCCAAACACCAATGGATCTCAATTTTTCATCACCCTCGTCCCAACTCCATGGCTAGACGGTAAAAACGTTGTTTTCGGTGAAGTTGTTGAAGGCTTCGATGTTGTTAAACAAATTGAATCTCACTGTGCAACCAACCCTCGTAAACTTCAGAATATCGTCATTATCGAAGCTGGTGAATGTTAAGTAGTGCAATGTGTCCGATTGATGTATCCGATGGAACCAAATGTGTTTCGGTATAGGTAGTATAGATTTATCGCAACGCCAATACATATTACTTGTAAAAATAACTCGTCTGTGTAGCCTGACTATACTTGCAGGTCGAAGAGATTCCTCGCTGCATATCGAGATGCATAAAAGGGATTTAGGGAAATTTTAAGCGAGAATCTCGATTGTCTTGAAAAAGATTTTTCCACTTGAACACTTCAAGGTTAATCAGCATGATTAATGTTGAAGGGGTCCTATTCCCTCTTTATAGACCCTGCCTATATGATTATGGTGGTCTGAAGTTCAATTTATTTTTTTTCAAATCTTTTTTTTATATTTTTTGCAGATTTCACAGTTTTCTGTCAACGATCCAAATTTCCTCCAGTTAATAGAACGAATATTTCTAAAAAAACCAAAGTCACCATAAAGAGACAGATGAGTACTAAAGTAGAGAAAATTTCAGATAGAAGTTTACATTTCGAAAATCTAATCAAATAACTAGCCATTTAATGTTCTTTCCATTTGAGCATTATATCTTGAACCAACGACTTTGTTTTCTTTCAAGATAGTTTGAATTTCTGAAATATCTTCTGGAGATAAATCAATTAAATTGGAATAATTTTGGTCAACTCTTTCGATTGACTTACCTGAAGGAATTGGAACGAATTGTGGTAAGTTTTTAATACCTTCAAATTCTTTGAGACCAGATAATCCATTCAAGTAACTTAAAGCTAAACTTTCTAAAGTGGTATTCTTTTTCTTATGAGCATAATCATATAATTTGTCTAAACAAACTTTATTCTTTTCAAAGTTTTCTGGTTGGAATTTATCTAATTTGATGAAAGATCTAATGTCACCTTCTGGGATATTATTCAAGAAATCAGTTTCAACAGCATGATCAGTTAAAATACCTCTACATAACGGAGAATATGGGACAATAGTGATACCATGTTTGGCAGCTTCAGCTAAAATACCGTTCTCAATAATATCTTGGGAAAATAATGAAACTTCAACCTCAACACATGAGATTGGAGCAACAGATACAGCTTTTTTGATTGATTCAACACCAACTTCACTTATAGAAATACCATCAATTCTACCAGTTTTGACATGTTCCTGAATATAACCAATTGTTTGATCGTAAGGAAGTGGACCAACTCTTGAAACTTGATAAATCAATTTAGGTTTTGGGTTTAAATCACCAAAGAATTCATCTAATAATTGCATATCATCTTCAATACCTTGTTTGTCAGTAGCAGGTTTTCTGAAATCTTCACGACTAGTACCACCTTTGATTGAGAAGATCAATTCAGGATCTTTGGCTGCAATTGCAAATTCTCTTAATAACTTCAAGTTCAATCTTTCTGGACCAACGTGGTAAAAGGTAGAACCATTGAAAAATTTAACACCATATTTAGTTCTAACATGTTGTAAAGTTTTAATTGATTCAGCTAATGGTTGTGGATGGACAGTCCATGTCATAGACATGGTTCCGAAACCTTTCTTTCCAATATTAATACTCATTATAGTTTTGCTTTTGTGATTGAGATACAATTTGAAAGTGGATTATTGGGAGTTTATATAGTGGGATAACGTCCTCTTTCCGATTTGGTAATATCCGATTACGTTGGTATTATGGCCCTAGTTGCGATGTTCCAAAAGACGGAGAGTTGCGTAAAAATGTTCAGCCTATTTCCGAAGCCGTTGGCAAATTTGAGAACTTTGTTAGTGGTGGCGGCGGGGTTGGCTGAGAAATCACCGCCCCGAGTGAGATCTGAAACGTCGTCTCGGTTTTAATTCTGAATTGAGTATTGTGGTCAAAAACCATTAAAATGATCATGTTTCCATTATATTCCACGACGTATTAGAGTAGTAGGTATGCTGACAAATCATATATTTAACATTTGGGATCAGCCCGTATGATCCTAAGACCCATGAACTACCTAATGACCAATCCGTGTGAGCCATCTAGGAACCCATTAACCATCTAAAGAGAATCCCAAATCTTGTTTAAACTCATTGGATAAACTAACTAATTTTTCATGTAATTGTTTCATATTATCATTGACAGGTTCAAATTCATTAACCCATTTACCTACACCGTGTTGTAAAACTCCTTTGGCTCTGAATTTCCCGAAATTCTTATGACCATAGGATCCATGTAAAGTCAATCTTTCTTGAGTACTATCATATTGAGCACGATGCAAAATGTTAGAGTTATAGAAAACCACATCACCAGGATTTAAATCAACAGTAATTTGACCAGAAATAAATTGTTGACGGTCTTCGGCTTGGGTTTTTTCTCTTTCTTCTTCGGTTCTAATACGATTGTGTGATTTTGGAATAACAATGAGACATTTATCTGGGGTTAAGGACAAGTTGAATTGAGTACCAGCGAATGGATTAGCTAATAACTGCTCAGTTTCTTCTTCTGGAGTAGCTTCAGGTTTGATATAATCTCTATGCCAATCAAGACCAAAATCAGTCAATGGGTTGATCAACATATTAAATAATTCCATAGATAAATCATCTTTATCACATTGTAAGATATCTTTAGCGATATCAAGGATTTTCTCCGTGGAATAAACCTCTTGTAAAGCTTTGTTGTTAATCATATCAGGGTGAAGTAATCCACTTACTCCCCAAATATCAGGACTGAAGTTTTTGGGCCATGGAGGGAATTGTTTCCCTCTGGTTCTAACCTCAGTCCATTTTCCATCTCTAGCGAATTGAACAATCTCTCTTGTGAGTTTCTTGTAGTATTCAACTTCTTCTTCATTGAGAAAGTTTCTTACTACAGTGAAACCATTGTCGTTGATTTGATCATGATGGTAATGTGGAATTGATACTGGCATTTTCTGGTTGTGATAATTCTTAATTCAAATCTTTGACTGATAAGAAATCGATGAAATCTGGGGGTTAAATATCAACAATTCCGCATAATGTAACATTGATAGATGTAACCTCAATGCGATTTCTGGTTACTTTTCATCGATAAGATTTCCCAAAATTTAGACTTCCGGTTGCATCTTTACCATCTTTGATTTGTTACATATCAATTACGAGCTGCAATAGTTACATTATAACTTACGAACAATTAAGTATTTGTTGCATTCAAAGTATCAACGAAAAATCTCAAAATTATGAGTATCAATTGGGGAATCTTAGGAGCTGGAAATATTTCCGGACAGTTTGTTCATGATTTATTATTAAGCAACACCGAGTCAAGTTTTAAGCACATAGTCAAATCAATTGGATGTTCAAGTGAAACCAAAGGTCAATCGTTCATTGAAGATTGTAAATTGACTGACGAAAATAACGTGGGGGTGAAACCATCAATTGAAAAATATGATGATTTCTATAAAAATGCCGATATTAACATCGTCTACGTTGGAACGCCTCACGTATTTCATTACGAACAAGTCAAAAATTGTTTGAATAACGGTAAGAATGTTTTATGTGAAAAACCCTTCACTATCAATGCCAAAGAAGCAAAAGAGTTATTTGCTTTGGCTAAAGAGAAAGATTTGATCTTAATGGAAGCTGTTTGGAGTAGATTCTTACCTATAATGAATCAATTGAAGGCCAAATTGAAGGATATTGGGGATGTTCGTAGATTATTTGTGGACTTTGGTTATGACGCTGATTTAGATAATTGTGAAGCATCCTCAAGAATCAGAAATAATGCATTAGGTGGTGGTGCTTTATTGGATATTGGAATTTATCCTATTACCTATTCCAGATTCTTGTTGGATGATAAATTAGGTAAAGACCATAGTCACTTCACTTATGAATCAATGATGACAGTTGATGAAACTGATAAAGTTGATTACAACACTTCTGTAGTTTTCCAATATGGTAAAATCCATGCTATCTGTACATGTTCAAATTATGTTGATAATATTTCACCTTTCGGTAGAGTTGAAGGTTCCAAAGGGAAGATTGAATTGTTCGCTGATAATCCAGCAAGATTAAGGGCTTTCAAAATAACTTATAATGATGGTAAAACTGAAGAGATCAAAGATGATTCTCCATATTTAGGATTTATCTATGAGGCTAATGGCATCGCCAAAGACATCGAAAACCACGAAGAAAGCAAAGTTATGCCAGCAGATGAGACGTTATTGGTTATGGATATTATGGATAAAATCAGAGCCAAACATGGTTTAAAATATCCCACTGATTAAATAGTCAATAAAATCTTCTTCAATTATCCTCTATCACACGACCCAAAATAATGCACAAAGTACTAATCTAATTTTACAGTTGTCATTTCGGATTGTCTGGAGAGAAAGATACCGAGAAATTCTAGGACGGGGCGTAGGAAAATGACACGGGACGGGACCAAAAATCCGTAGTAGAAAATGTGCGAGCCATCCCAAAATGGCGGCAACATAGACAAAGCGCTCATCACTTTAAAGTCTATCTCGTGTGCGAAAGTTCAACAACAATGACAACAGAAGAAGAAATCTTATCATCATACCCACAAATATCAGCTCCAACTGAACAAACTGGTTATACCTCCAACTTAACTGATGAACAAAAAGTTGCTTTAGAGAAACTTCGTGAAGAATTAAAGTCTTTAGGCTATGAAAAGAGACTTGATGATAGTACTTTACTTAGATTCTTAAGAGCAAGAAAGTTCGATTTAGAAAAGACCAAGACCATGTTTATAGATTGTGAAAAATGGAGAAAAGAATTCGGTACTGATACTATCTTAACAGATTTCCAATATACTGAAAAACCATTAGTTGCAAAGTTTTATCCTCAATATTATCATAAACAAGATAAGGATGGAAGACCAATTTATTATGAAGAATTAGGTAAAGTCAATTTAACTGAAATGTTAAAATTCACAAGTCAAGAAAGAATGTTAAAGAATTTAGTCTGGGAATATGAAGCTTTTTCCAATTACAGATTACCTGCTTGTTCAAGAAAATCAGGTTATTTGGTTGAAACATCATGTACTATCTTTGATTTAAAAGGTTTATCACTTACTACTGCTTACCAAGTTGTCACATACGTTAAAGAAGCATCTAAAATTGGTCAAGATTATTATCCTGAAAGAATGGGTAAATTCTATTGTATCAATGCTCCTTTTGGATTCTCAACTGTTTTCAATTTGGTTAAACCATGGTTAGATCCTGTAACTGTTTCTAAAATCTTCATTTTAGGTTCTTCATATAAAAAAGATTTATTAAAACAAATCGATGCCGAAAACTTACCAAAGAAATATGGTGGTACTGATGATGTTCATGATCAAGATTTATATTTGAAAGATGACGGTCCATGGAGAGATGCCAAATATATTGGCCCTGAAGGTGAAGCTCCAAAAGCTTTTTAGAGTTTGTTCGGTCAAGGGTTTGGAGACCCTTCCCATTTAATATACACTTTATTCATATTAAGAGATACCTCTGTTTTATGTAATCTATCCTTTTGACACGCTTTCTAATCTATGACGTACCTTCTCATCAATGGAAAATACTCTTGTCTTTAAAATGCTTTCTAATCTATGACACGCTTTCTATTTTATGATGAACACTGTAATCCACAAAACTCCCTTACCGGTCAGCCTCCACCATGTGTCCAAACATCGAATCATCTAAACCCTTTATTGATAAAGGCAGTATCGGGACGACATCAAGACACCCAACCGCGACATCTTTTTTGTTGGTGGTAAAAGAAACTGTTGCGTGTCGGTACCACGATTTGGAAAAAAAAACCTCGTTTATTCATCGTTTAGAAAATCGCATTTAAAGAGCGTGAATTATCACTGAACCCGATCCTGTCACTTTTTAAATCAATCTTATAGAAAGGGAACAATGGTGTCAGCTGTATACCATGATTACTCATCATTCAATGATGCTAAAGATTTTGTCGGAGTATTCCAAAATTTTGATAAATTAGATTTATCCTTCATTGAAAAGTTATGGGGGACTTATTATTATTATATGAATAATGACATCTTTGCTACTGGTTTATTAATTTTTGCTACTCACGAAATTATGTATTTCGGTAGATGTTTACCATGGCTTATTATTGATCAAATCCCTGCTTTCAGAAAATACAAAATTCAAGAAACCAAGATGCCATCAAATAAGGAACAATGGGAATGTTTTAAATCAGTTCTTAAATCTCATCTTTTAGTTGAAGCTTTACCTATTTGGTTTTTCCATCCAATCTGTGATAAATTAGGTGTTGGATTAACTGTTCCTTTCCCTTCATGGACAACCATTGCTTTCAATTTAGCCGTATTTTTCGTCTTAGAAGATGCATGGCATTATTGGTTACATAGAGGTTTACATTATGGGGTTTTTTATAAATACATTCATAAACAACATCATAGATATGCTGCACCTTTTGGATTAGCTGCTGAATATGCTCATCCTATTGAAGTTATGTTATTAGGTTTTGGTACTGTTGGTATTCCAATTGTTTATTGTTATATCACTGGTAATTTACATTTGTTTACTATTAATTTATGGGTTGTTTTAAGATTATTCCAAGCTATTGATGCTCATTCAGGTTATGAATTCCCTTGGTCATTACATCACTTCTTACCATTTTGGGCTGGTGCCGATCATCATGATGAACATCATCATCATTTTATTGGTTCATATGCTTCATCTTTCAGATGGTGGGATTTTGTTTTAGACACTGAAGCTGGTCCTGAAGCTAAGAAGAAGAGAGAATTAAAAATGAAACAAAAAGCTGAAAAATTAAATTAGGTAATTACATAGATTGTTTATTCAAACACATTAGTCATGAAAGGTTTTACTCTGGTCTTTATGAGTCCCTCTCTACGAATAACTCTTTACATGAACGCTTAATGTGCAAATTGGAAGAACAAACTCAAGAAAGAGTAGTAAGAGAGTCCAAGAACCGTGAGCGTGGAAGTAAAAGAGTCCAAGAACCGCAGAGCGTGCAAGTAAGAGTAGTCAGAGTAGTTATTTCATCAAAGTGGAATAACATTCTATATTAATTATCCTTCATAAACTCATTATATTCCCTTCTCATCTTAACAATATCAATGTACTCTTTTCTATAAGCAAAATTGTAGTTATTAAAGCCCAAAGCATTGAATTCTTGTAAAGATTGATCTATTTTGATCTTCTTTAAGTATTTATCGAATTTGATCAATGAATTGTCCAAATTTAAAGATCCTTTATTCTTGATTGAATTGGTAGCTTGAAGGAAAATGAGAACAAGCGACACCACCAATTCTAGTATTAAATCCGAGGTATATGAAACATTCAATTTATTATATTCATAGGACGAATAAGCACAGTGTATCAATAGTAAGTACCCGATCATTTGTGAAAATAGACAGTGAGAAATTTCCTTCAAATGTTAGAAACGTAATCACATGATTAAACACGTGATACATCACACGACATAATTCCTAAAGTCATTTGTTCATTAATGAATAACATGGAAATGTGGTCATAAATCGATTCCACTAATCACTAACTGCATAGCTGTAAATCTCGGAGCAAGATCAAAAAGTTTTTTCATTTAGTCACCAGATCAACAGGATGCGATGGATTACATAATCTGAAACGATGACCATCACAAAATTTTCTATACCTCTGGTGATCTAGCAAACAGCAACAATACCAACTAAACATCTACCATAGACTCAACGATATATCTCTTACTTACCAAGTGTTTATACTCTCACCTCATAACCTGAATCAAACCCCCTTCCCCAGCCACTCCATATTCCGATACGGGTTCAAACCATGAAATGTAAACAATATGAAATGTGGAGAATCCGAGGCCTTCAAAATAAATAAATGACTACCCCAGATTATATAAATAGAGCAACTCCCTTTGATATTTTCTTTTGAACGTTACTTTATTTAATATTATAATATACCTGATTAACTATAGTTGGTCATTATAGACTTCTAACATATAGATAAGTTATTAGACATAATATATTAGATTTATACTACTTTTTAGAATATCATTCACATATAAGATAGTTTTAGAAATCATAGATTTGTTCATATTCATTTACTTAGTTCTTCAAAAACCTATAGTTGGATATTACACAAAAACCTTACATTATCATAAGTAAAGTTTTGAGCATCACAGCAATCCACAAATATTCCCTAGTTTTATTAGCAAAATTAAAATGAAGGTTTTTTACTATTTACCTATAGCCTATGGTTTGCTTTTACCAACAGAATTCATATCTAATGTATGGTATCCTTTACAAGATCAAATTATTGAAAAATTAGACGTTTATAAGGGAGATGAAACTTTAGATAACGTTGATAAGTCAACCTTTGAAAATTGGATCAATGATCAATATAAATTCAACTGGAAATACTTATTAAGAAACGTTGGGAATTCTACATTTTGTGAAGATTCAGAAATTTCTCCAGGAGTTATTGTAGCTTCACCATCAAAGATCAAACCAAATTATTATTATCAATGGACCAGAGATAGTGCTTTAACTATACGTACATTAATTCATTATTTACAAGATATTAAAGATGGCAGTATTAATGAGGATTTCATCAATAAAGAGGAAATTCAATTATTAGTAGAACAATACATTTGGAACAATTTCAATTTACAAAGATTAAATACCTTATCAGGGAGTTTCCAAGATGGAGGTATTGGAGAACCTAAATATTTGGTTAATAATTCAGCTTTCATGGAAAACTGGGGGAGACCACAAAATGATGGTCCAGGGTTAAGAATTACTTCTATCATCAATTATATGAATTTGGATTTACCTTCATTAACTAATTTAAACAAGACTTTCGTTTATAATGAGATTTTAAAACCTGATTTAGTATTTGTTGCTAATAATTGGAGTAAAGATTCTTTCGACTTATGGGAAGAAATCAATTCTTTACATTTTTTTACATCAATAGTTCAATTAAAAGGATTATTCGATGGATTAAATTTCATTCGTGATGAAAATATCGAGCATGACGAAGATTTAATCAATTCTTTAACTGTACAATATGAAAATTTAAAGAAATTTGTTGAAAGTTATTATATAAATTCCAAGATCGATTATGTAATTGAAAGTCCAAAAGTCAAATCTAGAAGTGGTTTGGATAGTGCAGTATTATTAGCTTCAATTCATTCTCATGATATGGTAGCTAAAGATATTGAAATTCCTTTTAATATCGATAATAATTATATTTTGAATCATTTAATGGCCATGATCAATGATATGAAAACAAGATATCCTGTTAATTACAAATCTTTAGGAATCCATGGAATTGGATTAGGAAGATATCCTGAAGATATTTATGATGGTTATGGTACTAGTGAAGGTAATCCTTGGTTCATTTCAACAGCCACAGTATCAGAATTAGTATTCAAATTAATCTGGAAATTGAATAACGACAAACAAGATATCATAATCACCAATTTGAACAAGGATTTCTACAGTAAATTCTTAAATTCTGTGGAATTAGATGATTATTTGATCATCAAATATAAATCACCAATTTACAATTCATTGATTGAAAATTTATTCAAATTTTCTGATCTGTTCTTAGATGTAGTAAAGAATCATAATGATGTTCATGGAGGTATCAGTGAACAATTCAATAAATACCATGGCTTCATGCAAGGTGCTAGAGATTTAACCTGGAGTTATTCAAGTTTATTGAATGCTTTCAGATGGAGAAATAAAGTCAAACTTTAAATGTGTTTTAGAGATAAGTATATAGCTTTTTTTTAGAGGTAGAGATAATTTATGGGAAATATTTTAATCATTCTCTATTCATCTAGTTAAGTCAGAAACACTATTCATCTAACTTGTTTAAGGTCTCGAACACTGATATGTTATCAAACTTCTTTTTCGATTGATAACATTCAGGGCTTCTATCGAGTAATTCTGTCATTTCTTCATCATTCAATAATTCAATATCATGGATGTGATCATAATCGAATTTGAATTCTCTATTGTTGATACCTATCTTTTTGGAAATCTCTATTAAGTTGTTGAATTCAATTTCATAATTATCGAAATCACTAATGGAGTTACTGATTCTGATGACGATTTTTTCTAAGAATCTTCGACTGTAGTTTTTCATAATAAGTAATTCTTCAATCAGATCTTTGATCAATAATCTAAAAATCTTTACAGGTTTGTCTTGACCAATTCTATGACATCTATCGATTGCTTGAAGATCAACTTGAGGATTCCAATCATTATCGAATAAAATCACAGTATCGGCTTCCACCAAATTGATACCCAAACCTCCTGATCTGGTGGATAGAAGAAAGACTTTGAATTTGGGATCTTTAAATTGTTTTATTTGGACATCTCTTTCTTCTTGTGACGTGGATCCATCGAATCTACAATGTTTGATGGATCTATAGGTTAAAAAGTCTGATATCAAATCAAGACATTTAGTGAATTGTGAGAAGATAAGGATTTTATTATCTTTCAAACCTCCCAAAAATTGATCTAAAACTTTAAACTTGGAGGAATTATTCACCAATTCAGTAATGAAGAGCCCTTCTTTATCCCTAGGACTTCTTTCTCCCTTTGTCAAATTCTCCGTAATAGGGAAGGGCTCATAATAAATATATGGTGAGTTACAAATTTGTCTTAATTGCATGATGGTATTTCTAAGACTCAACGCTCTGACTTCTTTATCAATTCTTTCTTGTAATGCATTTTCGTTATTGGATCTTACTCGATTGAATTTCTTGTAATCCTTGAAATAAAGCTCACAAATACTCTCAAATAATTTTCCATCTAAAGTGTCATTATACATCTTTTTCTGATAATCACTTAACTCAATATGGATCAAGTACTCTTTTTTGGGAGGTAAGTTTCGTATCACGTCCCTTTTCAATCTTCTAAGGATAAATGGTGATAAAATTGTATGTAAATTCTTAATCAAATTACTTTGTAGTTGTTTCCTAATGAACATCTCCATTTCCTTATTCTCCCCCACAGATAATAAATCATCAAAATTAAACCATTGTTGAAACAATTGTAAGTCATGGAAAATATCAGGTAGTATGAAATTCAATAATGACCATAATTCCTTCAAATTGTTTTGCAATGGAGTACCGGTAATAAGTAACCTATTACTGACGTTCAATCGTTTGAGTACTTGAATAAGTATACAGTCCATGTTCTTTAATCTATGACCTTCATCTATAATCAAGAATTTCCAGTTAGTTTTGCTGAGTTTGGAGAAATCTTTAATACTCAATTCAAAACTGGTTAATACAATATCATTACCAGCAATTTCAAGCCCTAATCTTTCTTCCTTTGTACCTGTATGCCTCAAGACCTTCAATTTTGGAGAGAACTTCTTGAATTCATTTTCCCAGTTAGAAATCGTTGATAATGGAGCAACTATCAAATAAGGTCCAGGAACTCCATTTTCTATCAAGAATGAGATAAATGCAATACATTGAATGGTTTTACCTAAACCCATTTCATCGGCCAAGATCCCGTTAAGCCCATTTTCAAATAACGTAATCAACCATTCCAATCCGTCAAGTTGATAATCTTTTAAGGTCCCAGACATTAGTTTAGGTTGCTTGATTTTGTCATCTTTAGACTGTTTTTCGCTGGTCTGCTTGGACAACATAGTCAAAACATCCTTCTTACGTTTCTTGGTTTTCTTTTCATCTTCTTCATTCCCCTGGCTTCTCTTTTCTTTCTTCAATTTGGTATTTTCAAGGATTTGGTCTGCAATGATTTGTGAATAAACCTGACTTTTCTTGATCAAATTATTTAACCTCTCCATTTTGGAATCGTTAGAGAGCTTTTCGAACTCTCTGGATTCTTCTGAATCATCCTTAAGTATTTCTTTAGCTTCTGTGTAATCTATATCATCAATAACTGAGGTATCGGGAGTCTCTGGACTTGCATCTCTTGATTCACTCATAACGCGTAATCGCGGTTGCTGCAAATTTTAGTTTAGCTTGTGAGAGCAAGATGTGACATTGAGAGCAAGATGTGACATTGAGAGCAAGGTGTCAATACGGGGAGCAATGGTGGAACTGGCAGCAGTGACGCAGGTAGATAAGAAGCGAAGAGATCTACAAGAGTTTAGACAGACGGTTAAGAGCAAGAAAATTCAATTTTTCACAAGACAAAGTATATTAATTGACATCTAAATCTATACTAATTGAGATCAAGACCTAAAGCTTCCCTTTGGGATTTTGAATTTTCATCGAAGAAAGGAATTTCAGCTAATGATGTAACTCTCGTACCATGTCTGTTTTCTAAACCTTCATGATCCCAAACAGCATTATGTTGACTGATTCTATTATCCCATAAAGCACTTGTTCCTTTACCAGGTTCACTCTTCCAATTGAATCTGACTTGAATATCCAAGTTTCTTTCGAATATGGAGAAGAGATATTCTAATAAGATATCAGATTCTCTTGGTAATAAACCAACGATTCTAACAGTCATGGCTCTGTTGACAAATAAAGCTTTCCAACCAGTAGCTGGATGAGTTCTAATAATTGGATGTTCACGTTCAATGTATTTTGGACCATTCAAAGGATTTTCTCCATCAATATAATTATGAGCTGATTTATAGATTGCAGTTTTACCATCTAAAAATTGTTGTAAAGCTGGAGATAATTTATCATAAGCTCCATAACCTGATGCCCATAGAGTATCACCTCCAACGGTTGGAATAGCATCAAGATGTAAATGAGTAATACCGGCAGGTTGTTTTTCATGAACTAAATCAGTATGCCATTGGGAGTTACCACCAATACTATTTTTGAAGGATAAATTGAGACCAAAGTTAGCAATAACATAATCTTGCCATATAGTAGTAATACCATCCAAATCATTTCCATCGGTATCGCCAGGAACTCTTGGAACTTGTGGGTGGATTTCGATTTGTCCCCAGTACTTACCTAAATCCAATTGTTTTTGGGGAGATAAATCTTGATTTCTAAAGAAAACAACAACTCTTTCAGCTATAAGTAAAGCCAATTCATCCTTTTGTTTATCATTCAAATCAGATAATTGTAATCCAACAATTTCTGTACCTATGTGTTTAGTTAAATGGATGACTTCTTTAGCAGCACCGAATAAAGCTTTCTTTTCAGGGTCAGCATTCTTACCTCTTTCGATATATGGGTATTCCTCGTTTCTAACTTTATAAGCATCATTAACAAACTTTGGAATGACTTCATTCTTTGGTACAATAGGATATCCGTCAGACAAATCGATATTGTATTTGGCAAATCTATCTTTAGTGGATTGTGGTAAATGGTCTACCCAATTGGTAGATTTCCCGATTTGGAAACTTTTATAACCGGCAATTCTTAAATTTGCCAATTGAGCTACGGACTTGTTAATAGCAGATTCAGTGTTTTCAGAGACTGGTGACATCTTGATGGTTGTTTCAGAAGTGAAAGGAGGGGATTTAAATAGTTGAAAACTGTGGATTGTGGATTCCGTCACGTTAACAAAGTGTGGATTCTGATTTGTAATGAATTTTTACACAGTAACGGAAATGTGTTATGGCTCTATTGTTACAAGTCATAGGATGCGGAAAGAAAAGTGGGTTCATTTACATCTATGGTATAACATGTTATCAGTTGAATCGATGAAGTAAGTCTATGAAGATAGTCAGAGGAAGTAAATGCCACACATTCGCCATTCAAAGACGGACAGGAAAAAGTACAATTTTTTTTCCGAACGAACAAAACTAACAAATAGCATGAACGGTACCTTAATCGGGATCTATTCATCGAACAAAAAAAAGTGTGTCAGAAACAATCGACAATACTATAAAGATCAGACGTTTAAACATCATGAAATAAGGTTTTATTGAAAAATTTCTGTTGAGTACGACATCACGACATCAGACACCATGACTCAAGAAATTTCCCAAACTAACGGGCGACTAAAGGCCCGAAAATTTCTGTCAGTAGCGCGATGCCAAAATTATGATGACGTTTGAGTAAATCTGCAAGTTAAGTCGAAAATGCGGTAAAATTTTACAGTTTAGCTAATGACGTTCATAGATTGCATTCTACTCAACAAAAGTGATATAAAATGAAAATAAAATCCTTCAAATTAGATGAATAAATTTAAACTGTTTAGGATTAGTTCACCAAGACTTAGGAATCTAAGTTATACTTCAGTCAAAATGGGTAGAGAAAATATTTTACATTATCAATTGGAACACGACAAAGAGACAGATTTACCAACTGAGATTAATGTTAAAATTGCAAAGACTAGCATCAAAAATGATAATTTCCCTTTCTCTTTACTGAGAGAAAGTACCATAAAAGATTATTTGGAAAACAACAGATTTTTCGTTGATTCAATTAATCATGCCCATTCTAGAGAAATTTTCAATATGAATGGAAAAGGTCAAAGTCCTCATACTTTATGGATTGGATGTTCAGATTCAAGATGTAGTGAAAGCTGTCTTTCAGTTTTACCTGGTGAAGTTTTCACTCACAGAAATATCGCCAATATTGTCAATTCCAATGACATCTCATCTCAAGGAATTATTCAATTCGCTATTGATGTATTAAAAATCAAGAAAGTCATAGTATGTGGACATTATGATTGTGGAGGTGTTTGGGCTTCTATGTCATCCAAGAAAATCGGTGGTGTTTTAGACCATTGGCTTAACCCAATTAGACAAATCAGAGCTAATAATAAATCCTTATTACAAGGAATTGATGATCCAAAAGAAAGAGCCAATAAATTAGTAGAATTAAACGTCATTGAATCCGTATTAAACTTAAAAAGACATCCATCAGCTTCTGTTGCCTTGAAAAATGGTGATATTGAAGTCTGGGGAATGATCTATGATGTTAGTACCGGGTACTTACATGAAGTTGAAATTCCAACTGATGATCATGAAGATATGTTCCATGTTCATGATGAAGGTGAATTGGTTCATTGAGTAATTGATAGATTGTAAATAAGATATGAGAAACGTAATATATATTTAATTGAATATGGAGTTCTCTTATGGGGATTTGATAAGGACCCCAGGACCCCGTAGATTACATAATCTATGATATTTGGCTGCGAAAGGGTAAAGACTTGGTTTAAAATAGTAGAATCTTTGTAATGTCCTAGGAGTGTATTTTCTGGCAAAATTTCTTCACCTTTGGACCGGGAGGTACCATTTCTGTTATATTTGATTTCACAATGATTTTCAATGAGAAAATATACGGCAGATTTCATAATCCAATACATAGTCTTGTTGAATTGAATGAAAGGTAAAGACCCACAATTCGAGTACCTTACTGCTAGTTCTTGAGTACCAGAGAGTTCACCTTCACAACCAGTCAGTCAGATCCAAAAAAAAATCACTAAAACGTCCTTAGAACTCGGCCAAACTCTATTAAGAGCAAACTATGAGAAACGTGATATAATAAAGTATCAAAACCCTTAACCACTTCCTTATAGCTAGAGGAGATATTCACAAATATAAATATTGAAATTCTAAATAACCAGTATTTAATCTAAGAATTATTCCAATTCAAACCATAACTCATTGAATCTTCATGTTTATAGTTTTCAATGAAATCAAAAGCTTCTTCAATATTATCGAAAACGTTTAACAATTTTCTTTGCTTTTCAGCAATAAATCCAGCCTTAATACTTTCATCAATGAATTTTAAGAAGGTATTATAGAAACCTTTGATGTTAAGTAAAACAATTGGTTTCTTGTGGATACCTAATTGATGCCAAGTGGTAACTTCCAATAATTCTTCGAAAGTTCCAAATCCTCCAGGTAAAGCAACAAAAGCATCAACTTCTTCACCCATCATTCTCTTTCTGGTATGCATGTCTTTAACTAAAGTTGTTTTACCATATTCTTTAATATCTGGTAAAGGAGTTTCACCGTTGTGGTTACTTTGATTTTCTTTAATCTCCTTATTGACTTCATCAGGGTCTTTTCTTTCTTTGGATACTAAAGCTTCTGGAATGATTCCATGAACATAACCGTTATTAGTGGCACATCCATTAGCAATAGCACCCATAACACCAGTACTACCACCTCCATAGACTAATCCCCATTTTTTAGCGGCCAATTTTTGACCCATTTCAAAAGCAGTCTTTTCATAGATTGGGTCATTACCGAATGATGATCCACAAAAAACACAAACTTTCTTTAAGGTTTCAATATCCATAGTCATTTCTTACTTATCTTGCTTCGTTAATTTGTTTATTATAATTTGTTCCCAATAGATTCTATCAATCTTAAAAAAAAACTGAACAACTGTGAACTTGGTGGGATTTATATAAAAAACTGAGAACGGTTCGTCCGAAGGAATAAATTGAGAATTTCTAAGATATGATAAAGAATTCTCTTTGTAGCCAATAAAATCAATTACCCCTATCTCAATTACAATCGAACTGTTCCGATGTTATAGATTTTCCCATTAGAAACTTTTTCTTGAAATTTCTGGGTCTTAATTACTATTATATCGGTGGTTGCAAAAACTATTACTCACTTTGGGGTGGGACACGACCTTTTTCACAGGGTTTTGTATGGGGTCGAACTATCAATTACTAAGTTTTGACCACGATTACAATACCATGGAAGGTTCTTTTATACACCTCTGAGCTGATATTCTCAAATCAATATTTTCGACGTTACATGTAACATCGACTAATTTTAGTGACTTTAACCATTATTTATGTAAGCGAGGTGCAAAGGGTCTGCTACGCGTTTTTTTGAATCGTCTATTTTTGCAAATATTTACCGATCCATTACGAAGATTCGATAGAAGGCATTTATAATTCCAAAACATCCCATTCCGAAGCATCAGCAGGTTATTTTTATATTGGGATTTGGTTAGGTTTTGGTTTTGAGAGTTAAACACAAGAAACACACATAAAAAGATTACACATAAGATAGACGAGCAGTTGATTCAAAGGGATGAGTGAAAAGACGAGAGATTTATTTAGTAGATTGGAACAATTCCAATTGGAGCAGTTTCAGCAAGAAATTCCATCACATCCTACCACCAGGGATAATTACTACTCATATGAAACCCCCCTTCAACAATTTTCCCTGCAAGCATTAGCACTGGAAACTAATTTTGATTCCATATTATCATCACCTATAAACATCAACAAGGTATTCAAAGATAACATACGGGATAATGAAGAGTACGGGTTGGGCATAACATACTCAGACGACGAAGACTTCGATTATGATCTTTATTCAGGCACAATTACCAGAGATACTTCCATCCATTCTTTAAGTGTGGACTTAAAAGATGTCACTAAAGATTTGAACGTCTTGAAGCAAAGCATAGATAACAATAAGTTGATCTTGGATTGTATCGAAGACATGTTACATCAGGAAAATGAACAGATCATGAATAGTTTGAATGATATCATCAATGACATTCAGACGAGTGTAGCAAATAATACTGTAGTTATAAGAGGGGATTATTTTAATCGTTAATGGGGTAATGGATATGAACTTTTGTTTCTTGACTCTAAGTTTCTTCAGAAGCGTTTCTTAAACCATGTTTTCTGGGTCTTTTGTTCCTGCCTTCCCGGCGTTCTGACTCTTTCCTCTCCTGTCTTAAAGTATCAAATAGTTCCTGATCAGGGCGAGAAATCGACCTGTGCAGTGACAATCGATTAGCGAGAAAATGGTACCATTTTAGGAAGATATTCAGTGCGACCTTAGATAACGACTTTTTGCGAATTTACTCCCTATGAGTTTGGTCACTATCACTAACAACTTGAACCTGCTCGAGATAATAATCGATGAAAGATTGAGATTGATAAACATACTAAAGCTTACACCATCTTCCAATGATAATTTTGATCTTATCAATCAATTAGGTAAGATAACGAAGCTTTTCAAAGCTTCAGACAGTGATACTCCTAAATTCAAACAATTAGTCAACCAATATAACGACCTTTTAGATCAGTTGAATGACGACAGCACTATAAATATCGAAGAATACAAATACACCATCAAGAAAAATAAGAATGTGAGGTTTAAAGACGATTCGAATGATCTTCGAAATGAATTAATGGGCACTACCAAATTCAAATCCTATAAAGATGACCCTGAAGAATCCGATAAGGTAGAATTCAACGATTTCAAACCAAACTCCAATAGATACAGTGACTTTGATGGATCACAATTTAACCAAGATCTTTCCAATCAAGATCTTTTTGGTCAAAACCAACAATTGTTATCTAAACAAGATGAAGACCTAGATATGCTTCATGACTCCGTCAAAATCCAGAAGTCTATGGGCTTAAATATAAATGAAGAGATAGATTCTCATCTCATAATGTTAAATGACTTAGAAAATGGAGTAGAATCAAGTCAATTAAGACTTAATAGTGCAAATAATAGATTGAGAGAATTTAGAAGGAAATTTCAAGAGAATGGATCATTGATTACAATTGTAGTATTAACTATAATTTTAATTCTTTTATTAGTAGTTCTAAATTGATATGACATGTCCTGGGGAGCCTAGCCCTTTTTTTTTTTATGTGTAACATCTTTTATTTATATCTCTAGGTTATGATGAAATCTCTAGGTTATATGTGACTTGTTTAACATCCAAACAAATTTCTCTAGAAATTGAAATCATCATTCTCTTCTTCTTCTTCACTGAAGAACCAAATAAAGATAATAATATCGACATAAACAATCAAACCTCCTATGATACTCATGAGCATACTACCAAATTCAATAATTTTACATCTAAATAATACAGTTGGTAACCCTATACCACTTATAACTATGACACCTGTTATAAATCTACAGAACTCTTGAATTGATGTGGGATTGTTACCATGGTCGTTGGAGAATGTAAGGAAATCGTCTCTACTGTTTTCAATGGATGATGCTATTAAATTGGGTAAAGGTGCAATTAAATATATGAAAATGATCCATAACGTTGTCCAGTTATTGAACAATGCTCCAGAAAGTAGTATTAACAAGAATCCCGTGGCTAAGAATGCCGAAAGGAAGATTATCTTGTTTAAAGGATTCATTGAACGTGCGAATTTAAAGGGTGAGATTTTGACGGTTATGGAGTATAGGGGAATTGAGAGTTTAGGGCTATGGACATAGGAAGGTCCTAGAAGAGTGATCGGCAAAGACGAATAGCTGGAAAAAGCTGATACTATTCACCTTTTTAAAACCAATCACCATAATGGTTGTCACATCACAGATATATTCACTATTTACAGGGGAAACATAAAGGCTTTAATTCCAGAACCATCCTTTCTTTTCAGGAGGTGATGTTCTTGAAATGGTATTGGTCTTGGAGGTACCATCAGAATAATATTCTGTTCTGGTTTCTTTATAACTTGACTCCTTGTCGTCATTGATCCAAATGGTTTGGATATCGGTAGAAACCACAGTTTTACCTTCGGGAATGGGTACTACGTCAGTCTTGACATTGCCAACATTGTTATCACCATACTTATCAGTATATTTGTCAACATACTTTTCAACACGCTTATCCTTTTCAAGGCTCACCTGCTCCAATTTTTCATTCATCTTGTTAGTCCATTTCTTACATCTGTCGTTCCATTGATTGAACTTCTCGTCCCAAACTATTTGAGGTCTTTGCTCTTTAGCAACCTTGAACATACTAGCCTTCCAATTCATAAGATCCTCAAAATTCTTGAAATAAATCCCCTTTTCACCCAAATCATATTTTCCATCATAAGACTTATCACGGATCAGATCTTCAAACACTTCTTTAGTTAATACACCATTTACACCCTTGGGAATAATGGCTTGAGGAAACAAACATCTCCAATAACCTTTGGAGTCCCATACACTCAAACCTTTCTTATCCAAACATTCATTGTACTTTCTAACACTAGGTTTGTGACTTTTCAATCCTGTAGATACTGGTCTCCCATCCTCAAAGAAATAGTCAAAGGAAAAGATTTTATCGTTATCCATAATTTGTTTGAATTCTGTGAATGAATCACTGGTGACATTGAAGATAGAACTCATAGAGTCCTTCATCAATTCTTTAATTTTTTCAAAATCGTCGTTCATAGTTCTAAGGATAAGGGATGTAAAATTAATGATGCGTGGATTTTTCTAGATCACTATCAGCACGTTAAAATGACTTCAGTTTCACGTGTTCGTCATGTGATACCTCACGCGAGTTTAACGTAGATTCCAACGGGATCAAACTCTATGGATATTACCGAATTTCTTATCTAAAAAGATTGGAATCTCCACACTTTTAGTCTGACCTTGCGTCACATCTTTTGCATCTTCTGTTGAATCTACTGGTGTTAAAGACAGATCATGAATATATACATTGAACCTTACATAAATAGTGCCTTCCAAAAAACCTCCTAACGATATTGGATATTTTTCACATCTCTATGGATTTGACCATGCATTGGAATGAAAGGCATGAATTCCATATCTGACTGAGTATCAAATGATTTGTGGATGTAAAACTTATTATTAATGATATTCAATATTTGAAATTTATTCAATTCTTTGTAAGGGTTACTTTCAGGGTACATGGTCTTAATGATGGAATATGCTACTAATGAGAATGCTATTAATGAAAATGCTAAAATGCTATCTTAAATAGAAAGAACTCTCTTCCTAAATGCTATTGTAATGTGTAAAGTTAAACTGTAAAAGAATTCCAGTTGATGTTACAGGTTGTACGATTTGAGGTGAAAAATGCGCATGAGAGTACATCCTACATTCCCAGTACGAACAAGGTTTGCACCTTCTCCTACAGGGGTTATACATTTGGGATCAATACGAACAGCTCTTTACAACTATTTACTTGCTAAAAATACCGGAGGCAGTTTCATTTTAAGGATTGAAGATACTGACCAGAAGAGAAAGATCAAAGGGTCAGAAGAGAATATCTATCAATCATTGAAATGGTGTGGGTTGATTCCTGATGAAAGTCCCATGATAGGAGGTCCTTATGGTCCTTATAAACAGAGTGAAAGGAAAGATATTTATAAGAAATATGCTGAGATTTTGGTGGATAAGGGATTGGCTTATTATTGTGGATGTTCCAAAGATAGACTTAATGATCTTAGACAAAGTGCTATGAAGTTAAAACCACCAACCACCGTAACTTATGATAGGAAATGTTTCGATAAACCCCTGGATAAGTCCTTGGGTGGGATCATTCGTTTCAAATCTCCTGTAACTTATCCTTCCATTACTGACCTCATTCATGGTACTAAAAATATTCAACCCCAGTATAATGTTGATGACAGAAGATATGATGATTTTGTGATCATGAAATCCGATGGGTTGCCAACCTACCATTTCGCCAATGTCGTGGATGATCATCTCATGAAAATAACTCATGTTATACGAGGAGAAGAATGGTTATCATCCACTCCAAAACACGTAGCTCTTTATGAAGCATTTGGATGGGAACCTCCACAATTTGTTCACATTCCTTTACTTACGTCTTTAAGTGATAAGAAATTGAGTAAACGAGATGGAGACGATGGGATTTTATCATTACGTGATACCTACCTTCCCTCAGCATTAATAAATTTCATCGCCTTATTTGGATGGGCTCCTGCTAGAGATTCTGGCCAGAGTTTCGATGAGACCATGGACTTGAACACTTTGATTGAAAGATTCTCTCTTGATCATTTGACTCGTGGTAATGCCAAAGTTAGTAAGGACAAGTTAGGATATTTCAACAAACGTCATCTTCAGTCGTTAGATGATAAAGAGTTCACCAAGCTCTGCGAAGATGTCAAATCTAAGTACTCGTTACAAGGAGAAGTGGGGGATTTCTTAAAGAAGATTCTTCCTCATATCACTACTTTAGATGAAATATCTAATTATACCCATTTATTTAAACCCATATATACATCTGATGTCCCTGAAAATTGCAGGGAAGTCTTGTTGAAGATTTTGAACGATGAAAAGTTCGGTCTTGACGATATGTTAAAGATTTCTTCCAAAAAAGATGTTTTTAAATCTTTAAGATACGCATTGACGGGTTTACCCAAAGGTCTTAAAGTCCCGGAGATTGTTGATTTGTTAGGACCCCAGGAAATCGAAAAAAGAATTAACAATGCCATTCATTATATAGATAACTTGTAAATATATGCATCTTAAGCCTAGAACTGATTAGTAAAGTCCATGAAATCCACATCTCCAGATTTGATGAAAGGTCCAGTATAGATACAATGAATTTTCATCTGTGGATGGTAATATAAACCCGTAAGTAACTTAGGGGTGACAAGGAAATACTGAGAATTCACGTTTTTACAAGCAGTTCGGACAAGGTATTTATGGGCCATTTTTTCATTCTTTGGATCCATACCTTGATTGATTTCATCTACAATTCTAATAGGTGCTTTAGTTAACCCTTGTAATGCCATGACAAAGAAAATAGTTGATACTGCTCTTTCACCTCCCGATTGTGATTGACGGTCCAAGATTTTGAAATCTGATTGTTCTCTGAACTTCACCAAAATCTCCAATCTCCATTTCTTGAACTTTTCATTCTTCGCCAATTGAACTTTACCGTTGGATGCTACATTAACGAATTTCCTTTGGAATGATCTTGAAATCTTTTCTACCAAGCCGTCAAGCTCAGGTTCCCAACGGGATTTTATTTCGGTGATTCTGGTATCAAATGATTGTTTTTCGGTATTTAAGCGAGGCAACACTCCATGAATTTCCTCTATCTTTTCATCAACCAGTTTCAATCTTTGAATGGATGATTTATCGGCCGTCATCACACTAATTTCATCTTCCAAAATCGAGATAGTCTCTTTGATATTGCTTTCATTTAATTCTCCTGCTTCACGATATTCTACTGCTTTATTTTGGATTTTTTCAACCTCCAGTGGTGGTAATTTGGCATTAGTCTCTGCAATAATCTGTTTACAATTACTATTCTTCATTGAAAGATATTGTTTTTTGGACTCTTCATAGATCGCAACCAATTCAGATTTGAGTTCATCCATTTGCTGGACTAATGCTTCAATTGCATCTTTCCTATTCCTCTCGTTCAAAACATCAAGATTGATCTGATTAATTTCAAGTTTGATATCACTTAATTGTGCTACATAATCAGAAATTTGTGACCCTTGTTTGCTATTATTACCGAATACTTCGAGTAATCTGTTCCTGATATTCCTAATTCTATCACTGTGGTTTTTATTGAGGTCCTGAGTCAATTTCTCGATTCTTTCTTGTTTGGTCACTATGTTTTGCTGAATTCTGTTTCTTCTAGATTTGAGTAATGAATGTTGATTGACCTTTTCATTGAATAGTTCGATATCTCGTTGAATTCTTACGGCATTAGACTTATCGTTGATGAGTTTATCATTGATTTCTTTGATTTGTGAATGAATATCGTCTAGATCACTTTTCAAACTCTTGATGTTGGTCTCAGTTGATTCTCTCACTTCGCTTGAAATACTATTTTTACCAAAAAAATTGTTATTTTTAATGGTATCAGTACTATAAACGAAGTTTCTGTTTCCATATCTGGATCTGGTAACGTTGAAAAGTTGTTGACCACTAATAAATCTCATGAACGGAATCTTTCCTTCATTATTAGGTGTCATCAATTTATTTAATTGACGATCAGACAATTCCTTTAACGTCACAGGAATGTTATGTATTTTACTGTTAATTTTTAACATGTTCAACACAGGTTGAGGTCCTTGTAAATAATCACTCAAATAGTTCTCAAATCCAAAATGATGTAAACTCTCTTGTGGTATACTTGGTGGTGAAGGTTGTTGTTTTAACACTCTGGTAGGAACAGTAAATTGTTGTAAATGTCTATAATTCTTTTGGTAATTATCCTCATTGGTGAAAGTCAAAGCCACTAAATTGTTCTGTCCGATCACTCTTTCACAAACACCAGCCAAGGATTTCTCTCTGATATCACAAGTAACCACCGGACTTTCAAAGTATTCGTTGGTCCCACTCTTCTCTCTCATGAATTTGTGAGCTTGGAAAGATGAATATAATAATTTACTACTTTGAATATTGAGAAGATTCAATTTATCTTCCGTATTCAATTTACTCATTTCTGCTTTCAACTCTTGACTTAATCTGGCTTCTTGACGTTTCTTATCATTCAATGTATTATTTGATTCTTCTATTGCCTCAGATAATGTCAATTTTTCATTCTGAAGTTGTCTTCTTTGGCCCTTATATTCATTAATTTGGTCTTCGGTATCATCATCTGCTAATTGGGTCAATTCGTTGTTAAGTTTGTTAATTTCTGCTTTCTCATTGATTATTTCTTGTCTCCTCCTTTCTTTACTTGTTCTCGTAGACAATAATTTACCTTTGAGATCACTGATATACTCTTCATTTTTCTTCTTTTCTCGTTGTAATTGTTCAACTTTACCTTCAATTTCATCATAAAGACGTTGTTTTTCATTCTTTTCAACTTGTAATCGTTTCCTTTCATCTAATGACACCACTAAAGCTTCGTTTAAAGGTCGTTTATTATTCTCAAAATCTTTCAACTTGGCTTCAGCATCTTCTTTCTGTTTCTTCAATTCCCTCCTTCGTATTTTTTCATCTTCCCATACAGCATAGGGTAAAATATGTTTATGTAATTCCACCTCGTTCCTTTTCTCGTTGAATTGATTTAAAGCTTGAACAGCTTCATTCAACTTCTCTTTTTCTTGTTGAAGAGTCTCCAATCTACTATTATAAGTTTCCAATTGCTGAATCACGGAATCCCTTTTATCTTCTAGTTTGATCAAATCTTCATGCATCAAGTATAAGTTCCCTGATTTCAAGGTTCTTTCAGTCTCTACAAGAAGTTTCTCTGGAGATAACCCAGCGAACTCTGCTACTCTCTCTTGTGGTAAGAAATGACACAAATTATCTAATTGAATATTCAAACTCTTAACTTTGCTTATAACTTCCTTTTCTGATGTAGACCTACCATTTAACTTCCATTTACTTGACTTCTCGGTGAACGTCCTTTCTATGATGACTTCTCTATCACCAATATCAGCCACTACTAGCTCGATGGTACTTTCAGTAGTACCCGTTTTAATCATAGATTTCATGGTTTTCCTCTTAATCAATTCTAACTTTCCTCCCAACCCTAGACATATGGCCGCTACTAAAGTACTTTTCCCTGTACCATTAGGACCAATGATCATATTCAAAGATGGTGAAAGTTTGAACTCCCCATGGCTATAAGTGGTGAAATTCTTGATAGTGACGGTCTTAATACTTCCTGGCTGGAAATCAAGCTTAAGACGCTTACTCATTTGATCTCTATAGAACGCGCGCTGGGATTTTTATTTGTTTACGTTAGATCAAGATGGTATGTCCAAATAGCCAATACTTCCATCCATAGTGACCTAGGGTCGCCATAGTGGTTATAGATGGCGTCTATGGTTAATAAATGGTGTGAAAATCAATAATACTAACATATTAGTCACAAAATTCTAAAACTTACAAAGATGCTTTTGCCCTTTTCGATAAAAAAGGTACCGGTAAAATTCCAGTTGAACACTTGGGAGATTTATTAAGAGCTGTTGGACAAAACCCAACCTTATCTGAAATCAATGACTTACAAAATGGTATTTCAGGTAACGATTTTGATTTTGAAACTTACCAAAAGATAATTGAAAGACCTGATGGTTTCAAACCTTTGGGATTACCAGAAGATTATATCAAAGGATTCCAAGTATTTGATAAAGAAGGAACCGGTTACATTGGTGTTGGAGAATTGAGATATATTTTAACCTCCATTGGTGAAAAATTAAATGATTCAGAGGTTGATGAATTATTAAAAGGTGTCAATGTTACTAAAGATGGTAATGTTGATTATGTGGAATTTGTCAAATCCATTTTAGATCAATAGTTTATATACCCATTTGTGTTACTCTATCTCTTTGTACCCTCTTGAGTCCTGGGTCGACATCATTCCAGGTGGTGACGTCGTCGGCTGTGACTAGACGAGATCCAGTGCGATATGAAACAAAATCGAGATGGCTTCAGGTGTGGAAATCACCAATATCGATGAAACGATCGATTTCAGGAAAAACGAACGATTCCATTTGTACCCAGATGAAAGACTCAAGGTAATATCCATACTATCAGGATCAGTGGGGGTATTATCAGGATTTTATGAAGGAATTAAAATTCAATCTTTAAGATACTTAACAGAAAATAGTCACAGATTACCACGTAATGTAGGTGGTTGGTACTTTTATCATAAGAAGAAGAATTATGTCATGATAACTCATGGTTTGAAGACAGGTTTCAGACATGGGATCAAATATAGTGGTTTAGTTACTGGGTTCTTTGGTTTAGAGTATCTCGGTGATTATTTGAGAGGTATCGATTTCTTGAACACCACCATATCTTCAACTATCTTTTTCACTGGGTATGGTGTTTATAAGAGATTAAGTAGAGTCCAGGTCATGAATTTCGGTGGAAGAGGATTGATTTTTGGTACTTTATTGGGCTTGGGTCAAGATTTAATGAGATATAATAGAGGTGGTGATGTTTGGTACTTGCAAAAACCTTTGTAAAGGTACGTTCTTGTATATAAATAAATATAAATAATCTTAGGTTCTACTCTTTTGGCCCGACCATTGACTTCGTCGTCACTACTCTTCATCATCACTATATAAATCCATAGAATACTTCAAGATAACAGCTATCCCGGTAAGTTGGTCTAATTGGTTTCCTGAATCATGTAAACTGGAGAATATATATACTTCACCACCTTGTTGTTTGACCTGTTCAACCAACAGAATGAAATGTTTACGTAACTCTATATCATTATTTCTGAACAACGTATCAGTGATCAATAATTGTTTAACAGCACCTTCTTGAATGGCCCTTTCACATTCTTTAGGTCCATACCAAGCAGTTTCGTCGTCATCATTCAAGAGCTTTTGGAATTTCTCGAAAATTATCACTTCTTGAGCAAACTGAGTGTCGGCCAAATTCTTCCTTATATTTTCATCTTTCAATACCTCTTCTAACCCTTGTAAATAACCAGTTGAACAATTTGCAGTGACAAATTTGGAAATGTTCTTAAAGATGGTTTTATCATCGTTCTTTTGAGCAAAACCTTTGATCTCTGATAATAAGTTGGATGATAAAAACCCTGGAGATGCTAAAATAATGACTTTCAAATTATCCAAATTGAAGTTTCTCATCATAGTTGATATTATCAAATCATAGAATTTGACTAATCCCTTATCATGAGATGAATTGTCACCTCTTCTCTTCTTAGGTATGGATTTCTCGATCTTATTTCTTAACACTGTCAAGTTATCAGTAACAAGACACAAATGAGCCACTCCTTCTTCAAAAACTATAGCTCCTATTTCTGCTTTGGATTCAATGGAACAACTCTTTACCACTATATCGTAATTAATTTCATCCCATTCTGTCTTGATGACAGTAATCGATTTATTGAGTTGGATTTCAGCTGTGTGGTAACTTTGAATAGGAACAAACTCATTGGCAACGGTGGTTTTACCTCTTATTCTCATAACTTCATCCTCAGGAGCATAATCAATGTCTTCAACGTTAATAGTTAATACAACATTTTTTCTCTCTTGCTTTGAAGCACCCTTAGTAGCATTCTTTGCTACGTTTCTGGTGGTTTGTAATTTGATTTCATCATTTTTTTGGATTAGGTTGTACAATTGCCAAAGATCTTCTTTATCTTGAGGCATCAAAGTGGTGAACCCACTTGAATTCTTATCGAAGGATTGTTTGATCAACTTCATGATGTGGTGCGAAGAGTAAAAGTAAGGTTTTGGCTTGAAGAGTCACAGTCTAGCACGATGCTCTAGTGCGACCTGGACCCCCACGCAACCCTCGCCATATACCGTCCCCATACACTATAAGAGACTAAACAAACACTAATTAATATTATAACTATATTGACTATCTACCACTATTTAACATCAGCTTTAACAATGGTGGAGTTCTTACAGAAATCACCATTAGCATTAACCAAGAATTTAGGTTCTTTACCTTCTTCAGTATAAGTAACTTTGAATTCTTCAGTAGTAGAGAATAAAGGTTGAACAGTTTCGAAAATTTTCTTCTTTGGATTTAATTGTTTTTCTGGTTCACCGTTGAAATCTTGGAAGAATAATTTATCACCTGGTTTAGATCCTTGAGGTGGTTCAACGAATTCAACTTTACCTTCAGTTGATGCACATAAAACCATACCAGCAGATTTGATACCTCTCATAGCAACAGGTTTTAAGTTAGCAACAATAACAACGTATCTTTCTTGCATGTTTTCCAAAGGAATGTAATTTACTAAACCAGAACAGATAGTTCTTGGTTCTTCTTCACCAACATCAATAGTTGAAACATATAAAGAATCAGCATTTGGATGTTTAACGGCTTTTTGGATGAACCCAACTTTGAAATCAATCATTGAAGGGTTTGGAGGTTGTTGAGCTGCCTTTTCAGCAGCGGCCTTATCAGCATTAGCTTTAGCTTTAGCGGCTTTAGCAGCTTTTTTGGCTTCGGCTCTAGCTTTCTTTTCTTCTTCACTTGGTTCTTTGTTATTTTTTTCTTTAGCTGGAGCTTCTGATTTGGTTTCCTTCTTAGCTGGAGCAGCTTCTTTAGTTGATTTACCTTCTTGTTTGGCATCCTTTTTCTTTTCTTTAACTTCCCTTGGTAATTCAACTGAAGGAATAGTGAATTTATCATCATCATTAGTTAAATTTTGGATTAAATCTCCCCATCTGATGGTGTGTCTGTTGTCACCAATGACTTTAACATCATTAGAATCTACCCATTTCTTGATTTCTGGTTTGACGGTTTTGAATACTTCCAAATCTACATCATCTAACTCGTTCCCTAAGATATAAGTTTTAGATCTCAAGTTATTGTTAAGAATAACGAAATTCTCAGCTTCAGATCTTTTGAATAAGGTTGTGAATTGTGATTTTAAAGCGGCTTGTTCATTAGATAATTTTATACTATTAACTAACATTTTAGCTATGGAAAACTTTTTCATTTGAGAAATCAAAATCCTTGTCACCTGATCTTCGCACTGATTGTGATGAGACCAAGTTGAGAAAACTGTAAGAGAGAAGTAAAGGCCTGGTATTGACTGTACTACGTCATTGGGAATTGGCCAGAGATCTATGATTCTAGTGTTCGGAGGGATTCAGGAATATTTTCCGTTGTTTCGTATCCGTTACATAATCGTGTGGGTATTAGTGATAAATTGTATGCACACTAACTTGTGAAATATACCCATCCGCCCGTCAGGGAGTTAAAGGATTTACCATTCTACAAATACTTCTCCTTCTGATAAGTTTTAAGTTAGTTTTTTGTGAACAAATATACAAGGGTATTGATCCCAATCTAAACGCATATGTTCCGACCCAAGCAGGGTACCTGATGTAGTGATAATCGATGTAATGGCTCTACGGATAGCAATTATCACCCGAGAGAATTTACGTAAACACGAAGGTGGCATTAATAAAAAAACGGAGCATCGGCCAGTCTCATTTTACCGTGTTCCATCGTTTAAATCCTTAGAATAGCCTCCATGTCGTCTAAATGTCGTGATGCGGACCTCTGCGGAAAGTAATTTGCTTACCGTACCCGTCCGGAAACTTTTTTACCTCCCGAAACACCATAGATTTTTCCGAAAATTCATGTTCTCAACCTTCCGGAACTTTTTTTTGTTGATAACAAGCCTTTCTGGTTATGATACTTGACAGAAATGTCGTAACCAGGATGTTTTCCTTTCACCAGTTCCGTATAATATTACTAATAATACACATATAATAACATCTGAACATCCGGAATTTTCACAATTTTATAGTTTGTTGGGAATAATGGACGTTGAAAAAATTCCAAAAGCTGATAATCCAGATATCGATGATACTGTTGATGGTTCAGATGAATCAATTGAACAGTACGATGGATTTACCAAAGCTACCAATGACCAAATTCAAAACTTGGCCAGAACTTTAAGTCACCAATCATTTCATTCTTCCCAAATTGAAGATTCCAATGAATTGATTAAATACTTATCTCATATGTCTCAAGTTCCAGGTATTGAAACTTTCCACGATGGCATCGATGACAGATTAAATCCAGATTCCGATAGTTTTGATGCTAAATTTTGGGTGAAAAATTTAAGAAAATTAAGAGATTCTGATGAAGATTATTATAAACATAACAAATTAGGTATTGGTTATAAGAATTTAGTTGCTTCTGGTATTGCTACTGATTCAGATTATTTATCAACTGTTTCCAATGGTGTATGGAAATTCATGAAAGATAATTATAATAACTTTTTCAATGATAAACCTGAAAGATATTTCGATATTTTGAAAAGTATGGATGGTTTAATGTTACCTGGAGAAGTCACTGTGGTTTTAGGTAGACCAGGTAGTGGTTGTTCTACATTATTGAAAACTATTGCCTCTCAAACTTATGGTTTTAAAGTTAGTCCTGAAAGTCAAATTTCTTATGATGGTTTATCTCCTTCAGATATTAAAAATAACCATAGAGGTGATGTTATTTATTCAGCAGAAACTGATATTCACTTCCCAAATTTAATGGTTGGTGATACTTTAGAATTTGCTGCTAGAATGAGAACCCCTCAAAATAGAGGTAATGTTGATAGAGAAACTTATGCTAAACATTTAGCTGCTGTTTATATGGCCATGTATGGTTTATCTCATACCAGATACACTAAGGTTGGTAATGATTTCATCAGAGGTGTTTCTGGGGGTGAAAGAAAGAGAGTTTCAATTGCTGAAGCTTCATTATCTGGAGCCAATTTACAATGTTGGGATAATGCTACTAGAGGTTTAGATGCCGCTACTGCTTTGGAATTCATTAGAGCCTTAAAGACTTCCGCTGCTGTTATGGATACTACTCCTTTAATTGCTATTTATCAATGTTCTCAAGATGCTTATGATTTATTTGATAATGTGGTTTTATTATATGAAGGTTATCAAATTTTCTTTGGTAAAGCTAAAGAAGCTAAACAATTCTTCTTAGATATGGGTTATGATTGTCCTGCTAGACAAACTACTGCTGATTTCTTAACTTCTATTACCAATCCAGCTGAAAGAATTGTCAGACCAGGATTTGAAAATAGAGTTCCAAGAACTTCAAAAGAATTCGAAACTTATTGGAAAAATTCTCCTGAATATCAAACTTTACTTACAAAGATTGATGATTATTTCTCCCATTGTCATGATAACGATACTAAAGCTAAATATTTAGAAAGTCATGTTGCTAAACAATCTAACCACGTTAGACCTTCATCTCCTTACACTGTTTCATTCTGGATGCAAATCAGATATGTATCTCATAGAAATTTCTTAAGAATGAAGAGTGATCCTTCAATTACATTGTTTTCTGTGTTATCCCAAGTTATTATGGCCCTTATTGTTTCATCCTTCTTCTACAATATGCAACCAACTACTGACACTTTCTATAAAAGAGGTGTTTCCATGTTCACTGCTTGTTTCTTTAATGCTTTTGCTTCATTATTGGAAATTATGACTCTTTTCGAAGCTAGACCTATTGTTGAAAAGCATAAACAATATGCTTTGTATAGACCTAGTGCCGATGGGTTGGCATCAATTGCAACAGAATTTCCTGTTAAAATTGCTATGTCTTTGGGTTTCAACTTGATTTTTTACTTCATGGTCCATTATAGACGTGAGCCTGGTAGATTCTTCTTTTACTTGTTAACTATGTTCAGTTGTACTATTTCAATGTCCCATATTTTCAGAACTATTGGTGCTACTACTAAAACTATGGCTTCAGCTATGACTTTTGCTACTGCCATTTTAATTGGTTTAGTTGTTTTCACCGGGTTCTCCATTCCAACTCCTTCTATGTTAGGTTGGTCAAGATGGATGAATTATATTGATCCTATGGGTTTCGCTTTCGAAAGTTTGTTGGTCAATGAATTCCATGGTGTTAATTATCTTTGTTCCCAATTCATTCCATCTGGTGGCGCCTACGATTCTTTACCTTTAGCTTCCAAAATTTGTTCTGTTGTTGGAGCTGTACAAGGTGAAGAATATGTTAGTGGTGATGAATATCTTAGATTAAGTTACCGTTATTCTAACGACCATAAGTGGAGAAATTGGGGTATCATGATTGGTTTCGTTGTTTTCTTCCTTATTGTTTACTTGGTAATTATTGAATTCAACAAAGGTGCAATGCAAAAGGGGGAAATCGTCTTATTCTTGAAATCAGCTTTGAAAAACCAAAAGAAACAAGCTGTTGATACTAATGATGAAGAAAACCAACTTACCAATGAAAAGATCAATATGGATGATCAATATGAATCATCCAGTGGTTCAGTTAAGAAAATGGAAAATAGTAACATCTTCCATTGGAAAGATTTAACTTATCAAGTTAAAGTCAAGAGTGAAGATAGAATTTTATTGAATCATGTTGATGGTTGGGTTAAACCAGGTCAATTAACAGCTTTGATGGGCTCATCAGGTGCTGGTAAAACTACCTTATTGAACACATTGTCTGAAAGATTAACTGTTGGGGTTATTTCCGAAGGTAACAGAATGGTTAATGGACATCCATTAGATTCATCTTTCCAAAGAACTATTGGTTACGCTCAACAACAAGATGTTCATTTACCAACATCTACTGTCAGAGAAGCTTTGAGATTCTCAGCTTACTTAAGACAACCTGCTAATGTTTCTATCAAAGAAAAGGAAGAATATGTCGAATATGTTATTGATTTATTGGAAATGTCTGCTTATGCTGATGCTGTTGTTGGTGTTGCTGGTGAAGGTCTTAATGTTGAACAACGTAAACGTTTAACCATTGGGGTTGAATTAGCTGCTAAACCAAAATTATTGTTATTCTTAGATGAACCTACTTCAGGTTTAGATTCCCAAACTGCTTGGTCTATTTGTAAATTGATGAGAAAATTGGCTGATCATGGTCAAGCTATTTTATGTACTATCCATCAACCTTCAGCTATTTTATTACAAGAATTCGATAGATTATTATTCTTACAAAAAGGTGGTCAAACTGTTTATTTTGGTGATTTAGGTGAAAATTGTTCTACTTTAATCAAATATTTTGAACGTAATGGTTCAGATCCTTGTCCTCCAGAAGCTAATCCAGCTGAATGGATGTTACATGTTGTTGGTGCTGCTCCAGGTTCTCATGCTAAACAAGACTATTTCGAAGTTTGGAGAAATTCTCCTGAATATGAAGCTGTCCAAAAAGAATTAGACTATTTCGAAACTGAATTAGTCAAATTACCAAGAGATATCGCTCCTGATGCCCATAAAACTTATGCTACTCCAATTTATAAACAATATCTCCCAGTTACTTGGAGAATCATTGTTAGTTTCTGGAGAACTCCAAGTTATATCTATTCCAAGATTTTCTTAACTGTTTCCTCAAGTTTGTATATTGGATTTGTTTTCTTCAATGCCCATAACAATATCCAAGGTTTACAAAATCAAATGTTTGCTGTTTTCATGACTTTCGTTTCCTTATTCACTTTACTTCAACAAATTTTACCTTACTTCATTTTCCACAGAAGTATTTATGAAATCAGAGAAGCTCCTTCAAGAACTTTCTCATGGATTACTTTCATTTTGGGTATAATGTCAGCAGAAATTTTCTACCAATTTTTCATGGGTACAATTTTCTTCTTCTGTTGGTTCTATCCAGTTGGTTTCTATAAGAATATGTCATACGAAGGTAACACTAATGAAAGAGCTGCCTTGATTTGGTTGTTCGTTACTTTCAACCATGTTTTCATTTCTACTTTGAGTCATCTTGCTATGTCTTTCAATGAAGTTATGGAAAATGCTGGTAACTTAGCCATGTTCGTTTTAACTATTTGTTTCAACAATAATGGGGTTTTAGTTCAATATAACGATATTCCAGGATTTTGGAAATTCGTTTATAGAGTTAATCCTTTCACCTATATTGTTCAAGGGGTTTTAAGTGCAGGTTTAGCTAATGCTCCAGCTTACTGTGAAGAATATGAATTATTAAAATTCACCGCTCCTGATGGAGAAACTTGTGGTTCATTCATGAATGATTTCATTGGTGTTGCTGGTGGTCAATTGATGAATAATCAAACTTCCAATTGTGAATATTGTTCATACACTTCAACCAATCAATTCTTAGACAGAATTAGTGCTAGTTATTCAGAAAGATGGAGAAATTTCGGAATCTTATGTTGTTTCATTGTATTCAACTTTTTCCTTACCATCCTCTTCTATTGGTTAGCTAGAGTTCCAAAAGGAACTAGACAAAAAAAGTGAGTCTTTAAATCTTTGAGTTAATATATGTTTATTTTAGAATTTGCTGATGTCATCTCTTGTCAGAAGTCTGTAATCTCTCATTTACACTCTCTCGGCTATTATGAAAACTTGGAATCTCTGCAACAGAGAAATTGAAGACAGACAACCAAAAACTATCAAACTTTTAACTTCCTCTCTGGTCCGATCTGAGGTCAAATGATTTCTGGGGATTTTTATCAGTGCGGATTGGTTACAATCAAAAGTCCGAATGAGTGAAGATAAACCTAAACGGAAGAAGACGTCTCGTGCTTGTAGTCATTGTCAGAAAAGTCATATGACATGTGATTCTAATCGTCCATGTAAACGTTGTGTATCTAGAGGATTGTCCAGTAGTTGTGAGGATGCACCTAGGAAAAGAAGGAAATATTTAGCTGACGTCCCAATTGATGCCTTGAGTAGACCTTTATATCGATCTAGAAGTAATGAAGTCCCTGAGAGTATTAAAAGTGAAGTTGTAGAAAGAAGCAACACCACATCTTACCTAAACAGCATGAGTAATAACAATTTAGGTAACGGTGTAAACAATGATAATATGGTTAGCAGTATCAATCATAATGGTGATGATTTAATGAAAAGGAGATCGAAGTTCTTGTCTTCGGCGGCAGATTTGGAATATTCAACGTTATCTAATATAATATCGGAGAATTTCCTTAATCAATCCACCCTGAATGAACATACACCCAATTCATTGACATTGTCACCAGCTTTATCACCTCATATTGCACAACAAACATCACCTAATACTGCTATCAATGATGCCTTTTTGATGACACAAGCCCAAAATCGTCCTGACTTCCATACTTATGATACTTCGGTTAGTTTATACGATAGGAAACCCAAATACGATGAAATTATCAATCAGTATTATTTGGGTCCTGATAATGATAGAATGATATTATATCCTGACATTATGGAACAGATAGAAACCCTACAGAAAGAGAATCCTACCAAATTCTATCAACGTCAAAAACAGTCGGAGATTAGTTTTACTATGGGAATCTTACCTGAAGATTCTTACATAACCAGAATCTCTGAGTTCAAAAATGATTTGAAACACTATTTCAAAGAACCAGAAGATATCTATGAAAAGGTGAAAACCCCTTATAGTTATACACCAGGATATCATTCATTGATTGCATATTTAAGAAAAAGATTCAATAAGGAAATGTTAGTAAAGATGGCAGAAACTATGGCCTCTTACCGTCCGTCTTTCATTGCCTGTACGAATTCTTTGAAAGAGCATGATCTTATATTTATGGAACAATGTTTCCAAAGAACCTTATTAACTTATGACAACATCATCAAGATTAGTGGTACCCCTACAATAGTTTGGAGAAGAACAGGAGAAATAGCTTATGTGGGAAATGAATTCTGTATACTCACAGGCTGGACCAAAGAGGAATTATTACTGCATCGAAAGACTTTCATAGTTGAACTACTTGATGATAAATCAGTGCTTGAATACTTTCAGTTATTCCTGAAGATAGCTTTTGGTGATTTTTTCGGTGCTACTATGAGTGAATGTACTTTAATAACGAGGAAACTGATGAAAATCAAAACAAGATGTTCTTGGACTTTGAAAAGAGATGTTTTCGGTATTCCCATGATGATTATAGGTAATTTCTTACCTATTGTGTAGTATGTAAATAGTAATAGACTTAGATGGTAAAACTCCGCACCTAACGATCCGCACAATTTAACCATGCCCTTAACAGCTACTTTAGTCACGGCTGTGTCCATCATATGTCTTGGTCCCCTTCAATTCGGGTACCACATGTCAGAACTCAATTCTCCAGAACAAGTATTATCTTGTAGATTGCTGAAACCTGGTGAAATCCCTTATGAGGACTCATTTTTCGGATCAAAAGGTTTACCCCAATGTATTCCTTTGACCACCGAACAGATAGGTTTTGTGACATCTGTGTTCAGTATTGGAGGTTTAATTGGATCATTTTACATTGGAAGAGTTGGTGATGTGTTTGGAAGGAAAAAAGCGTCCATGCTTTATTGTTTGGTCTATTTTATTGGGTCTATTTTGAATGGGTTATCAGTGAATTTCGTCACCATGGTAATTGGAAGATTCATTGCTGGGTTGGGAGCTGGTTCAGCTTTAGTTATAACTCCAATCTTCATCAATGAAATTGCTCCTCCTGATGTTATGGGTTTCTTGGGTTCAATGAATCAAGTTTCTGTCAATGTTGGAATTCTCTATACTCAATTATTGGGATTAGTATGGAGTAATAACAACGATTGGCGTTGGTTATTATTGATGGGTGGTTTTATTGCTCTAGTGGATTTAGTTCTTTTGTACTTCTATACTGATGAAAGTCCTAGATGGCTTTATAGTAATGGTCAAAGTTCCAGAGCATTCACTACTCTCCATCACTTGAGGGGTGGAGATTATTCCATTGCAAGGTCAGAAGTGAACAATTGGGGTAGTACGGGTAATAACGAAGAAGAGGGTGAAAGCTTGTTAGGTAATAATCAAAGACAAGCATCAGTAAACTTAGAAACTTATCTCAGATCACCAGAATTCAACAATAGTAAAATAGTTGCTACAGGGATTTTGATTTTACAACAATTCTGTGGGATCAATTCCATTATCTTCTATGGAGTTTCAGTTTTAGTGTCTATCTTCCCAGACTTGGCCATAATGATTAATTGCATGATATCTTTAGTCAATGTTGTCGTAACATATATTGCAGCTAATTTAGTAGATAAATTGGGAAGAAAACCATTATTATTGACCTCGGTTTCAATCATGGGTGTATCTACAGTCTTAATGGCTTTTGGAATTATCTTCCTGAATTCCATTTCAATCATTGTAGGTACATTCACATACATTACATTTTTTGCTATCGGATTGGGACCAATTCCTTTCTTCATTGTGTCAGAGGTTACCCAACCAGCTGCTAAAGCATCAGCTCAAAGTTGGGGGATTGCTATGAACTGGACTGCCACTTTTATTGTTGGTTTCTTATTCCCAATTTTGAAGAATTCATGGATTGGTGGTGGAGTATATTTCATCTTCACCATTATGTGTGTGTTTACCTTTGGCTTTATCAAAGCAAAAATCCCCGAAACCAAAGGTGCCACAAGTTATGAACAGGTTTGGAATATTTGAACTACTCGTGTATACAGGTATACATGAGACAATCAGAATATGGGGAGGATCTTTATGTAGGTCAATATATTTAGAGATAGAAAACTAGGGCTTTCTCACGTGCTCACATTTAGGGCTTTTCATTTTGACTGTTCTTGTCCTCAAAATTCATGGGTTTCGCACTACTGAAAATTGAGACTGAAAAAACCTTTACCTAAAACTCTCACTGAAAATATTTTCATAGACAAGAATGCCTACTAGATTAACTAAAACTAGAAAACACAGAGGACACGTTTCAGGTATGTTATAATCACCACCATCAGACTAATCATATTGTTATTATTGAACAAATACAAAGAGCCAGGATTCACAAGATTCAATAAATATCGAAATCCATCAATTTGAAGTAAGAGATGACATATCACCATTTTGAAGAAAGAAGTAATGAAAAGAGAGCACAATCAATGAAGAATTCATCGATTCAATGGAATGCATGTTTTGCCATTCTGTTAGTTAGAATATTTCCCAGTTTATAGTAACTATTCGTGATTAGAAAGATTTTTCAAAACTCATTATACTAACAAATTATAGCCGGTTACGGTAGAATTGGTAAACATAGAAAACATTCTGGTGGTAGAGGTATGGCCGGTGGTCAACATCACCACAGAACCAACTTAGATAAATACCATCCAGGTTATTTCGGTAAAGTTGGTATGAGATACTTCCACAAACAACAAAACCACTTCTGGAGACCAGAAATCAACTTAGACAAATTATGGACTTTAGTTGATTCTGATAAAAAAGATGAATACTTAAAAAACGCTTCAGCTTCAGCTGCTCCAGTTATCGATACTTTAGCTCACGGTTACGGTAAAGTTTTAGGTAAAGGTAGATTACCTCAAGTTCCAGTTATTGTCAAAGCTAGATTTGTTTCCAAATTAGCTGAAGAAAAAATTAGAGCTGCTGGTGGTGTTGTTGAATTAGTCGCTTAAGTTTAATTACGATAAATGTATCTATAATCGTCATAACCTTTTCTCTTCTCTATTCATCTCTCATAAAAAATTTCCAACATTGCAAAATGACTCCTGGCGGTAGAGATGGCCCTAAAATATGGCACCATTTGGGGGCCATTTGGTTCCAAGAAAATTGAGTTTGCCACGCTCATCTCATATTACCTGATTAGTCTTGATGTTTACATAATGTTGGGATTGATAGTAAAAAGAAGATTATTCAACACCACTACAACCAAGATGACTAAATTATGGATGCCACAGGATAATGTACCTGAAAGAGTACAGAAGTTATTGACTCCAAACCAACCAACTAAGGTTAACTATATCTTATCTTTTATTCAAATTGTTAGATTATTAAAGACACAGAAACGTACGGGATGGGTTGATTGTAAAATACCTCCCCATCAAGTAGAAAGTATTTCTGATCACATGTACCGTATGTCTATAATTGCAATGTGTATTCCCAACAGTGACAAGAAAATAAATATCGATAAATGTGTTAAAATAGCTGTGATCCACGATATAGCAGAAAGTTTGGTTGGTGATATTACCCCTTTTGAAGGGGTTCCTAAATCAGAAAAACACCGTAGAGAATTAGAAACTATGAAATATTTATCAAGTATCATTGAACCTTATAATAAAGAATTTAGCGAAGAAATCATGGAATTATGGCTCGATTATGAAGAAATCAGATGTTTGGAAGCCAGATATGTCAAAGATATTGATAAGTTAGAAATGATTCAACAAGCTTGGGATTATGAACAAGATTTTGGTATTAAGTATGATCTTAATCAATTTTATGAATCAAGAAGTGCTATCAAAACCAAAGAAATACAAGAAATTTGTGATGAATTGATCAACCAAAGAAATGCATTCATCGAACAAAAGAAAGAAGAAAGTTCTTAGTTGTAGTTACGAAACCCTTAATAGATTATTTATACAAAATTCTTCGTAAACCGTTCCATGGCTCGAAATCTCTGGTAAATGTCATAAAGGATTGACTTCCTTATTAGGACTTCCTCAATCACCTAAACTGGTAGTGGAAACTTAAACTTATCTAATTATTGTACATTATAAATAACACTATTTACTATCAATTTTGATTAAAATCATAGTCTAAATTTTTGCCCATTGAAGCATCAATAAGATCAGAAATGTTATCAAAATTGAAACTTTCTCTTCTATTTTCATCTTGACCCATCATGTATGGAGGTAGCATTTTACCAAAAACTTCTGCGTCCAATTTATCCATTACCCCAGGTAAATATTGTTGATTTTGATCATCTGAACTATTTGACACTTCTGAAATGGATCTGATATTTGGACTCTCAAGCTTGAAATTGGTTGCGTTGGCCAATTGACTGGTTTGTGGGATGGTTGGTTGATTAGTTGTATTAGCTTGATTTGGGGGCATAGTGAATGAAGTCAAAGGATCCACATTAAAGTTCCCACCATAATTATCCGATTGAGTTGATCTTAATGGATAAGCATTGTACAGATCAAGTGCTGGATTAGTATTTTCGGTTTGATTCAAATGGTTTTGACTTTGACTCAAATTCAATTGTTTAATCTCATTCGAGAAATCTTGGGAAAACAATGAATTTGACTCTTGTAATGAAATGTCATTACTGCTGTTGTTACTATTGAATTGATCATTGAATTTGTTAATGATCTCAAAATTTGACACTGTTGATTTGATTTGTGAAGTGTTGAGATTACTTCTAGGAGTATTTTCCAACAAGTCAGAAATTCCTTTAGATGTAATAGCAGTTCTTCTGTTCAATTGTTCGAACAAGTTGTTTAAAATGTTGTAAATTCTCATAGATGAATGAGAATCTCCTTTCAAATTATCCAAAACTTTTTGACCAATCTCAATATCATGTTTAATCATGTCAATATTCAAATCATCATCAAATAATACTCCAGCATAGTTAGATCCACTGGTCATTTCAGCAGAATTGTTCACAAAATGATAATAATAAATCAAACAGGCTATCAGGAAGAAAATAGTATACATGGAAAACCAATAAGTTCCTGCCAATAAATTTTGATCTATCATTTTATTGGCCAACTTGACTACCAATCTAGCAACTTTGATACAATTTCTACCTCTGATCAAAGATCTTGGATCCGGTGCTCTTTCTTCATTACCATGACTAATGAAATGAATAAACGGTCTGTATAACATAATTTGACAATTTAAGAAAGCTAAATGTAAATAGTAATTAGCCAATATGAATTTCTCTGAAGAACTCTTGGCTATTTGATTGAAATTATTTGGGTCAGAAGGTTTTAATTCTTTTGGTAATTGATCTAACCAATTCTTCAATTCCAATTCAAGAGCACTAACTTTTTTATGCATATGATCCGGAGTTTGTCTTGTGTCGGGATTTTTCAGTTTTATGGGGTACAAATCTCTGACAATATGTGACATTACAAACATCAACTTAGTATGATGATTAGCACATCCTGCAGATGATAGTTTACCCTTTTGTGCTTCATGGTTATAACTTGTTCTAGTAATATTCTCATCATCCAAATCTTCAGGTAAAGTTTGATCAAATTCATCTTCACTTAAAGATTTTGGTAATCCCAAAAGTGAGTTGATGTAAACATCCATCTTATAAATAGTATAGAACAATCTTTTTCTTGTGTCAATTTCAATCGGATTTAATTTCCTCTTAGTATCTTGGAATACTGATAAATTACGATGTAAACCTTCTTTTAAAGCACTTCTCAATCCAATACCAATATAACTATAACATGTTGATAATCTTGCTGAACACTGCAAGTAAAGGATCATCATTACAATCGTCTGAATAGAGATAATATCCCCCACATCGGTAATATCGATCAATTTCCTTGCTTCTAAAAAATATTTGTATCCATCATCTTTTAAGATCTCATTGTCAGTGGCATTATCTAAACTTCTAGAAAATAATGAACCTACTGCAAGGACGGAATAAAAAAATGGTAAAAATTTCTGTTGTCTATCAGTGTAATGTAAGGGATCCAAACTATAAAGTAAATCAACTTCATCCAACAATGAAGGACGATGATAAAATCTGAACAAAACACATGCTTTATCCCAACAAGAATGTATTAGTTGTAAAGCAATATCTTTGGTTGGTAAATCAACTTTGATCTCTCTGCCAATCATATTTTCATCACTAGTGGTAGAATCAATACCTTTTGGAGAAATTGGACTATTTTGGAAATTCGAACCATCTAAATAATTATCCATTAACTCACCAATGTTAATATTATTACTGGAGTATTTGTTCTGTAAATAACTTATCTTCTTCTGGAATTTTTCGAAATCGAAATTCATTGGCTGATCATCTAATACATTGACTTTCAATTTCGGAAACAACATATCCATGATATTTTGAAACATAATCAAGTTGTTGGCATTCTTGTTAGTATCTGTTGACGTTATTTGGGAATTTTTGGCAATAATAACTCTTGGATATGACGGTTGGGGTATACCGCTATTTTTCTTATTTCTAATATTAGGTTGATCATATGTACAACTATAAGAATAAACCGTACAATGTATACAAGGTTGTTTCCCATCACATTTGACTTTCTTTTGCCGACAGGTGTCGCAAGCTCTAGTGACTCTCCTCCGTTTAGGCTCTAACTTATCTTTATTCATTTTGTTGAGTCACTTTATAATGAAATCTTGCTCCGGAAAAGACTGTGAAGTAAAAAATTTATCTCAAAATTGACTTTATTAACTCAAAACTCTAATTGTATTCAAAGAGAATTACAAACGTTCTAGAAGAATTGATTTTTCTATATCAATGGTTAATCCTTTGTACTGAATTTTAGATAAAGCCCTTTGATTTCTTTTGGAAGATGCGCGAGTAGTAGGGGTAAGCCGGTTATATATGTCCCCAGATTAGTAACTAGTCTGATGATGATTTTTTATTTTTATTTCACCTGTCATGAATTATCATATACGATGACAGGTATAAGAGGTTAATAATAGATAGATTTCCAGCCGTCGTAAAATACGACACAATGCTTAATAAAATCATACGATTGTTAAATGCTATAGAGTGGGACTCAAGTTCCGGTCGTTATATTATTTATACAAGAGTATTATTTCGTAGTTATTCGGTTTAAATCTTTAAAGGCTTCTCCAACAAATGACCCATTCTTTCAATTTTGGTTCTCAAATATCCTTCAACTTCTTTGGATTGAATACCTTCTTTTGATCTCCAAGCTAAAGGTACCATTGGAATACGTTCAATTACTTTTATTACTTGATGTTTACCTTCCACGGCTATAATTTTATCGGGGTTATTAGTTAATAATTGGATTTCCAATAAATTTAAATCATCTAAAATAGCTGTTGCTAATGAAAATGATCTACCATCAGCTGGATGTCTTAATAACAAGTTTGCTTGAACAGTGTCAGCACCCAAATCTTGTAAATTATAAGCTTTCAACTTTTCTCCTAATCCGATACCTCTACCTTCTTGTCTTAAGTATACCATACATCCATGACCATTTTCTCCCATTAATCTTCCAGCTTCATCAAATTGTTCTCCACAATCACATCTGGCACTCCATGCTGTTTCTCCAGTATAACATTCACTATGAATTCTTACTAATGTTGGTTCGGTGTGGCTTGTATCTCTTTCATAGATTAATTCTCCATTGGAATTGAATTTTAATCTCAAGTTGAGTTGAGAATCATAATCAGCTTCTGTTCTTCCAGGAAATAATTTCCCAATATATGCACCTCTGGTCATTCTATCTTGTTGAGTTTCTCCTTCTCTCTTCTTATATAAAGTTTTAGATCTTATGTCTTCACCAAATACTATGGCCAAATGTTCTTTATTATCGATATTATTCTCATATAAATGCAAGAAAATTTCCGGTCCATTGGTGGTAGGAATTCTTGCTCTAGCAATACAATTCACTATAGGTAATTTATCTGGTAAAGGTAAATTTTGTCTTTCTTTCTCCGAAATATTGGGGATCATAGGTTCTTCATTAAGAATCGATGGGGTTAATGATGGTGATAAAACTGTCATGTTGTCGAAATTTATAATTCTATCCTTAATGACTTTCTTGTCTACAGTCGCTATGTTATTTTCGTTTATGGTATGGTTATTTCCTACCTTTGAAATATCTTCGGCTTGTGAATTCATGGCCGTTTTATAAGTGTGAGAAAATTAGTCAGATTATAAATTCTCACTGTGTGATTTATAATGCTTATTCATAGACTTTCAAAAGTTTCATAAACAGGGGGAAATGTTGACAGATCTGTATTTCTGGAGATTCAAACGTGCAATGGTTGAAAACTATATAGTTTAAAATCAAAACTCTATTGGCTGCAAGTTAAAATCGTTCGAATCGGTGATTATGGTAGAGATCAAGTTCGGATTTATCGAAATTTGACCTGTTTGGAGCATCACTTCGGTTATTAATAATCTCCCTCTAATGATCTATTCCGGTCAGTTTATAGTTTGGATATTGTAGATTCAAATTCCCCCGAAACTTATGACATTTCTTCTGTTTCTAAAAATCTTCACGTGATTGTATACTTAGATAATCTGTCCAAAATATTGCGATGAGATTATGAATATCGATAGAAGAAGAATCATAGCTCCTGAAGGGATAACTCCCATCTACCCTAAAACTAGTTCCCAACAGTCAAAAGATGATAATGATATAAAGAAGATGTTCATCAAAACAGGGCTCATCAATAATGCCAATGGTTCATCATATATGGAAATAGACAATAATATTATCGAAGTTTCAGTATTCGGACCTCGACCTATCAGAGGTTCATTCATTGATCAAGCCCTGGTTTCGGTTGAATGCAAGTTCTTACCTCATATTTCACAACCAAATGAAGGTATCTTTAATGAAAATGATGGAAAAAAACATGGATTGACAAATATCGAACAAAAAATATCTTCTTATGTTGAAACCGCCATCTTACCATCGATTCTTTTGAAGAAATATCCCAAATCAACCATCGACTTACATATCACTATCATTGAAAATAATACGTCGTTGTTAAACTTAATTGGATGGATCATTAATTGTAGTTCAATAGCTTTAGTTGATGCTGGCATAGAAATAAAAGATATAATCACAAGTGGACAAGTCAACTTGAAAACTGTCGATGGCAATGAAAGTGTTATCGTTGATCCAAATGATAATGACAATAGTCTTGAGGTATTAGTCAGTTACATGAACTTGAAAAATGATGAAATTGTTGGATTATGGATCGAAGGGTCAAATGATTTGGATAATGAAGTTTTAAATGGGTTAATCACCAAATGTAATGAAATGTCAAGAAAGATTAGAAGTAATATCAATGCTTATTTGCTTAGTCAACAATAATGAACTTAGAGTTATGTATAATATATATATATATATATAGAATTTTTTGATTTGAATTATAAACCGTCGTTTGATAATTCATCTAAAACTTTTTTCATATGAACTAATTTTGAACCTAATTTCAAGATAGTTAAATCATCATTATATAAGAAGATTTTTTCACTGATTTGAATATTGGTTGCTGATGAAATTATTTTGGATAATCTCTTGTAACTGTCTAAGAAGTTGTCAGATGTTTCGAATTTTTCGTTAATCACATCATTTACAGAATCGAAAGGTAAGAATTTATCAAAGATTTGACCTTTCAAGATCTTGGAAAATTCTAAAATGTCTTCAGTATCATTTGAAACATTGATTTTTGGAATTTTGATTTCAAATGGTTCTGATACATAAGCTACATCATGCTTTCCATCAATATGATATCTGAATTCATAAATACCTTCTTCCCAGAACAATTTCTCTTTTTGGAATGTCAAAACTCCACTGGAGTCATCTTTCACCCAAAGCCATCTGTTGTTGGAACTAATCAAAGTTTTGTAACGGCTGTATGAAGTCTGAACAACCTTGTACAACCCGATCCAATCTTTAGGGCTATGAGTTTCTGGACAATTGAATTCAACCTGGATTGGTTCTCCAATGGTGATGAACTTCAATAATTTATCATCAGAATCATCATAACTCAAATTTTTGATATTCAATTTGTAATCACTATTTTCAAAGTACAAATTTTGTGATAATTCGTAGATGTTTTGTTGAGTCAATTTGGTATTTGACTTTTTCAACTCTTTGATAAGTTGATCGATGGTATCGGTTGCAGTAGCTACGATGGATGATTTTCTTCTATGTTGTTTCAACAAATCATTTCTGCTATCATCGTGGTTGTTACTTAATCTTCTTTGGATAACATCGGGGATCAAATGCTTTTTGAAGGTTTTGGTGACACCGGAATCTTTTAAAACTTCATTTTCTCCATATAATTTAATCATGTGTAATTTTTCAATTCCGTTGATTCTAATGAAGTTGTTAGCAACCCATAATCCACATAAAACTAAGTTGTAATTGGTAGGAATCATGAAGCAAACCCCCATTATTCCACAAACTCCAAATATTTGTTCTGGGTTGTTTAAGTATCTGTAGACACCAGCTTTAGTCAAATGAGCTTTGTGAGGTAATGAAGATTTTGGAATAAAGAAATCTCCATAGAACCAACCAAAATATCCAATTGAGTCTATAATAGAACAATTAATCCATGTATGTGTGACAATGAGTAAAATACCAATGAACATTCTCAAATAGAACCAATCATTGAATAATAATTCAGGTTTTCCTTCACCTGTTAAAACATACAAAACATTTAAACCAAAGAATGAAGAATATGTTAAACTGATTAATGAGTTATAAATAATAGCAAAATTATTTAACGATTTTTCAACTGGTATATCGTTAGACAAATAATATTTGGTGAAAGACTTGAAGTTGCTTTGTAAGAATAACAAGGTATTGATGGAAAAACTCTCGAATAATTTTATGGACACAGTTAAGTAGAATAAAACAGTAAGAGAATTGATTTTGACATTGATTTGATAGCTTTTCAGTAAGAAGTTGACCAATTTGTTTTCAGTGTTGTTAAAGTTACTAATGTATAACAAAAATGGAACAAAAATCGAATAAGTGAAAATCAAAACTAGATTCATCAAATCTGAACCTCTCAAGATATTGAAATTCCATACACCAATAAGTGGTTTTGCATTATTAAAATTCTTCAAATCTTTCAATTTGATTAATTTCAAACTATCAATTTCATTAGCTGAAGGACCATAAATCTTATCAATATGAGGGTTCTCAATGAAGTGTAAGAAAATCATTTGAAGGAAGTGTCCGAAACAGGCGAAAATTAATACAGTGTAAGATTTAGCAATTAAAGCAAAACCATAGTAACCAATGTAACCCACAGAGTACATTGGATGTGGGACCATTTCAAAAACCCCATCAAAAATCAAATCTTCATTATTAATTTGACGAAAGAAGAAATCTCCCCAGTACCATGCATAATCTTTGATTGTGTTATGAGCATTGACTTTGACCCAGTAATTGAAGATAATCAAAGTGACACCAGTCACTACTCTTAAATATACCAACCAGTTGTTTTGTTGGTCAAGATTGATCGATTCATAATCATTGTCAATGAAACAAACCATGAACAAACCCACAAAATTAACAAAGTCACTCATCAAAATCAAATCAACAAATCTTCTGAAAATTAACCAAGTATTGAATTCAATAGGATATTCATCGATATCGTAAGTCTTACCCATTTGACTACCAATCTCGTACTTCAATAATCTTGAAAAGAATGATTTATTGTTCTTTTCGAAAATTTTGTTATCTCTACACCACTTAACCCATTTGTTATGTAATGATTGTTGTCTTAAGACGTAACCTATCCCAAAATCATAACTAAGTCTCCAAAAAACATAGAGCCCAATGAAGCATTTAATTCTAATCGAATTGTCGGGAATTAAAAATACCGCCCCCATATTTATGGTCAAGATACCCACAATTAACATCTCAAATAAAGACTTTTTAATGGTCGGATCAAATAATGTTTTGACCATATCATGGGTTTGAGGCACTATGAAGGTTTCCCCTGAAAAAGTGATCCCTTTAGCTCCAGTAATGGTATTGGACATATTGTGGAGTCAATTTAAATATTTACAGCAAGCAATTAAAAAAATCTATAAAAAATAGTTTCAGCTACGATAGTGTTAGGATATGAATTGTAAGAACTGTCAAAGTACCTAATTAAGTCACTTTCAACGATTAAAGTTCAACAAGTTCAAATTGACGGAATCTCTCCAGGTTTTCTAATTTATAACCCGCAAAAGAACTCAATGATAAAGCAATTATACACTTATCTAATCAATTTACTCACAGAAACCTTTCTTTTAGTTTTTGTAACTATTAATGGCTCTTCTATATCTATATTTCGCCACAAAGAATTCTGAAAAATTTTTAATAGGAGATATTTTAGATTAAAATTGATCTGAATAATGCGATTTGTTGAGTACTGCATGTAGTGAGATTTTTATCAAATGTGCTGAAAAATCGGTGCCCTCAATCGGACAATTAGCGGAGCATGACTATGCTAGGGAGTCAATCTGGAAGATAAAGAGTTCTCGAGTAACAAGATGTAACAAATAGGAACTGTCCAAAACCGATTTGAACGATGAATCTACTCAACAATAAATATATTAATCTATAAAATCAAACTAGAGAATGGTCGCGTGATAGTAAATTTGCATGTGAAAATTTAAAATCTACGGTTACCTAATGGAGCATTATTTGAACCGGTAAAACCTCTGTTACCACCACCGTAACCTCTACCACCACGGCCACCACGGCCACCACGACCACCTCTACCACCACCGTATCTTGGATGGAAACCACCTGAACGTTTATCATAAACTTGTAATTCAGGAGGAATGTTTTGTTTAGCTTCTCTCATAATTTTACATAAATCACCACCTAAAGATTTGTTACCTTCAGTGAAGAATGAAACAGCAGTACCAGTGGTACCAGCTCTACCAGTTCTACCGATTCTGTGGACATAATCTTCAATGTTACCAGGCATATCGAAATTGATAACGTATGAAATACCTTTGACATCTATAATTTGTTAGTATTGAGTTACATGATTGTTTACAATTGGTTAGGGCAATAGATATTTCCATGAGAATTATAAAGAGAGTAAAGTCCGTATATTGGAAGCATTATATCCTATGATAACTAACTTAAACTGAATATTAGTGAATACTAATTGAGCTAATATTTCAGTCCTGGCTTCAAGGTAAAAAAGTTTCTACTCAGTCTAATGTATCATAGACTGGAGAAAACTCATCTTGAATTTCAACATTATCATAATATATTCTCAATGCTTACAATATCTTCATCTCTTTAAAATCAAAAAAATTCTGGAAAAAAAAAAAGAAAAACAAAAAAAAATCAAAAATCACGCCAAATATCCTTAAATTAGGTAAAAGTTATACCATCGACTCTCCAAAAGTATTGGATTTCATTTAAGGCTTCCCATCAGAGTCAATCTGAAGTAAGTTCAATAAGAACAACTTTTCATTTTTCTAAAATCTTTATCTTTTGTCTAAAGTCCCAAGTTAGTAAAAAGGATCAAATATCTTACCAGAAGACATTTGATCGGAATTAAAATATATACATACCAATACCTCTAGCGGCAACATCAGTGGCAACCATAATTGGAGAGTCACCAGTTCTGAATTGATTTAAAACATAATCTCTTTCTTGTTGTTGTTTGTCACCATGAATGGCTAAAGCAGGCCATCCATCTGATCTTAAATATGAAGTGATATCATCACAAGTTCTTTTGGTGGAAGCGAAAATCAAACACTTAGCAGCTGGATCTTTGGTACCAATTTCTAAATGTTTGATTAATCTATCTCTCTTTTCGTATTCACTGACAACTTCAACTAATTGAGTAATAGTGTGGGAAGCAGCTAATTCCAATGAACCAATAGTAACTTGGATAGGGTCATTTAAGTAATCTCTGGTTAAGTTTTGAACTTCTTTTGGCCAAGTAGCGGACCACATCAAAGTTTGTCTATCAGGTCTAATTTGATCAACAATCTTTCTGATTTGTGGTTCAAAACCCATATCCAACATTCTATCAGCTTCATCTAATACTAAATAAGTAACTCTCTTTAAATTAGTTTTGCCAGTTTCCAACATATCGATTAATCTACCTGGAGTAGCAATACAAATTTCGGAACCTCTAGCTAAATCTCTGATTTGTTGACCTTTTGGAGCACCACCATAAATACAGGTGTTTCTAATTCTGGAGGATCTACCGAATTTGGAACATTCAGTTTGAATTTGAACAGCTAATTCTCTGGTTGGAGCTAAAACTAAAACAATTGGACCATCACCTGGTTTCAATAATGGTTGAGCATTGATGTGAACAATTCCTGGTAAACAATAAGATAAAGTTTTACCTGAACCAGTAGCAGCAATACCGATCATATCTCTACCACTTAAAGCCATTGGCCAACCTTGACATTGAATGGCAGTTGGGTTTGGGAAACCTTGATTCTTAACTTCTTCTAAGACATAACTTGGGAAACCTGATTCATCAAAAGTAGTAACTGGTTTTGGAATATCAGTACCAACACATTTCATGTCATGTTCTTTTCTGAATTTAGCAACATCAGCATCTGATCTAGCAGCAACAGATGGATGTTCTTGATAGAAATTTTTTTCAAATTTTGGTAAGCTTTCTAAATCCCATTCTGGAGCAGTCAATTCAACTCTTTCTCTTTCGAAACCACCTCTTCCTCTTCCGCCACCGTAACCTCTGTTACCGCCAAAACCTCTATCACCACCTCTGTTACCTCCGTAACCTCTATCGTTTCTTTCGAAACCACCTCTGTTACCGTAGTTACCTCCATTGTTGAAGTAGCCACCGCTGTTATTATCGTTATGATATCCTGACATTTTTTCTATTAATTTATTTTATTGGGATGTGTTATCTGAGAAAATTTTTAGAAATGAGATGAACTTTTTATTGTGAGATGAGTTGGTCACGTGCTCAAAAAGAAACTTTTCAGGGTAATTTCAATTTGGGAATTAGTTTAGAGTTGAAGATGTAGAGTTATAGGAAAGACGTGTTTGAAAATAAGTTCTATATTACATAAGTATTTTGATCGTTAAATAATGTGATCTATGAGTTTACATCGTCGTGTAGATTATTAGACAATGCACAGTTTTTTGTTCAGTAAGTAGTTTGTATATACCTTAGAAAGGTCCCTATAAGTGACCCCTCTTTGAGCTAATAGTCATTTCAGCTAAGGAATTTAATCAAGTCCTTAATTCATTGCTTCATTGAATTTCTCTTCAATGACATTACATAATTCAGATAAGTTATCTAATCCTAAATGCAAAGCTTCAGTGGCAGTTATATTCCCATAAGTTTGAATTCTGATATTCAACTTGTTTTCTGAAGGATGAGGAATAGAATAACCACAGAATTCAACTTCAGGGTTTTTCATTATGATATATCTTAAAGCATTTCCCAAAGTATGGTCTTCATCAACTATTTGAAATGAAGCTGAAGTACCATCCTCAGATGATCCTGGCAATAATTTTATTTTATCTAAGTCATAGACTTGTTCAGCATCTTCCATTTGAACGTCACTCATTGTTCTCTGTGGCTATTCGAAATAAAGTGTATACTAGTAGATGAGATTTGAGAAATTTTTCAGGATGAGTATGTATTCGCGGTTGTTTACAGAAATCTTTGAGGATTGAGATCACAATAAATCAATAATTGATATTTCTCCTGTTCATTAGTAGAATTGTGTCGTGAAAGACCTTGGCAGCCGGAGATTGTTTAATTGGTAATATCTGGTTTTGTTTTCCAACAATCATTTATCATAACTCCGCATTTTTAGCATTTTCAGTTCACAGATTTTCAATTCTTAACTTTCAAATAAAGACATTTTACATTCTAACATTTTATTTTATTAGTTTTTGAAAGTTCTTCTAATACATAATGACTACTGAAGACTTAACTGAACCGATTTCAGAATCTTTCCTCCATTTGTCCCAGGATACAGAAGATGTTAGTGATTCATCCCTCAAACTGAATTCGTTTGATACGAGTCATTTAATGGATTTAGTCAAGAAATTCGATAATCAAGCCATTGCAAGTGATAGTGAGGAAGATCTTGTTAGTGCAATGGGTAGTCCCCGTGCCAAGAAGATCAGAAATCCTAAAGAAAAAACTGATGATGATAAACACGAATATGATTTTGAGATAAACGATGATACAGAAATCGACTTGATAGATGAAAAACCATTCACTTCACATTCAACCCCAATATCAAAAACTTTCAAGCCCAAAATAAGAGTTGATGATTTAGCCAGTTTAATCCAACCACTTTTGAAAGAAGAATTCAAAGATTTCAAAGAAAGTATAAGAAAAGTAATACAAGATGCAAACGAAATTCAACACATAAACGAAGAAAATCAACATAAAACACACAGTCTGAACAATCAGAATCAAAATCAAGATTACAAACATCCCCAAGATGTTCAAAATACACCATATGAAACCCACAAAAGTGATGATAGTCTTATCAATAACGATTACCAATCATTCCAAAACAACTATACATCCAATTATAAAACTGAAACCTCGAGTTCAACACCCCCAATACCATCTCAAGCCAATAACATGAAACCAATATACACTAATAATCCCAGGGTCCATGTTTCAATCCCAACTCCAGTATCTTCATTAAACTCGAGATCAGGTAGTTCCAATGATGAGGAGATAAGATTCTTGAAAGAGGAAATAAAAAATTTGAATGAAACCAACTCTAAGTTAAGATTGGAAGTGCTCAATTTCAGAAACAATGAAGTCACTGAATTGAGAACTTTGAACAATCAATTGACTCACAAATTAAATGAATCTAAAAAGTACAATCAGGAGCTTAAGAATGAAATGGATTACTTGAGCAAGAATTCTGGAAACCCGACTCAAGAAGTCAATGAGGGTTTCGAAGAGTTAAAAAAGAAATACGCCAAAGAAATTGGAGACGCAACGAAAATGATAAATCTTGATTCGTTGAATGGAAACTTCAAAAAGTTCTACAGTAAGTTGAACTTGTCAGAAATTGATGAGTTGTCAAAGGTAGAAATGTCTAACTTGATAAAAAACATATTATTAACGCTTCTACTTGATTTCAGGAAACTCCCAGATAATTTACAAGCACTCACCAGATTTTTAAAGATTTCCAATCAATTCGTTGATAATGTGCATGACATTCTTTATGATAATGATTTCAAACCTTCTTTTCATATTAATAATGATGATAATAATGATGTAGTAAACTACCATAAATGCTTAAATGACATGGTAGGGTTGATTAAACCAAATAGATAAATTATTTTTTCATATTTCTACTTTTATATTGGTAATTTTTACCTCTTTAAGCCATTTCTGAATCTGAATCAATTCAAGGTTTTTTTTTAAATTTTATTTTTTTCATTTCACATATGTATTTTGATATGTTGTGTGAAGTTGTAAAATCCACAAAAAATTCATAAAAAAAAAACGGAAAAAAAATCAAACCCCAAGTTCTTGGTTCATAAAAGCAGATTTTGTTGGGGCATTCTTTCTATGGTAATTTGAAGACCACAGATCTGCCAACAAGCGTAAAATTTACAATTGAATTTTGAGACACCGGTCACGTGACACGGGGTTAACTGATAATTGCCCAAGAGGTCAAAATCGGTACTAACAACATTTGGATATATGTAATTATGGAAGACATTTCACTAGAATTATACGCTAGATCCACTGTTCATAATTAAGAGTCAGAGCGATCAATAGTTTGAAGTTTTTTTATCAGATCTATTGAGACCCTGCGTCATACAAAAATCGGCAACTTTGGATAGTCACCCATTTTTAACCTTAGTCTTCCGTATAGAAGTAAAGAACTATTTCAAATTACTTCTGAGTTATAAGGGCGTATTTTAGGAAGGTTGATATCAAAGAAAGTCTTCAGTAAATTCTCATTCTTATCTTATCAGTCTTAATTGCTTTTTAATCATCTATTTTTGGTTCACGAAATACTCAGGTCAATTAACGCTTGTAAATTCGTTCAAATTCTCAAGAAATAAAGGTTTGTAAGTTTCAGAAGTGTCGAAACAATCACTTAAGAAGTAAAAGAGAGTTTAATCCGAATATCGAAATTCCCCCACGCTGTTGATAGAAATTTCATTCAATCATCAAAAGTGAGAAACAACAATCAAACTTTATTAGTGCTAATAGTAATTGATAGAGTTAACAACATTTAAGACAATTTTCAAATCAGTGGATTCTAATTAATCAATTATATCATTAACTATATACAAATCTTCATCCATTTGACGATCAAGTAGTGTTTTTTTACAGTTTTTTTAAAGGTTTTAAAAAGATGGTAAAGTCAGCTATTTCAAGACTGAATTATACCAATTCAAATAATTCAAAATCGAATAATTATCAGGACAAACAGAATTCTCCCAATCTATTCAACAATCAAAATGCTCCCAATCTATCGAATTTGTCCAATTTGAATGGCCCCACAACATCTACTTCAAATTTACAGAATAATGGGGTTCCAAGACAAGATTCATTGGGTACAATGTTGAACAATTATACCACTAACTTCAATAATACCAACTTCACTAACCAATCAATAAGTGGAATATCGGGAAATGGTGGTATGGGAAGTATAAGTGGGTTGCCCATGAATTATATTATACCCTCACAATCAACTAATTCTAACAACTCCAATATGACTATGAATATGAATCCTAATAATCCCAGCATGAACATGAACAATCAAAGTGGAAGCTCAAGTGGCAAGAAGACTGGAAATTCAATTTCGTTACCACCATTGAAAGATGAACCAGCCGGTACTGGTTCAAATAACGCAAATTCAAGGTCAAATTCTATTTTCAATTACATGCAATTCCCTCAATCCAACCACAATTCTATTTCAGGAGCTCCTGAATTTAACAACAGATTTTCAAGGCAAATGTCAAATTTGGATCCCCTTTTGGTACAAGATTTAGAAAACTTCTTGAGCAATCCAAATAACTTACCACCTATTGTCTCAAGACAGAGTCTGTTGGATAGGAAGAATTCTAAATCATCAAAGAGCAGTTCTATTGATTTTTCCAGCTGGGATAGTTTCAATAATTTGACTAATCCAACAGGTAATAATAACAATAGTGGGAATGTAATGAACAGTAATTCTAATTCCTTCAGTGGCAGTTTCTCAAACTTATTACAAGGTATCAATAACGTGGTAGACTTATCAAACATGTCAGCTCAACAAAGGAGGGACTCAGTTATGAAATTTGTAAGTGATCCTCAGAGCATGCAATATTTACAACAATTTTATCAAACTCAACAAAACCAGTCCCTTGACTCTAAAAGAGCTAGTTTGAGGCAAGACATGTTTAAGGATGACGACAAAAAGGATAACAGTTTGAAACCTCCAAATAATGCGTTGTCTCCAACAAGTTCTTTGGGTTCAAAATCTGATATCAAACATGAAGTACCTCAATCACCAAAGACCTCACCTAATTACCCGAATAACAATGTTCCCCAGATGAACTTGAATTATGAGTCCAATCAAAACATGTCGAATCAAGCGATGAACCAAGGTATGAATCAGAATATGAATCAGAATATGAATCAGAATATGAATAATATGAACCCCCACATGCAAACAAATTATCCAAATAATCAGTATTATTATCAACAATACCCAAACAATCAAAAGTATAAGCAGAATCAAATGAACAATTCAGTCCAACAAATACCCACTCAATACATTCCACCATCATTCACAAATTTCCAAAACAATTACATTGATAACAAATCAGAGGATAAGAAAGTGAAAAGAAAATTATCGATCAAAGACAAGATCTTGAGTGAAGATGGCGGAGAATTGCCACCACCAATTCAGGGTAAAGAAGGGGAGAGACCTGTTCTCGGAGCCACTAAAATCGATCAGTTGATGCTTGTGATTCAAGCCAGAGACAAGAACAACGGCAATGACGTTAAGTACACAACAGCTAAAGATGGGACTATCATCGGAGATATAGAACCTCAGCATCTTGTAGGGGGTGTTGAAAAGCAAAGATTGGAAGAATTTTCCGATGAAGAACTTGACAGTGATGGAAGAAGGAAGAAGAAAAAGAAAATTCCCCAGTGTCCTTACTGTAACAAGTATTTTGCTCAAACAACTCAGTTAGAAGTCCATGTGAGATCACACATTGGTTATAAACCTTTTGAGTGTAGTTATTGTCAGAAGAGGTTCACTCAAGGAGGTAATTTGACAACTCATTTGAGATTGCATACGGGTGAAAAACCTTTCACTTGTGAAATATGTAATAGGTCATTCAGTAGGAAAGGAAATTTGGCAGCTCATAAGTTGACTCATGATAATTTGAAACCTTTCGACTGTAAATTAGATGATTGTGATAAATCGTTCACACAATTAGGTAATTTAAAATCACATCAAAATAAATTTCATTTAGAAACTTTGAACAGATTAACAACCAAATTAACTGAATTATCTATTTCGGAGATAAGTCAATTACCAAGAAAAGAACAAGACCTATTAAACTATTTTAAGAATTTGTACAAAAATTCCAATAAAGGGATCAAAGGAAGAGGTAAAGCTAAAAAGCTGAAGGATATGGAAATGGGAAATAATTTACTTGACTCAAACAATTCAATGAACCCAATGTCTAACCAGTCGAATCATAGACTAGATAGCTATGGGCAGGTATTCATGAATAACAGTTATGATAATTTGTATCAAAATTAATGTACGAGTATAGTGTTACAGTATTGATCTCTTCGTGTTAACTTTGAAATTTCTGAGTCGCGATTCTTTTGATCCACATGAACTTTCTATCCAAGACATTAAGTACTTTAACAGGTACTTCTATCCCTTACACATTCAAGGAAAAGATAGAAAACCAATCAGTATGGACATTGTATGATGGTGTCAATCCCAAGGACAATTCCAGTGTAACAATTTTCGAAATTAATTTGAGAGATCAAAATATTTTACAGTCGAATTACGATCAGTTAGCCAAAAACACTTTCAAGAAGCTGAAATTGATCAAATTCCCAGAGTTGATCAATACTATCGACTTCATAGAAAACGATAATAATCTTTATATAATCACAGAACCTGTTGTACCATTATCAGTATACTTGAATTCACATAATATTAATAATGACAGTAAAATTTTGGGATTGTATAATATCGCCAACTCATTGGAATTTTTGAACTTGAAATGTAATTATGTCCATGGAAATGTTAATGTTAATTCCATTTATGTTAACAAAGAAGGTGATTGGAAATTATTTGGCTTTGAATTCCTTACCAACTTACAATCAGACCCTGATCAACCTATTTATAGATTTTCTAGATACCTAGCAATTTTCAATAATTCCTTACCTGATGATGTACTTAACCAAGGAATTGACGTTATAAGACCATTTCCAATAAAGTTTGATTCATATTGTTTCGGAAAGTTGATTGAGGTTTTGTTTGATAACAGGATTAATGATAAATCTTTAAGCTCGCTCGTCAGAAGGTTGACCAATCCTAAAATCAATTTAAGAATAACTATTGATAAGTTTTTAGCTGACGGTGCTAGTATTTTCAAGAACAACTTGTTGATTGAGATCACCAATGACCTAAAGGATTTGAAATTCAAGAATAATGATGAGAAATTGAACTACTTCAAATACAATTTAGCCAACTATTTTGACAGTGATAGTCATGTAGAATTTCCACCAGGGTTTTTGGAGAATAGATTGTTACCAGAGTTGATTTTACAATACAGCATCATTGAAAAGTTCAAACCTAGTGTGAATTCCACCAATGATGATATTATCAAAAATCAAGAGAGTTTAGCCATACTATTGAACTACATCTTGAAGTTTGGAAATTCTTTAGGAGCTGATGAGTTCAACAAATCTATCAAGCCTATCATATTCAAAACATTTGCTTCAACAGATAGATCAATAAGATTGATACTATTAAATCATTTGAACAATTTTGAGAGGAATTTGAGTGAATCAGACGTTCAGTCCAGGATTTTTTACAACTTAATTAGTGGATTCCAGGACACAAACTTCATGATTAGGGAAACTACTCTCACTTCCATCAATTTGGTGATTGATAAAATATCTGTCAAACAGATTAATCAAGACTTGTTAAAAATCTTAGCCAAGTCACAAATGGATCCCAAACCTTCTATCAGGGTCAATACACTTATTTTGATCATTAAAATACAATCAAAGATCTACAATAATTCCAAGAACAATGTCTTAATCACAGCTTTATCTAAGTCGTTGAAAGATACATTCACCCCTTGTAAAATGACTGCTCTTCAAGGATTTGAAAAGTTGATTACCGAATTTTCCTTGGAAGAAATATGTACTAAGATTTTGGGCCAATTAGCAATATCTTTAATGGATAAACAATCCGTGAAGGTGAGAAACCAAGCCAGGAAAGTATTCCAATTATATTTGGACGCTGTGGAAACTAATGCAAAGAATTTGCCAGTGGTGGAGGAAGATGAGGAGTTAGAAGAAAAGGAATTCTTCAAAAAGTTTGCTCCCAACGTCGAATCCGAAGAGTCCAACGATATAATTAAAGAAACCAACTCTAATTCAGGGTTTTCATTTGGCTGGAATGTTGTGAACAAATTGGTGTCTACTTCAGTGCTTGAAGGTCAATTGAACAACGATTTCAATAATTCAAATGTCGATTTAACAACATCGGTCGATCAATTATCTTTGGGCAAACCTAACCAATCTTCGATGGACAATTCAAGCAATGCCAAATTGTCCAATGTCAATACTAAAGAAACTAATGGTTGGGACGATAATTTCGACGATGTGGATGATGGTTGGGGAATGGATGAGGTCAAAGATGAAGTTGAGACCGACAAAATAATCAAGAAGCCAGTCACTCGGAAGGTTCAAGATAGAGCAAAAAAACCAGGGGGCCTCAAACTTGGCAAGGATAAGGATAAGAAGCCAATATCGAACTTAAGACTTAATTTGTCAGTTGATGACGATTCATGGGGTGGCTCTGATGATTGGTGATTGGAATTTCCTAATTGGAACAAAACCCTCAGATTAAGGTTTAATATATTATGTAATCTATCTATTATCTAATTTCAAAATCTGGATAACATTCAATCCTGTGGCTCCAAAATCTGACATACGATGTTTGGTAGCAAGTACTTACGAGGTGAATCCATAGATCACCCCATCTGGATCGATAACAATAATAAATTTTTACGGTAATTTCGTTAGGTTATCGGTCTGCCTTTCGTCAGTGAGGGTCATAAGCGCTCTTAATTTTTCTTTATCGCTCGATAAAAACCTCTTAACCCAGGATGAACATGCAACACGCACAAAATGGTAAACCTTAGTTTCCTATATCAAGGTGAAGGTGTGATAAAAGTTTACGATGATCGATTATAATCTAAAGATGATTCAGTGTGGACAACGAAAGTCCACAGTACAAAAAGTTTCGTCTTTTCCTACAATCTAACAATTTTTTTGGTGACGGGTGACATTTTTTGAAAATTCCTGTCAAGGTGAATACCAAGACTTTAGTTTTCTTGACACCAAATTAGAACTTCAGTCCCGACGTTTTTGTCCATTTTGTCGATTTGTAGATTCGTTTATCTGATCATTTTTCTTCGACAATCTTGTCATACGATTTGCTTGAACCACAGTACTAAACCTCTCCCACCACACTTTCGAAATATACTATTGTTTCATCTGGTTACGGGTATGTGAAATTAGTATTGCGGTATTCTCTTTTTCTTTCCCCTGATTAGCTGTGCCGCACTGTAATGGGGCCAAAGATATTTTTTTGAGAATGGTATTTTGCGGGCCCCGGTAATAATTTGCAACCTCTGATGCCCTTTTCTTTTTCTTGGACCAAGAAAAAATGTCGCGAAATTATGTGATTTGACTGAGACATAGTTAAAGAGACTTGGGATATTTTCTTGGTAGCATTATCTTTACCTGACTGTGTGGGTTTTGTCTTATCTTTCATTCACCTTTGGTAGAAATGGCGGAAGAAAATTCTTGGTAATCTGTCAAACGTTCCATCTATAAATAATGGCGTAAAGTTCCTCTTCTTAAATTCGATATCTGATTTATACAGACTGATCTAATTTTTTGCAGCCGAGTTGCATAATTTATTATCATGGAAGAAAAGGTAAATCACATAGCTATTACTAACGTTAGAAGTGGTGATGACGCAAATGAAGTTGACCTTCAGGCTGTCGCTTCAAATCCAGTTTCCATAGGTGCCATTGGTAATAGTTTGACATCAAGTGAAAAGTATTTCATTTTAAAAAGATTAAACTATGACGGTTTAGTGACTTTAGAGGATTTACCCATTGGTGCAGCTTTCATGATTGAAAAGATTGAACAAATGACTGAATCAGAGGGTCTAAAAATCTTGAAGCAAGTGGCTGTGGATCATAAAGATGATGTCAATTTCCCTAGTGAAAGTTTGGACTTAATCGAAAAGCTTATTGAAATGACTCCATCTAATGTAAGTTCTGAAACTAAAACCCAATTAGAATCTAGTTTTGGTAATGAAAAGAAAAACGATTCACAATCAGATGACGTTCAAGAATTGAATGACAGTAGCTCATTGGAAGCTAACAATGACGATTACTTCAATGTTGTCGATTGGGGCTTACAAGTTAGAATCGAATCTTGTTTGATTGAATATCACTCACCTTACCCTGAGGTTAGAGCCGTTACTGATTGTTTCGATGATCCAAGCTTGTATGTCGAAACCCCAAGAGTTTATATCTTAGGTTTGATTTGGACCTGTGTAGGTGCTTTCATCAATCAATTTTTTGCTGAGAGACAACCTTCTATTTCCTTACCAGCTTCTGTTGTTCAATTGTTATTATATCCATCTGGTATGTTAATGGCTGCCATTATGCCAAAATGGAAATTTAAAGTTTGGAAATATACTTTCGATTTAAACCCGGGCCCATGGAACCATAAGGAACAGATGTTAACTACTATCTTCTACTCAGTTTCTGCTGGTACTCCTTATGTTTCTTATAATATCCATGTTCAATTATTAGAAAGATTTTACAATAATCAATGGGCTGACTTTGGTTATCAAACCTTATTGATTTTAGCCACCAACTTTATGGGGTTCGGTTTTGCTGGTATCATGAGAAAGTTCACTATCTATCCAATTAAGTCTATTTGGCCATCAACTTTACCAACTTTAGCTTTAAATGCCGCTTTAATGAAACCTGAAAGAAAGGAAAACATTAACGGATGGAAATTATCAAGATATGCGTTCTTTTTCGTATTCTTCGTTTTTTCATTCTTATATAATTGGATTCCTTACTACTTATTCCAAGCCTTATCTGTATTCAATTGGATGACATGGATCAAACCAGATAACTTCAATTTAGCTGCCATCACTGGTAGTAATTATGGTTTGGGTCTTAACCCTATTCCTACATTTGATTGGAATGTCCTTAATTTCAATGGTGCTTTGACAATTCCTTTTTACTCCCAGCTTAATCAATATATTGGTACTTTCATTGGATTTTTCATTGTTGTTGGTATTTACTGGACTAACAACAACTGGTCTGCTTATTTACCAATCAATTCTTCATCATTGTTCACTCAAAACGGTGTTAGATATGATGTTAAAGCTATTGTAGACGAAAACTCATTATTTGATGCTGCCAAATATAATGAAGTTGGTCCTCCATATTATGCAGCTGCAAATTTATTGGTTTATGGTGCTTTCTTTGCCATTTATCCTTTTGCCATTGTCTACGAATGTTTCATGAATTGGAAACCTATGTGGGAAGCTTTGAAACATTTAGGAAAATCTGTCAAGAATTTTAGAAGATCAACTTTCGAAGGATTCAATGATCCTCATACTAGAATGATGAGAAAATATAAAGAAGTCCCAGATTGGTGTTTCTTAGCCGTATTGGTCATTTCAATTGTTTTAGCAATTATCTGTGTTAAAGTATATCCAGCTCAAACTCCTGTCTGGGGTATTTTCTTCACCGTTGCTATTAATTTCTGTTTCTTGATTCCATTGACTGCTGTTTACTCCACCACAGGTTTCCAATTCGGTCTTAACGTTTTAGTTGAATTAATCGTTGGTTATGCCATGCCAGGTAATGGTTTAGCTTTAAATTTCTTGAAAGCTTTGGGTTATAATATTAATGGTCAAGCTCAAAACTATATTTCTGATCAAAAAATGGGTCATTATGCTAAATTACCACCAAGAGCTATGTTCAGATGTCAAATGTTATCTGTGTTCGTTGCCTCATTTGTTGCCTTGGGTGTGATGAATTTCCAAATCAACAATATCGATGGTTACTGTGAACCATTCCAAAGACAAAAATTCACTTGTCCAAGTTCAACTGTGTTCTATAATGCTTCCATTTTCTGGGGGGTCATCGGTCCAAAGAAAGGTTTTGGTGTCTATCCAATCTTGGAATACTGTTTCTTGATTGGAGCTTTATTACCAATTCCATGTATCTTATTCAGAAAGTATGGACCTCAAAAAATTGCCAAATATTTCCAACCAACTTTAATCATTGGGGGTATGTTAACATATGCTCCTTATAATTTATCCTACGTAACAGGAGGTCTTTATTTATCAGCCTTATTCATGCATTACTTCAGAAAGAAATACATGACTTGGTGGGAAAAATATAATTATGTTTTAACTGGTGCTATGGATGCAGGTGTAGCCTTCAGTGCCATCATTATCTTCTTTGCTGTTATTTATAACGATAAAACAGTTTCCTGGTGGGGTAATGATGTGCCATGGACTGGTATTGAAGGAGGATTAGGTAGACAATCTAGACTTAATGCTTCAGATGCTCCAGACGGTTACTTTGGTGTAAGAGCTGGTAACTATCCTTAATTTTTAGTTCTTCGAGTAATATATAATTTTACTATTTCATCTATGGCCCCCCTTTATGGAATTTACCTCTCCTGAGCAATAATATACGCAAGGGAATCTTTGATTTCATTACTGGAGCAGTTTTATTTAACAATAAAGAAACTCTACTTATCAGGATTTTGCCAAGGTAATTTTTTTGACACAAAATGTGTCAAAAATCAAACATGCATGTTGATGATCCTCCTGGTTATGAACCCTCAATTTGCAACCATTTTGCAGCCAACAAAATCATTTCCCCTCCTTCCAATTGGATATATGAATACAAACAAACGACATTTGTGAACATTGGTGGTTCATTCGTAAAAGGTCATGAGGATTTTGAATTTGTTGAGTAATGATAAGAGCTATAGAAAATATCTTAAAAAGGAAGTATAAATTAAATTTATATTAAATTAATTAGTAAGAATTGAAACGCTTATGGATAGTCAGTAGGATCTAAACCGAAGTAACCTTTTTCTAAGGTACTTACGTTCAATCTGGCTTGTTGACCATAACCACCTTCGACACCAAGATAACTGACATTGTTACCCCACCAGGAGATGGATTTATCATGGTAGAAAACAGCGAAGAAAATGATGACTGAACTGAAAGCAACACCAGCATCCATGGCACCTGATAAAACATAATTATATTTGGACCACCAAGTTAAGTAGTTCTTTCTAAGGTATTGCATGAAGAAAGCTGAGAAGTAAAGACCCATGGTGTAGTAAGACAAGTTATAAGGAGCATAAATCAAGAAACCACCAATAATTAAAGTTGGTTGGAAGTACTTGGTCATTCTCTTTGGACCGTATTTTTTGAATAAGATACATGGAATTGGTAATAAAGCTCCGATTAAGAAACAGTATTGTAATAATGGATAGATACCTTTGAAAACTTTCTTTGGACCAATAACCCCCCATAAGATAGAAGCATTGTAGAAAGTCTTTGAACCTGGACAAGTGAATTTTTGGGTAGCAGCTTGAGCTGGAGTACAATATCCATCAATGTTATTGATTAAGAAGTTAATAACACCTAATGAGATGAATGAAGCAACAAATACAGATAACATTTGACATCTGAACATAGCTCTTGGTGGTAATTTAGCATAATGACCCATTTTTTGATCAGAAATATAGTTTTGAGCTTGACCATTAATATTATAACCCAAAGCTTTCAAGAAATTTAAAGCTAAACCATTACCTGGCATGGCATAACCAACGATTAATTCAACTAAAACGTTAAGACCGAATTGGAAACCTGTGGTGGAGTAAACAGCAGTCAATGGAATCAAGAAACAGAAATTGATACCAACAGCGAAGAAAAGACCCCAAACTGGAGTTTGAGCTGGATAAACTTTAACACAAATGATACCTAAGACCAAAGCAATAACTAAAACAACTAAGAAACACCAATCTGGAACTTCTTTATATTTTCTCATCATTCTAGTATGAGGATCATTGAAACCATCAAAAGTAGACTTTCTAAAGTTTTTGAGGGATTTACCTAAATGTTTTAAAGCTTCCCACATTGGTTTCCAGTTCATGAAACATTCGTAGATAATGGCAAAAGGATAAATGGCAAAGAAAGCACCGTAAAGAACCAAGTTAGCAGCTGAATAATATGGAGGACCGACTTCCATGAATTTTTCTCTGTCAAATAATGAATCTGAGTTAACAATAGATTTAACATCATAAAGTTCACCTTGATTAGTCCATAAGGATTGGGAATTGATTGGTAAGTATCCTGACCAATATTTGTTAGTCCAATAAACACCAATGATACAGAAGAAACCGATAGCAGAACCAATATATTGGTTAAGTTGGGAGTAGAATGGAACAGTTAAGGCACCATTGAAATTAATGATATTCCAATCAAAAGAAGTAATTGGGTTAAGACCTAAACCATAGTTAGTACCAGTGATAGTAGCTAAGTTATAGTTATCTGGTTTAATCCAAGTCATCCAATTGAAAGTAGAAACGGCGTAGAAAAGATAATCTGGAATCCAAAAGTAAAGGAATGAAAAGCAGAATACACCAAAGAAGAAGGTATATCTGGAAACTTTCCAACCGTTGATATTTTCTTTCTTTTCTGGTTTCATTAAAGCAGCATTTAAAGCTAAGGTTGGTAAAGTTGATGGCCAAAGAGCTCTAACTGGGTAAATGGTGAATTTTCTCATGATACCAGCAAAACCAAAACCTAAGAAATTATTTGATAAGATTAATAAAGTTTGGTAACCAAAATCAGCCCATTCGTTATCATAGAATAATTTCATCTTTTGAGCATGAATATTATAAGAAACATAAGGAGTACCAGCCGAAACTGAATAGAAGATAGTGGTTAACATTTGTTCCTTATGATTCCATGGACCAGGGTTCAAGTCTACAGTATATTTCCAAACTTTGAATTTCCATTTTGGCATAATGGCAGCCATTAACATACCAGAAGGATATAATAATAATTGAACAACGGATGAAGGTAAAGAAATAGAAGGTTGTCTTTCGGCGAAGAATTGATTGATGAAAGCACCAATAGCAGTCCAAATTAAACCTAAGATATAAACTCTTGGGGTTTCAACGTATAAGTTTGGATCATCATAACAATCAGTAACAGCTCTAACTTCTGGGTAAGGTGAATGATATTCAATCAAACAAGCTTCAATTTTGGTTTGTAAAGACCAATTCATGACACTGAAATAATCACCATCATCAGCTTCTAAAGAAGAAGTATCAGCAGCAATAGTTTCACCGAAATTATCCAGATCTTCTTTCTTTTCCATGGTAGATTCTAATTTTTCTGAAACTTGAGTTACATTTGAATGTTCTGGAGCAGCAGCAACCAATCTTTCGATCAAATCGTAAACATCAGATGGGAAATTAACATCACCATCATGATCAACAAGGGCTTGTTTTAAAATATCGATAGCTTGGTCATGAGAAATATCTTGAATTTTTTGAATCATAAAAGCTAAACCGATTGGTAAATCATCTAAAGTCAATAAATCAGCATGTCCAAGTCTTTTTAAAACGTAGAATTTTTGTTCAGAATTTAATTCCGAACCAACTTGATTAATTGATACTGGGTTTGAGGTAATAGCAGTTAAATCGACACCTGTGCCAATATCACCAACATCTAAGTGTTGGTCTTGACTGGTAATACCAGTGAGTTTATGACTTCTAGCATCCATCTTCGTTTTAATATATATTCTTTATTTCTAGATCAATATATTACTTTTCCATATAATGAAAAAGACGAAAGCTTGAGTTTTGATGAAATCAATAAAGGGATTTCACAGGTGATTTATACTTCGGGAGGATAAATTCTTTATCAATGAAGCTACACATTATCAATTCAACCTCTTCCACTTTACGGCTCCATTGTTCAAACCTCTATTATCAGGATAACAATAAAATTTGGGCAAACGCAAACCAATAATCAAAGTTCTGTAATCAATGAGAATTTCTGGCTATGAAAGTGGAAGTGAAGTTTACAATCTAGGCTTATTCTGACAAGAACTATATAAGTTCAAAGTTAAGTTGAATTATATGATGATGAAGATTGTTTAGTATGATAAACCCATTTCCACGTAAATTTGAAAATACCGAAGACATGCATGAGATTAGCGGTACAGTTCCTCAGGATGGTGAGGCAAAAAGGTGAGAAAAAATGACAGATACCTGTCAAACGGAAATCAATCAAAACCAACTTATCTTGGCATTACGCGACCACCATTAAGTGAAGAACAAGTGTGGTTGATATAATCATGTTCAATTTGGAAGCAAGAGATTTATATGATTCAATATTCGAAAAAATTGATTTGATCGTCAATTGTTCTCTATCAGATAGGAAATTCTTATCAATAGTCAATGTTAGTAGGGGGAAGATAAAAAGAAATTCAAGATAATAAAGGTTTTATGCATTTGACGCAAAATTTCAACTTCCGACAACTGAAATGCTTATCAAATACTGGCCAAAAGTAAAGGTTCGGGTATTTCGATAAGGAAACTTCTATTTGGGGTAATAGTCGTCGCAGATTTTTAATGTTCAAACATCGTAAACCACAGTTCGGGGAGATTTTCCCTTTGTGAAAGTCTTTGCCCGTGGTAAAAGAAAAAACTATCCAAGAGCCCGAGTCAAGATAGTCAAGAAGTGTTTGGACCGATAAACAAGTGTTTGGTCAGATAAAAAAACAAATCAGGCAATCAGAGTCACAGGCGGGAGGACTTGTCATGAGGTTATGATAGTAAAAGTCAGGATTTTATAACCTTTATATTAAAATTATTTACCAATAGCAGATTTAATGGAAGTAACAGCTTCTAAGTTTCTATCATCTTCAATAGCACCATGAGCAATCAAAGTTTCTTGTAATTTCCTATCAGCAGCTTCTCTTGCAATTCTTTCAGTTTCCATTTCAACATGTAAATTCCTAAAATGGAAGAAGAAAGCCACAGCAAAGATAATTCCTACAACAGCCATAGCTACGAAAGCCCAAATAATATTTGGATCAACTAAAGCTGGTGTAACAGCTTGTGAAAGAGCAGCTGAAATAGCACTCATAAATAAACAAATAGCCATAACTAAAGATTTTAAATGTGGAGGAGATCTTGTATAAGCTAATTCATAAGAAGTAACATTAGCAAAAATTTCTGAAGCAGCTTGAGTACAGTACAAAGTGATTTCAACCCAAGCAGAGATTGGAGCAACTTCATCACAAGTTGAAGCTTGATTACCACATGGAGATTTTTGATAAATGAAATGTTGGATAATAGCTCCTGCAGCTTGAGAAGCAGCAGCCATAACGAAACCTAAGGTAATTCTGTAAACTGGTTTGAAATCGATTTTATGTTTTCTTAAGAATGGATAAACGATATAATCAAGGATTGGAATCAAGATAATGATAGTTAAAGGATTGAAATTGTTAAATAAATCATTTGGAACACCATTTAAAGACATTGAACCAGCTTGAGATGTTTGAATAGTACCAATACCACCATCATTCATTAAATAGATTGGGAAATAAACAAAAATCTTACAAGCATTAACAGTTTGTTTAATATCTAAAACCCATTGATCATTCCATGAAATTGGTTTAGATTTCTTATAAAAATCTCTACCTCTTTCAGCCATTTTAGTTGGTTTAGCAAATTCCCAGAATTCACCATCTTTATATCTTTGAACCCAACCTTTTTCGAAGGAAACTCTTAAAATTTTAGAGAATTGAGTTAAAACAGATCCTTGAAGTTCAGTTTTAACTAATCTTGGACCAACAAAGAATAACACAACAGGTAAGAATAAATAAACAACAGTTGGAATAAAGAAAGCTAACCAGAAACCAACATCTCTAGCACAATAAGAAGTAGCTAATTGGAAGAAAGCCCCAATATTAATAGCCCAATAGAAAACTAATGACATTCTTTCCAAGGATTTTTGTCTATCAATGATAACTTTTTCACCTGATGGTAACACTTTAACAACATCAGTTTTGAATTGATATTGATCCATAATTAATGGTAACAAATTTGGTTTGATAAAACCAGTACCAAGGGCTAAAGTAATAATAGCTAAAATAGTTGGCACGATAGCATGACCACCAGCAATGACTGAAGGAATACCTGCAATAATGAAAAGAACATGGGATACAAAACCAGCAATAACCCCAACCCAAATAGCTTTCAATTTACCTAATTTAGTATCAGCGATGTATCCACCATATAATGGAACAACATAAGCTAAAAATGTTAAAAGTAAAGTTAAAGCAGTAGCGGTTTGTAAACCATAATCTAAAGCACCAGCACTTTCATTTTCATGTTCTTTACCTCTCAATGGAGCACCAGTAGTTGAACCTTCAGGTAATGGTCTTTGAATAAAATTAGATAATAATCCCGTGACAGAATAATATGAAGCTCTTTCAGCTAATTCAACCAAACAAATTAAGTAAACAACTATAGGAGCTCTTCCCAAGATTCTTCTTAAATTTTCACTTTCGTCCTTAGTTGGGTACCTTAAACCTCTTGGATTAAGATCATCTACATAAGCAGTAGTATAATTTCTTTCATCGTCGAAATCATAATTTTCAGAGGTTGTGTTTGACCAACTTTCTTCTAAAGCGGCATTTTGCTTTTCCTCTACCTTTTGTTCTTTTATAGACATATTCTATAGAATCCAAGATTTAAAAATTAGATAGAGATTAATGGGAGATAGGGTAATTTTATACAATTTACTTTAAAACAATCGTTGGGGTTATCTTGAAAAAAACTAACATGCCGTACACTTTGCCATTGATTAAATCTTAGGCTTTTTTAATTATCTTATCAAATAGGGAAAAAGCAAATGCCTAATCAGATATTTAAAGGTTTCATTTTTTGATTCTGCGGCGATGTGAAATTTCTTATGTATTGTAATAATAGTCAATTATTTACAGGCGAAAGGCTCACAGATTGGACATTGTGTCGTCCAATGAGATTTAAGGGTTGTAAGGACCCATGTTAGAGCCTTTCGTTGATTTCCAGCCACTCAGTGACTTTTAAGGTACAGTTAAAGAAATGAGGCTCATGTTATCAAAGGTGTGTTTCATTTTAAATACTAAAGAGTTGGGACTGGTCCACGTAACTGGTTATTAGATGAATAGGACCATAATCTATAAACAATCTCTATTATAATGGAAAATCTTGTTTCAGTAAAATCTTTTACGGCTCCAAAATGCCCGTCAGAGGTCCTTTCAAAATTTCTTAGCATTTGCTGGGCAAGATAAAAAAATGGGTGCAAAAATTTCACCATTAATGATTTTCCGTTTCAAGCGATCCAACCCGGATAAAGTATCACATGGGCTATATACTTGAATGATTACTGCCTTTACCCAAAGAGTATGTTCCAAGATTAAGGTCATATTGAATTAAAATCCTTATCAGGTATTCCTGTGTATGCCAAGGCACTATTGTGAGGTCAAAATATGCAACCAAAAGTTTCGACATCTTGACACCAAAAGTTTTTTCTTGACAATGGACTCTTGGTCAACTTGCCTGATTAGGATTTCATTCCGATTTTCCACAGTTTGTAAAATCGTGGTATTCCTTTCAAAACTTGCGCTCTTGATTTCCTGTTCTACACAGTATATGATAACAAAATCTCTTATCTCGAAGTTCCTTCTTATCTTGAGGACTCACGGGTGAAGATTTTAATGGCACGTTGCATCCACAGGGTTTAAAAAGGGATGGTGAAAGGTCAAATTTGCAAACTTTGCTCTTTAAGGAAGACTGGAAGGTCAACTTTGCTTAGCCTTTGCCATTTTATGCAAATATATGTCAATCTATGTAATTAATTTATTCCGACAGTTGTCACTTTTTGCCTGAATAGTTCAATTATCACACTATTTGGGCATTGTAACCATCTAAACTATAGAAAAACAACCTAGAACCACTCTATTAATAAACCATTTGGCACTGAGCTCAATCATTTGTGATAATTAGGTAAAACTATAAAAGCTTCGATAATTGTTACTTAAACATCACTAAACATGAAATCTACAATCGTTTTATTACTTTTACTTCCAATGTTCTCCAGTGAAACTATCACAGAGATAGATTTACTGACTACTTTGGCAACCATTACATCTTGTGAAGGTGGCTGCGAACGTACCAGTACACCACCTTCAAATGTCACTTCTTTTGAAGGTGCAGCCGACAACTACAAACCTATTGGTGTTGCTGCTGGTGTTGCTTTGATCGGGTTGATCATGTGATTATAGGAGTTGAATATATTGTTTTATCTATAGGTCTCTATATCGATGCGCATATCTCATCACAAAAGTTTTCAATGACAAAACATCAACCGTTTGTGAAAGAGAAGATTAATAAACCTATAGACATCATTCGTCGTAATATAGAACTTGGGAAACCAACTCTTGTTGCTGGACCTATGGTTCGTTATTCCAAATTACCTTTCAGAGCTACAGTAAGAAGATTTGGTGCTGATATAGTCTACAGTCCAATGATCTTGGCTAGAGAATTCGTACGTAACGAAACCGCCAGAGTAGCTGATTTCTCAACCAACGATGAAGATACCTGTTTAATAGTCCAAGTAGGAGTGAATAATACCACAGATATGGTAAGGATGGTTGAAATGATCAATCCTTATTGTGATGGAATAGGTATTAATTGTGGATGTCCTATCAAAGATCAAGTCAGAGAAGGTATAGGGGCAGCCTTAATGTCAGAACCTCATCTTGTTCATGATTTGGTGAAAGCCAGTAAGGAGAGATTCCCAGATTTTTGTATTGAAGTGAAAATAAGAATTCACGATGATATAAAGCAAACAGAAGAGTTCATCAAGATAGTAGAGAAATCAGGGGTTGATTTCATAACTATTCATGGAAGGACAAAGGATACAAGATCATCTATTCCAGCCAATTTCGAAGCCATAAAGTATTTAAAAACCATCACCACAGTACCTGTTATAGCTAATGGAGACTGTTTCAAACCTGATGATGTAGATAAGATTGTGAAATATACTGGAGTGGATGGAGTTATGGCAGTAAGAGGAGTTTTGACCAATCCTGCACTTTTCGCTGGTTATGAGGTAACACCTTGGAAAGCAGTGGAATGGTTCTGGTATTATGCTGTGAATTATGGATTACATTTCAGATTGTTACAACATCATTTGAGCGAAATGTTAGACAAGTCCATCAGTAACAAAGTGCTTAGAGAGATGAATTTTAAGAAGAATTTGGTGGATGTGATCGAATGGTTTGATGAAATGTTCGATTTAAAGAGATTTGGTGAAGAAGGATTTGGTGAAAGAGTTGAAATACCCATTAAACCAGGTTCAGGATTGATTTTCTCCAACGGGATAATTCTCTGGGAAGATTCTGAAAAGCATAAGTCATAAGACATTATGATATAAGACCTTAGTAAATAGCCGAACTAATATCAGAGACAATTTGATAACGATTAATGATTAATATACATATTTTACACGACTACAAGAATTCCTTATTCTTTAAAGAAATACTTCTTGTTCTATGACTAACTTTATAAATACCCACCAATTGTTTGGCTAACTCAAACATATTATTTCTCAAACTAATGACGATGAATTGACCATTTTTAGTTCTTTCCTTAATATAATTGGCAACAATACTAACATTTCTGAAATCTAAAGCAGCATCGATTTCATCCATAACATAAAGTGGAGTTGGTTTGAATTTATGTAAGGCAAATACTAAGGCTAAAGAACTTAAAGTCTTTTCACCTCCTGATAAATTGGAAATATTCTTCCATGATTTCTTTGGTGGCATAACACTGAATAAAATCCCTTCAGAGAATGGATCTAAACTATCGACTAATTCTAATTCAGCATTTCCTCCCATAGTAATCATTTGATACATTTCTTTCAATGATAATGAGATAGTATTAAAACCTTCCATAAATTCATCTAACCTTTTACGTTTCAATTCTTCACAATGGTTTTTGATTTCATCTCTTGAACTAATAGATTGATTCAATTCTGTTTGTCTGACACCAAATTCTTGTAATTTATTACCGTATTCTTTCAAGATCTCGATATCAACTTTGACATTCTTCATATATTCTTCAATAGTATGGATTTCTTCATTTATATCATCAAAATTGATATTCTCAATATCTTCGTCAGTTAATTTTTCAATATTAGTTGAATTATATTTAACTTGTTCTTCCTCGGGAAGCCAATGGATATATTCGGAACATTCTCTTACGATTAAAGAATCAAGATTGATTTCATTATTGGTGATTTTTGATTTCAAAGAATTCTCTTGATTAGTCAATTGCTCCAACTTATTATTGAATTCAATTTCCAATGATTTGAACTGGTTAACTTCCTTTTGTTTTATTTCATGTTCGGCTTTGATTTCCGTCAATTTATTCTCCACTTCAATTTTTTCATCTTCTAATTTAGCAATGGTAGTATTGATTTCATCTAATTCTTGTTGTTTAGAGTTATCAGTATTGGAAATCTCGGATAATTCTTGTTCTACATTGGTAATTTCGATGGAATTCTCCTCAACTATTTTAGTATGTTTTTTGATCTCATTCTCTAATTTACGTTTAGATATCTTATCATTACTGGACTTATCATTAATGATTTCAATTTTTTGTTTGATAGAATCAATCTTAGAATTTTGAAGTCTTAATTCAACACCTCCAGCTTCCATGATCTTTTCTTCTAATTCACTGATCTTTGTTTCTAAATCTTTCATTTGTTCTTTGAGTTCATTACGTGCATTAACATGGCCCTGTTTAACTGATTCTTGTTGTTGGATTCTATCTTCAAGTTCTTTAGTGTTCTCACTATTAGTACTTTCATCAATCAATCTTTTAATTAACGTTGACACTTCACGTTTTTCACTTCCTAAAGATTCAATATCCAATTTCAATTTATCTAAACTTAATTGAACATCGGGCAAGGTATTCTTCAAGTTATTCAATTGATCCAACTTAATCTGATAATCTTTAGCTAACTTATCATAGCTAATTTCCATATCACTCAATTTAGCTTTTTCATTGTTTAATTCGTCTTCATCAATCATTTCAACATCGACAGATTTTTGTGATGCTAATAACATTCCACCTTTTTGGAATGAATTACCACCTCCAGACATGGTACCGGAAGTATCTACCAATTTCCCATCCAAGGTAACAACTCTATATCTTTTAGCTCCATAAGCTACTTGTCTTGCTTCTTGTAAGTTTGATGCTACCAAAGTATCGAATATTTTACTATAAAATGCTGGTAAGAACTTATCATCCTTAGCAGTAATCAAATCGAATAATCTCTTAACAGTTTGAGGATTACCAGGGGTTTTTATTGGTGATAAATTGAATTTCCTTAATTTTTCCAAACAAATGAAATTAGCATATCCCAAATTATTCTTACGTAAATATTGAATACATATTTGTGCAGTTTCAACAGTATCAACAACCATGGAATCCAATGCTGGACATGCAGTTGATATAGCAATATCATATCTATCATCAATAACACCCAAATCTCCTAATCTTCCATGGAAACCTTGAATTCTTCCTGATTTAGATAATTTACTTAATCCATTCAAAACACGATTCTTGTTCTGATTATGGTTAGCCACATTAACCAATTCATTAATTTTCATTCTAAAATTATCCAATTTGGTTTTGGTGGCTGTTAATGATTTCCTTTCATTGGTAACAGTTTCTTCACCAAGTTTGATTTGTTCTTCATAATGATCTAACTTGTTTTGTATTTCAACATATTCTTGTTCTTTCTGTTTACCTTCATTCTTAATAGAGATTAATCTTTCTCTAGCATTATCAAGTTTCTTCTGGAAAGATTCTTTTTCTTTAACTAAAATATCAATAGAACTATCAATTAATTGGATTTGATTATCTTCTTGTTTTAATTTATCATTCCAAGGTTCTAATTGGTTGGTTAATTTTTCGATTTCTTCGGTATAAGCAGAAGTTTTTGACTTCAATTTCAATCTGATTTCATCTAATTTGATTCTTTCAACACTCATTTCATTAGTTAAGTTTTCAAGTTCTAATTTATATTCTTCTGATACTTTCAATTCTTGTTCTAATTTCAGTCTAGCCATTGATAATGAATGTTCGGAAGATTCTTTATTCTTAGATAATTTTTTCACCTTTGATGTCAAATTCTTTATCTTTTCATCAACAGAAACAATATGTTTATTCAAAACTTTCAGTTTTTCTTGCAAATGATTGATTTCTTTAGTAAATTTACCAATTTCTTTAGTTAAAGATCTTTGATTATTTTGATTTTCTTGTAAAATTTCCATCAATAATTGATTTTTGGTCATTTCTTCATGATGTCCAGCTTTCAATTCTTCTAAACTTTGTAAAACTTTAGTTAATTTACTATTATTTTTATTTAAACTGATTTGGAATTGAATGGACTTAGCATTGATCAATTTCTTCTCCATTTCTAAGAATTTAAGGGCTTCATTTTTCTTATCTTCCAATTGATCTTTATCTTTCTCTACTAATTCGAATCTGTTGGATTTTTCTATACAAATATCATTTAATTCATCAATTTTCGTCAAACTTTCTTCAATCATACCTTTATAATGAGAAGTACCAATAATATCTTCAAGATACTCCAATAACCCATCATCATTTTCCTTTTCTGCTTTAGGTTTCATTTGTGCAATAGATTCAACTTCACCTTGTAAAATCAAAAATCTTTTATGATCTAAATCGATCCCTTTATCTTTCAATAAAGTGGTAACTTCCGTATAATTACTAGTTCTACCGTTGATATAATATTGGGATGAATTATTCTTGAAAGCTTTCCTACTAACAATTAATTGAGAATTATCTACAATCTTTGCATTTTCATTTTCATTATCATCAATCACATGATTGAAATGGATATCAACTTGACAGAATTCCATTCTTTCACCTTCTGAATTATGGATCAATTCACTTAATTTTCCTTGTCTCATTTTAGAAGCTCTAAAACCAAAGACGAATAACATGGAATCAATAACATTGGATTTACCACTACCATTAGGACCAACAACGGCTGAAAAGGATGCATTGAATGGACCAATGACTTGTCTTCCAGCATAAGATTTGAAATTTGTTAAAACCAACTGTTCAATGACCAATCTTGGTTCATTTTTAGGTGTTTTGGTGGGTATAGGTCCATCAATTTCACCATTTTGATTTGTTTCTACGTGGTTTTCAACTGGTTGTTCTACTGGGTGTTCTTCAGCATTCACCTGATTTTCATCAACCTTTATCTCCGTAGACTCGTGATCGGGATCAATATGAGTCTTGGATTCATCAGATGCTTGATGTTCAATCATTTCTCTTGTTATATCATCACTTGTATCCAGGGTTTCGTTATGTTTGGAGATGTCTGGGGTATCTTTATCAGAAACATCACTTCCTTCAGAAACTTCTGGGTTCTGTGGAGCATCCTGAAACTCTTCTTTATCATCCAGATCATTACTTTCTTTGTCTTCATGTGGTTCATTATCATCATTATTGGATTCATTGTCTGAGTATGAATTTGAATCAGCAGTGGATCCATTCACAGTCAAAGCACTCGTAGGTTGCAAATCACTGTTGTTTATGAATGTATCTTCCACATCTTCGTCATCACTCAGCGCTATTCTCCTTTTACCTCTAACCATATCAACGACCTGAAACCTTTGAAACACGCTCCAGGTTTTTTGTAAACAAATGCGATTTCCACGCGCACGACTTTTTGCAGCTTTTTACAGCCATTGACTTATAGACCCTTCTTCAGTCTAAGAGACAGTTAATGTGTAGCCAAAGATACTAGAGATAGAGGAACAAATGACCTTAAGATGATCTATGACTATATACTAATATACAAATGATTTTAAATGACGAATTAATCTTTATTTTCCTTCTTTTCTTTTTTCTTTTTATCCTTCTTATCCTTTTTCTCTTTCTTTTCCTTCTTTTCCTTCTTCTCTTTCTTTTCTTTCTTCTCTTCTTTAGATCCACTCATAATTACTGAGTCTAAAGTTATTTCTGGTAAAGTTTCGTTAATTTCTTCAACTTCTATAATCTCATCATCATCGAATTTGATCTTCTTATTTGGTTTTTCTTCTTCATCATCTTCAAATTTGATCTTCTTGTTTGCTGTTTCATTTGGTGTGGAGAAACTTTGTATATCTTCTAAAGATGGAGGTAAACCTCTTAAATTTCTTTGTAATCTTTTTAATTGAGATAAGATTGCAGCATTACCAGTATTATTACTTAAACCTGTACCAACACTTAACAATTCATTAGAACTTTTATCTTCAGGTAAGGTTGTGGCAATTAATTCACTATTTTCAACAAAATCAGTTAAGATTCTTTCTGTCTCATCTTGATCAATATGATGAGATTCTATTATGTGAACAGTAGTTGGAGTATTTACCACCGAAGGTACCGATCTTTTTGGACGAAATGACATTTTGAGTTAAGTTTTATCTACCAAAGTTTTCTTTAAACTTGAGTATAAACCTTCAATATTATCAAAAGGTCTTAGGTCTTAACTATGAGATGAGATGAAAAATTTGACTTTCCCGCGACAATCAGACAAAAACTTTGGTGAGTGAAAAATTTCAACACATTATGTTAAGACTAATAAGTAACGTTTCCAACCCCATGGTCCATAGATATCAAGGAGTACGTGGGTTCTCCTTGATGACAAACAACTTAATATCCAATAACATGAAACCTAGAACCGTTCAACAACCAATAAATGTATTGAGTCAATTAAACAATGAGGTATCAATAAATTCAATCTTTGGTTGGATAACAAGAAGATTTAAAACAAGAGGTAATACTTATCAACCATCTACACTTAAAAGAAAGAGAACTTTTGGATTCTTGGCCAGATTAAGAAGTAAAAATGGACGTAAAGTTTTACAAAGAAGAAAAGCTAAGGGGAGATGGTATTTAACTCATTAAATAACTCATTGAATGTAAATAGATTATAATGTATATATATGTACACGATTAGGCTCTACCTAATAATTTAGAATATTCACTTTCAACTTCGTGAATGATTTTTTGGAGGTTAACAATTCCTAATTCATGAGTAACATTAGGGAACTTATTTCTATGTAATCCAAACCATTCTAATGGAGGTGTAGCATTACCTAATTCTTTCAAACGAGGGGCTTCAATAATTGGTGGAGCTAAAGGTAAATAATCATATTTGGATTCTTTAGATACTTTATCGATCTTTTCATTGATTACTTGATCAATTTCTTCACTTGGGTCTTTTGTTATTGGATCAATATCACTATCAGAATCATGTTCATGATGGGTGAAGATATCTTGCTTGAATTTAATACCTTCAAAATCATCTCTATTTTGAATAGTCTTTTTAAATTCAGTTCTGGATTCAAGAGATTTCAAATGAATTGAATACATCTCTCTGATGAAATTAACTGAACCCAAATTCCATCTAATATCAACTGTTCTACCAAAAGTACTGTTATATAAGTATTCGATCAAATTGGAATTATATTTCTGGAAAGTTTTCATGGAAATAGCAAATGATGGGAATACAAAAATGTTACCTCCTCTAGCTTTATGAGCATATTTGACAAATTCTTCAACCGTACAATTAGTAATGAAATCTTCCAGAATATTACTATTGATAGATAAAGAAACCACTAAATCATTGAATTGAATTTCAAGTTGATTAGCAATCCCTTCATTATATTCATTCTGTGAAAAGAACGCTGTTGAACGATCTAATTTCAATACCAACACTTTAGAATCATCAAAAGATGAAGGATAAACATAAACCATTAAAGTTCCCATCACCACTTCGAATTCAGTTTCTAATTTCTTAACTGTTTCAAGAATAGCATTATTTTGAATCTTTTCTGAAAGGTTATTCAATGATTGCATTGAAGGTTTCTTATTTCTTTGAGTCTTTGCATCATGTAAGGTTTCCTTATAAGAAATCTTATTCTCTTGAGTCATTCTTAAGATGGCATTATAAATATCATAGACATTGGAAGCTGTGAATGATGACATATAAATTTCAAAGATCTTGAATTTAGTAGTAACAAATAAATGATCTTTGCTTATCATACTTTCTGATTTTTGATTGAAAACATCCAAGGAGAATTCTTCTAAATTACTAACCAAGAATAAATGATAATCGAAAGTACTCTTAATCTGTAACTTTTCAATACCTGTTGACATTAAAACTAATGGAACATCCAAGGTTTCATTATTAATCTTCCATGAAATAGCTGAATTAAGATAAAGTTCATTACCTATGATTTTACCCCCTAATCTTCCTTCAGAAGTCAATACAAATGATGATATTCCAAACTTCAACTGTTGAGTCCAATCAGTGGATTTTTTTGACATCATCCAGAACCTATCAATTCTGAATATCATTTCTCCCAAAGATGGACCAAAATTCACTTTGATGGTCAAATTAAGTAAAATATATGTTAATAACCAAGGAAGAGCATTGGTGGTTGAAACTTCTTTAAACCTTAAGGCAATGTTCTTATTAGCAGCTAAAGAATCAGCGATTTTTTCTTCTTGTTCAGGTTCTTTGGCTTCATAAAGCTGTTTAGGGAACCAAATATCTCTGAATAATTCCAAATCTTGATATTGTTTAACATTGATATATCCATCAACATCTCCTATAGATCCACTGGATTTAACTTCTACTTGTTTATCGAAACTTATCTTGGAAACACTTAAAATGGAATTGATCTTGAAATATCCACTCACTTCTCTTGAATAAATATGTTGCAAGGATATCGATACGGAATTTAGATTACCTGTAATATTGATGGAGGAATTTTCCCCTGACATCAATTGGAAGGTCAAACCTTCAATTCCAACCACACTTTCAACTTTAGCTGTAGGTTCACAACTAAATGATAAGATCTGTTTATCAATGTGTAAACCCAAATAGAAATCAGTTTCATCCAAGAAGGAAGCAAAATTAAATGCTTGGTCTTTCTTGTCCTTCACCACATCAGTATCAACATTGTCTATAAGAGGTGGAGAATCAGATTGACTTTTCATGATCCCTTTGATGGTATTGATTAAATCCACTATTACAGGAACACACGATGAATACAATTTGTTCTCTGATGAAGCTGTTGAAATTTCTGCTTTGAAGTTATGTTTCTTAGGCCCAATTTTATCATGGGCATAATTAATAAATGTTTGAACAGCTGGGAAATGAAGATATAACGAAGCAGGTTTATTATGTTCTGTCAATCTATGGATTAACACCGTTGAACCAGCAAAAGTTACTTTACATTCAATCGATTGGAACGTCGACCTTAATGATTCAATGTATTGTTGTTCTTCGTGTTTTTCACTACTATCTTTCCACTTATCCATTGGACGTACTCTCTTGTCGAAATGAGCTTGCATACTTGATACCGAATTCATGGTCGATTCGAAGATTTGGAAGGAATCAGATAAAAACTTAACATCAAGCTCATCACCAGTAATGGATATTTTCATTTCTTTACCATTGGTTTCGTTTTCATGAATTATATAAATGGTTTGCATAAATGGTAAGAATGCTCTATTTGGACCATCTCTTTCACCAGTTGAACTATAGAAAGAATTGGCTGTTGTACCATGAGCAACCGATAAATAAGCTTCAATCAAAGATAATTTCCCAATTCCTTCATCGGTGACGGCATAAAATCTTTCAGCTCCCATAATAAGCCCAGGGTAATCTTTCCTTGGATTATCGAAGATCCACCCAATACAGAAATTATACGATAAGAAGTGAATAGCTGAGATTTGATCCACGAACAGGGAGGTATCGGACAAATCCCCTGATTCACCACCAGTATTAATAGACGGGAAATCCATCTTCAACCTATTCGAAATCCTAGTAATCTCATCAGCAAAATGAACCAATCTTTGGATTACACCTGAACTGAGACAAATTCGGAAATATTCTGATGATACCTCCAACAATTTACCTTTAGTCTCATTCAACAATTTCATTGATAAGTTCATATCAACAAAATTGCTCAACTTAGCAGGAATGATACGATCACTGATGGATAATCGAGCTGTAGGAATTGAAATCTCACCAAAATAATCTACCAACTTCATGACTTCGTCATAATTAGAGATACTGAACTTGAAATCTTCACTCTCAATGGAGTATTTGGACCTATCGTTTATCCAAGAAACACCGAAATAATGATTGAGGATTGTTATATCAATCGGCATTTTGGTGATATCAATGCTTGTTTGGTGGGGCTTATTCTCTTGTTTAGGAAACTTATCAATGATATTTTGCACTTCGATCTTCAATTCTTGATAATCGTCAAGAACTTGGTTTATTGATTTCACCAATTTGGAAGAGAAGAATTTCGTGTATCCTAATTGGGAATCAACAGATACTGTAGGTAAGCCTTGACCAGTCAGGATTATCTTAGCGTTGTTGAACAATTGAGAATTCTTGATTTCCAAAACCAACAGTTTTTGATGATTAATGATGAAATCTACTTGTTGGATCAAACTTCCAATATCCATCTCTTTGTTAGCTATAGCCACTGAAAAATTATTATCGTAAACTTTTCCTTCAAAATTGTAGTGTTTCAAGATATTGACTTTCCAGTTCAAATGATTGATTTGAAGAGTCAAACTAACATTCAATGCCAACAACTTGTGCAACATATCTAAAGGATCAGTCTTAGTAGATGGTGTAGGTTCTTTTTTGGTTAAAAAGTCAAACATCGGTAAGTCTTCAGTCATGATTTTATCAATGGTAGTGGAGAATTTATGGTCGACGAGTTCGAAGAAACAATTATCTAAGAACAAATCATAAAAATAGGAAGAAGAGCCATGACCTAACACCAGTTTAAAGTTTTGGATTCCAAAACTCAAGGTGTCTTGAAGATTAAAGCCCAACATTTCAATATCAGTGGTAACTGAACAAAGGTCCTGACCTTCAATGGATTGAACTAATCCTGAAGATCTTAAACTGGTAGCCAGGATTTCTATATTGGAATAATTGAGCCTTAATTTCTGATTGAAATCATTCAAATTAACCATATAGAAGAAAGCAGAATTTTTTGGTTTGATCGCTTGAACAACAGGGTCTCCTGGACGAGATTCAAAATACGATACTATACTTGGGATTAATTTGATAGACACAGGAGATACAGAACCAGAATAGTTCCCGAGGTTTATACTGACTTCGAAACTTGACACATTGGCATCAAGATCATCAAGATCATGGTCAGTACGGGAGAAATTGGCTTCATATTTCCTTTCATTCAAAGATAAAGTGATATTTTCGTAAAAAAAGAAATCATCCTTGGACCAATTGATCAGAACGTTCTTCAAAATCGTTTGTCCAATCATCTTTTTCTCTTGAAGAATATCAATATTGAACATGGTCTGGAAGAAAGTTTCCCTATCTTCATAATTAGCTTCCCAACTTCTCCAGTTGGAGAAAGTCTCCCAAACCTGATCATAAGCGTCTTCAGGAATATCCCACAAGTTATCCCTAAACCTTTGTCGTTGAGACAATTTCCAGTCCGAGTCCATGGTTTCGAAAATATGCCTCAATCTCATCATCACCACCCAAGTATCAAAGAACCTGATATGTTGTTTTAAAGATCTGATCATGTAAGCAGGTTTAGTCAAAACACATGGGTCGTGATTAACCAGAGAGCTGACGGAACTTAATCCATAAACCAAGGCCATTGTCAATTTCCTTTTAATGGCAGAAGTCTTTTGGAATAAGTCGATAGCTGGTTTTAAGACTTTCAAAAGTTCATCAAAATAGTTGATTAACTGAAGGATTTTCGTTTCATCCAAGTTCAAGATAATATCTTCAACGGAAGCGGAGAATATCTGGAATTTATCTTCAGTCATCCAGAATTCGATGTCTTGGATGGAGAAATCACAACTATTCTGGAAACTTACATGGATGTTCTTTATACTAAAAGCATAGGATTTAGCCGATTCAATGGAATAGTCATTAGCATTATGAGAATCACAATCAGGATCCAAGGTTCTTTTCACTTCGTCAGCGAAAGCTATTGAAGGTTCATTGATCTGAAGGTTGATAAACGAATTATCGGAGAAATATTTCAAATCATAAGTTGGACTATAACATTCACCAAAAGATAAATTGATACTTGGAGCTACCACCCTAAAAGTATCGTTCATACAAGTTTGAAGCATCAATTTCTTCAATGCTTTTACCACTGATTGTTCTAAGGAATCAATGACCACATGCAAATCTGTCTCGAGACCTTCATATTGAAACAAAGCCATAGTATGTACTGCTTCAGGACTCAAGAACCCATTAACTTCGGAAAACGTGAATATCATATTATCATGTTTGAAGACTCCATCAGCCTGAGAATCGGGTTGAAAGTCTTCTTCCACGTAATGTAAAGTGGGAGAAATGAACAAATCACCATCTTCCGCAGGTGTATCGTCTGAGAATGAAGATGCTGTAGATGATGATAAACTGGAAGAATAAGGATCTTCCAATTGGGTCCGATCATTCAAAGGGTAGTTGACATCAATCAAAGAAATGGGTATTATGAAACTACCAAATCCCTCATTATAAGCGAGATTTCTATTGGTTTCCAGTAATAAAAAGGGAGCTCTATGGAACGGAGCATCATTGAATCGAATATGTTCTTGTTGACTCTTTCTGTGTTCCTTGAAATTAGGTTTTCTGGTAGGATTATCCAAAGTCAAAGAGGTTTTAATCAAACCCAAGATATTCCCAGTTGTTTTGTCAACAAATTCATGTTGTATGTCTTGAATATTGATAGAAAGCTTATTTGAGTATCTCAGATTGGCAATGTCATTATATGTCAATAATAATTGATGTAACTTAGTGTGTTGATATCTTGATTGAGTGTTTAATTTGATGTTTAAGTCAGGACAGTCAAAAGTAAATACCAAAGCATCATAAATGACAGGGGCTGTGGGATGTAAAGCATTGGCCAAATCCAGAAAACTGTTCAAAAAGTTCCCAATACAATCACCGAAAACATCGGTAAATTGAAGAGGTGCATCAACATTGATCTCATTGGTTGCAGCTCTCCAATTACAGAAATATGTGATTTCTTCTGGCGGGATCCCAAACATTCTGTGCCCATGAACAGTGAATTCATCCATGGTAATATGTGGGTCGTCTTCCATTAACTTATAGTAATCCTTAAGCTCAAGAATAATATCTTCATTATCGAGTCTTAGATACTTCCCCTTGACAGGACTAAAATCCGCTTGCATGTCCATATAATAGTTTGTAAAACGAAGGTCAGTGTCAAAGTAATCAAACACCAAACCAATATGAGCCTTACATCCATAGATATCTTGAGGTAATACTAAAAGCCCCTTCCTTACTTGGAATGTAAATATAACATCTACACTATTATCAGTTTTGATGATCTTCCAATAATCTAGATCATCTTGTAAGGTTGCTTCACTTGAATTGTTATCCATTTCATTGTTATACTCTTCGAATGTCTTAAAATGGAAATTATCACCCAAATAATTCTCTCTTAATACGAAAACGTATTTGACCAAAAATCCATAGAACTTCAATGATACCTCATCACACTTACAGTTGATAACAATATTGTTAAAACCGTAAGCTTCAATTTTATTAAAATACGTGTAACTACCATCCATTTCGAAGTTATGAGCCCTCCCCAAAATATATGAAGGAGATAAAAATGCATTACATGTATGCCATGGGGGAGTGTCAAGTACTAAATCAAAGTATGGTGCAAATATATAATAGTCAACAGTGTTCTTATTGGTAAATTGCCCTAATAAAGGAATGAGTAGTTTGATTTTGAGTTCAGGTCCTTGGAATGAAATATACTTATTACTATTGAAATCCAACGGATTGTTGATGATATTTGAATCATTGATATTGAGGTATATCTTGTAATCGCTGAACTCCCAGTTGAAATGATATTTGAACGGACGAAAGTTTTCATATAATGCAGGAGGTCCTGAAGCAAAATCTTCAAAAACATCCGATAATAAGATTGAGTGTTCTCTCAAGAAGAAAAGCTTACTATTAGAACTGAAATTATCAAATATCCAATCACAGGCACCATTCCATGTCAATGGGAATCCTACTTGGGCATTTATGGTATGAACATCAGCAGAATATAAGATATCATGATTAACTGAAGATCTCATCTCCAATTGAAGAAATACTGCAGATATGGTGTTTTCCCATCCTTTATCTCGCAGACAAACAAATGAATTATACAGGGTTATGCTTGAATTTGGTCCTGATTTCAATTCTAACCATCCAAAAGGTCGTTTATTCTGTGGCTGAGTATGATGTTTTAAAGCGTCTTTATCTTTTGATGTTTCACGAGTGGGTATTCTCAAGATTATTTCGTCGTTAGTGAACACGTTTAATTTGAACCCTTTATATTGACGTTTGGTCAAATCAGTAGGTTCAGAATCTCGAGCAATTGCCGGGAAAAAGACTGATTGTATAGGAACTCTTTGTTTATCAGCCCAAGGACCATAATGGATAGTTGCCATGGAAAATTCAACATCTGCTCCATAATCAGGAAAGGTACCATCAACAATTTTCCCTGGTATATCGAAATAATAATTAATCTTTGTCCATACAGTATCAAGGATCAAACTTGATTTAGCATACTCTTCAGCATTGGGTAAATTATCTAACACATCGTCATTGGATTCCAAATATCTTCTTAAACCTTGCCATTTGGCTTGATCTATCACAGGTTCTTGTGATCTTGAGAATAATTTCTTGATGGATTTGAACCTCGTTCTGGAGTCCGGACTGTATAAAATGTTAGGTTTCATAGATACTTGGAACTCCTGGAACTCAAAGAAGTTCAATTGTTTATAAATATCAGCTTTATGAGCAGGTTTGGTTATATCCAAGATCCCATTTGCTGATTTACACGATGAAACAAGCAATGAAGGAGTATCCTTATTTCCCAATACCATCACACCTTTTTTGATCAATACACTTAAAGGTAACATTTTCATAAGTCTCTTTAGGGTTTTGTAAAGTTTATCAACAGATAAATCATCTTCACTCGAAGAAGGAGATATTTGTTCTTTGTCATTATCGTTATCATTATCATTATCATTAGTCGTGTCTCGAGATCTATATCGTAAATGGGATGATGAGGAAGTATCTGGTGACTTCTCTTTGTTGAGTTTTTCCTTGGTCAATGTCTCTACAATATTATCATAAGCCATGGTTCTATTATACATGAATATCTCTAATCCTTCCATAGCCAACAAAAATCTTGAAGGTAATTTCTCATTGTCTGATTTGGTAAAACTTGATTCGTTACCATCATTTTCATCTGGTAGCACGAATTCAGGGATTCTTGTTTTCCCCCATAACCAATATCTCCATGTAAAATTCAACTGTAGTACTGATATAGTCCAATCTTCATTCATTATGGTCAAATTCTTGATTAAAACTCTCCCTCCTAGCACAGAGAATCTTATAGACTCAATGTTTATCCCCACATTAGACGATCTCCATAGCCATTTTCCTATAAATGATATGGTGAATCCTATTAATCTATCAAAATAGAATACAAATGCAAACCCCACAATTAACACTAAAATCCAATCTGCCAAATAGATCCAAGTAGATGCCAGATCAGTTGAACTGTTGGCAACGTCGATAAACTGATTCTGTACAGCCATCAACCACTATTTGAGGATCTTGGGTATCTTCGTTTATATGTGAAGTTTAATAAAGGTTTGAAAACCGCGCACTCCCACAAATTTGAGATCACAAACATTGTAAACAATCATGAATACTATAAGATTTTCTGATCAAGAGAATAAGATAACAGTTGATGATGGTTCCAACGGTAAAAATGTGAATAAGGGTAAACCTTTGGCCAACAAAAAGAGGGTTAGAGTACCTTTAGGAGGTAAAGATAGCAATAAGTTATTTCCTACATTAAATAGATCAAAATCAACTATTGATAATAAAGTTATACCCAGACCTATTTCAAGATCTAGTTCTACGTTAGGATTCACTCATAAACAACCTAGTCAATTGTTACAACGTCAACATCTGGTATTACAACAAAGTACTCCGAAAATATCTTTATCAATACCCTCGCAACCTAAAAAGAGTACATTAGAATATAACGAAAACACTATTTTTAATCCTCAACAAGCCAACAGACCAAGTGAATTATATCAAGATGATACCGATTCTTTAAGAAAACAAATAATTCCAGGTAAACCACCAAGTGATGATTTAATATTCAATGATAATACCAATTTACCTGCTAAAGTGTCCAGACAAATTCATAATGTGGACCCTATCAAACGATCAAAGGTTAGTAATAAATTGGATTCATATATTCAAAGTAGAAACGAATTATTCCAACAATTAGTTGATGATGAAAATAGTGTTGAAGTTGGACCTCCATCTTTTAACCATCGAGAATCACCAGATTTCTTTGAAATCCCAGAATCTAATCATGAAGTAAGTATAGATTTGGGAGATTTCCAGATCAATGATACTTTGGATATGAATGAAGTATCAAGAGATTCAGATGAGGAATTAGGGTTAAATGAAAGTGATTTAAGGGATCTATTAGATTAAAGGTTTTATCAAAATATATACATGGGAAGTGATCGCCTCTCTATTGTTGTCTACATTCAGGTTGTGGATTAGCATATTCATACTCATAATCATCATCGTATCCGGGATGAGCATGTCCGTTAGCATGAGCATGTCCATTTGGAATTTCTTGTTCTTTATATTCAGGGAGATTGTTCTTATTGACCAAAGTAAAATCTGTGATCAATTCGATATTTTCTTCCAAAACGTCGCTATCATTTAATTTCCTATCTCCTGGTAAGACGTTTCTTAATTTGAGGAGATCATTCTTTTCCAAGTACCAATTATCTTTAGGAAATTCGATCTCAATCTCGATATATAAATCACCTTTAGTTTTAGAACTAAACCATGAAGATTTCTTCATAGGCATACCTTCATTCTTAATCTTTAAGAAATCACCTGGTTTAATGACTTTACCTTGAGGAGTTGAAACTTTGATATCTCTCCCATCAAGATGTTTAGTGACTATCTTAGAAAACCCACATAATGAATCAACCAAAGGTATCTTGAATTTGGTATATAGGTCATCACCTTGACGTTTAAAAGTGGAATGGTCTTTACAGGTGAATTTCAAAATCACGTCCCCGGTTTCTTTGCCGGGATATTCATCAGATTCTCCTTTCAATATGACAGAATCATTACTCTTACATCCTTTTTCGATGATAAATTCCAAAATCTTGGTTTCTTCCACAACTCTTTTACCTTGACATCTTTTACAATAGTCCTTTGTTCGATAAACTTTCCCACTACCTTCACATTTATTACAGGCGACTTTTTGTTGACTTACTAATCCTGGACCTACACGACTGATCTTGGTGACATATCCGTGACCTTCACAATTTCCACATGTCTTTGGAGTGGCAGCCTTTTTGGCTCCTCTACCTTCACATCTTTTACATATGACATTTCTGGTGGATGTTGATCTGATTGTTTTCCCCTTATATAAATCTTCTAGAGTAACATCGACATTTAACACGGCATCTTCAGTTTTCTTAGATTTCTTAGGTGAGTTGTTATTCATACCACTGAAAAAATTAGAAAAGTCATTGGCGGTGAATTCGGGTCCGTTCGAAGTAAAAAAATTATCAAATGGATTATCACTACCATTATATGTACCACCATTGAAACCTGCGGCATCATCTGTACCATACATATCATAATTGTTTCTTTTGGTCTCATCACTCAATACTTCATAAGCATGAGATATCTCTTTGAATTTGATCTCAGCTTCAATCCTTTCATCCTCACTCACTTTATCAGGATGGTATCGTAAAGCCAATCTTCTGTAAGCCTTCTTGATATCAGAATCACTGGCTGATGAATCAATGCCTAATATTTCATATAAATCTGACATTGAGACTGATTTTCATCACGATCTCAGTTTATCGCGATGGAGTTTTGAGTGGGGGAGCATGGTGTTGGGCAGGTCAATTCACGATATTAGAAGTCATCTAGAGTTTTATGAATATACTGATCAAGACTGTTTGGTAAAAATTGGGTTATTTCGAAAAAAAAAATAACTAACTTGGTAATTCAAAAATAAAAGATGCCGATGTAGGCAGGATTCGAACCTGCGCGGGCAAAGCCCAGAAGACCCTGATTCTTCCGCCTTAAAACCACTCGGCCACTACACCTTAATTTACATCCCTGTGGTAGTACCACGATCGCGAAACTGTGGTACCAAGGTCGACAGACCATGGTGCTTCCCACTGCGACAAATGGCGGTATACTATCGACCAAAGTCAAGGTATTGACTGATACATTTCAAAATTTACGCATTTTTTTTCAATACGTGTTTTTGACACCTAAAATGGGATTTAACATTTTGGGAATGTATCGGAGGCTCAGATGACGCGATATCTTTAATGGTTAAAGTTGACTATTGAAAAAACGTTAATGTTTATATGAAATAGGGGCCATGACAGTTCTCGTGAATAACCGAAAATTTAAATGAGATTGTCAAAACAACTGCAAACCAGTATTATTTAAGTCATAGATAATATCTGACTATTTTCTGGAAAACGCCTGGTTTACAGTCGATAAATATACGAAGATTCGTCAATGTTATGAATGAAGGATTTTAGATCGAATAAGTCGGGGTGCATGAAAACAATAAATTTTCATCTAAAATACTACGCCTAGTGTTTGAGGATTTTGATATTTCGGCTCACATGGATGTATTGCATGAAAGTACCCAAACATATTTCCAAATAAGCCTGAAGGTGTTCACTAAATATAGTGGCTTGGATAAAATTTAACCTTAGCATCGATACGTCGTGTTCGAGTTTTTGGAGTCTTGGGCGATCATTAGACCAAATCACAACCCCAAAGGGTTAAAAAATGAACTGATTCCGGTAACAAAATAATTTTTTTGACAGTGCTTATGTCCCATAACGGTAATCGCCTTTCATTTAGTCCTTTATGCAGCGATCGAATTTCTCTGTTCCGATTCCGTTGAATTGTCCTTTACCTCCTTTGAAATCAATTGACACCCTCAAGAGGCTATCTACATACTACACCGATCACCAGGGATCTCATTGGGCCATATTTACCTCCTCAAAATACACGCTTATGGTGTTTTCTCTTGGGAAAAATAATCGTCTCAATGCGAAAAAATAAATAATTTTTTTCGCAGCCAAAATCATGTAAACAGATAACAATGCATATGCACCATGTCTAAGGTTAATATGTATAAAACCTTGTGGGAACCCCAAGATACTATCAGTAATGATTGCAATCAATTATTTGGTATTGTTGTTATCAACATTTTCTTTCGTTTTTTCAAATGAATGTTTCGACCAATCATTGCAAGAAATCTTAGGTGATACTCCTTCAGCTCCTGTTGAATCAGGAATTGAAGTTGTTTTTGTTTACGCCGAGAAATTGGTTAAGATTGTAGAAGGTGTAGATGAAAGCTATGCTAGTTCAATTGCTGGTGCTGCTAGTTCAATTGCTGGTGCCGCTAGTTCAGCTGGTGCTGCCAATGGGTTATCTGCTTCAACTACTTTAGCTGTTAAACCTTCAAGTTGTCAAACAACTGAAACCCCTGATGTTACTAAATTGTGTACCAGATGTTCAGTTGCTACTATTGTAAGAACTGATAAGACCGTGAAAACCGTCCTTTATTCAGCTTCGTCAACTCAGCCTTGTTCTCAATCTGATCAAACCTTACTGTCTTTAACAAGTAAAAGAAATCCTGTTACTAGTCAAAGTGCTGTCAGTTCTAGTGCTACCTATTCTGCCACTACCTTGACCGATGTCAGTTCAAATTCTGGAGTTATCGCTTCAATTTCAAGTTATTTACTTGGTAGTTCAACAAAAGTTTCAACCAGTGTCAGTGGTTCCAGTTCAGCCTCAAGATCTAGCTCAGCTTCCAGTGGGCCAGCTTCAAGTGACCCAGCTTCAAGTGACCCAAGTTTGATTACAAGCTCAGCCTCAAGCTCAGTTGGTGTTTCAAGTTCTGCTGAAAGTAGTTCAGATCCAAGTAGTTCAGAAATCATCAGTTCCAGTTTTGGTTACTTCAACAGTTCAAGTTCAATTGAAGAATCCTCAAGTGTTGAATCTTCATCAGTATCCAGTGTTGAAATTAGTGAATCTAGCAGTGAATCAAGTTCTGAATCAAGCTCTGAATCAAGTTCTGAATCAAGCTCTGAATCAAGTTCAAGCTCATTAGAATCCAGTGAATCAGATTCAAGCTCATTAGAATCTTCAAGTGAACTCCCTTCAAGTTCAAGTGAATCAAGTGACGTTGCCTCCAGTTCCACTGAAACTGTCTTCATCACTGCCAGATCTTTAGGTGTTGACCCAAACAATTACATCAATGAAATTTTTGTCCCAGTCTCCGACGACGAACCTCCAGCACAATTTTCTCGTGTTGCCAGTTCTTTCAGTTTGAAATCAGGTATTGCACCCCAACAGGTTTATGAAACTAACAAGTTCTACACAAATTTCCTTACTGGTACTCAAACAGATATGGTTTGGACTTACCCTTACGGAATTGCTTTCGATAAAACTTATTACGGTTTATCAATCCAACACACCGATCCTTCAACTAGAGTCTTTGGTACTCAAAATACTAATAACCCAGATACCTCATCCTATGTATACAATCAAATCCATACTAATGAAATTATCTTTTCAGCTACCAGTTTTGATTCTAATATTCAATTATCAGTAGACAACATGTTGGATATGTCAGCCAACCTTATACTCAGTGTTCCAGAAATCATTCCAATCAAAAGAGATTTATCATACATGGAAGTTCCTATTGTTCAAGGTATGGGATTTGTCACTGCTATCTATCATGGTGGTTTGACCCCACAATTCAAATCAGCTCATCAAATTACCGGTGTGGTTTCTGAAACCGTCAATTCAATTTATAGACTCAGAGTTACTTTGAATACTGGTTTTGAATATCTTATCTTCCTTACTGCTCCTGACTCCCTGGATTTATCTGATTTATCATGGGAAATCAATGGTGATAATAATGTAATTACACTCGATAGAAGTATTGATGGATTGGTTGTTCAAGCAAGTTTAGCTCCTTCAGATTCTTCAATGGATGTTTATCTTGAACAAGCATCAGGTTGTTATCCTATTGGAGCTGTCATGAGTGCTTCAGCTATTCAAAGTGGTAGACTCGTCAAATATGGTTGGGATTATGAAAATCAAGGAAGTTCAATCTCCATGGCTCCTCTTATTTACTTATTACCTCACCATGTTCAAAACTTAGTTTCTGGAAGTGCCCTTCCTTTCACTATGCCTTCAACCGTCAAAGGAGAAATGGTCCCATTTATTACCAATTCAGTTAGAATGTATCAATACTTAGATACTAACATCAATTTCTTACCATTCGGTTTCAAGTATACCTTGAAACAATATAACCAAATTATTTCAGTATTCAATGATGAAATCAACGTAGACATTGCTGCCACTGTTGCTAGTTATTCATCCAATTATTTTGCTGGTAAAGCTTTAGATAAATATGCTTACTTATTATTGGTTGCCAGTGAAGTCATTCAAGATGATGAAGTTGCCAGTAATGTTTTAGAATCAATGAAAGAAGCCATTGCTCCATATGTTCTGAATACTCAAGCTATTCCATTCATTTATGATACTAAATTAGGAGGAATCACTTCTAGTGTTGAAGAAGATGGTCAATCCCAAAATGAATACGGTAGTGCTTGGTACAATGATCACCATTACCATTATGGATACTTTGTCCACGCTGCTGCTGTTATTGGGTATGTTGATCAACGTTTAGGAGGAACTTGGGCTCAAGATAATAAAGCTTGGGTTGAATCATTAATTAGAGATGTTTCGAATCCTTCAAGTCTTGATACCAAATTCCCAGTTTCCCGTATGTTCGATTGGTACCATGGTCATTCATGGGCTTCAGGATTATATGCCAGTGGTGATGGTAAGAATGAAGAAAGTACTAGTGAAGATTATAATTATGCTTATGCCATCAAATTATGGGGTAAAGTCATTGGTAAACCAGCTTTAGAATCCTTAGGTGGATTAATGATTGGTGTTAGTAGTCAATCCATGAATAATTACTTCTTATACACAGAAGGTAATGCTAATGTTCCAGGAAATATGGCTAACAACAAGGTGAGTGGTATTTTATTTGATAATAAAATCGATTATACTACTTATTTCGGTGCTCCAGATACTCATCCTGAATATGTTCACGGTATTCATATGTTACCAATCACCCCAGCTTCAAGTTTGGTAAGACGTTCAAATTTCGTTTCACAAGAATGGCAAGATCAAGTATCAACTTTCATCGATAATGTTGATGATGGATGGAAAGGGATCTTGAGATTAAATCAAGCTCTTTTCGACCCTCAATCTTCATTTGATTTCTTTAGTTCATCAAATTTCAACTATAACCATTTAGACAGTGGACAAAGTAGATCATGGGCTTTAGCTTATTCTGGAGGTATGTTGAATAACTTTGTGCAGTATTTTAAATAGATTTTCGTTACAATAGATACCCTTTAGTTTACTCTTTAGTTTACTCTTTAGTTTACTCTAGTTTACTCTAGTTTACTCTTTAGTTCACCCTTTAGTTTACTTAGAAGTAAGTTGCTCTCCACTCTGGTTCAGGTGAAAGCTATCCAGCTCAGAAGCCCTACAGCCCAGAAGCCCAGAAACCCAGAAACCCTCTAGCTCAGAAAATCTCTAGCTCAGAAGCTCTCCTATCCCCCAGTCTCAATCTCACCTGTTCCAGTCTCAAAACCCTGAAATCTCTGCGGGTAACCTCGCGCAAAGGGTCAGGAGTGTCGAAAAACAAATATTGTCCAGTTCAACAAAATGGTACGTTGTAAATAATGGTTGTCAATTACTTCAATTACACCACCATTTCACCAATGTTCAATATACTAACAAAAACAGTCTAGATCAGGGTATGTTCCAATTATTTCCAATGGTTTAACGCGATTATACTAACATATATTTAGAGTATCCGTTGCTGACGATTCATTATCAGCTTTCAATGATTTAAAATTAGGAAAGAAATACAAATACATTATTTTCGGATTAAACGATTCCAAAACTCAAATCATTGTCGATAAAACTTCCACCGACAGTGATTATGAAAGTTTCATTGGAGATTTACCAGAAAACAGTTGTAAATATGCTATCTATGATTTTGAATATGAAATTGGTGGAGGTGAAGGTAAAAGATCAAAGATTGTTTTCTTTACTTGGTCTCCAGATACTGCCTCAATTAGAGATAAAATGATTTATGCTTCATCAAAAGATTCTTTAAGAAGAGCATTAAATGGAGTTTCATCTGATATTCAAGGTACTGATTTCTCTGAAGTTTCATACGAAGCTGTTTTAGAAAAAGTCAGTAGAGGTGCCGGTTCTCATTAGTGAATGTATATTTTTCATTAATTCCTATTTTTAAGATTATTTTACTTATTTACCACTCTGATTCCCCTGTAGCTTTTTGGAAAACATAATCCTTGCCATTGATATTAGCCACTCCTTCTTTTAAATTACATTTCCATTTATTTTTGATTCTTTGAACTTTATCATAAAGACATAACATTATATGACCATCTTGATCATTTTCTTCATCATCACTTTTACCACTTTCTAAATCATCATCTAATTCGGAATTTATATCATCTGAATCATTAAATAAATCATTATCATCATCAGAAACCCCATCAACTCCTTTAAGTTTCTTAAGGTTATTTATGAATTCTTTAGCATTATCATTATCTAAAGTTATTTCAAAATTTGATCCATCAGTTTGAGTTACTGTTGGTAACATTAATCCATTATCATCATCATCATATTCTTGTTTAAAACTCGTCATATTAGGAATTTGAATATCCAAATCATTATTATCTCCTATAACATTATTTACTGATCCAGTATTATAACTTAATAAATCTGGATGTTCTAACTTAATATCATTATCAAACGGTTGATGTGAAATATTTTGTTGAAATGTTGGTTGATTATCCCATGAAAATTTAGCTACTTGACTTTGTGTTAATTTTTCACACCATATTCTTTTTAATTCTTGTAAAGTACTTTCTTCAATCCCACTATTTTCGAAATCTTGTCTGGAGTCATTAATAACTTCATCAATAATGGTCTCATATAATCTTGATGATTCGGTATTAGACATGGTTTTTCTGGGTGATATAACTTATAAAAATGCAAATGTGATGAGTATTTCTTCTATAGATTGATGTTTTTAAACGATTGTTATTCAATTATCAATACTTAAACAATAATGATAGGGGATAACTAATGTCAGTTTTTCGACAGTTCGCAGATTTTTCACTCCCTCCCGCGAGCGCGCAATCACGTGACGCTTAGGTAATCATTAACAAATTTTATTTATATATAAACACTAAAACTACATAACAAACCTTACCTTCTTGAATTCATAGGTGAATTTTTAGGTGAATTAAGTCGAGATTTCAAATCTTCAAGTTCAATTTCAAGGTGCCTCTTTTCAATTTGAATTTTATCCACGGCTGATTTGTACTTATGTTTTAAAATCTCTACTTTATTGGAATGCTTCTTACTATATTCTTTGAACAAATGGTTGGAGATACCCTCTATTCTTCTATCACGGTCTGCCTTCAAGAATTCGATTTTCTCTTTCAATTCAATGACTTTACTTTCATTTTGTCTTTTGAGAGTTTCAACTTCTTTATTCTTTGAATCCAATTCAATGGTTAACTTCCTCACTTCTTCTTCAACTTCTTTGTTGATTTCATCGTGTGTGACTTTAGATTGAAGCTCTTGTTCCAATCCCTTTATTCTTTCTTCATAAAGATTTTTCTGTTGTTCAAATTTATTGATAGTATCTTCTTGACTATCGATGATTTTTTGGAATTCACTTTCATTAGAAGTTTCTTGATCTTTTTGCTTTTCGAGTTGTTCTTTCTCTTCTTGGAGAGTTTGTTGTTGGTACTGTAAAACTTCTTTATCTTGGGCTAATTTCTGTTTAAGTTCATTTACTTCATTCTCATTGATTTTGAATTCTTGTTGTTGTTGAAGTAATTGTTGTTGATCAGTCTCAAATTGTTGTTTCTGTTTGATGAACTGATCTTTTTCTTTGAAATACTGCTCTTGTTCGTCAGCGAAGGTTTCTTGTTGTTTAGTGAATTCATCTTTTTTCAAATCCAAATCTTTGAAATCTTCTTCTGCTTGTTTCTCCATTTTCTGAAGATCTTGCAACAATTCGGTTCTTTCCATGACAAGTTTCTTATTCTCTTCTTCAAATATCTTCTTATTCTCTTCAAATTGTTGAAATTGTTCTTCCAATACTCGTTTCTTTTCTTCAACGACTTCATTCTCTTTTACCATCATATCTTCAAATTTCTTTTTCTCTGCTTCAAATTCTTCTTTACTTTCCCTTAACTGCTCCTTTTCTTTATGAAGATTCATTCTATCTTCTTCAATTTTTTGATCCTTATCATTAACATCCTTTTCGAAATCATTTAATTTGATTCTAATCTCATCCAATTTCTGTTTCTCTTGTTCAATACTTTCCTTCTCATCATTAATGACTTGATATTCATCTTGTTGATGTAATCTTGTCTTTTCCAATTCATCAATAGTTGAATGTTTGAATTTATTGAATTCACTTTGTTCTAAAATGTCTCCATTTAAATCTTCGATTTTTTGTTGTAACTCTTTGATTTCCACTTGAGCCAACTCTAAGTTTTTATCTTTGACAGCAAGTTTCTTGGAAAGTTTAGCATTATCATTACAATTAACATTTAATCTTGTTTCCAATGAATCTTTAACACTTTTCAATCTGTTGATTTGGAACTCTAAATCTTCAACATTGGACTTCAACCTTGATATTTCAGAGTCTTTAGCATTCATTTGTGTTTTCAAATCTTCAAAATCCTGGTTTTTGTGTTTCAATTCAATTCTAAGATCATCAATTTGTTTATCTAAACCACTTTTGATTTCCTCCATTTTAGCATGGGTGTAAACAGGTATTTGATCGGTATCTACTCTGAAATTGACTGTTGGTTCATCAATGATGTTGTCATTATCTGGTTGTTCATCATCACTATAAACTCTATCAATACTTGAATTCATATCTGTGACATTGATAAGAGGAGATCTCTTGGTAAGCTTGGGTTCCAATGGGGGTAAATGAACCACAGAACTTTCATTGGCATTTGTCTTAACATATTTGACAGGAGTTGGTTTCTCTTCATCCAAACTTCTTTTTTTGTTGAAAGGTGATGTATCGAATTGAGGTGAACTGATAAAGTATTTGTTAATACTATCGAAGGTATTTTCCTTATCTAAGGAGCTCCTCTTATTGAAATCTTCATTATTAACATCATTTAACTTTCCTTTAGGTGAAGCCATTGGATTCATATTCAATCTGGTGGAAGGAGTAGAATTTAATGTTTGTGGAGATTCATCATCTTTTCTACTTTGTTTTTTGGCGGAAAGTCCATGAGGATGTTTCCCTAACAATGACCCAGGACTAAGCTGTGGTAATTGCATGTGTGTGTGATGAATAATGGCATCTTCTAACTTAATGGGTGAGAAGGTTTCCCCATCCATTGGATCAATAGTGTTTTCCATGTTTACTTTAAGTCGCGTTTTTTTTTGGTGATGATTAGAAGGAGGTGAGAGTTTGATGGGTAGATATTTGTAAGGTGTTGAACGTGATATTGGGATATTTGGGATGGGGGACATCTTGATTGACTTGGTGGATGCAAAAAATGGTGTTTTATTGATTTGGTTGATGCAGAAATGGGGTATTTATCAGGTAGATCGTGATATTTCAATGAATCATGGTGGAGTTTTATTTGCAGCCATTCATAAATAAGTCCTTATTGGTCAGAGATGTAGCCAGACAGGACTTATACATCCTCAAGATGTCTTTTAGTGACCTGATGATCTTTTAATTCCAGATCTCTCATTGCAATGGTCTTATACACATTACTCCCACACCTTTGATCCCCCAAAAACCCGCCATTTATCATCAAACCACTCCATCATACCTATTCCCTCTCTAATTGATCTCTGAATAAAATCCTCGACTTTCATGCCACCACATATTACATTTCAGTTTTTCACTTTCTTTTTCTACCTTAACAAACCAACTTGTAACTTTCCATAAAATCTGGTGATCTGTAAATTTTGCAATTCGCGAGATTCTTCAATGAGGTTCACCAGACTTTACTCAACATTACCGAGACCAAACCTCGATGTAAAGTCTATTCTAGCTAACTATAGTCGATACCACGATTCTATCATCAAAAGAGAACTATCACCTACCATTTTACACAATCTTGAATCTTTGAAAGAGAATAGAACTGAAGAATTGAAGGTAAATAGTGAGTTGAACAAATTGAAACATGAAAGAAACACTCTTTCAAAGACCATGAACAAAGACAACAAAGAGTCTATTATACAACTTCTTACAGAATTTAAAGTGAAGATCAAAGGGTTGGAAGATAAGTTATCAGTATTATCAGAAGAGAATTTTCAAAAAGCTGAATCACTACCAAATTTAATTGATGAATCAGTCAAACCTACTGAAGATGTGGTTGAATATTTGAACTATAATGGGGAAGATACTTTGGAAACCACAGAGTACGATCACAAGGTCATAGGAGAAAAGAAAGGAATAATGGATTTCAATTCGGGAGCTAAAGTATCGGGAAATTCATGGTATTACCTTATTGGAGACGGTGCTATGCTAGAGCAAGCTTTGATCAATTATACATTACAAATGACAAGGGAGAAAGGATACAAGATGGTCATACCTCCAACTATCGTAAGGAACGAAATTATCAATGGTTGTGGGTTCAAACCAAATGATCAAAATAATGAACAACAAATTTATGAAATTTCCAATAGTGATTTATCATTGATTGGAACCAGTGAAATTCCATTGGCAGGATTACATGTAAATAGCAACATCAATTATAAATCCTTGCCTGTGAAATATGTTGGGTTATCAAGAGCTTTCCGAGCTGAAGCGGGTGCTAGAGGTAAGGACACCAAAGGATTATATAGAGTTCATGAATTCACTAAGGTAGAATTATTCCATTTCACCAAACCAGAAAATTCAGCTGAAGAATTAGAAGAAATTGCTGAGTTACAAAAGAAGATCATCAATAATCTTGGATTGAAAGCTAAAGTTATCAATATCCCTTATAATGATTTAGGATCTCCAGCTTTCAAGAAATATGATATCGAAGCTTGGATGCCGGGAAGACAAGCATGGGGAGAACTTACTAGTACATCCAACTGTACAGATTATCAATCAAGAAGGTTGACTATCAAGTATACCGATGAAATGAAGAAACATCATTATTTACATACATTGAATGGGACAGCCATGGCAATTCCCAGGGTCATTGTAGCTATAATTGAACAATTTTATGATCCAATCACTGACAAAATTTCCATCCCCAAGGTTTTACAACCTTTCATGGGAAAAGAGTTTATTTAAAATTTCATTATATATTTGTACTTACGATCCTTTTCTTTTCAACTGTTTTCTTCCCCGACCTCAATTTAAGATCATGCAATTGCTGGATATTATCTAATTTCTTATAATCAGGCTGAACATTCTCTTTACAATCGTTCAATAACTCATCATATTGAGATCTTAAATCTTTCAAGTTTTCATACTTACTATCATACATTTTACACAATTGTTGATATTTCTCCTCTAGCTTGGTATATTTCGATTGCAAAGTGTCATAGTTTCTCTCTAAATCATTGGTCTTCGTTATAATATGCTGTTTATCTCTGATTTCGATAAGTAAAGCTCTCAAATCTTCCTTATTATTCTCACTATTCAATCTAGTTAAGATATCCGATAAAAGACTTTGTGATTTATGGTCGAGATGTAATTCTTTCAATTCATCAATTATAGGATCAATGATATCTCTGGCATTTATGTTGGAATTGACTAAACTTTCCAAGAGTTTCTTAAGGTTCTCATTGTTATTCTTCAGTCTATCAACTAATTGTGATAAATCCACTTGACTTTGTTTCGAGGCTACCTCAATATTATATAGCTGATCAAACACTTGCTTGAAGTTTTCATCCATTGTATCATTCTTCAAGGAAAAGTGTCTCCCGGACGACTTATTAGGTGAAATTGGCTTGAGGATATTCTCCATAGTGGAATGTAAACAGTCGCGATTTCATCATGGTTTGAGGAAGGATGTATGAAATTTCATTTGTGTGCAATGTAACCGTTTGATCGTAAGTCCATAGAGCAATGATACTACATGTGAAGAGATTTCAGTGCCAGTTTGTGTTTCAGAAATCTGGTTTTGACATGAAGATCGTCATCTAGAAGATCGTCACTCGTACTTATACCATGCATTAGAATTACTAATTACAGTAACATAAAGCAGAAAACTCATAACCAGAGAGACCTCATCAATCCGTATATTAGAAACCAAATTTACTTTTGAAAGCCGAAGAATACATGGCTTTCTTCTGACCGTCGAGAGTATCATTCATGGATTCACTCATATCATTGGCATATCCATTGAATGTTTCTTCAACAGTGTCTATTCCATCTCTTAAAGATCTCATAAATCCTGAAGTACCGAAATTGGCTTTTCCTTGAGCTCCTTTTCTCACTGGTTCTTTATAACCTTTAGTTTCACCGAGCGAAGAGCTGGAATTGTTGCCGTTGCCATAATTATAGCCATAAGTATTTTGAGGATTGGCCTCAGGACTAATGTTATGAGCTAACTGACTTTCTTGAGTTTTTGGTGGTTTTCTATTAGGTCCAGCTATAAGTAAATTCAAATCTTCAGTGGTAATAGCGCTATTACCCTTAGCCCATTGTAATGCACTCATAACCGGACGTGGAGGAATCACAGCATTCTCATTGAATAATAAGTCTACTGAATCCTTTTGCTTGACCTTGGAATCATAAAGTGTTGATAAGTTAATGAACTCTGTACCAAATTTAATATAAATCTCACCAGTAGGTAAGATTTTAGCTTGAGAAATATTAGCAAAATCATAACTTTTGATCAAATCTTTGGATAATCTATAATCTACGATATCGGATAATGAAGGTAAAGAACTGAATTTAACAAACCCATTTCTCAAAACACTACTCAATAAAACACCTTTATCACCGGTGTTAATGATCCCAAAATCGCAAATAAATTCATCTACAACTTTATGACTAAGTTTTTGTTTTGGAGGTTTCAAGATTCTTAAATCTTTATCTGAGCAAGTTAAAACATACCCTGGGATAACAATTCCCCTGCTTAATTTATTGAAGATTTCCATAGAAGGTGTGGTCAATTGACCGGTCTTGGAGTTAATAGGAATGATTTGCTTGATACAAGTATCTTCAGTGGACTTGTAATTCAATTTGATGGTCTTATCAACAAACACCACATCAAAACCACCATTCAGTTGAGGTAAGATTTTGAAATATAAAAGATTACCACCTTCATTAGTACCGACAATCATCAAAATGGATGAATAACCTTCATTTCCATATTCCATGATAGAGAATTCGATTGAGGTAGCATGACATTTGCTTGCAGTAGGAACTAGGGATACGATATTTTCAATGTTGTAAATAACAGCTGGACCTCTACCGATATCGCAAACCACCAACTTACCTGATTTATACCCAGCTGCTACAAAACCAATATTACAAGTTTTCAAACTAGTTATCTTATCTGGAGTTTGTAAAGTCATCAAGAATGAGGGTAAGAAAGTTGAACTTGAAGCAAAACTTCCTCTGATTCTATCTCTTATATTGAGAATCTTCACATCATTATTAGCATGTTGAGTAGGACAAGCTAAATAATCTGGAGGATTTGGTTGTCTTGGAGCATTGACTTTGCCGAATTTACAGAACACTAAATTACCATTACCTAATCCGATGACCACATCTCTTGCTTCGAAACCACAAGAAACACTTACGATGTTCAAATCATCGGGAGTATTAGATACCAAAGTCTCCTTCAAACTGATTTGGATCAATCCTTCTTGTTCATTAACCTCACCACGAGTGATATCTAGTAATCTAACAATCCCTTTTTGGTGACCAGTGATTAAAATCTTCTTGAAAGTATCATTATTCCCCATGGGTTTGACAAAACTTTCATTGACAGCAGCACCTCCTTTTAGTAACAATTCTGTCTTGGCTTGGACTCCAGAGGAAATTCTAGAACTCTGTACACTATACCAATCGATTCTTTTAATACTTTCAATGTTAGAATAGGTGACAGGAGGATGAATGAAGGCAATTGATGGAGGTAAAAGTACTTTCCCTAAATCACCTTCCAAAGGTATCAAATAAATATTCTGTAAATTTGATTTCACAATGAAATAACTCGGATTAAAACCACCATTGAAGTAAGGTTGATCAGTTATGGTCAAAATATCTACCAAAAATTCATGGTAATTGGAACGATTTTCATAAAATTCAATGGGTATGTTTTTAAACCCATTCTGAGGTTTGCTATAAAACTCACTTTGTTTATCATAAGACGTCAAAGAATATTTCAAAGTGAACCCGAAATCAAAAATATAAATCATATTAGCTTCATTACCTCCAATGATAATTAATTTCGTTAATTCAGGATCAGATCCACAAATCCATTTCACTCTATTGATGGGTATGAACAGTTCTAATGAATAATTCACAGGTTGACCAGGTTTATGTAAATCCAAATCAAAAAGAGTTCTGGCTTGTAATAATTCTCCTGTAGCATCCCAAAACACCAAAGAATTATCTCTATGAACGGTCACAATATGTAAACCATTAGGATGGAAATGACTTTCCAGAATTTCCGAAATAACCTCCTTTTGACTTCCAAACATCTTCTTCTTCCCATTATTGGCAAAATTTAAACTCCAATCAAATCCTTTACATCCCTTAGTGAGATGATACACAAAAGAAGCTTTGATTTCACCTGTAGTTAAAGAATACAAAATGGCACAATGGCTGTAAGTTACAAGAATAGTTCCGATATCTCTTGGATGCCATTCAATGTTTAATACTGGAGATAATTTTTCTTTAGGTAATACTTTCTTCTGTAAGTTATCAACTCTTAAAGGAGCTAAATGTAATCTATCAACATCTAAGAAGGATAAACTACCATTATTAAGACCTATAATCAACCAATCTAATGAAGGATCCAGTTCAATGCAAGCAACTGTTCCTGGAGGCAGTAAACTAGCTAAAATCTTTTTTGAATGAAGGGATAAAATGGTGATATTGGAATTAGAAGATATAGCAACAAGATAGATCCCCTTAACGAACTTCAACCATGTGATTGGCGTAGGTGAATTCAATTCAAAAACTACTTCAACAGTACTTTGACCGATTACTCTGATCTCGTTCTTAGTGGAGATTGCGAGTAAAGATTGAGTAGCATCGTAATCCATAGCTAAAATGGAATTTTGAGGCAAACCATATTGACTTATCATTTCAATGGATAAATTCTTATGGTTTAAAGGCGGAGTTAAATCATCTTTAGATCCTTTAATGACATTGGAAACTGAATTCAATGACACTGGTTTCTTGATCTTGTTAAACATAGTGCGCATTTTTTCAACACGTAAATAAGAATGGTATGTGGAGCAGGTCCAAGTTAAAAGCCTCAAACATGGATACCAAGGGGATAACTATGGACGACAGGGAGGTTTTCGAAACCTTTAAATTCTTCTTTGTATTTTCAAAACATAAATACTAACAAATAGCTCGATCAATTAGTTGGTTTATCAATGCTTGGTGTAGCTACAGTTGTTTTCACTTATTATTCAACATGGGTATTCATTTTACCTTTTGTTAATGATTCTAATATCATCAACCAATTCTTCTTACCAAGACAATACGCTATAATTATTCCATTATTGTTATTATTGATCGGAGGTGTAGGAGTTGCCTCATTCATTGCAAATGTTATGATCAAAGAAGCTCAAAAGAAGAAATTAAAAAGTAAGAAAGATTAGTACGTATATTGGTACGGATTAAGAAATGATATTAACCTTTAGAACGGGATAATTGATGATATTTATGATCTCACCACATAATCTCCTGTTTTAGTAATATATTTCACTCCTTTAAATGGTTTAACAGTCTCTGGCATTCCTTTACTACTTAATAACTTAAGATTTTCTACTTTCAATCCACTTGGAACACATCCTTTGTTACTATAAATCAATTTAATATAATTAGGTTTTAATATTTCGCTCGTCTCTTGTTCTTGTTCTTCATCATCTTCATCTTTATCTTCACCAATGATTGAACCATATAAGATAGGGTTGATTCCCATAGATATGGTTCTTAAATTCCATTCAGCTTTATTATTACCTTTGAATTGGAAATCTCCATGAGTTAAACGAGATGATTTTATTATCCCATTGAAATTAAGATGAATTTCTACTGATAAATTCTCTATTTTACTTACTCCTGATTTGATAGGTAAATATAATTTGATTTCAAATTCATTTTTATTCTTACCTAAGCCATAATTATATTCAACGTTGACTTGACCTAATGATGATAATTGTTGATTCTTTGGTAATTCATTCAAATCAATACAATAATTACATAATTCAAAAGATCCATCAGGAGGAATGAATTTCAATACACTTGAGTTTGTATTTTCAACACATTGGTGATAACTTCCATCGATTTTATGATTCAAAGATAATTGTAAATGAGGTAATCCTGTTAAATGACTTAAGAAATTGATCTTTCCTTGAATATTCCCTGTAATAGGTACCAACTTACCATTGAAAGTATTGGTTGAATAAAATGCCGAGTCAAGATTTGTTCTTACTTTCTTCTTATCATTTTTCAATATGACATTCACAGTCTCTATAATATCTACATACATTTCATTATTAGTGTACTTAACATCAGATCTTCTCCAAGGTAAAACTTCCAAAGGAGGTTGTTTTGTAATAGTGGCATTGGTTATTTCATTGGTTTTGGATAAAATCTTAGATAAGAAGCTTTTAAATGGGACAATATCTCGAAGTTTATTGAAATCAGTTATGTTGGGTATTCCATCATCTAACATTTGATCAATAAGTAAAGTTAAAGTATCGTTATTAGATTCAATTTTGTGAATGGCTATTGGTTTACCGAAGTAGTCATGGATTACTTCCATCAATTTGAATATAAATACATAAGGTAATACTGGATTGACTTTATTATCCACCAAAGTGTAGATAACTATGGAATTTATAGGGTACAAATACACTGATTGATTAGCATTAATGTCAACAATTCCTTGACGGTCATTGATAATATTGATCAAGGAGTTGAAGTTGGCCGATGCTAAGTTGGTTAGGTATTCATATACCAAGTTATTGTTAGTATCTGATATGTATACAGCTTCAATCATGATCGTAAAAAGTGCGATTCGAGATTGAGCTAGATCACACCAATGAACTCGAATGAACTAGATCACACGAATGAAGAACACATCATAAAAGAATCAGGGGAACGCCAAAAAAGAGCCAGAAAAGGTACAGAGACAAAGTCACAAATAAGGGGGGATATATTGAGTCGAGCCATGGGGACCAATCTATTTAACATATCATCAATATAATACCGTATTTCAAGCACACACATTATTTTAACCATCAGTATTATATTGATTATAGATTGAAGTTTAAGTTTAAGTTTAAATTAGTTTTTCACGGTTGAGATGAAAATTAATATCTGTTTTCGATTAATGAAGATCTTGATTCACTGACTTCATCTTCAGCATCAGAAATATCAACATGTAAATCTTCAGCAACATGTTCTTCGATGTTTTTGATATCAGCAAGACCATAAATGGTAATGGCGATTAAACCAAGAACAGCAGCAATACAAGAGAATACTAAAGCAACAATACCTCTAGCAGTGAAACCAGAAGGTAAAGGTTTATGTTGAGTATTTTCACCACTTAAATCTAAGAAATCTTTGGTGTTAGCGGCAGCATTACCTTCATAAGGAACACCAGCAGCTTTACAAACATCAATATGATTTTGAGTGATTTGTTGTTCTGGATCAGCAATAAGAACATCTGGAGCTTCGATTAATTGAAGAGCTAACCCTTGAATTAAATGCCAATCAATATGACAATGGAAGAACCAAACACCTGGATGATCAGCTTTAAATCTTAAAACAATATAAGATTGAGGATTAACATAAACAACATCTCTTTGCATTGGGATTTCTGGGAATTCAGTATGGTTATCATAATCAAAGGCAACTGGTGGATCAGCATCATCAACAGGTTCACCTCTAGCAATAACTTGGAAAACGTGACCATGTAAATGGAAAGGATGTTTACCAGTATCTAAATTGTTAACAACAATATCAATAACATCATTATGTTGTAAAACATGAGAATTAGTATTTGAACCATAGATTGAGACATCTGAAGCATCATCACCTCCGGATAATACTGACATTAAAGTTGGAACTTTTGGATAAGTATAAGTAATATTGTTAAAGAAAGCATAATTAATACCATTACCTAAATTATCCATAGCAACATCAACAGTAATTTTATAATCTGGATCATCGAATAAAGTTTCATTATTGGTTGGTTGTAAAGTAAAATCATCAAAGAAGTTATCTAAAGAATCAACATAATATTGACCTGGTAAATCTTTATCACTATCATAAACGATATAAGAAGTTAAGTTCAATTCTAAATCACTTGGAATAACATCCAACATATCAATATCGAATCTAGTCATCATAGCATAATTATTATCAGTATTATCTTTAGTCTTAATTAAAACAGTATAACGTTGAGCAACAGTGATATATAACATTTCAGTAGTTTGAGGTTCAACGTAAACACCATCAATTTCAATAATTTCAAATTCATGACCTTCCATATAAATATATTGAGAAACGAAACCACCAATGTTAACAAATCTTGCAAGATAAGTCTTATTTGGTTCAACATTCCAAGTATTATTTCTAGTATCATTCAATAAGATGTTTTGAGGAATTGGTTCAGCACCTGTTGGATTATATAAGTTTAAGAAATCTGGAATCAATTCAGTAATATTCTTATGGTACCAATCAGCAACAGTAATAACAACTTCTTCATCATAATCATAAGGTAAATCATCATCTTCAATAATGAAAACACCTCTCATACCATCACCAGTTTGACCTGGAGAATGGGAATGATACCAGTAAGTACCAACTTGATCACCAACAGTAAAGTTATATAAGAAAGTTTCACCAGGTGGAATTGGACATTGAGTAATCATTTCTGGACCATCCATTTGAGCACTACCAGGTTGGAATAAACCATGGAAATGTAAAGTAGTATTAGCATCTTCTAAACCATTAGTTAAATAGAATTCAACTCTATCATTTTTCTTAACTCTTAAAACTGGTAATGGCCATTCACCATTAAATCCAATTACTTTTCTATCAAGATTACCATCAGGGTTGGCATCAACCCATTCAGCAGTATAGTTCCAAACATGAGTTTCACCTAATGCTAAACTAATTAAACTTAACAATAACAATATTTTAAACATTTTCCCCCAAATATTGTTCTTTATAAATATACAAAAGAAATTGTATAAATTATTTAATAAAGATTTGACTGAAAAAAGAAGTGAAAAGTGCTCATCAGAGGTATTTATACTCCCTTTGAGGGACAAATGTCCAATGAAAATTTTTTTAGATTTATCTGATAATTTAATGTCGCAGATGGTTTAGATAAACCTCAAATTGATTTGAAACGTCAGTTTGACAGGTGGGGAGTTGGGAGATGTTGGTCAAGGGATTGATTTATTGATTGAATCAGTAGGTTGGTTCAAATAAATGAAATATTTGGGGTTTTACTCATCTATTTGGTATAGATGGGATTTTCTGATGGAAAAGATAAACTATTTCGTGCATATAAACTCGGGGATCCTTATGATTGGTCATATTTGACAGATGTCAAAAATATCAAAAAAATAAGGGGAAACTTGGAATTGGGGGTGAGCATTCCATATAGCTCCGGCATCACAACATAGTTAACTAGAAGTTTATATCTTCAATCCGAGACTCCTAAAGCCTAGGGTAATACCTTTATGCCAGGGAATAAGGTTCGTACTTCGGTGAGACCACGACATTGCGACACCGGGCAAATTTTTAATACTGTCTACATGCATGGCAGGTGATTGGCTTGAATGGCTCAACGGTATTCATATACACGAAATTTTTCAATTTAAAACCTTATTAAAGAATTCTACTTTTGGCCCTGTAGTGAAAATCCTTCCATGAGGTGATTTCCAATAATGTGTGGTGTAGCCTTAATGATTATCAATGCTAGTAGGTTTTTTTCACAGGAATTTTCTGACTTTCATCCAAGAAATTTCTCAGGAATCAAATACCCGAGTATTTAGTTCAATTCCGTAATGCATAAGGAGTTATTCAACATTTATTTCCAGTAAGAAAAATGTTTGGGATGGTTTGAAAATTATGCGGCTTTCGGTCCAAAAAACACCGTTCTAACATGGTGCGAAATTTACCACCGCCAATGTGGTGAAGAACGGTACCCCATGATTTCGCGATGCAGACTTGTTGATGAAAAGTTTGAAATCATTTAGACATATTCATGTAAACCACTACAAGAGGTCAACTCCTCCCATCTCAGTACCGTTGAATAAACTATTCTCCGGAAACTTCCCCCTTCCTTTGAAACAATCATTTTTGGATTACAAAAACAGGAAAAATTTGAAGTCATTCCAAGACAATCTCTTACGATTAATACCATTTTATCCAACATCTAAGAATGGCGTGTCTTCACAAGTCATATCTACAGATATAGGTAATGACAACTATATAAACGAGTTTGTGATATTTCCTAATGAAAGTACTCGTAAAAACTATTCAAAAGCTAATCACCTTATAATGATCCATGGATATGGTTCAGGATTAGGTTTATTCATAAAAAACTTCCCTGCATTGATTAAGGACAATTGGGTTATCCATGCTATTGATTTATTAGGCTATGGATGTTCTTCCAGACCTCCTTTCACTCCTAAAAACTTCGATGAAGTAGAATCTTGGTTCCATGATTCTTATAAAACATGGAGTGAGAAACGAGGCATACCTTCTAATAACTTGGTGCTAGCTCATTCTATGGGTGGTTATTTGATGGCATCTTATGGAATGAAATACCCTGAATTTTGTAAGAAGATGATCATGGCATCTCCAGGAGGTATAATTCATCATAGGAATCCCATCAACATTCCATCATATTTCACCAAACTATGGGAAAGAAATATCTCACCATTTTCCTTGGTTAGAAATGCTCATATTTATGGATCTAAACTCGTAAGTGCATGGTCATACAGAAGGTTTTCAAAGCTTTCGTTTAAAGAGATTCAAGCCCTTCATCATTACGTTTATGGGATTTTTCAAGCTCCAGGTTCTGGTGAGTATATGTTGAATTATCTTCTTAAGCCTGGTGCTGAACCTCGATTCCCCATGACAGAAAGACCCCTTGAAAAAGTGAAATTTGACATCGATTGGTGGTATGGATCAGATGATTGGATGAACATTGAAGGTGCCAATATCTTATCTCGACGCTTACGTAATGAGGGATTGAATTCAACTGTGCTAACTATTTCCGGATCAGGACATCATGTGTACCTTGATAACTACCACACATTTAATAGGCTTTTATTACAGGAAATGGATAAATTGTCATAAAATATACATTAATTGAAAACTATTCTAACTCTCAAGCTGATGGGAAGTTTAGGATCGGTTACGATAACTTCTTCATCACCTACTAGGTCACTTAATTTCATTTGAAGATTCTTTTCAGTAGCTAGCCGTAAGGATTCAGGAGATGAGAAATAAAGTTTTTGGAATTTTGTTGACAATGAAGGATTTGTCATTTGAATATCTTTCTGGTGTTTGATTTCTTCAATAAATTCTTTTAAATTCCACCATTTCTCTGCCTTCACTACTTTTAAATCATTCCCACAAACTGGACAATCGGATTTCTTGATATTCTTGTAAGTATAGGTGAAGATTGATTCATCACCGCTGTACATCATATAATCATCCAACATTGGATTACAATTAGTGATCAATTTAAAAGCTTCATTACAACAAGAAGCAGCAATTATAGCATTGGTCGAAGCAATGGCTGGAATAATGTTTTTCACCACTCCTAAAGTTAACAGTTTTGTAACTCCAGTAATGTTGAAAGATTCAGCTCTAGCCAAACTAGTTTGATACATCCATTCTACATGATCAGGATTATCCGCATCGAATTTAGTACTATGAATTCTGGGCCATTCAATCTCATTGGCCCATTCTATACAATGTTCTGGTAATCTAGGGGTGGTAGCTATAGTACAAACAGGATAAGTGATCTTAGGAGTCACTAAATCCAAAGTACATTCATAACATGAATTTATAGATGGGAATATCACTCTACTTTGTCCTTTAAATCCTTCCGTACCTCCATCGATCAAAGGTATTATGATATCCTCACCTGCTAGCGTTACTAATGTAGCATTAATCCACCTTCTTGCCTCCACACTATCCAATCCACATATAATACAAACAAATTGCTTATAGTAATCTAAGGGTTTATCTTGAATTTTACAGAATTGGGGTACAATTTCCACTCCCTGAGTTCGACTTTCAACAAATTTAGCCGCTACTTCAGCTTTCAGCTTACCAACATCCTTCAAACGGAATAAAAATTGTCGATTTAGATTGGAAATGTCAATGGTATCCATATCAATGACATGAATTTTTTTAAACCCCGTTAATGAAAGATTCTTCAAGATTTCACATCCCAACCCTCCAGCTCCAATGACAAGTACTTTCAGTTCACTCAATGCTTCCACAGAAGCTGCTGCATCATATTCATCGGCCACTTCATTGTAAGGACCTATTTTACCTAGAAGTTCCATAGAGTGCGAATATATATATTCAGGGTAAATTCTCTTTAATCCTTTTCAATGGAGCCCTATAAGTAGAAGGAGCTCCTATACGTTTACCTTTACTGGGAGTATCTGAGGGTTCAGGGATTGGAATTGAAGTCGAGGGTACACTGGTGAGATCAGTTCTTTTAACAGGTACACTTTTGGTTGGATCAAGAGTACGTCTCATATTGGGGGAGATGAATTTTGGATCGAATTCAGGAACATCTGAGCCAGGAGTTTTCAATAAATCAGCACCTCGAGCACTTATGAACCCTACAGTTGGGTTGGCATCAGGTTGAGGTGCAGTATTTGTTTGATTTACAGGAGCAGTATTAGTTTGAGGTGGGTTGGTGTTATGTGATTGATTTGATTGATTTGCATTGGTTTGATTGGTCTGATTGCTTTGTGCAGCTTCGGGTGTTCCTTTGTTCATTATCATTTCCATCTCATAATCATCCATTTTGTTAACATCAATATCATCACTGAATAAAAAAGAATCGTCAAAATCGTCATCACTAGGTTTGGTACGCGTACTTATTAAAGGTGCTGTAGTAGTTTTAGGTGGATCTGTTTTCTGAGCCCCTGAAGGTTGAAGCTGTTTGTGTTCTTGTTGTGGGGATTGTGGAGCCGATTTCTGATAACTCTTCAAATTCTCTTCAAATTGTTCAGTAGAAACTGACGATACTTGAACTTTCTCCTGTCTTTGTCTGGCAATTTTCAGTAATTCATCATTCTTATAAATATCGGCATCAGTTAAAGCACTATTCTCTTTATTGGCATGTCTTAATTTGGCTAACAAGTTCTTATCATAGAGACAATTACCCAAAACATTCCCGAAACATCTCAAACATCTTTTAATACCATCAGTAAAAGCTTCTTTCTTACACTTTTCAAAAGCGGCAGCTTTACCTTTAGCATTATCAATGAATCCGTAACCTATATCTTCACGGAAAGTACCATCTTTGATAGTAACTCTTACAATTATTGAGATCCCAATAGATACTCTACCTTGTTCATTAGTATCACAATAATCTACTGTAGTGGAGATGATTTCTGAAGACCAGCCATTGAAACCAAACACTTCGTTGGCAAGATTAAGAGCTTTCCAACCTTCTAAATATGAAACTCTCAGACCTCCACCTCCAGGTCTTGATGATATGTATTCTGGTCCTAACACTTTACTTAACGTGATTTGAATCCTATCCAATTCTTCTTGGGTATATTCACCTCTAGCCAAACTACTGGTCGATACTCTTTGTAAACTACTCATAGTTGTGGCTATTTTGACTTCTGATGTAGGGATAGTATTAAATCAGTACGTGTATCAGATAGACGTGATTTATTTATTTTGTGCGAAGATGATATGAGTGTATCAAACTATCAAGGGATTCGACAGTCACATCAGCGTGAGAATGACGGTACAGGAGGCTCAGGAATAATAGCGGAAAAAAGGGAAGAGGAGAAACTACGACAAGAGCAGGCGATCAATAGTGAAACACACATTGATGAAACACATATTGGTGAAACACACATAACTGAAACACAAATACATGCAGAACCTCAAGGTAAAAACACACAACCTCATGGTACTGACACAGAATTACCAGATCTCGACTTGAAACAACTCAAGAAGAAACCTTCTGTGAAACAAAAGAACTCTAATGAAAGACAACGACAAATTCACGAATATAAATCGCAACTAACTAAGGAAACTAGAGAAGAAAGGTATAGAAGAAGAAGTGGAGAACACCTAGAAAGTCCTAAAAAGAAGAAAAGGGTTAGTTTTGAATTATAATACATTATTTTATATACTTCTCTGAAGTCTCTGAAGTATTTGACGTCTCTAAAGTCTCTGATGAAGGTGTGGTATTCCAGACTATGCTTATTATAAGACTTGAATATACGGACCTTTCGCCCACAGGGCCTATACCTAATTTTCTGCTAGCTGATCATTCACATTCAGCACTAACGTGATATTATCCCCTTTCAATAATATATTCCCCAAAGGTTCTTTAGACCCATCGATTGTGGAAATTTCTACTGCTTCTTCAACAACTAAATTCATGAACTCATCGAATCCTTTGATCTTCCCCTGAATCCTCGTACTAGTTTGTTCATATAACCAGATAGTTACGGTGGCATTTTGCCCCATACAACTATATAACATGTTGATAGGTCTCTTTACTTTGATATCACTCATGTTTGATAATCTATCAGATTCATCGCGCTTTATTTACCTATGGAGTTGGACTTAAAATCCAAGTTTCTTGAGTTCCTCTTGGAATTGGAGGATAAGATCAACAGGAGGAACCAGAACGAAAGAAGTCAAGGTAAGATGTATAATAATCCTTACAAGGTAGCACGAATGTGTCTTGAAACCCATGAAGATCCCATCTGTGATCCCAAATCATTAAAGAAAGTACCCAAGATAGGTGATAAAATCGTGAAATTATTGACAGATAAACTTATTGATTATTGTAATAGCCAGCTTATTGATGTACCCGAACCTTTCCAACCTTTGAAGAGGAAAAACGGAGGTAATGATGGAGAACAAGTTCCTACAAAGAAACGAAAGAAAGCTTATGTACCACGTAGAAGATCTGGTGGATACGCTATAGTATTGGCATTATACCTTAAGGATAAGGAAAGGAATGGGTTGAAGAAGTCAGAAATCTGTAAATTTGCTGAACCATATAGTGATGCATCATTTGAGAGTAATCCTTCCAACGGACAATTCTATTCAGCTTGGAATTCAATTAAAGTATTGGAGAAGAATGAAATAGTATCTATGAGTAACAGATTATACTTCCTAACTGATGAAGGGGTCGAATTGGCACAAAAGTTGAAGTTGGCTGAAGATATTCATTCATCTCCCGTAAATAATAGGATCAATAGTTCATTTGATAATGGGGTTTATGCTACACCTGAAAAGAATAACGTGTTTAGTGATGATATTGTACTCATAGATGATCCTCGGGACTTACTATCATCACCTTTAGCCGAGAAGCAAGTCAACAGACTCGATAACAAAGGTATTCCTCCCGTTAAGACCAATTCTCCCGTGACCAATTCTCCCATTAAGACTATGTCGCCCATGCACAGCACACCTACAAAAGCTCACGATAAACAAGCCAAAACACTCAATGGAGTTAAATATTCTATATGGCCCATTGAAGATGTAGAAATCATCCTCGTAATTGATACCAGAGAAGTACGATCGAAACAACAAATTGATTTCTTCTATAATCGACTCACCAACCTTAAAGTCAATTGTGAAATACGACAATTATCGGTAGGAGATATGTGTTGGATAGCCAAGAACAAAAAGTCAGGCAATGAAATCATTTTGAATAGTATTTGTGAGAGAAAAAGAATTGATGATTTATTAAGTTCCATTTATGATGGCAGATTCTTTGAACAGAAAGCGAGATTGAATAAATTGTTCATGAAGAAAGTTTACTATCTTATTGAACAGAACGGGAACGACATTTTCGACTCCAGGGCTATCAAAGTTATGGCAACAGCCAAATGTCAAATGATGACTAACGGTAAAAACATCGTCAAACAATTCGACAGGATCGAGGACACAGTGAAGTTTTTGAGTGATATAACGAAAATCATTGAAACTACTTTCCAAGAAACTAACACTAAATTCATTGCCATTAAAGCTCGTACCATCACCAATCAAAAGCATTATGGAGAAATCATGGAATCATTCCGTAATGAATTTGACTATAAAAGACCTCACTACGAAAGTTGTCATTTATACACATCATTTGATGAAACCATGAGTAAATCACAGATGTACACTGTTAAAGAGATGTTCTTATTGATGTTAATGAATATTAAAGGTGTATCACTTGAAAAAGCCATCACCATACAGAAAATCTTCCCCACGCCAAATAAATTACTTGACCATTTCAAAGATCCTAACAATGGCAAAACTTCATTAATGGAACTCACCAAGAACTTAAATAGACAGAAAAAAATCACTAAACTGTTACTGGAGAAGATTTATGATATTTGGGGAGGTGCGACATAATGCGACACAGATGTTAACGACAAATTTGATCGCGAGAAAATTTTCACTTAGTTCAAATAGGTTAAACATGCCACCAGGAAAGAGAACTATCAAGTTTGGAGGTAAATCAGGGATCTTACCAAGACTTCGTCCAATTTTCAAAACTCCTATTAGACCTAAAAATGATCATGAATTAGCAGAAGATGCTAATATCGAACAAGGATATGCTGAGAATGTTCCATTACCAAAGAAAAGAGGATTCAAATTTCAAAGAACTTTAACTCCAAAACCCGTAATATCAGTTGAAGAAAGAATAAGGAAAACCATTGATGAAACCACTCCTAAGGTCGATGTATCCAAATTAAGTGAGGAAGAAAAATGGAAACATCAAGTTGGGGAAATCCGTAGACAACATTTAAGAGAAGCTTATTTAAAAGAACATGAAAGATTGAAAAAGATCGATGAATTGGAAAATATCAAGCATGAAAAGGAAAAGGAAAAACAACAATTAAATAAACAACATTTAGAAGAAAGTGAAGCTTCAAAATTAACCATTCCTACCATGGAAGATTATTTAAAAGGTCCTATTGTCAGACAAAGAACTTTTGAAGAACAAACCATTATTGATGCTAAAAGAGTGTTGAACAGAAAAATGACGGAATTAGAATTGAAAGAAGAAAAAGCCAACGAGTTATTGGAATTATATCATGCATCATCCAAATTCATTATCAATGAAGAGCAATTACAAAAAGCTATCATTGAAGCATTCCAAAGTGATATCAATAAGTTTGAAAATGCCCAATTATCAGTTAAAGATAAGATGAGAGGATTAAAAGATCCAAGCAAAGAACTTGAAAGGTCAGAAAACATGTTCTTAGATTCAATTGTAGGAGAATTAAATGGTAAACCAGGTTTAGATATAGTTAAAGATACTATTGATGGACAAATTGAAAAATTGAGACGTGAAGCCGAATTGGCTATAAATAAAGATTAGCTTGTAAATATAAATATCTAGATTCTTTAGTGGTGTTCTTAGTAGGTGTTGATAGTGGGGGTAAGTCTATCTTCCTAGTTTTAGAAAGTCCTCTCGGTCTAAGTCTTCTCAGTTTTCTCAGCTCCAAAATCTGCTCGAAAGTCTCAATAAATAATCTCATTTAGGTCCAACTCTCCCTATTTCGCACCAGACAACATCCCCAGTTAAGTCGATGTACGCGCATCAAAATTTTCAACATGAATAAACAACGTATTTCATCCTACCAACAGTTATTCTCCAAAGTCTTCAACAAAAGGTTGAAATATGTTAACAACATTGCCATTATTTTGTCCCTAGGTATATCTATAGGGTTAAATTTCCCTTATGGAAGATTTTGGATGAATATACTCTTGACATTTATAAGATCACCATTAATCTTTATAGCATTATTTATCATCAAACTAATGAGAAATCAAACCGTAACTGTTGAATATTCCCCCCATAAGACATTAGGATTACAAATTTATCATTCAATTATAAGTAAGAAATTTATCATCACTTTTGGAGGTTACTTCATCTCATCGATCATCTTTGGTTCAATTTTCTTGAGTCAATTATCGTTATTGAATGAATTTTCCACCATTCTGAAAGAATATCAACAAAAACCTAAGATAAATGATCAATGGGTGTTCTTTTGGTTTTATGTGGTTTTCACTTCATTGATTTATAGTTTCCAACAATTAATCTTCCAAAGAAATAGACTTCAATTCACTTATGGAGTATCTAAAATTGATCCAAAACAAGGATTATTAGCCAAACTTCCTCAATTGTTAGGGAATTCCATCATGCTTAACATCTTAACAACAGTTTCTTCACCTATAGTTTATTACTTTGTTAGAAATATCATCTATAAGATGAATTGGTTAGTACTTTTAATCATTGGTTTAGATACTAAAGCACCTAGTTTCAATGTTGGGTTTAAGAATTGGATAAATTTGGGTTATTATTCTTTCAACATCTACTTAAATTGGGAAATAATCAATCATATTTATAATGTTTATGCTACCATTGGATGTTTAGATGGAACTAAACCTATCAGTACATATAGTTCAGATCCTATTAACACTTTATTATCAGGATTAAGAAATAATGAACCGGATCAACAATTAAGTAAGTTAACAGCATTCCAAGAATTGGCTTATATGGCAATGTTGAAAGGTCCTGAAGGGAATAAAATAAGAATGTCTATTTATAATGCTCATTCCAAAGGAGGATTCATTTGGTCTTCAATCTTAGATGAATGTTCAATTGTTATTAAAGAAGTCAATCAAAGAATCAATTATAGACCTAGTTATGAAACAGTTAAAGTTGAACCTACGGTAGATAAGGATATTTTTGGTAATTCATTCATATCAACACCAAAAGTTGATGAATCAGCCATAAAGTCTTATGATGAATTAACCAACAAAACTACTACCAAACCTATTGCCAATAAGACTTTACAAAAATATTATGAAATGGCTCAAAATTCTATCATTAAACCAATAAATTCTTATTTGAAAGATTTAAACGATCCAAGAATAAATTCCTCAAAAGTTAAAGTTTATATCAATAACACCATAAGCTTATATAACACATACAAAAATCATTTCCTTTCCACAAGTATTGGGATATTTTTCCGTACGTCCTTAAAAAGAGATACTGAGTCTCGTGTTTTGAACCCTGTGAATTATGGAAATGCAGTAATTTCTTTAACAAACTTATTAATTCATGCTATAGAAGAAGATAAGAACCTCACAGTATCCAATAGTCATATATCTGATTGTTTAAACCTTCTTGAAAGACCTATTAGAAGTTGTGAAAATTATGTCGAATCATTACCACCATCAGTGTTCTTAACCTTAGACCAAAAGAAGGCCAATATTGTCAATTCAAATCATGTGATCAAACTTTTACATGATTTGACTTTGGTAGAATTCAAAAAAATCTGTATAAGTTATAATTATAAGTTGAATGATTTGTTATTATCATCAAGATCATTTAAATTAGCTAAAAGAGTTATTGATGAAGAAATAGCTACTCGTTCTCAATAGGAGTATTAAAATATATAAAGAATAATATTCATTAATTACTATTATCGTTATCCTTTTTAGGAATAGTATCTAATAAAACAGGTTTTAACACTTCTTCATCGAATCTTGTAAACCATTTAGCATGTTCTTCAGCACTTAAGAAAGCTCCTAAAACCCCATTTTCAGTAGATGACGTTTGGAAATTAGAAATTAAATCATCTCCATCACTAATCATATCATCATCTTCATCAGGGATATTATCATTCATATTAGGTGTTTTGTTGGATGAAAGACTAGCACTAGATTCATTTCTTGAACGGATTTCATCTTGATAAACTCCAGGTCTGGAATTATTGAATCTTCGGTTACCCATTAAATTATTATTAGAATTGAAAGGTGTTGGTTGAATAGATATAGGTAATCTTGGAGCTTCAATATCGAATTCATCATCAGAATCCATATGTTGTTCAACTCCAGTCTTAATACCTAAGATTTCCAACATTGAAGCAGTTGAACCTCCAAATAAGATAACTGTTAATACTACTACCACCAATACTGTGGCTAATAATGCCCATTTGGCTTCTCCTTGTAATCCCATAGCTAAAGCTACACCAACTGCACCTCTTAAACCAGCCCAAAAGATCATCATTTGATAACTATGACTAATTTCATCAGGTACGGCTTGGGATGAGATACCTCCATTCATAAAGTTTCTATTGGTAAATTCCTTAAATTTGGCTTTATAAAGGAAATTCAAAAATCTTGATAATGGGAAAACTGCCGACCATCTAGCAACACAGATGGAAATAAACGTAATGATAATCAATAAAGGTTTAAACACCAATTCAACTTCAGTGAAAAGGGAAAGTCCCAAATAAATGAAAATGAAATTTTCCGATAATTGAGCTAATAATTGGAAAATGTATTTGGTAGCAATTTGAGTTCTACGGGACATATTATAATAAGCATAATGTTTTAATGTGATACCACAGAATAATAATGAAACAATCCCCGACATATGTGCACCATTAGAAAAGAAATATGATTCATAACTGAATAATAACACAAGACAAGTTTCAATTTGTGGATAACGTCTAATATGACTATGTTTCAAAATTAAAGCCACTAAGATTCCAATAGCAATACCGATGATGGTGGAGATAGTGAAAGTAACCAAGAAAATCCCAATACCTTCAAATAATGAAGAAAATCTTACTTGTTGACCATGAAATTTCTGACAAGTTTCAAACATGACAATTGAAATAGCATCATTAAGTAAACTTTCACCAAAAATAATCGTATACAACTTAGGGTCAACTTTATAAGCATTGAAAATCGATAAAATGGTCACGGGGTCAGTAGCTGATAAAGTAGCCCCAACGGCCAATGCATCAACAAATTCCATTTTCACTCCGTCAAATCCTATAGCCGTCCAAATATATAAAATGATCCCTAAAACCAAAGCACTGATGAAAGTTCCTGGAATGGCAAATGTTAAGATACTTCCTATATTACTAAAAAAGTTCGCCTGATGTAATTCATAACCTGAATTAAGAATAATTGGTGGTAATAATATATTGAAAAAGTATCCTGAGTTAAATTTCACAGCATCTTGGATATAATGACCTGGACTAACTCTAATGATCAAACCAACAGTCATTCCATAAAAAATAGATAATACGGTTTCATGAATGGCTTTAATTCTTCGTTGTTGAAGGAAATATGATGACCATAATGCTGCACATAATAATGATAATAGAATGAATAAAGCCCAAGAAGAAAAGATTTCCTCCGTCACAGGGTCTTCTTCTCCTTCACCATCATCAGGAGTAGTAATGTCTGGACTATCATCAAGATCGTCATCTCCACCAATGGCTCGTTTAACCAATTGTTGAGCTATATATAAAGTTATACTTGTCATTAGGATTCAGATCTTTGAAGTCGCGGTCTGAAAGAATAAAATAGAGATGCGACATTTGTGGGATCAAGCGACATTATATCCGACACCGAACTCATTGGCCAAAAAACGACATAGGGGTAAGATGTCGCATTTTATTTATGGAAACGACACGCGCGCACGTGCGACATTTGTTTTGATATTCTCCCAAAGAAAAAAAAAAAAGAAACCTATTCTTAAAGTCCATCGACTTATATTTTCATTTATTAAGATTCTTTTGAATCCTTTACTTTCGCTTCCATCAACTCATCCATAACAGTTCAAGTGTTATTGCATTAGGGCCCTTTCTTGCTCCAACCGTCCATAATTTCGTCAGTTATTTATAACTTTTGTATTTATCCGTGAAAAAAAAAAAACATGTACTCATCTAATCCAAGTTTTGAAAGTTTAAGGAGTTCTAGAAGTGAGTTTTATAAGTCTTCCCAGATAAATCCCAACTCATCAGTAACAAACTTAATCAGTTTGAATCATAAATTCGAACATCCATCACCAAAGAGATTTTTTCAAACTCCTATAACTCCACCCATATCAAATGCTGCATCTCCAATTAAAGAGAATTTAAAATTCATCGAACAAAGATTTGAAAGCTATAAAGTGGTAGTGCTTTGTGTCAACTGGTATTTATCATCAATAATATCCAATTATTCCACTAAACTTATTCTTCAAGATTTCACATATCCCATCACTTTAACCCAATTTCAATTTATACTTAATTCAGTATTTTCCATAGCATTATTATCAGTGTTGATGAACAATAGAAATCTTATTAGTAGGTTTCCTCAACATACTTTACCAAATTTTGATGGGTTGACTATAAGGAAATTTATTACTCCTGATAGATTTATTCTTAATACCACCATTCCTATGGGAATTTTCCAATTTGTAGGACATGTGACTTCACATAATGCTACTTCTATTATACCCGTATCATTAAATCATACCATCAAGGCGTTAAGTCCTATAACCACAGTGTTAATCTACAGATTCTTATTTCAAATCAAATATCATTATATCACTTATATCACCCTTATACCATTGATTTGTGGTATCATGTTATCTTGTTATAAAACCAGTAGTAACAAAGTCATTGAAAATTATAATAAAGGACTCATGTTCTCCTTCATTTCCATGTTAATCTTCGTATCACAGAATATCTTTGCTAAGAATCGATTAACCATCAATAATTTATTACCTAACTCTCAGAAGGAAGAGAGAAAATTGGATAAATTAACCATTTTATATTATTGTTCCATCATAGGGTTCTTATTTACCTTACCAGTATACATTATACTGGAGTTCAAAGCTCCACATTTATCATTAGGTGATTTAAACACTTATAATATGATACTTATCTTGATAAATGGAGTAAGTCATTTCATTCAAAGTCTTTTGGCTTTCCAAATTTTGGGTTTAATATCGCCAATCAATTACTCCATTGCCAATATCTTGAAAAGAATCATCATTATCTTAGTGGCTTTCATAATAGAAGGTAAATCATTAACTTTAAACCAAATTTTTGGTATAAGTCTAACATTCATAGGATTATTTGCTTATGATAGATGGGGAATGAAGAAATCTCTGAAGAAGTAAATATCTTTATAGAGAGAAAATTAATATATTAATGACCTGCAGATTTAACGTTTAATAAACTTTTGAAAATATCACCAAATGCTACCATGAAAACAGTTTGCCAAACACTTAAACCAACTCTTGGGGCAACACCTCTATATAAACCTTTGATACCATTTTGTCCGTAGATATATTTGAAGGCTCCAACAACGGATAAGTTCTTTGGTCTATTTGGATCGTTGGTTTTTGATTGCATTTCAACTCTAATAACTTCAATTGGTTGATTCCAAGCACTTAAACCCCCACCAATAGCGGAACCTAAAACTTTTTCAAATGGATTTAATGATTGTCCTTCAGTTTTACCTGAAACATTTCTAATAACATCTTCAGCTAATCTTGAAAAACCAAATCTTGAACCCCAATTGGTCATTTGTCTAATAGCGACAGCATTAACCCCTTTGTTAATACCTCTGATACCTTCTTTTTGATAAATCAGTTTGAAAACTTGGAATGAAGTTTGTTGAGGAACTCCAGTGTTGGCTTGTTTGGATCTGGTAATTTCCACAGTTTTTAAACATGTAGTGAAACCCATAGTAGCATAACTTTGAACTAAACCCCCAGAAATACCACCTCCCATTCCGGCTAAGAATGAACTAGCACCTAAAACTCTGAATCTATATTCAGCTTCTGCTGAAACGAATAATAAGACTGCCCCTTTAGTAGAAGCTTCAATCCAAGCCCATGGAATCAATCCTTGATAGAAAGCTGCGACACCTCCTCTTGACCAAACATGTTTGGTAGCTTGTAAAAGAGTTAAACTTCTGTTAGCAGCCATAGTAGTTTTAACAACTTCTAATGGTTGACCTAAGGTAGTAACCTCAGCAAGGTTTAAACCTGCTCCTAATAAGATATTGGAGAAATTAACTGGTTTCTTTTCGATCTTTTCACTCATATTACTTGTGAAAAATTATCAGATCGCGACCTGTGAGTCAATGGCGGATGCGATAGTATTAATACTGTTGATAGAGATGGTATCCCGGTGATTTCCTCAAAAGACGTTAGAAGGTTTGCAGTTGATACATTTGATGATTTCATTGGTTGAATGGGATAGGAAATGCCCCTCAATTTTCATTTCCACTTCCCCCACCTTTGGAGAATCCCGGGATGGACGTTTTCGGACTTATTTGAGAAGGCTGCAGTTTAATCGATCAAACTGTTGAATGTTTATAATTGTTAGTGATGTTATTTGACTGAATGATTGCATTGACTGCATTGACTTGATACTGGGCACCATATCGAATTAGGAAATTTCTAATCAAAAAGTAGTGTCTCTACCATATACTTTAAGCCTATTCTATTTGAGCCTATTATGTATAAAGTTCGGTATCGAAACTTTCCTTTGATCAAACTTCGAATTAACTGATTCCAAAAATCATACTGTTAAATCTTCTGATTTTCTTTTACTCCATCTGAATTCCTTTATCTAATCCCTTTATCCGTTCAAAAGCAATGTCGAGACTCACGTGAAATATAGGAGACCATTCCACCTCTTACCTTATATACCTTTACCAAACCTACCCAACACAACCTAATGTCATTATCGTACCATTTCTCTAACAGTCAACCCCAGAATCCCCTGATTATATTCGTTGTAATACTCTCTATACCAAGGGAATTGTTGGGTAGAATCAGGCGAATGTCGTTGATCCCGACACGACAAAACGTTAGAGATTTCATCCATCGCAGATTAAAATTATCTGATCTTATATCTTTTCATTCTTTATGAGTCAAATTAGTACAGGTAATAATTACTCCAGTGGTAATTCAGCATCCATTAAAAAATCTGGTAACGTTGCTGGATTCTCCGACAAGTTAACTGCCATCGATACTTATGGTAACACTTTCGAAGTACCTGATTATTCAATTAAAGATATCTTAACTGCTATCCCTAAAGAATGTTATGAAAGATCTTTAGTTACTTCATTCTACTACGTTTTCAGGGATATTGCTATGATGGTTGGTGCTGGTTACTTAGCCAATACTTACATTCCTTTAGTCAATTCCCAATTATTAAGATTTGCTTTATGGAGTGGTTATGCTTATTTCCAAGGTTTAGTTGGTACTGGTATTTGGGTTTTAGCTCATGAATGTGGTCATGGTGCTTTCTCCGATTATGGTTTTGTCAATGATACTGTTGGTTGGATCTTACACTCATACTTATTAGTTCCTTTCTTTTCTTGGAAATACACTCACTCAATGCATCATAAATCAACTGGTAACTTATCAAGAGATATGGTTTTCGTTCCAAAGTCAAAACAAGAATTCTTAGATAGACATGAAAAATCAAGTGTTGAAGATATTTTAGAAGAATCTCCAATTTATACCTTATATTCATTAATTGTTCAACAATTATTCGGTTGGATCGCTCATATTATCACTAATGTTACTGGTCAAAGATTAACTGATATTCCATTCTACAAGAAAAATCATTTCAATCCTAATTCTGTACTTTTCGACAGAAAAGCTTACTGGTACATTGTTTTAAGTGATATTGGTGTTTTAGTTCAATCTTTTATCTTATATAAATGGTATCAAAACTTTGGTGGTTTCAACGTTTTCATTAATTGGGTTGTTCCATATTTCTTAGTTAACCATTGGTTAGTTTTCATTACTTTCTTACAACATTCCGATCCAAAATTACCTCATTATGAAGCTGAACAATGGAATTTCGCCAGAGGTGCTGCTACTACTATTGACAGACAATTCGGTTTTGTTGGTCCATTTTTCTTCCATGATATCATTGAAACTCATGTTTTACATCATTACGTTTCAAGAATTCCTTTCTATAACGCTAGAGTTGGTAGTGAAGCTATCAAAAAAGTCATGGGTAAACATTATCAATTTACTGATGAAAACATGTGGGTTTCTTTATGGAAATCCGGTAGATGGTGTCAATATGTTGATGGTGATAATGGTGTCATGATGTACAGAAATGTTAATGGTAACGGTGTTGGTACAGGTAAGAAATAAGCCACTATATATGTTTCTATTTATTTGATTTACTTATCTTTATTAGTTTCTTCTTCTTTCTCGTCTTCTTCATCTTCCTCTATTTCTTCAGGGTAAATGAAAGGTATACCGATAGATACCTTCTTTCTGTAATCTCCATAATCACTGAAGAACTTCATAAGTAATCCTTCTTCAAATTTAATCCTTTGGTTAAAAAAATTCCAAATCTGGTAACCTCCGAAACCAAGAGTGATCCAAGAACCTAAAAAGATCCGTAAACCAATAAACCACCAAAAGAATCCAAAATAACTAGGATGACGAGACACCAGGTAAATTCCATCAGTCACCAAGACATGGGTTTCATTCTTAGAACGTTGGATGTAATGATTGAATGATTCACCTGCTGTGATCATCGCCATACTTCTACATACTTGACCTACTATTACCAAGACTGATCCAGCGAAAAGTTGTCTCCAATTCAGTTCAAAGCCAAAATATTTATAAACAACGTATTCCAAAGCACTGACAACATTTACAAGTAGCAATTGATAGTCATGAAGGATGAACGAGTCATCTTCCAACTGGGAACTGTTACATATAGCAGTGATCAAGAATTCAAGGAGGTGGAATATAACTAGTGATATTCCATATAATGACAATTTAATATCATAACCGAGAAGTAAACAATTACTACAAATAGCCAATACTATCCCAAGACCAAAAGATCTTACTACAACCTTCCAAATGACAACTTTTTCAGTATCGTACATGGAGAGATGGAGCGAGATTTGTGAGATTTATAGTGTTTCAGATAAAAAATAAAATTACCCTTTTGGTCGCAATTTTTACCACCTAAAACACCACTTTACATTGGTTAAAAGGTGCATAATCCGTGTATACACAGGTTTGGAGATGGCACAACCTGAACATAATAATATAGGTTACATTTGCATAACATCATTAGTGCTTGGATTCATCGTGGGCACTAGTTTGGTGTATAGATCCAGGTTATCCTTTTATTTCATTATAGTGTGTATTTTCCATTTGAATGAGTTCTTATCCAATTGTGTATATTCACAATCAACACACCATCTGTTCTTGATCTGGTACAATAGGGGGAGTAGGGAGTATTGGATGGTTCAAATGATGACCATGGTAGAATATATGTATTTTCGCAGGTATACTATAGGAGGAGGGATAGTCGTACTGATGATAGGGATTTTCTTGAGGCACCTATCTATTAAGACCTTGGGGAAGTCCTTTTCCCATTACATAAAGACTGACAAGTATCCTTTGGTGACTACGGGGATTTTCCAATATATACGACACCCTAGTTATTTAGGATTCTACGTATATGTCATTGGGATCGAGATCTACTTGAGGAATTATATCAGTTTCATAGTATGTGTGGGTATTTTGACCTACTTCTTTCGAAAGAGAATTCAGTTTGAAGAATACTGGTTGGAGAAGAACCACAGAGAATATAATGCCTATAAACAGAAAGTTAGAATTTACATCCCGTTCGTTTGAATGCAGATATCCGAAGACAAGGCTGGGGCCAAGATCTTGGTGATAAGGCTGAAGGTCATAGCCATAGTTTATGAGCCAGGCCAAGCAAGGGTCGGGAAGCAAATGCACCCGACGACACGAGAGACATTAATGGCACAGTAACAAGGCTTAATGTGATGGCACAGTGGATCGGGTCCAGGATCTGTAGGATCGGCAGGATGAGTACGACTAAACACCCGTGATCAGGAAATGGAAACATGTGACCAGAGAAGGTTTTATAGAACTCATAGAAATTTAGACTAATATACTTTGACCCTAAGACTTAAACTCACACATTGCTCTACATCAGACATACATTCCTATAAACTTTTATTCATAAATCTTCTTCTTGTGAATGATAACCAATACTTACTTGGGAGATCATCAGTATAAATTCTCTTCAATAATCTGGAACTCAATTCTTGTCTAAATTGTGATAAGTAAGATCTTAATAAATCAGCTTCATTTTTATTGGATGGTGGTAAGTAAAGCGAACTTAAAGGAAATCCAATCTCCCCTGGTAATGAAAAGTTATCCAAAGATAAATTATTCAATATTCTGGTAGCTTCTTTAAAGTTAGTTGATTTGGTTAATTTACTTAAACATTCAGAAATGAATAAAATTCCATAAATCAACAATCTATCAGCAGGACCTTTAATTTCAAAGTTCTTAAAGAATGAATTAGCTCTAAATAAATCAAGTACTTCCTCTACAATATCATAATCATTAGTTGAAGGATATGTTGGACCACGGAATTGGGAATTGAATGGTAATAACAGAACATTCCCTACTAATCTATCTTCTTCACCCAAGAATGTTGAATGATATGCTGGCATTGTTTTCACTGTAAACTATATCAATTGGATTGCTAAAAGTAAAGGATTCCACAAGGAGTTGACAGTGTAGGTTTTGAGAATGCGAAACGTCGATACGACAAAAGCTCAAAAATTTTCAACCTGATCTAGTTGGAAACCATGTCGGGGAATCATCCATATAGGAAACAAGCGGTAAATATTCCTGAACATTTGTTACCACAATTATATATGAATCAGTATAATCCACCACCATCATCCAATCCTCCATCAACGGGTTCCAATGGTCATGTAAATCCAACTAACCAAATTTCATCTAACCAAAGTGGAGGTAATATGACCAATGTTGGTAATACTAGCCATCAAAATCATCAAAGTTATCAAGGTAATGGTAGTAAGGGGTATCCGAACGATCCTACCGATAATGGCCCGAGATTCACTGGTAAAGAAAGGATTCCGCCTTTACAATCACCTATATTAGCACAATATCAAGATCTTCCTTATCCTGCCCAAAGTGAAATTGATTTACCTTCACCTAATTTACCATCCCCTAACTTACCTTCACCGAAGGTAACATCCCCGGTATCACCGAATATACCCTCAGGCAACCAATTTTATCGAGGACATTCTCAATCAGGGCAGCATCAAGGTTATTCACAAGTACAACCTCAACAAGTACCACCTCAACAAGTACCTCATCAACAGGTACAATCACAAATACCATACCAACAAGGACAGTATCAACAAGGCCAACAATCAAATCAATCAGGTCAAAAACCTCCTTATCCAAGAGAATACCCTTATAGTAATTCTCGTAACACTTCCAATTCATCTATCAATAGATCACAAGAATCTTTCAGAAGACAACCATCTCAAGGATTCTCCAATCCTCCTAACCAACAACAAAATCAACAGTTCCAACAATATCAACCACAAAGTTATCAAACCCCCACGCAACCCCCCACTCAATCCAATCCTTATCAAACCCCTCAAAACGGTTATAATCTATCACAAATGAATACCATGCAACCCAATCGCCGAAAACCACCGCCAATCCAAACAGATCGAAGAATTGTATCGCAACCTTCACAATCTCCTGTTACTCCCAAATATGAACATAGGACCAAATCATTAAGTTCAATGAAAATGGCTTCGATTCAACAAGGTCAATCTATGGAAGGTAATGGTGAACCTAATAATAGTAGAAGTGTTAGTACTACATCTTCAACTTCTAATATTCATCATACCTTCTCGTTGAGTTCGAAATCCCGTTCATTTACTTCATTATCAAAATTATCATCATTATCAACAAAAAAATTTAATTCCTCAGCTTCACTTCAAAGTAAAAACACTGAAAGAACGGCTTCAACCTCAAGAATCGCATCGCAAAGAACATTAATCCAGATCTCTAAAAAACCCAAAGTTTATCCGGCAATGTTATCCAGGGTTGCTAATGTTTTCCGAGATTCCATGTTCTTAACTATCAACACTAAAGATGGATTGGAATATCACGATACCTTCACTGGTAAGATGGCAGTTGATATAATTTGTCGTATCATTAGAACCAATGATCGTAACTTAGCATTACTTTTAGGAAGAGCTTTAGACTCTCAGAAATTATTCCATGATGTTACCTATAACCATAGATTAAGAGATTCCGTTCACGAAGTTTATGAATTTAACCATATTTATAGGGATGTAGAGTTATATGATGAAAATGGGGAACGGTCTAATTCATCAGGTGACTTGTTACAACAACAATTAGCTAATGCTAACTTGAATAGTGTGACTGAAGAAACTGATGGATTAAATGGAGTTAACGGGGTTTTCACCATATTGACTGATTGTTATTCTCCTACTTGTAGTACCAAAAGTTTATGTTATAGTATTGCATGTCCTAGAAGATTGGAACAACAAGCAAGATTGAACTTGAAGCCTCAAGGTGGTTTAAAAAGAGCTGTTTCAAGATTATCCTTACATGAAGATGAAAACATCTCTCTTTGGCATGAAACTGTTCCTAAATCTATCTTGGATAAGTTGGATAAACATGAAAAGATGAGACAAGAATTGATATATGAATTCATCTATACTGAAAGAGATTATGTTAAAGATTTAGAATTCATGACCGATTTCTATATTCTTCCATTGAGAAACCCAAGTAATAATATCATCCCCGAGAGAGAAAGAGAAGCATTCATCCGAACAGTGTTTGGAGGAGTTAATGAATTATTAAGGTTAGCTAAACTGTTGAGTGAACAATTGACTAAAAGACAACAACAACAGAAGCCTGTAATTGAATCTATTGCCGACGTTTTCCTTCAATTCATTGATAGATTTGACCCTTTTATTAAGTATAGTGGGAATAAGGTGTTTGCCAGTTTCGAACACGAAAGACAACAACAAGTTAATATGAGATATGCTAGCTTCTTAGATGCTATTGAGAAAAGACCTGAATCTCGTAAACAAGATTTGTCGTCATTTTTGATCAAAGGTGTTCAAAGACCAGCAAGATATCAATTACTTTTGAATGGGATCTTAAAGAATACCAAACCTGAATCTCCAGATTATAAGAATTTACTTAAAGCCAAAGAAGAAATTGAAAAGATTTTGGTTAAGATTAATATTCAAACCGGGGAATCTACCGATCGTCATAAAATCATGGTTTTACATCGTTTGTTAGGTAAGCAAACGTTAGAAGAAAAGTTCAACTTCAAATTAAGCTATAATAACCGTATTATCTATCAGGTGACTTTGAATAGAAAAAGAGATAACGAAAAGATTGATTTGTACCTTTTCGAACATGCATTATTATTGGTCAAACATAAGATCCAGAATAAGAGAGAACAATATAAGGTGTTTGAAAAACCAATCTACTTACCGTTATTATATGTTAATGGAGGATACGACATTCCGACATTCAGAACTATCTTGAATTCTAGATTCAATGGATCAATTGTAAGTGATTCTAAAGCTAAAGCTGATTTGAATAACAAATTACAAATCAATTTCCTTGGTTTGGGATCGCAACAAGTCCATACCACATTGAATGCTGATGATATTACCAATCAATCACAAATCTTATCACAAATCTCCGCTCAACAAAAGAAAATGGTGGAAAAATACGATATCTTCTCCTTAACCAAATACGAAACCAGAAGATTTAGTGGTAATAATAAAATCAATTGTGCAGTTCCTTGTTATGGTGGTAAGAAATTATTATATGGTACCGATTCTGGGGTTTGGGTATCAACAGTGAGAACTATCAGTATCACCAATAATGAAAAAATCACTTCCGATCCAACAATGGTTATCAGTAAACTTTATGTCACCCAGATAGAAGTGTTAGTAGAATATTCAAAATTATTAATCTTATCCGATAAATCACTTTACGAATTTGATTTATCATGTACTGATTCTTTAGATCATATCAAAAATACCAGATCAGGGAAATTGATTTTAACCCATGTTTCTTCATTTAAGACGGGTATTTGTGATGGGAAATTATTAGTATGTGCTATTAAGAGTGGTAATGTTCATCAAATTGATATTTTTGAACCCAATAATCCTTTCGATAAAGCTAAGAAGAATAAGAAGTATGATATCAGAGAGATTTCTTTCAACTCCGAACCAGTATCCATATCTTTCTTAAGAACCAGATTATGTATCGGATGTAATAAAGGGTTTGAAATCTTATCATTAGAGGAAGGTAAAAAAGAACCTATCTTAGATGAAGCTGATCCATCTTTAGATTTTGCCATACAAAAGGAAAGTGTTTCACCATTAGCTATTCATAGATTAGGTAAGGATTTCTTATTGAGTTATAGTGAATTCTCGTTCTTAATCAATCGTAATGGTTGGAGAACTAAACATGATTGGGGGATCTTCTGGGAAGGGAACCCTAATAACATAGCGTTATTCTATCCATATTTATTATCATTTGAACCAAGTTTCATTGAAATCAGGGATTTAGAAAGTACCAATCTTATCAGATCCCTTGTAGGTGAGAATATTCGTTTCTTGCATAGTAATGAACATGAGGCAATGTATGCTTGTGAAGAGAATGGTTATGATGTTATTGTTCTGATTGATTTCTTGAATTTGAAACCCAAATCTCCAAGTGCGTGAATTGGGCTATCACCGTCATCGATTCATCGTTGACTTCAATTCATGGCTGACTTCAATTCATCGATTTTCCATAAAAGTTTCATAGCTTTTAAGTTAACTGACACATTTCCATATCCTTCACCTCCATCACATGTCCTCCAACTGTAATCCTAAATACACGACCCTTTGAAATCTCCAACAAAAAAACGCGACTGAAAAAAAAAAAACTTTTCAACATGATTGAAATCAATTATCCTTCTATTGAACATCCATTTGGTGTTCACTTATGGCCTTTGTTCGATTGTGTGTTCAGTAAAATTGTAGGTGTTTCTGCTGAAGATTTCCAATTCACTTATAATGAAACTTTCTTAGCCAATGGATACCAAGCAATCTCAGTTATTGTTGTATACTATATAATTATCTTTGGTGGTAAGAAGCTCATGAGTTCATTTAACATTCCTGCTATGAAATTAAACTTCTTATTTCAAGTTCATAATGTTTTCTTAACTTTAGCTTCCTTGATTTTATTATTATTATGTATTGAACAATTAGTTCCAATCTTATATTATAGAGGTATCTTTGATGCTGTTTGTCATAAAGACTCTTTCACTCCAAAATTGGTTACTTTATATTATTTGAATTATTTAACTAAATATGTGGAATTGATTGATACTGTTTTCTTAGTATTGAAAAGAAAGAAATTATTGTTCTTACATGTTTATCATCATGGAGCCACTGCATTATTATGTTACACTCAATTAATGGGTAATACTTCAGTTGAATGGGTACCTATTACTTTGAATTTAGCTGTTCATGTTGTGATGTATTGGTACTATTTCTTAAGTGCCAGAGGTATTAGAGTCTGGTGGAAAGAATGGGTCACTAGATTCCAAATTATTCAATTCTTGATTGATTTAGTATTTGTATACTTTGCTACTTATACTCATTATGCTTTCAAATATTTCCCTTGGTTACCTCATTTAGGTGATTGTTATGGTAGTGAATTAGCTGCTTTCTATGGATACTTGATTTTAACTAGTTATTTGATCTTATTCATTAGTTTCTATTTCTCAGTTTATAAGAAACCTGCAGCCAAAAAAGTCAAAGAAGAACCATCAACTGCTACTTCAACCGGAGTTAAATCCAAAGAAGGTCTCACCAAAAGAAAAGCTTAAATAAGGCCATAAAAGCTCATACCTAAAGGTAAAGCTCATACCTGATGACGATAGTTAAAGCTCATATCTAAAGGAGCTCATATCTAAAGGTAAAGCTCATACTTAAAGCCCCCACTCTCCGGAGATAACTGGACATTTTTAGTAATCATATTTGTCATTTGTCACCCTCAGAATACGGCTTTATTTTTAATAAATATTATTCATATTTCACGTGACAAGGCGGAACTACGGCCAAATCCTCTTACTCCATCAACTCCGCTGATTTATTGGAGCCGTCCCAGGATTGCTTTTCTGCCGCGTCCAAAACGGCAATAGCTATCCTTCCGTATCCCGCTCGCTTTTACATCAAATTATTCATCGATATTTCTAAACCAACCTACGATTTTCTCTCCAATAGTCAAGAGTTGGTATAGCCGGTCTAATAACTTACTCCAATACCGTAAGAAATAGTTTAAATGACTTTAGCCCTCAGCCATTGGCTATCGGGTGGTAAAAAAAATTCCACTGCATCCTTACGACATAATGAGGCAATAGCCTTTCCCCTATATTTTTAACCGAACCCATAAAAATTCGTTGACCTCCACCAACAATTTGGGGGTCAAAAAAGGGTTTTTAAGCTCTAGAAACACTCGGAATACGTTGTAAATGACCTTGTTTGGTCATATATCCAATTTAAACCGATTTTCCTCGACATTTTCTAAATCGTCGGTAATATATTTTATCCCATCACGCCCGCAAATTTACCGATATCTTCAATATCTTCAATAAAACATCCAAAAAACTTCCTATAACCTTCGGATAATTGTAAAATCATTATTAGCATCACTAATAACTACCCTAAAGGGTTGAAATCCCCGAAACAAAAAAATTTCTATTGTTTAGTGGTAAATATTTTAAATCCGATCCTTTGGTATATATAATCGCAGCCATGTCCACAAATCCCAGAAAATATACCAACCACCCCAAAGCAAGAAATAATGTATTTGATGGATAATAAGTTACCTTCGATACATATGAGTCAAAATAGGATAAGTTTACCTTCGATAAACAATCTTAACTTACCATTAAACTTACCTTTACCAAATCAATATACTATTAATCATCCACCTTCAAGTATAAATATTACTAATAACAAAGAAGTCGAAGAACAACGATACAGTCTATCACCTATAAGTCCAATAAGTCCAAGGTTTAATGACAATAAATCACCAAGTTCACAATCATCACAATCATCACAATCATCAAGATCTTCAGTTTCAGAAATCGAAGATATTAAAGACAAAGATGAACCTGATAGAAAGAAGAGAAAGAAAAGACAATGTCCTGAATGTAAGCTGTACTTTTCAAATCTTGCCACTCATAAGTCCACCCATTTAAATCCAAATTCAAGACCTCATATCTGTAAATATTGTTCAAGAGGCTTTGCTAGACCGAACGATTTATTCAGACACATAAAATGTCATTGGAAAGAGATTGGTATTGATAAAGGACAATTCAAATGTCCTTATAAGAATCATTCTTCAGGAGATCATTGTGGACATAATTCAGGAATATTTAGTAGATGTGATACTTTTAAAAATCATTTAAAAGCTATTCACTTTCAATATCCTAATGGTACTAAAAAAGACCAAAGGTCAAATTCTTCTGGTGTGTGTAGGATGTGCCAGAAAGAGTTCAAAAACGTGGATGATTGGTTGGTTAATCACTTAGAGAAGAACCAATGTACTTTTGCAAATGAATATGGGAAATAAACGATTTATGACTATCTCTTAAAATTTTTGGTGGGAAACTGGTGATATTTGCAAGAATGGAGTGTTCCCCAAGTTTGTCCGTTCCAGCCGCTTCATTGCGGACAACTTTAATTAAGGTTCCGAAGGCATCCGCATCCGAGATTCTTTTTTGCGAGATCCCGTGATGTGCACATGATGCATCACGTGATGTTTTCTTAAATCATCATCAATTTAATTATGTTATATGAACCCTATCAACCAACTTAACCCTTTAACCAGTTTAATCTCCTTCAAACCCCACCTTACCATTGTAACCAATAATCTCCCTTACGCTAAAAAATATTCACCCACTTATCCGTCCGCCTTCGCGAAACATCTCTCTTAAGATCACTATGGAATACACACCATTCCCTTGGTGGAGATTGGTAATCTATGATTTGTTATTATGGATCTTGAACATTACCTTTGATTGTTTTTTCCGAGAGATTCGAAGTAGAAATGCTTTCAAAATTCCAACAACTGGACCAGTGATATTTGTGGGAGCTCCTCATGCTAACCAATTTGTTGATCCAGTTATCTTGATGAATCAAGTTAAGAAAGAAAGTGGTAGAAGAATATCATTCCTTATTGCTGCTAAATCTTATAGATTGAAAGTAATTGGGTGGATGTCGAAATGTCAACTTTCAATTCCTGTTGAAAGAGCTCAAGATAACTTGAAACCTGCTAAAGGTAAGATCTTTATTGATTTCAATGAACCAAACTTAGTTAAAGGTGAAGGTACTGAATTCACAAGCTTCTTAAAACCAAAATGTTTATTGGCTTTACCCAATTCCTTAGGAGCTTCAGAAATTGATTCTGTTATTGATGATACCACTTTACTCATCCGTAAACCGTTCAATAAGAGTGAAAAGATCGTAGACTTGTTATCTAAAGGTACTGGTTTCAAATATGCTGAGAAAATTGATCAAAATGAAGTTTACCATCAAGTTTTCAATCATTTATCTCATGGTAATTGTTTAGGTATATTCCCTGAAGGTGGGTCACATGATAGAACTGATTTATTACCTATAAAGGCCGGGGTGGCCATTATGGCTTTAGGAGCTATGGCTAATAATCCTCAATGTAATGTAAAGATTGTTCCTTGTGGAATGAACTATTTCAATGCCCATAAATTCCGTTCAAGAGCTGTTATTGAGTACGGTACACCCATAGAAATTCCTCGAGAAATGATTGAACGTTATCAACAACCTGAAAACACAAAAGAAGTGGTCAAGGACTTACTTGACTTAATTACCAGTGGATTAAAAGCTGTCACTGTCACTTGTGACTCCTATGAGACATTAATGGTGGTACAAGCCGCACGTAGATTGTACGCTCAAAATTTCGCTTCCAGATTACCTTTACCTTTGGTAGTGGAAATGAATAGAAGATTGGTTTTAGGTTATGAAACGTTCAAGAATGAAGTTCAAGTTCAACAATTAAAAGCCAAGATTTTAACCTATAATGAACAACTTCAACAATTATATTTACCTGATCATCATGTGGAAACATTTGATGAAAATGCAAAATTCCGTAATCTTGGGGTTCTTCTTTATAGAATTATCAAATTATTTGTTTTCGTGATTTTAGCGTTACCCGGAGCAATCTTATTTTCTCCGGTGTTCATTATAGCCAAAAGAATATCAAGTCAAAAGAAGAAAGCTGCATTAGCTAATTCTGTGGTTAAAATTCAAGCTAATGATGTAGTTGCTACATGGAAAATATTGGTTAGTCTTGTGATAGCTCCAATTTTCTATAGTTTCTATGCTTCTATAGCAGTTTATTACTTCAAACAATACTATACATACCGTTTGAATGGATTACTTTTATGGTTATCCTTATACTGTTTCAACGTATTAATTACTTATAGTGCCTTGATCACTGGAGAACAAGGAATGGACCTTTTTAAAAGTATCAGACCTTTATATTTATCATTAACTGATGGTAGTAGTATTAAAGAATTGAAATCTTTAAGAAAACAATTGATTGAAGATATTACTGAAGCAGTGAATGAGTTCGGGTATAAATTATTCCCTAAAGATTTCAATTTATTAGAATTAAATGATGAAGAAGAAGAAACTATCACCATGAACCTTAAAAGAAGAAGACAAAGGAAACAAGATTCAGTTTCAAGTTCAAATTCATCTTCATCACTTAATTCTCAATTCTCTTCATCAAGTTCCATGTCTGATGGAGTTTCATTCATTAATTCTCATAAATCCTTCAGTAACATTCCTGTGTTCTCAGATTATCAATTGTTTGAGAATAAGAACTCCGATACTCCTAACTTATCGAGATCAGGTTCATCATTGGAATTAAATTTCAAATCAGGGAAATTATCCGATTTAATTAAGAATAAAATAAGAGAGAAGAGAGATAAAGTTGAGTAGGACAATTAATATTTATTATGTGATCTCTTGATGGGAAGTTAACTTACATTGGCTTGTCTTGAATAAAACTCTTTAACTTGTTCCGATGTGGTAGCATCTTCAGTACCCTTATCATCTCTGATTCTCAAGAATCGAGGAAATCTAAGAGATATACCTTTCCCATATTCTTGATGACCGGCTTTATAGATTGGACTTAAAGATAAATCAGCTGTTAATACTTCAAACAACGTTGTAGGTTCAAACCATACATCTGGCACTGCACTGGAATCAAAATTGTAGAAAGCTTTGGGTTGTGATATTTCTGTTGGGTGTAATTTTCCATATAAGGAAGTAAGATCTTCATCGCTAAATCCAGTACCTATCTTACAAGTAGTTTCGTATTCTCCAGTATCATCATTATAACTAGCCAATAAAAATCCTCCATAAGTACCTGTTCTTTTACCTCTACCATTATAAGCACCAATGACCACCAAATCAAGAGAATCTCCAACACCTGCCAAATAATCTTTTTTAAGTTTAAGCCAATTCCTTGATCTTTTCGATGGTTCATAAAACGATTCTTTAGTATGTAACATCTTGACCATTAATCCCTCACAACTATCTTTAACTGATTGATCTAAAAATACTTGTAATTCATCTAAGTTGGATGAATTCTTGAAAGTAGCAAAATTGAATTTACCTTCAATCGGTTTGAATCTTGAAAATAGTATATCTCTTCTATCAGCTAATGTCTTATTAACTAAAGAATCTCCATTCAAATATAACAAATCAAAAGCGAATAAACAAATATGAACTTTAATGTCTTTTTCATCAACGTCTTTACGTTTTCTAGTGGATAAAATTTGGAAAGGTAAGATTTTATTTTGGGTTCTATCCCAAGCAACTGCTTCACAGTCCAAAATCATTGATGACAATTTCATATCATCATCTTGATGGGTCATGAATTCTTTCACTACGGTGATTAAATCAGGATATCTTTGAGACATATCTTCAGAATTACGAGAATAAATCTTCACTTGTCCATCATCTAACAAATGCACTTGAGCCCTTTCTCCATCGTATTTATACTCGCATGTAAATTCTTCTCCTTGGAATCTATCTAAAACTTCACTGATGGATTTGGTTGGTTTAGCTAACATGGGCTTTAACGGTAATCCGGGAGTAATTTGACAATTATCTAATAAATTGAAAATTCCATGTTCATAAGCGGTCTTAATTATAATTTCATAATTTGGTACTAAACTAAAAGCTTCTCTAATGATCTCTTCAGCTTTCTCTAAAGATTCAGATCCTTTAGCTCCTTCATAGTTAACAAAAGCTTGTGCTAAACCTATGATAACGGTTTTTTCCGCTAAACCAATCCTTAATTTCCCTTCTAATGACCTTATCAAGAATTTTGCTTCAGGGGTTTTGGCATCACATGATGTTAATAATTTATTGATGATTTGCACTTTCTTGTTTTGGGAATCTTTCCCTGTCAGTTTGGCTATCTTGGTTAAATTCTCAAACACTAAATCAATATCTAAAGGTGTTGGTTTGAACATTGTTGGTTGACCTGATCTAGATTTTTGAGCTACTAAACCTAAATCTCCCATTGATTTATAATCGGCTTTGATTTTGGTGGTGGCTCTTCCATAACATTCAGATATGGCTTTAATCAATAATGTTTCCCCTAGACCCAATTCCAAATCGGGTTCATAGTCAGGACCTAATCTGTTGATGGAAAGATAAACTATCTTAACTAATTTTTCAACACTGGATTGTTGTAAAATTTCGAAATAAAATTCCGAAACGATGGATATGATCTTAAGTCTTGAGGATTCGTGTTCGATTTCTTCGAAAACCCCAGCTAATTTGGCATAAGGGATCTTTTTATCATCAACTATTTTATCATTCTTATGTAATTGATGCTGTTTTTCAGTAGCTTTTATCAACGCCTCGTTATCGATTTTGTCTTCAAGTTTGGGCTTCTTAACTGGGGACTTGGGAGGAGTTGAAGATCTCTTCACGGCCTCACGAGCAGCCGAACCTCCAAAGAATCTAGCAATTGATTGTTGTTGAGCCATTCTTTTTAAAGGTCTAAGCATGCGCGTTTGACGCGGTTTAGAGAAATATATGGGAATTGCCAGTGGGGTCAGGAAGAGAGTTACCAACCTCGTACAACAGAGATTGGACTTCCTAAGAGAAGCTTGGATAATGTAGAGTACTTGAGCGTATCTCAGAACTATGTCAAACGGCTACAACACCCTCAGGCCACAACACCCTCAAGCCCCTATAACCCAAGCACTCAAGAGCTAAAAATACAATCTAAATTTACATTTCAGAATATCTGATATCTACATCAACCTCACCTAAAGAGTACAACTCCAAATAACTTCAGGTCCGTTTTCTTCATAATTATCCCCATCAACAAATAATTCTCCATTGGCATTAGAATTACCTCCGAAAATTTGTTTAGCATAAATTTGACCTCCTAAGAAATAAACATCTTCCCATGAACCACCCTTAGGTTTCTTCCATTCAGGGAAATAGTCAGGATATTTAACCAATTTAATGGAGTTAGGGACTTGAGATAAAATGAATTCTCCATCGGTAGTTTCTACAACATCATCTGATTGTTGATAAGCAGCAATGGCTGAATTTATTCCCATTTCCTTTTGTTGTTGTTGTTGCTGAGGAGTACGAATAAGGTAATTATAAGATAAAGTGGTTAATAAATTATGTTTGAAACCTGGAATCTTGAAAGTTGAACCAACAAGAATAAGGTTATCAAAACATTCTTGTCTTTTTTCCAAATCAGGAATGTGAAGTAATACTTTATAAATCTCTGAAGCTATTAAATCAATTAATGGTCCAGTACCTTGGAATCTTTCCTTACCAACAGTAATCTTATCACCATTAAATTCAAATGAATTTCTCTCTAATTCATGATTAAGCTTTTCATCTTCTTCTTCTGGTTTGACTTCATCAGTGACTAATTTAGCAATATCGTATTTAGAATCTTCATCCATACCTTCATCGACTTTATTTAAATCAGCAATTGAATAAAATGAATTCTCTTCACTATTCATGACTTCAAAGATTTTGGATGTTTTCAAAGCTTCAATCTGGTCATCAGTATATTGAGGTAATAACTTCTTTAACTCTTCATTTATTAAATTTGAACCTTTTGGAATATATTTTGAAGCAAATTTGATGTTTGAGTATCCAATAACTGGTGATATTTGCATACTTTCTTTACCTAAATTGACCACCAATGATGAAACTCCGTTCCCAACACCGAAACCACAAGCAATGGATAAATCCAAGATGTTGAAACCTGAAAATTCTAAATCTTCAATGACATATTTGGTGATTTGTTCGATTTGAAATTTCGACCAACATTTACTAGGGGAAATTATAAGTAAAGGGATTTGATTAATGGTGACAATAGGATTTTGGGCAATAACACTTTGTAAAATCAACTTCAAAAGGTATTTAAACCCTTCTAAGTCTATGATTTTACCACCTTTTATACATTTGATAGTTTCACAACCATCTTCAAATTTGGATTGGAATTCCCCATCTTTTTTGTAAATGGTGGAAGGAATTTTATACTCAGGAGGTGATAAAGATTCTTGTAAACCAAAGGAGAACAAGGTATTTTCACTTCCTGGATGGATTACCAAAAAGTTTTCTTCTCTATACAAAGGCATGTTGTTGATAATTTTCGCGACTTTGGACTTTTGGCAGAGGGAGAGAGAGAGTTGGTGAGACAGATTTGAGAGTCTCTGGTGCGAGGGTTTTTGAATCCCTGGTGCGAGGGTTTTTGAATCCCTGGTGCGAGGGTTTTTGAATCCCTGGTGCGATGGTTGATAAGCTTGTGAGTCCTTGGTACGACAGTTTATCAGTTTAAGGACTGTAAAGAAGTTACTTCGAGAGCTTAGCAGTAGATATCGTCTATTCATAATCTTGAACTCCATCAATGAATCTATTGTAATTGGCTCTGGTTCCCAATACACTCTTTTTACTCATTGTGGTATTAGATCTTTTAACCCCAAATCCTGGTAATTCAGTGAATTCATCGTCTTCTTCTCCATTAACTAACTTAACTTCATTGATGAAAGGTAAATCATTGGGGATCTCAGGTAAAGGTTGATCTAAAGGAGGAGTCAATCTACCATCAGTGTGGGTGTAATGATTGAACTGATGGGTGGGAACTTGAGGATTTCTCAAGTTATTGGAATCGAATGAATCAAAACTGTTGGTGGGTTTATGTTTTCTGGATCTTTCTACAAATTTGGAATAATTGGATTTTGGTTCAGTTGTATGATGTTTATTCAATTTAGGTTTATCATCAAAACCAAGACTTTGACTCCTTGGTTGAGGTTTGTATGGTAATACTTGAGTACTACGATTTCTTTGAGGTGATACTGGTTTAGTGATAGATTTGGATCTAGGTTTATCTGTATGTCTACGAGGTAAAGGTTGACGTTGTTGGTATTCTACCGATGGAGATCTTTCCATTGGTTCATCATAAGCTTGAGCCATTAAAGGAATGTCAGGTTCCTGTGGAGGTATAGGAGGAATCTCAAGGGGTTTAGCTTTAAAACGACTCATTATATCTTTAAAGGAGAATTTCTCTACTTTAATTAACCCTCCATACCAACCAATGGTACCAAGGATGATCCCCCAAATAACACCAATCTTCGCATAATTGAAGAATATTTGTCCATAATATAACAATTGGGGAGATAACCTACTAATGACCAATGCTAAAATCACCCCTATTAAGAAACTAGGTATGTGGAACATATTCAAGTTAGTATTAATTTGAGTCATTAATGGCATAGTGAACGGGGTAGTAACTGTAGCAACAGGAGATTCAGGTTCTGGAGTTAAAATATTCAATCCTGGACTGAACCCTTTGGAGAATTTGGGTGTATTTACATTAAGATGATCGGTGGGACTGATGTTTGGGGATTCATGCATTTCATTGATGATGTCGGTTTGAACTGTCAAATCTGGAAATTTGGTTGGTGGTGAAGCTACCTCTTTCTGTTCTTTATTTTTTGCTCCAGGATCGACTACTTCATAAGCACAACTAATCAAATCATTCAAGTAATCATCAACTGTCCGTTTATCGGACTTAGTACTCAACTTATCACTGTCATTCAATCTCTTTAACCGGAAAACTCCATCAGGATCTTGTTTGTAAACTAACTTCTTCTTACCACTCATAGTTGGAATTAGGATTTAAGTATATTTTATATGCTTATCGTTTAAGCGAAGAATTCTGTTGTATATACGACTGATCTTGCGATAAGTAGAATTGACCCTGTGGTAAATCTAGAATTTGGTAATATAGGACTGGTGAAAGACCTTTTGAATCTTGCTATGTCTTTAACTTATCTGAGACTCCTTAATCAATCTCAGACTCCTTAACTTATCAATGATCTGACTAATATATGAAATTCTTTTCGTCCAAGCTTATATAGCTGTTTAAGACTGTTTAAACCCAATCAATAGATGAATTCAAATCGATGGTGAATCAACTGAAGTGTATGTTGAAGAATTTTCACTGTACTGTCACAAGTTCTCCAGAATACAATAGAGGTTTTGAGAAAAGTCATTTTTATTTTATTTACATTTATTCCTAAACGGGTTAAATTACTTGCAGTGAGATTGACGAGGTACCTGGCAGAAAATGAAGTCGGAGAGCATGGCTATTTCACACCGTAGAACAGTTGTATATAAAGTTAAAACATTATAAAAACATCATATATTACCTCTTATTCTTCTTGCTAATTGAATATCCTTTTGCATTATAGTAACTCTTTTAGCATGAATTGCACATAAATTCGTATCTTCTAAAAGATGGATTAAATAAGCTTCACATGCTTCTTGTAAAGCTAAAACTGCATTACTTTGCCATCTAATTCCATAATCCATACCAACATAGTTTTCAGCAACTTCTTTAACTAATCTAGCAAAAGGTAATTTTCTTAATAACAAGTCAGTATTCTTTTGAAATTTTCTAATTTCTTGTAAAGCCTTTGTACCTGGTCTATATCGTCTTTTGACCACTGGTCTACTTGGTGGATCTCCTGGTAAGTTTCTATATAAACCAGTTTCTCTATTACGGTCTCTTCGAATGGAATTGGTAGTATAGTTACTACGAGAACTGGATGAAATTCTAGCCATTCTTTAGTGATTTGGACGAGTTTTTAATTGATTTGCTGGTGGGAGATTGAAATTATAATCTTAACTGTGTTGATTTTGTAATGTAGACTTGTAAGTATCTGTAATGAAGGCGTATAAGTATGGTGAATGATTGTGATATATTCTGATGGTGTCTCCTTTTTCTGCGATTTTCACCAGTTCTCTGTTTTGAGATTTTAGCTGGGAATAGGTTGAGGATATTTAAGGGTCTTACTTTAAAGGATTTTACTTTAAATGGTCTTACTTACAAGGGTAAGAAACTAGATATACATAACATACAACAACTACAGTATAAAAAAATTAAAAGCCTCCAAGAAACTAAAAGCCTCAATCATCTAAGAAAATCATCTAAGAAAATCATCTTATATTCTTTAACTATATACATCGAGTCCTAATCCAAATCTATTTTTCCTTGTAACAAATTATTTAATCCTTGTTGGATTTCCAAACTCTCTTGGTCCACAATAATTTCCTTAACATTATTACCACCCATCAAACTTTTCATTTTCCATCCAAATTCTTTAAATGATGAAATATCTAAAATCCAACAAGTTCCTGTGATCAACATACCACTTACAGAACCAGCAAGTAAAGTACCAGTCCCCACAGCTACAGCAGCATCAGCAGTGAAATTATAACTTGTTGGAGGTGAATGATTACCTTGAAAAAATCTTGGAATAAATTGTCTGGATACAGTTGATCTATAAGCCGACCTTGAAGTTAATATGGTAGTACTTGCACATATTAAGAACAACAACATCTGCTGTTGTCTTCTGGATCTATAGCTATCAGACGCTTCATTGATCTTGGAATTGGGGATGGACAAGTACATTGAAGAGATTTCGCGCAGTGTCAAAAGTCAGACAGAACAGTATCTATTAATACACATAGAACATTTTCAATAATACAACAAATCAAACAACAATGAATTAAATCTAGATTTCTTCTTTGAATAAACCACCTTTATTATCTTGAATACTTAAATCATCAAAATCTTCATCATCCTTTTTGGCTTTTTCACTTTTTTCAATGACTTGTTTACCAGCATCTAAACCAGTTTTAACCCCTTTTTTAGTTGATTCAACAACTCCTTCAGATGATTTGGCAGCTTTATCAGCAGTTGATTTAGCAACAGAAACTGCAGTAGAACCTGCAACTGCACCAGTAGCCACTGAATTTGGAATAGATTTCCTTTTGAATAAACTTGATAATCTTTTCATAGGATTTTTCTTTTCCTTCTTTTCAACTTTAACTTCTTTCTTCTTTTCTATTGGTTTTTCAACAGGTTTTGCTTGAACTGGTTCATCGGAAAATATAGACGAAGTATCTAATAATTTCTTGGTATCAACATCTTTTCTTAAATGTTCAGGTAATTCACTATTAATAGCTTCTTCTTCTTTAATTCTTTCATCTAAATGATCTTTAATTTCCTTTTTCTTAGCAGCTTTATCAGAAATATGTTGTTCTTTAGTTTCGGATAATTGTTTGATTTCATTATCCAAATTTTCATTTTCTTTAGAAATTTCTGCTAATTTGGTATTAGAAGATGAAGTTAATTCTTCAATTTCTTTATTACTTTCATCATGTTTGATTTCTAAATCTTTGAATTCTGATTGTTTTAATTCAATTTCTTCTTCAGTTTCCTTTAATTTTTCTTCTAATTCTTTCAATTTAGTTAAATATTCATTATTAGTCTTTTCTAAAGTTTCAACTTCTCCAGCTAATTCAGTTTTAGCATCAGTTAATTCTGATAATTTTTCATTCTCAACTTTTAATTCCTCTAAAATCGGATTGATTTCAACATCTCTTTCAGATTGCATTTCTTCTAATTCTGTCTTTCTTGAAGAGATTAATTCTTGTTCTTCTTCATCAATTTTATCTTGATTTTCCTGTTTTTGAGCTAATAATTTCTCCTTTTCTTCAGCATATTTCTCTTGTTGTTCTTTTAATTCTCCTTCTTTAACAGTAACTTTATCATTTTCTTCACCTTGATAAGTAACAAATTCTTCATCTTTAAGTTTCTTTTGTTCTTCATTTTCATCGAATCTAGTCTTTTTCTCTTTTTCTAAATCTTCCTTTTCTTTCAATTTTTCCATTACTTGAGCTTTTTTAGCATCTAAATGTTTCTTATTAGCTTCTTTCTTCTTTAAATTAGCTTCTTTATCTTGATCTCTTTGTTGTTTAGCTTTAGAGTCAATGTCGCTCAAAACTGGCGCGACAATTAAACTTGCCATTTTATCTAATTCTTGTTGAGTAACAGTTAAACCTCCACCTAAATCAATGACTCCAACTTTATGATTCTTGACTCTGTCATCACTTCTCTTTTGAGCAATAGCTAAAGCATTGGCATATAATTGAGCTTGAGCTTTAAAATCTTGGGGAGTACCATTGTTTAAACTATTAAGTCTATCATTAGCTTTTTCACTGGCTGCTGATAATAAATATTTACCAGAAATATCACTTGCTTTGAAAGATTTAGTTGAATTTGAAGTTAATCCTGATCTACCAACATTTAAATTGGGGTTAATTCTAGAATCCATGGTTTTAGTTGAATTACTATTGGCTAAACTTGAAATCTTGGAGATATCTAAATTAATACCTGAAGTTTGTGGTTTTAATCCATGTTTGGAATTCTTTTCAGGATTAATTCTTGATGTCATAGTTGATGTTGACTGTTCATTAGCTTTCTTATAAATAGATGAACCATTTAAACTTGGTATACCAACAGATGATGTCATAGTTGTACTTTTTGAGATAGGTTCTTCAGTCTTATATAAGGAAGAATTAGCAGCATTTTCAGCATTTGGATCAACAGTTCTGGACCATTGATAGATTTTTTCCAATTTGGCAGCTAATGCAGCATCTTGAGCTTCTTGAGCAACAGTTCTTTCATAACTTGGTTTAACTGTTAAATCACTTGAAGCTGCTAATAAGGCTGCAGTATCGGAAGCACTTGAATTAACTCCAACATTGCCAATATTTGGACTGGTATAAATTCCTTGTTTTAATTTTTGTTGGTATATAGCTTGAGCTGATAATGGTTTACCATTAGTTTGATAAATTGACCTCGACATTAGTTTCCCCTTTTATTACTTACAATTCAGGGTTAAAGGGTTCTATTTGGTTAAATTCCGATGTTTCTTCAATTGTTTGATAATTCCCTCGAGTTCTTTAATCCAATTGCTTTGGTTTTAACTTCTAACCTCTTCAATTACAAATTATATGAAAATTATCAATAAATTCACTCGAACAATTCACTCGAACTTCCAGTGAAATTTCCCAGTTTTTTTCGTGAAATAATGGAACGTCGTGTGCGCACCGGGTATTTACCAGCAATCTATGATGAAATGTAAGTTTACAACTGAATGACTATGCGTGTGGGTTAGCAAAGGTTGATGTCACTACCATAGAACAGTTACAGAATGGGGGAAACTAATCGATATGGTAGATTAACGCATAAGGGATTTAAGATAAGATAATAGGAGATTAGAGAAATAGGAGCATTTGGACGGGTCTCAATTTCACCTTTATCGGACATATTTTAACATAACTTACAGCATGGTGAATAAGGCAAGTAGGTGGTTTCAGTAGAAAATTATGGGGATGTCAATAAACACTGATAACTGTGCCTCCAACTTTAAGCCTCCCAACATTAAAATGGCCAGAGGGAATACACTATGAGGAATTAAACTATATTCTCTCGGTCGTGGGACCAATTTCTTATACAGGAGTGAGAGATAACGAAACTCATATATATATTTATCCATTGCCTTTACCCTAATCTAGTTCAACTAGATATTATTAACCTGTAATAATTTTCAATTTGTGATTTCTGTTTTCCAATTTACATCTTCAAAATCTTGATCTCTACTCTTTTTCCTTTTATGATAAATTAATGGATTACCATAAATAATAGAAGTAGTGCCATTAGCATTAATTCTATAATGAGTTTTTAAATGTTGTGCAAGATTATCTGATCTACTAAATTGTTTTTCACAATATTTACAGTGGAAAGGTCTAACATTTGAATGTACTGACCGAATATGTCTTTTTAAATGTTCAGATCTTTTGAATTGTTTAGGACAATCAGGACATGTGAAAGGTTTACCTTCTTCTTGAGGTGGAATAACAATTGGTTGATTCTTTAAAACTCGTCCATTATGAAATGGTACACTATCAACCACTTCAATTTTTTGAACTTCTTTGACTTCTTGAGGTTTTTCAACTTCTTCATTTTCAATAATTTCCTCTACTTCTTCAGGTTTGATAGAATGACTTTTACGTCTTCTACGTTTATCAATACCTCCATATAATAATGGAACTACTTTAGGAATTTGAGCTGGTGATGAATTTCTACGAAATATCCCTGTTGGATTAGATTCATTAGAATCATTAATCCATGAATTGATAGCATTAACACATTCATTATTCATATCCAAATTAACTTTAGATAATGTACTTGACATTGATCTTTTCTTTTTGAATGGTTTATTATGTGTTATTGGTTCAAATAAATCTTGTCCCATAGAATTAATCAATTCTGGTCCGGAATATGGTGGTAATGAAGGTACTGGAGGTACAGTTTGATCAAAAATTGAACTTTTAATATTTAAACTTGTTAAATTTGGTGAGGAAATTGATGATGGTAATACATAATCATCTTTACTCATCAAATCTTGAGGATTAATTGTCATATTTTCATCCAACTTTTTATAATTTAAGAATTCTGGACTTGGAGATTTGGTAGATGGTGATGAATAATTGTTCAAATTCAATGATAATAAATTTAATTTGTCAGGTAAACTAAAAGATGATGAATGGGCCTTTTCTTGATAAACATAATTAGTTTCGATATCATCGAATTCGATGGCAAAATCATTGGAATCAATGAAATCTGAAACGTTCATGATTGTTATTGCTTGTTATTTATAACTTTTCCTACGTCGATTAACTATTTTGTGACTGATTACCGATTAACCGTAACCTATAACAACTGACTAATGTTTATGTCAGTTGATTTCAAAATTTGGTGTAACTTACTTTACTCACTACTTTCAATAATATAGCAAAAAACTTGGGGTTTCCTATTGTGATTACCACTTATCTTTATCTATTATTTTATGGAAGTTAAGATAAGTGTGATCTTATCAATGAGTAATTGAGAATGCGAAATTATTGGATCACCTTATCAGTTTCTTTTTAAAACCGATATTTTACGCCCGACCTCTAAAGCTTGGGAATTTCGAATTTTTTTCAAATGTAGGAATGCTAGTAGTGAAGTGATGAATAACCGAATTGATTTACTTGGGAAGAACTTTGTGGGGGCGGATTTTGGTGGTTGAATTAGAGTTGAAGATAAGACCTAGACTAAAGATAACCGGAGTCGCATTGAGCGACATCTTGTGATATTTTTAATGAAATTTAATCGTCTAAATTGGCAATGGGTAGGTTATTGAAGAGGTCAGTAGATAGTTTAGGAGATGAAGGGGGATGAGGTGAAATTTCCAACTTACTGGAGGAGGTAGGGGACAATATTGGTGAAGTTTCGTTAAATTTGACGATGGTGGGGTGGTCGTGGAAAGGTAAATAATAACTTGGTAACTGCCACATTGAGGTAACCACACTTCCCAGACCACAGACCACACTGTAGAGAGACCCACACAGTAGAGGATTTACACAGTAAAACAGTAGTCCACAGTGTTTGAAACAGAGTCAACAAGGAGTCATCCACGAAGATAATCATAGATAACCACATGAATAACCTCACCGTCAGAGTAATCACACGACAATAGAGTTCTAGAGGTACATTAACCACCATTATGCTTATGCTACTTAATTCTTCTCCGTTTCTCTTTACTTATCTTAATGAGTTGATTTTTCACCTCATTACAATAATTATGTAATTCGTATAATTTCGTAAGTTGACTTACTTCATTTGTTCTTTTTGTCAATTTTAAATATTGATATAATGCTTTGTATTCTTTGTAATTGATATCAAACTTCTTTTGAAGATTCAAGATCAAGTCTTCATCAATAAAGAAATCTTCAATTGACGAAGGAGATGTGTTATCAGAATCTGATCTTTTTCTCTTGTTGGGAGTGTCAATTTTTTTCTCTAGTTTTTTGGGTAATGCAGGCTTCTTTTTTGGTTTGATCGATGTGATGGATGCTGTTGAAGTGGGAGCTGTTGAAGTGGGAGCTGTTGAAGTGGGAGCTGTTGAAGAGGGAGCTATTGTTGATGATGTTGAAGTTGATGATGTTGTGGCTGATGTGCTGGTCGGTGCTGTGACCGATGCTGTGACCGATGGGGTTGCTATGGCCAACCCAGGCATAGAACCCTTTTCGAAAATTCGCTTCCTTAACGGATGACTACCGGAGTATCCCAATCTTGTCAAACAATTATTTATGTTCTCAAACATCAATTCTTTCTCTTTACCAACCCATCCCCAATTATTTGGCCTTAAATCTTTCATAATCTTATCTTTCAATAAAAGATTGTTCTCAGCCAGATACTTCATCCCATTGGCAAAGTAATCATTATGCAAGTTATTGGGAGATTGGTCAAAATTAGAACAATATTTCCCAATATAATCACTAAAATCATAATTCAACGATGCTAGTTTCTTTATATTGGTTGGTCCTAAAGCCATGAATGAAAGAAATTTCTGTAATATCACATCTTCATCTTTAGTATTGATTATATATGGACCAATAGGAATGTCTTCATGTTGGTCATGCTGTTGTTTATGCTCCTGTTTATTGTTATGTTTAACTTCCACCTCCTTCACCTCATTAAACTCTCCGATACTCACCTTTTCATTCCCCACGGTTAACTTCGTCAGTACATTGCCTTGGAAGTTGTAATTTTTTTCATCAACTTTTTCATAAATATTCAAATTCAAGAATTCCTTAGATTCTTGAAGATTATAAATAAAATCTTTTATCTTGATAAACTTCTTCCCGTTCTTGACAATTAATTTGGGCTTATCTGTTAGTAATAATTTCACCAAGTCATTGTTTAATTTGATGGTCGATATGGTTGAAGTATCATGATAATTCAACTTTATGAGTTGTGGTATTTCCATGCCAAAAATTCAATGGTTGACAATGAGGAGGTGATTTGTGAAATATTCGTTTTTAAAATATTTTTAGGATAAATTTAACGATTCGGGCGGTCGTGGAAGGTCTAAGGAATTTGATCTGTTGAGAGGTGGAAGTGATGGGATGGGTAGCGATGGTACGATACAATTGCTAGGGGGTATAACAGATGAGAATATGAATGGTTGAATTCATAGAACTAAGGTCAATAGATAGTACTTCTACTGAAGTAGAAAGTTACTTGACGATAGTATTTCAATGGAATTCGGGACATAATTAAGGTCTCAAACATAATAGGCGAAAAGCGGAATTCTCAAATTTACACCTAAAAGCAATAAATCGAAAATATGTTTTTCCTACCATAATATCTCACTGTAATCCACCACCGACAACTTCTTAAACCCTTAACAAACCCTACAAATCACCTGGCTACTCACGCGAACAATCATAACGTCATCACCTGGTCGCCACGACATTATCGCGCGCGACATAAAACTATCAACTGAGCAAAATTCATCACACAAAAGTTTTACCTAACAAATAAATCATTCAATGTTTAAGTGGGTACAATCAGGACTTTCTGCCGTGGCTGGACTTGCCGAACCTGAATATGGTGCCGATGCCATTCGTCCAGTTACTGACATTCCCGAAGGTGAACCAGTTTATAGAGAAACAGATGCTAAGGATTTCCTTTGGCAGGGGCTTAATTACACCAATGTTGAAACTCAAACTTTCTATTTTACTTGTTTAAAAACTGGATTTACTGGATTTGCTCAAATCATTCATTCCAATGTCATGGGTGTTCACACAACTGCTCAATTCACTTTCAGATTATGTAATTTCAAAGATGGTAAAAACATCAATCTTTGGACTTCAACTAAATTAGAGGATTTTGAGATCAAAGGTAATAATTTCTATGCTAAGAACTTATCCTTTGAATTGGTTGGTGAAAACAAATATATCTTGAAATCTTCAGTTACTGAAGAATCAATTGTTGAATTTGAAGTAGAAAAATTAGTCCCTGGAGTTATCTTTGGTAAAAACGGTGAAACTCTTTATGGTGAAGATCTTGAAAATCCTTGGGGTTCAATGAGACATGTTTTCTGGCCTCGTTGTTCTGTAAAAGGAACTATCAAAACCAAAGAAGGAGATTATGAAATTGATGGATTAACTATGTTTGTTATGGCTTTACAAGGAATGAAACCTCATCATGCTGCTAAATCATGGAATTTCTTAAATTTTCAGTCAGAAAACTATTCTGCTGTACAAATGGAATTCACTACTCCAAAATCTTATGCTAACACTAAAGTCAATATTGGTATTGTTTGCTCTAAAGATAAAATCTTATGTGCATCCATCAATAATAACGTTGTACATAAAGATAGTGTAGTTGATGAAGTTGGTTGGCCTGTTCCTAAAGCTATTAGTTTCCATCATGATGATGATAAATTCCATGGTGAAGTTTCAGGTAATTTAGATCGTTTGGTTGAAAGGGTTGATGTTATGGCAGAAATTCCTCAATTCGTTAAGAATATTGTTAGTGGAGTTGCCGGAGCAAAACCTTACATTTACCAATATTTAGAAGATTTTGAAATCAAATTCGATGATGTTTCTGAAAAGGGAGTTGCTTATACTGAAGTCACTTTCATCACTGAATTTGATTGAATGGTTAATGATTAGTTTAATATATTAATAGTTTTTCTTTGTACTCTTATAAAGATCACAAACCTTCTTTTTAGAAAATCAATCCTTCTTGTACAATCAACCTTCTTGTACAATCGCAACATTATGAAATTTAAAAGAATTAGTTTAACATCATCAAATATTCTGTTATTGCTATCATTCATAGAGCTAGTAGAGTCCAGGACTCTTAAAATCAAGCCTTTGGACCAAAATATTGTTATCTCAATAGGTCCTCGGGATAGGGAATTTGCAAGCTATAAGATACAACTCGGGGAGGTGTTTAAATTGGTAAGGATGGGGGGATCTTTTAATCCACGGACCGAATATGCCGTAATTAAGAGCGAAAACGGCGAAACAATGAAGCTAGTGAAGAAAAATCATAATTATTATAAGCTCATTTTCAACGATGGCAGCTACTTCGAGAACAGATCAGGCAAATGTAAGTTTTTCATGATACACCAGCCACCAGAGAAGTCTAGACTTCCAGATGAGTTTGGAGATGAAGAGGAAAGATTGTTTGTTCTGGATTCTGAAGGACCTAAAACTCCAGGGTTGTTCTCACCTTTAATTCAACCTTTGCTTGATTTAAATCTTAATTCCGGAAAAGATATGTTTGACGTTGATATGTTAGGCTCAGGGTTCTATTCTGAAAGATTACCAAACTCCGGAGTTGATTATGACTCAAGTCATTTGTTAACTTCTGCACCAGAATTGAGTTTCGTCCCACCACCTAGACCTCAATCTAGTGGCCCCGCTAAACAGAGCCCCAAAATCTAGTTAAGTTTTTCAGATACCTGCTGTACCTAATTACAAGACTATTAGAGTTACATTGCTAATATACATTTTTTATTACCTCTATATCAAGGAGATTAATATCACCGCCATAGATCCTAAAACTGGTCCTAATAATCTATTTGCTGCGTCTTCTGAAGACATGGTATCACTGACTGTAGATTGGAAGGAAATACTTCCAGTTACAACCGTTTGTTGGGCAGCAACGGTGGTTTGGGTGGTATCATTGGATGAACCTCTGGTTGTTCTAGAATTTATATAAGCAACCAAATTTGATGGGTAGAAAGTTTCTGAACCAGTTAAATATTGCAAAAGATCATTGGATTCTGTGGTAGTTGCTTTAGTTGATCTAGATCTAGAACTTGAACTTGAAGACTCTATACTTGATTCAACACTAGATGCCACACTGGATATTTCTGATGCGACACTGGAAATATCAGATGCGACACTTGACGCGACACTGGAAGCATCTCTAGTCAAATATGCAAGTAATTGTGATGGGTATTCTGAAGTTGATGATGATGATGAACGAGTGGAACGAGTTGATGAACGGGATGATTGTGATGAACGTGTTAAATAAACAAGTAAATTCGAAGGATATTCACTCAATGTTGAAGGAACACTTGAACTGGAACTGGAAGTTGAAGCAGGTGCAAATAATCCATCGAAAAACCCTCTAGCTGTGGTAGATGATGAGGTTGTGGTAGGTGTAGTGAATGTAGGGAACTCATCATTAGCACTGGTTGCACGTGTAACTCTGGTAGTTGGAGTAGTGAATATTAAACCTTCACTAGTAGTTTGAGTAGCATAAGTACCAGTTGTAATATCATTGATCCAAGGACCTAAAACATCAGAAACGATATCTCTTTCTTCAACCAATTCTGCTGATAAAGCACCAGCTATAAACAACAATGATAATTTCATGATTACTTCAAAATCATCAGGAGTTTTACGTTTATATATCAATGCAATGAGGAAAACAATTACTATTCCTAATTAGGAAATTGAGGATAATTTGCGCCCAAAAAGGAAATTTTGAGATTTTGAAAACACTCCGCAAAAAAAATGTATTTTACTATAAATGGTCTATTTTGGGTTATAGAGGGGATAATTTGACACATGGAAAAGCTTATCAATAGCATTAGAATGTGAGGAAACATAAACATAGAAAAGTTTATCTCTCAATGGCATAAAAATGATTTTATCTCCTTTCAATGGCATAAAAGTGTAAGAAAACATAACCTAAGACAAGGAATACTGCAAGCCAAACTATCAACAGAATTACATCATCCCAGAATGCTGATACGGTAAAACCAAAAGAACTAAGAATTACAGCTCCTGGCACTTCAATACTCAAACCAAACTTTTTCTCTTTTAATATAAGATCCTTAACTTCATTAATGGATAAACTTTCATAAGCATAATGGAATAAAGAAATCCATTCCAACCATTTGATTTGACCTTTCAATTCTTCACTATTGATGAACAATCCTGCGAAAAGGATGGAGAATAAAAGTATCAACACACTCACCATGGTAGAAGTACCAGGATCACGGATCAAGATCCCTATGATCAATACTTCGATTGATATGGCGACATTGAAAAGAACTAAGATACCTATGGTCTTAAGGAATGCATTATGTTCCATAGTTAAACCTACTAATGGATATGCTATAGCAATAAGGATTATTGGAGGTAAAACTCTTAATGGTAAGATATCACAAATGATCTTGGTAACATAATAACTGAAAGGATTATAATAATTGTTAGCTCTTTCTCTAATGAAGATGATTCTTTCACTTGAGAAAGTATGTAATCCGGTTAAAGCCGAGAACCCAAATAATGAAAGTAAGAAGAAGAACAAACCTAATCTATTTTGGAACCCACTAATATCATTCTTAACATCATAATAGATATATCCACAGAATCCTCCCATTACCAAACTCAATACATAATGAGTCAATAATAATTTGGGGTTTCTGTATAAGTTCTTGAACGTACGGGAAGATAACACAGCTATTTGAGTAAGGAAAGTAGCTTTCTTATACTGTTCACTGATTTCATACTTAACGGGGTTTTCTTTAAGTTGTTTGATTTCTTCAATCAATTCTTGTGCTATGACACTTTCTTTGAAGATTGTAGGTAATTTGTTTTCTACTTGGATGATAGTTTCTTCGACATTACTATCAACTTTGTTATAGTTATTGTACTCATCACGATGGACAGCTAAATGGGCCCATTCACTTGTAACATCAATATCACTTTGTGATGTTTGAGTTCTTAAGAATCTATTATGTAAATCAGTATCTTCACTATCACCACTTTCTAAATCAGCACCACTGGTCTTTACTTTAATCAATTTCTTATGGTCAACAGTGATGTCAATAAGGTAATCAGCAATGTTATATCCTAAAGGAATAGTATAACCGTTTTTACTGAAGAAATCATTACATTTGATCATATCACCTGAATAGATCAAATCTCCTTCACTTAATAAAAGTAACTTATCGAAAAGGGACACGATATTACTTCTTGGTTGATGAATGGTGAAAATGATAGTTCTGTTGAAGTCACGTGACAACTTGACAAGACAATCGATAACATTTCTGGCATTATAAGCATCCAAACCTGAAGTTGGCTCATCTAAGAATAAAATGGAAGGTGATGTGACCATTTCACATGCAATAGAAACTCTTCTCTTTTCACCTCCACTGATACCTCTTTGGAAATCAGATCCAATGACTCTATCTTTAATATTCAAGATTCTTAATTCGTTCAAAACTTCAATAACTCTGGTTTCTTTGGCTCTTAAACTCATAGTACGTGGTAATCTTAACAATGCACTGTTTAAAACAGTTTCATAAACAGTCAATGTTGGGATCAAATGATCTTCTTGATCAACGAACCCAACAATTTTCTTGAAATCTTTATCAGCCAAGATGTTCCCATTAACATAGATATTACCAGAAATAACCCCATCTTTGTTTTTACCGGCTAAGATGTCTAATAAGGTTGTTTTACCAGCACCTGAACCTCCCATGATAGCTAAACATTCTTGAGGTTTAACTAATCCATTGACACCTGAAAGAACTTGATGGTCTTTGATCTTATACTGGATGTTTTCAAAAGATAACGTTGTAGGAGTGAAGTTTTCGTTCAAGGCATTCATTTCTCCATCCAATGGTTGGAAATCTCCACTGGGTTTGAATAATGCGCTTCTACTGATATTATACAAAGAAGCTCCCACGATCATAAAACAGATGAACGCCACCAAGATTATCAAAAGGAGATTACTCCAAGTTAAACGATTACTGTCTGGTAAATCATAGCCAGGAATCTCACTTTTATGAATACATTCACCACTCTTACAATTTAAAGTGATATAAGGATCACCAAATACTGACGAGATCAAATCGTTCATACTGGGTTCGGAAAATTGACAGTTTTTATCTTTAAGATCACAAGAGAACTGACCTGGGCCTCTGATAGTTTCAGTTAAAAATTCGGAAATATCAATCAGTCCTGCTTCACCACAAAGCATCCTTTCAGGTAAACATTTACACATAACTTCTTCACATTGATAATTAGTGGAGTTCTTCTTTAAGTCATAATCAAAGCTACATTTGTTCAAGTCACAATAAAACGATTCTTTTTGATCAATCCAGAATTGGAAATCACAAGCTCCAGCTGTTTTATTACAACTGAAGGTAACTTGAGGTTTCTTCCCATTTAAGATGGATATGATCTTTTTGTTTGTGACATCACACATTTGATGGAATTTATTGACTACAATTCCACTTTTATAACAAGTTCCCTTCAAACCTTCAGGCATGAAACTATCGCAAACATCATCATCAACACACATATTACAATTGATACCGTCCCACCCCGATTTACACCCACAGGTTGGTTCCAGCTTCTTTCTAATGGGTCTATTTTTATTCCCGTCACTTAATGATCCACATAAAGGTTCCAGACAATCATTGCCTCCATAACCGTCTCTACATTCACAGAATCCAGTGAACGCATTACAGGTACTGAATTGGGTACATTCGAAGTTGGGTAAGTTACAGTTGAAACAAGGAGGACAATCTTCAGGTGGTGGTTTAGAAGGGCCCACTCCAGGTTTGATCATGAATATATCATTTAGTAAAGACCCTTTGCTAACTCTTTCAAAAGTATTGTTAAATTGCTCGACATTTTTGACATCTAACACTTGCTCCTTGGCGAATATCAAAGATATCGCATTAACAATCACCAAAATGCCACTAAACTTCATTTTTGGTAGTTCAATGGGCAGATTTGTGGAGAGTTAGTTAAGACTGCTATCGTCAAGTTTGAGTGATGTCTCCCACGCACGGATTAGATGTCGCGCGGTCGTGGGTGAACCATGATATAGAGACTGATATAGGGACTGGTATAGAGACTGACATAGACACTGGGACAGAGACTCGTGGGTAAACTACTATTGGTGCTAAGTACTACTGATACTACATAAGGACACTAGGAGGACCCCGAACATTTGATTATCCTCTTCAATGGCTCTACATAATCATGTTCAATATCTTCCTTGACATAAGCAATGTAATATGGTGTGGCAGTATTTCCTTGTTCGAACTTGAAAATTTCTGATGCTGGAACCTCTGTCACATTGTCGTCGTTATATTTCCTGTAAACGACTTTGTGATGAGGATCTTTGATGTAAATCCAATAATGGCCGAAACTTGCCTCACCTCTGTGAATGAAAATAGCAAAGATGGAATATCCCACTTTTTTGTAGTTATCGAATTGATGAGTAATATTATTGTTAATGGTTTCAATGGATTCATCGATATCTTTAACTTTCTGCCTCAACCCTTCAATTTGTTCACCAATGTAATCAACGGTTTCTTTAGCTACTTCAAAACTCTCATCAAGAGATTCTAAATATTGCTTGGTGGTTATCAAGGAGTCAATGATGGTTAACTTGCTCACGTCATCTACCTTTAAGATATTCTCTTTCTGTGATTGTAACTCTTTGATTTCGGTTTTCCATTTAAATACTTCCTCTCGTTTAGTTAAAATCTCAGCATCTTGAGTATCCAAGAATTGGTCTACGTAAATCTTATCGAAGAAAGGAATTGGTTCAATGGATTTATAAGGAACCAATCTTTCCCTATCGAAAAGCACTCTTTGCACCTGGAACTGTAAGATATCTGGTAATTTATGTAAAGTCAAAGATTTCTTCACCAACCCTGATTCCAAGGAGATGATATCGGCATTAAAATAGTTATCCAAAGCGTCGTAAATATCTTTAGGATGATCACTGATGTTAACGATCAAACTAGAGAATCTTTCAATGGAAGATCGAGTTTCTCCTTCACCTTCCAAGGGTTCAATGGTTTGCTTGATTTTTCCATAGAATAATTGTTTGATAAGATCATATTGTTCACCATCATCTTCGATGTTCAAAGGTTCTAAAGCTGTTTCGATTTGGAAATTGACATTTTCAATACATTCGGTAACATCTTGTTGACCACCCATGTTGATGGTAGTTTCCATATCTTTAGTGTTGATGGGTAAGATTTTAGTTTCAGGAGGTGAATCTGGAGTAGTTACACTTGAATCTGTTTCTTCTTGATGTTCGTCGGTGGTGTTGGTGGTGTGGTGGACATTGTTTTGTTCAGAGTCTATTACTTCTTTGTGCTCGACTTCTTTAATCTCTTGATTGACTTCTTTGATTTGTTCGACTCCCCTTTGTTCCACATCTTCTCCCACCTGTTCAGGTTCGACTTGTTCAGATTCAACTTGTTCCCCCATATCCTCATCCATGGCATCATCTCCAGCCTTCTCATCAAACGGATTTATCTCTTCAATTGATTCACTCATTGAACTAACATCAGAATCGATCATTATTGGATTCTCCTTATTTCCATCATCTCGAATGAAACTCACCGGTTGTGATGATGGTAAAAACGATAAGAAAGCTAAATCTTTCGATGGTGACACATACCGTTGATCGGTTTCTATCATTTCTTGGAATAACTTCTGAAGATGATAAATGAACTGATTAGATCTTTGAATTTCATTATCATCGATCTTTCTTCCCCCAATCTTCCTATCTCCTTTGATGTCACTCTCTTCAAAATTAAGCACCATATCTCTCAATGGCTTGATGGAGAAATAATACTGTAACAATGAATTAAGATAACAAGTATTACCGATGTTAGCTAAACCTGCTGGCCATTCATCTACTGGTAAGAGTGAAGAATCGATTTTCCCTGTCCTTAAGAAATAATTCAAGATCTTGGATCTCTTAATGGAATTAATGGATCTTAAAGCTTGTCTTAAGAGTCTGATATCTTTCAGAAGGAACATTTCCTGGTAATGAGTAATCATCTCGAAGTCATTGGATTTCTCGTTCAACTTTAAGATCTCGAAACTCTCTCGAAGAGTCAACACATTGGTATAACCAAATAACAAATCAGGAAATTTGGTTTCAAGGTAGTTCATTAAAATACTACTCTTCCTATTGTAAGCTAATGATAATAAACTTTTATTTAAAGTCTTGATTTCATCATTATTGTTTGGTTGTAAGGCAAGATCGTTCAATTTATACTCAAAAGCAGTGATAACCACATCATCTTCAGTGATTTCTTCAATTCCAACTTCTTGTTGAGCTAAAAACACAGGGATGATTTCTGATTTCAAGAATTCAATGATCTTAGATGATTGTTTGACCGTACCAATGACTTCTAAGGCATTATTGAAGTATCCATAGTTTTTGAAATCACTTTCAACACTCACTTCATACACAGAAATCACATACTCATCATCAATGATCAATAATTCTTCGGGTTTTTGATTGGTGTGTTCGATTTTCAACTTATTCAATGCTTGGACATAATCACTATATCCATACATTTGACCAGATCGATAAAGATTATCGAAATAACTCTTTAACTTCCCACTAGTTTTGTGTTTCATGATGGTTTTCAAATCATCTACATAAAAGATCTTATTGTCCACATCTGATCTGACGGTGTTCTCAAAACACTTGATGATCAATTCATCTTGAAAGAAATCACTACAACTGAGGTCAACGTATGATGGTACGGTTGTAGAATCATTATATTGACCAAAAGTTTGACCAAGATGTTTATCGAACTCATTGAATGTCCGGAAAATCAATGATAAATTATCATTGAATGAATAAATGGCATTGAAATCATTATCATGAACTTTGAACATCTTAGCTCTATAAATAAGTTCTAGAACTTTCCTTATATAACTTTCTTTGAGTTCAAAGTTCTCATATAAAGCCGGTGGTTGTAATTTGTTATCAGCCAAGCGGAAATATAACTTATCAGTGAGATAGTTGACATCTACAAATGATTCTAAAGAAGTCTCATTCAAATCTATGGTTCTTATAGGAGCATCATGTTCTAACAAAATGGGTCCTTTTAACACCGATATGAGTTTCTTCATACAGTTCAATCCGGTGACATTGGCATCGACGTCGATATTACCCTTTTTGGTGGCATATTCCTTATATCTGGTGGTGATAATGGACGAATCAGTCAATAATCTCAAATCATCATCGGAAAATTCACTACCAAAGATCACTATTCGTAAAAGATGATTGGTATCTTCATTATTAGTGGCAAAGAATCCTTCATCTAGCATTAAATTATCGGATCCAAATTGTTTCAAATCATCACCAGATATTTTGTCTTTAGGTATAACATGATATTCATATTTGGTCACTGTGGATTTCCGTTCAAAGAATGGCGATACGTTCTCTAACATCTGAATACGGAAATGATGAACTGTCTTTCTGTTGATAATGATTAATCCCCTTATAATAGTCATGGTTTGATTCTCATTATGGTCATTTAATTGCACTATACTGATGTTTTTACAATGAGGAACATCATTATTCAATAAAAGAATCTCACTCTTAACTGCTTGGGATGATACTAATCCAGCTAAGCTTTTACTGTAGTCAATTGGCTTACCATTCAATAAACTCTTATCATTGCAATAATTCTTATAGGGAATGGACCATTTGATATCATCGAGTATTCGATTCAATGTTTTGAAAGGATACTCAACTATATCATCTATTTGAGTATATTCATGGTTCATATCCATCAGATAGTCTTGATTGATAAAGGGATTACTGGTATTGGCTTCTTTAAACTCATTAGTCTCCATTTGCCTGGTAGATTTTGTGATCTCAAAGAAGTCGCGAAACTTTTCCACCATGTCTCAACCTACCATAGATATAGAGAAGATCAAGAATAGTAGTGATGGGTCGATTCTGGGGATGGCATCACTGGCATTCAATGAAGTGATACTAAATAATCCTTATTTTGCTGCTGGGGGAGGTTTAATGTTATTGGGAACTGGTTTGGCGGTGGCTAGACAAGGTATAATGAAATCTTCAGGTTTCATCTATAGACAATTATTAGTAGATTTAGAGATTCCTTCTAAGGATAAGTCATATTTATGGTTTTTAGAATGGATGTCTCAATATAAGAACCGATCATCTCGTCATTTATCGGTAGAAACTAACTATATTCAACATTCTAATGGTTCAGCTACCACCAAATTTTCATTAGTTCCAGGTCCAGGAAAGCATTTGATTAGATATAAAGGAGCTTTCATGTTGGTCAATAGAGAAAGATCAGGGAAGTTATTGGATATGACCAGTGGTACACCTTTTGAAACTGTCACATTAACTACGTTGTACCGAGATCGGAAATTGTTCTATGAAGTATTGGAAGAAGCCAAAAGAATGGCTTTGAAAGTAAGGGAGGGTAAAACTGTCATTTATACTTCATGGGGTCCAGAATGGAGACCTTTTGGTCAACCTAGACAGAAGAGATTAATGGGTTCAGTCATCCTTGATGAAGGAGTTGATCAAATGATTTTAAATGATGTGAAAGATTTCTTAAAAAGTGGTGGTTGGTACCATAACCGTGGTATTCCTTATAGAAGAGGTTATTTGTTATATGGACCTCCAGGAAGTGGGAAAACTTCTTTCATCCAAGCCATTGCTGGGGAATTAGATTATAATATTTGTCTTTTGAACTTGAGTGAAAAGAATATGACCGATGATAGATTAAACCATTTGATGAACCATATCCCTGACAGATCTATTTTGTTACTTGAAGATATTGATGCCGCTTTCAATAAGCGTGAACAGTCAGATGATCAAGGGTATGCTTCAGGAGTGACATTTTCAGGATTGTTGAATGCTTTAGATGGTGTAGCTAGTGCTGAAGAATGTATTACATTCATGACCACTAATCATCCAGAAAAGTTGGATAATGCATTATTGAGACCCGGAAGAGTGGATTTCAAAGTTCTTATCAATAATGCTTCTGATTATCAAGTAGAGAAGATGTTCTTGAAGTTCTATGATAATGATATGGAGAACTGTAAGAAGTTCTTGAATAAATATAAAGAGTTGGGATTGAAAGATGTCAGTACGGCTCAATTACAAGGATTGTTTGTATATAATAAGAGAAATCCTCAAGGAGCTATTGATATGGTGGAGAATTTGAAACATCCTAACAATAAGTTTTAGTGTATATATTGTAACTGTCTTATTATCTAGCCTCTTGACGTATTAATTGCAGTTCTCTAGTGACGGGCTTACTACGAGGTCAAGTGATGGGCTCACTACAAGGTTCTAGTGATAGTTCCACTGCAAGATAGTGGTAATGCTCCCACTACAATGCTCCCCATTACAACGCTCCCCACTAAAATAATCTAGCAGCAGTCCTAATACAATACCCGACTGGCACGAACATTCACAACTCCCGTATATTAGTAAGAATATCTAAAATTCAAATTCTGTTTATCGGTCAAATCCAAGAACTCGACATTTTCCACCTCTAACTTATCACCTCTCTTATCTCTTTTCTTATTCTCCCAAGCATAAGATGCCCATAAAGCCACCAAAAGAACAAGGGAAAGTGCTGCACAAGCAGCAATTGAATTAAGAGCAGTTCTATAAACTGGGGCTTCAGTAGCTAAGAAAGTTTGGGATCCGGCCAAATTTCCAATACAGTAACCTACCAATAACATGATGAAAACCGTTGATTGTTTGGTTGAACCTAAGATGTTGGTTTGAACGGTTGATAACATGACAATGAACGATAATGGAGAAACTGAGATTAAACAATTACCAGCAAATCTAACGGTTTTATCTTCGGCAAAACACAATAAGAACATACCGGTGACAGCAATACATTGACCCACAAAAGCCCATAAGAATCTGGATTTGATATAAACACTGAAAGAAGCGATGAAAATAAGACCAACAAATTCCACTGCACCTCCAATAGTTTGTAATAACAATGACTGTTGAACCGAGTAACCAAAAGTTTCATTCATTAAGATAGATCCAAAGTTAGTAAGACCTCCGTTAGGGATGGAACCTACGAAAGTTGAAGCGAAAATAATCCAACTTCTATAATCAGTTAAAGCTTCAATTACTTGTTCTTTCTTAATATGGTGATTACCAAACCCTTGATGATTACCTTTGATTCTTTGAACAATCAACTTCTTTTCAAGATCAGTCAAAAACCAAGCTTGAGCTGGGGAGTCAGGTAAATGGAAGAACATCACTATACCAAAGGCAATAGTTAAAACCCCAGAAATGATGAAAACTAATTTCCAAGGTTCAATAGACATGGAATCTCTATGAATATCAATCCCATAAGCCATAAGAGAACCTAAAATAATCCCTACCCCATTACCACTGAACCAAATAGATGTTCTGAAAAATGTCTCTTCTTTACGATACCATTGTCTGGTGATCATACTAAACCCTGGGGTGATAGAACTTTCAAACATCCCCAAGAGTACTCTTAAGGCTAAGAATCCATTAGTATTGGCAACAGAATGTAAAGCTAAAATCACTCCCCAAACAATAACTAACCCACTTAAGGTCTTAGCTAATGGTAATTTTTGTAAAGCATAACTCATGAAGAACTCAGCAAAAAGATATCCAAGATAGAAAGCGGACCCTGTCCAAGAATAAATTTGTCCATTCATGTTCAATTCAGCTCTTAATCCCAAGATGGAACTGAAAGAGTTACTCAATTTATCCATGAATTGAAGACAGTATAATGTCAACATGATAGGTAAAAGGTACATATCAGATTTACGTCTTAACCGTTTTTCGACTTCTGGAGTTAATTCAATTTCGTCATCATCAGCAAGACCAAGTTTCATAATTTGATCTCCACCATCTAATTTAATAACTTTCCCATTGATTTGGATTTTATCATCAGTCAAAGCCTCAATAGACTTGACATGGGTGATAACTTCAACTGCTTTGTCTTTCTCACTATGAATGGAGTTAGAAGATGATTTAACCACTTCGGCACTCATTGTATACTTTGAAGATTTGGGAAAATGTATGGATATTTAAGAGATTCTTCTGAAAACGGGGATTCTAACCCATTTCTCCTTATCTGATGAATTCAGGTTATTTTTCAACTTATCTCGTTAAGTCTTATCATTCCAAAGATAAGAAAGGGAATTAACCTGATTTGGAATTGTGCATTTCCTTCCGGGAATACTCCACTGTGTTTCCCAAAGCCTGCGGCTGACACACGGTGAGTCGGAGTTTTAGTCTAATGAACAAATTCGGTGTCTCGAAGGTACTGGTATAAGAGGCTTATACTGTGCAGACTTAATAGTAGAAATAAAGAAGGGAAGGGGAATAGATAGGTGTTGTTTCAGTGTTAAAATGTCGTATCTATCTAGAATCCGCTTATCGCCAGATATAGAACTTCATGCAGATGTCAGGATCGGCGTACCTATTTTGGGTGTTTATAGCCGAAACTGACCGAGACATTGCACATGAACGACACGGAGATATTTCATTAGTTCTAGTTAGTTACCGGTTAGATTTTGGGCCGGTAGGCAGATAGTAGGTTTACAGGCAGAATATGCGCCCCCATGGTAATGTAATATGGCATACAAGGAGAAACTAAATTCTCAGGCGATCTATAAGAAGACGCATGATCTGCACTGCACGCTGGTTAGTACAACTCAAGAGAAAAAGAAGGTAGAACACTAACAAACAGAAAACTAACAACTGAGACGCAATATTAAGCTTAGTCATGCCTCAAAACTGGATTCTACAGTAATGGACTCACTCCATCCTATTATTCATTCCTTCCTCATTTTCTACATATGATCACATGACTTAAAAGTTGCTCATGTTTCGTGTATTTACCATTTTCCTTCCGCTTTCCACCTTGGCATCATCTTCCTTCAACAAATCCATCAACACCAACCAACACCCTTCACCCCTATCCATTTGTCTAGCTCTTATTCCAACCTGCTCGTCGGTCCGATCCACTTCCCTCGTAATCGCAACTGTCGTCACAAGGACCGGCTGAATGGCTGCGAAACCATCATCTCAAAGTTGCGAATTTCAGTCAGAGATAAATATTCTTAGCATGATCATTGACTTAGAAAAGAGATATTACTATTATAACAATAACCATCGTAGTAGATACTGGTTAATATGGTTGGCGGCAATTCCAATCATCCTTATCATTGTGTTCCTTATCTTCTCCAGAAGAAGAAAGAGAAGAGTTGTTACAGGTAATCAACAATATTATGGAGGTAACAAGCCAAGTTTCTTCTCCTTTGGTAACAATAATAACTTACCACCTCAACAAACACCTCAACAGTTCCAAACTCAACAGAATTATGACCAAGGGTATAACTATAACCAGGGTCAAGGTTATAGTCAAGGAAGTCAGGGGTATAATCAAGGTCAAGGGTATAATAATGATTCTTACGGAGCTCCACCTCCAGAATATCCTGACCAGGGTAACTATGGACCTTCAGGATCTAATGCTTATAGTCCACCATCAGGGCCACCACCAGCTCATGTTAAATGATAAAGTGTAGTTAATAAATGTTTGATTTTACTTGGTATTGTAGTTGATGAATTTGGTATAGTGACAGTATTCCTGGATTGGGTTCACTCCTACGTCGCTACTGTGTCTCTAATGCATGCCAATTCCCTCTTCAATCTGCTCTGAACCACGCTGATGCGTCTCCAATGCGTCTCTTCCTTAAAATTCTCTGCTCACCATAGATCCTTCTCAAGGAAACTCTAACAATCTCTATAAAACAGGTCCCCTCCCCTACTCCACCTACTCAACATGCATTTTCAAACACGAGATGAATACAATAGTGGTTGGAAGACTCAAACAGCCATAGTCACCATATGTTTGGTGTTTTTCCTCATTGGTCTTTTCATAAGTATCATCTATAGGTGTAGTTACTCGGCCAAAGCTGCTCGAAATCAAGAATACTACAACCTGGCAGTTTCCCAGTCCACCACAAGAATCGAAGATATCCTAGAAAATAGGGTAGAGACGTTCTATGTGTCTCGACCTGGAAGAGCAGCTAGGAGTTCCCGTTCACGAACCAATAATATCGACAATATTCCTGATCCCGTGCCTGCTTATACATTACCCGACTATCCACCGTCTTACCTGTCACTGTGACGTTCATTTTGTAGCCCTAAGACCATTTGACTGAATCTTAGGAGGTAAATTGGCCCAGGTGTAGGGCTGACAATAAGCTGGTGGCTGAATAGGGGCTTAAAACCCTAATTTCAGATAACACCAAAACCCCCCGTTATCACTCAATTCATCCATTAAATAACTCCTTAACATACCCACGCCCCACTTAGACACCAAGTCACCTACAACACCATTTCCAACATCATTTTCAATACCCGGAGAACCACGCCAAAACCGCCTTTAAAATATAGGGCGCCGCATCTATCATTTTTCGTAAATGGCCTGCGAAAACTTTTCCACCTAAACATGACTGATGCCATTGATAAGAGATGGTATATTTACACCACCAATAACAATTACTACTACTTGGCTCTCATTGCAGTGGTAGTGGTGGTTTTCATAATTGCTTTCCTTGTCCACCTCAAAAGAAGGAAAAGAAAATTGGCAGCAGCTCAATTTAATCAACAATATTATAATAATGATGCTGAGATGCAAAATTATCCTAATGGACCAGGGAATTGGAACAACTATCCCCAAGGAGGAATTGGTCAACAGCCAGGTTACGGACCTAGTCAAGGTTTCAATAACGATGAATATGGTGCTCCACCACCTCAATATCCTGCTAATCCTTCAGGAGATAAGTTTACTGCTCCAGAAGGTCCACCACCAGGCCGTAACGTTTTTCAGGATACTGATGGCCAAAGTCAATTTTCTGCTCCTGACGGGCCTCCACCATCATCCACTAGAACTGATGAACATGCACCTCCTGAAGGTCCACCACCTTCCAGTACCAGGTAGATTGTAAAGGTTTAGGAGAGTAGTTGGTGAAACTTGACACCTTTAATGGTTAAATATTTAGGCATACGACTTTAATAAATAATACATGGAGCCTTCAATGACTTTTTTTGATCTCTGGATTCTGGAATTGAACTAAATGTCACTCAAAATCACCGCTAGATAAACTCTCCACAGTGGTGTTGTAACAAAGTCTCTACATAGATGATGATCGCTAGGTATTCACTTGACAGAGATCACTATCACTGATTTCAGTATCTCCCAAGACGAGATTTATGGGTAGACAAGGACGCGTCCTTTCATTGAGATATAGCTACGGCTGAAGACAGAAGAGATTGTGAACGAAATAAGATGTCAGGGCGGCGACCAAAAGACATGAAGAATGAATAGAAGACTGCCAGACAAAAATGAATCAATGACCGACGCCAATATCAACAGAGATAAACGTTGAACCTGGATCTATAAGTCAGAATTACAAATTCAAGGTCAGAAGAGCTTTCTAGCTGAGCTCACCATAAGAGAAGAGTGTTGTTGAGTGATCTTACACGTGTAATAACACTATACAATATAATTCTGTACTGCCAAAGCACTGATCTGCGGTTATTTTTAAATCCTTAGGATGCATAAGATGTCAAGATTTCTGCAGACATGCGTTAGATCTAGAACAATCACATCTATTACTTTGTAAAATCAATGATAACCTTGTTGACCTTATGGTGGTCGAAAAGTTCATACCCTTTCTCTACCTCTTCAATGGGGATCAAACAATCAATGAAAGAGCTAAACTTGTCCTTCAAAGTCTCGAATAATTCCAAGGATTCGGGGAATAATGATTGAGCATGACATCTACCAAAGGATAAGTTTATATTCTTCAAATAGCATTGTAAACCATCGAATGGTAAAGGTTCATGACTCATACCGAGAACAACTAAAAGTCCTTCACGTTTAATGGCATGGAATCCTGTTTCCAAAGCTTTGGAATTACCTACAGCTTCCAACACAAAATCAAATGAGTCTTTTGGAATATCATCAGTTTGGAAATTCAAGGTATGGGCTCCTAATTTTGAAGCGGTGTCTAATCTTGAAGGAACATTATCTACAGCAGTAACGTCAAACCCATAATGTTTGAGAATAGTCAAAGCACAGATTCCAACTGGCCCTAACCCCAATTGCAACACTTTCAACCCATGAACCTCTCTTGGTTTAAGATCTTTCTTCACATTATGACCCAAATGGTTTAATATCTTCTTAACACCGAAATATCCTGTGATGAAGATGTCTGCCATCATCACATAAATAGGATCGTCTTCACATTTGATCAATCCATTGTTAGCATAGGGGACTTTGACATACTCAGCTTGTCCTCCAGGTAATCCAACTTTACCAAAAGTATTGGTAACATCACATTGACTACTGAACCCAACTTTACAATATTCACATTCACCACATTGAATAGTGAAAGTACTAACTACATTATCTCCTATTTCGAAATTCACGTTATCTCCCTTTTCGACTATTGTTCCCACGAATTCATGGCCAATGACTTGATCTTTAGGTAAGTTCAAATGTCCTCTATAAGAATGTAAATCTGTACCACAAATTCCTGAGTATTTCACCTTGAGGATAGCTTCATCAGCATTCTCAACAATAGGTTTGGGGACATCTTTGACCTTATAATCAAAAGGTGCTTGATAGGTAACGGCTTTCATTGGACTGCGGATATGGTTTCCCCAGATTTCGCATCAGTTTAATATTGGTGTACCGCACTGTCAGAGTCACTAAGAGGTTCTCAGTTATGCATGTCATATATTCGTAAATTTAAATAAGTTGCTTGAATGACCCCCAAACAAGCACCAAAAGCTTCTTGGAGTATTGACCATACTTCTTCAACAGACCTAGCATAGAGACTGAATATAAATAAAGAATATTCAAACAGATCAAGTTCCCTATCAAGGCATAAAGTAAGTAAACTGTGATTGTGATAGTATCCCCATGGCCAATGACTTCATGAAACTTATATATCAAAGAATGATCATCGGCCGAACACTTGGTTTTCCCCGGAACAGAAATACAAATATAATTTAAGTTCATCACTAGTAAATTTAAAATGGTAGAAACAAAGTTCGTGAGAGTCGAATCACTCTCTGTGGATACAACATCCCCTTTGACCTTAACGTTTTCCAATCTTTCGAACAATGCACGGTTATCTCGGAGGATGAAGGTTATTACTTCCTTGAAGAAGTTTCTGGAGAAAGTTAATTCATTACCAAACATGAAGAACCTCTCCAACACTCGATGGAGATAGAAGGAAGCTCCCATGATGAACACCATAACTCTGAAAGCTCGTTGTAAAGCAGTTAGAACCAATGCTGTAAATGTCACGAGGTATTCTCTCAACAGATAATCATGCCAGAATTGTCTTATTTTGATGAGCGGCAAGGGTATGAAAAGGATCCATTGAAGGCCCAAGTATGTTCTTAATGGTTGAGGTTGACGAGAAGCTCTTTCTAAAACTCTGTATAGCTGGGCAAGCGTTATATCTCCGTGAGGTTGATCCATGAGAATTTGAGAAACATGATGTCGCGGATTTTTGTAAGGGATATGATGTCGCAGTAAGAGATGTCGTAGTAAAAGATATCGCAGAGATAGAATGTCGTAGTGGACTTAAAGCACTCCTTCAGCTACAAATGGTAATGATGAATGGAACTTGGTATAGTTGCTCACCCAAAGGTCAATGAGTGATTTACTAAAGTCATACTGTTCGTTCAAGATCTTATGGGAAAACTTACAAGTACTTTTCAACTTGACACTGATATGACTTTGGTCAAGGCTGAAGTTCTCTGATTTATAACAAAGAAAGGTTTCATCGTAAAAATGATCCATAAGATAAATCTTATCATTACATGTAAAAGCTGTGGGGATAAGGAACATCTCTTTGTTGTTAAGGTCCCAAATATCTTCCTTTTCTACATCAGTCAATTGGAATGATAACTCGTACATCTCATTCAATATTCTCTGTAAGTTTTTATAGACATGAGGACGTTTGAGTAGGTGATAGTTGTGTTGAGGATGAATAAAGATTGGTTTGAACTCGTTTTCAATGAGGAAATAGTTCCTTAAGTTCTGGAAGAACCAGAGAGTTTGAAGATGAATCCCTCCATATAACAACAAACCCCATATGACTCTATCGATGATTTCGATTATAAGGGGATCATCAGATGGGGTGAAAGTTGAAGCGAGGACATATTTCCTTAACATCTCACCTATAAGACACTTGTCCCACCTTTTAACGGTAATGTCGTCGAGGTCAAGAACTTTGGCTTTGGAGTTACTGAGTCGTTCAAGAACGTAACCGCAGGATATGAAAAAACTACTTAATCTGTTATTGGAAAACTCAACGCTAGTGATTATGTCATCGTTGACCAACTTAGAAGCTAGAAGATTGAAGATATCTTCTTCAAATAAGATATCACCGTGCTCTATACATCTGGTGAGGAATATGCAACAAGTCCGTTTATTCTGAATGGTGAGATATTCAGTTTTGTCGATGTAGGAAGGAAATTTCCTTTGAACGGTGGAGATGAAGGTAATGAGCCATATGAAATAAGTTGATGAATCCTGGTAATCTTCGGTTAAGAAGGCTAAGAATCCAAGGGCGAGCTTCATTTTGATAACGGTGTTAACGATAGAAGCAAAGGTATTGGGGGTTTTACATACCCCTTTCAAACATTTGATCAAACCTTTGATGGTCATAGTCAAGTCGATTTCAGGGTATTTGGATATTTCCCAGTCAATATAAGATTTAACCAATTTGTGGTCAAGTTGATAGATCTCTAAAGGACAGAATGCAGTGATACATTGGATGAGGATCTTTAAAGGGTCAATAGGAGATTTGTTACTTTTCCATGACATTAAACATTCATTGAATCTTTGAACTTGTTTGTGGTTTTGTAACGTGATCCTGCCCAAAGATTCTTCAGGTAATATCCCCCCAGCTTCCAAAAATCGTGAAGTTTGTTGTTCTACCGATAAGATTTCTACCACCCTTGGTTCGTCTGTGAGCTTTTCGTAGTGATGTTCTATACTATGCAAAATAGGTCTAAGTTCCCTAACTTCTCTGATCTCTCTCCTGATAATGTCCCCATTCAACTTCAAACAATTGAAACACCTAAGTAGATAATTCAATAATCTCTCTCTTTCAAACAAATCAGGTTGAATTTCAATGGCTATGCACAATTGCCTTAACCCACCATGAACTCTACCTAAATGGAATAACATTAATGCCAATATCAACCTGGTGTTTGGTGATGCTAACACTAATTTGTTCATTGAAGGTAAAACCGTCAACATTTCATAATACTTTCTCTCGTTTAAAAGCTTCACTAACACTGGACCGACATCAAAGTCTTCAGATACCGAAGTCAGGTCGACGTTAAGGAATTGGTCGAGTATTTCATCAAAATCACAATCCAAGAGAGTCATTGTGGTTGCAAAAAAATTGTGAAATTCACAGAAAAAGTCGCGAAAAGGGTTTCCCTAATATTGCATGTATTTTCTATAAGGGTCCGAACGATCTGAACGATCTGAACGGTCTGTCCGATGGGACGGTGGTTTAGAACTGGTCTGATTAGGTTTATAGTGAGACAGTTCTCTGTCAGGTCTTAGGTCTCTATCAGGTCTTATATTTCTTGACTCTGGTTTCAGGGGTCTATAATGAGACAGTTCTCTTGAATGAGGTCTATCACTATCTGATTTTTCGCCCTTGGGTCTCTCACTTCTGGGCCTTATCTCTATGGATTCGTCAACCACACTCAACATCTCCTCATCCGTTACTTTTCTTATTCTTTTGGTAGCAGGTTTATTTGAAATACACTTCACGTCTCTATTACTGTAATCTATCAATGCTAAAAGGTAACGATAGCATTTCAAACAAAGGTTAATATCAACATTAAGCTGGTCTCTTATGTAATCCTTAGGTAACTTAATGTTCATATTGAAACGTTCATTGGCTTCTAGAACCACTATTATCAAGATTGTCCCATAAACTATGTTCATCTCATACGACATCAATATGGGTAAGGATGATACTAGTTCTATCACAGACACGGTATTCTTCATGATATCCAACTTTTTATCTTCAAAAACATCATTATCTGATTTGAACTCCATAAGATCATTCCTTAAATCATAAGGGAAGTCGATATTCAAATCAAAATTTAAAGTCTTCAACATCAACTCCTCTCTAAACAACAACTGATCCCTCCATTGCCAGAAGATCTCGGAATTATCATTAATAACTTTGGTGGGGTTCTTTAATCTACAGGCAATCAATGCTATGTTATCAGGTAATCGATAGGTGTCATGTAATTTACAGGAAATGGCCATGGCAGCACATGCCACAAAATATTTCGACGTGGTGATAGGGATTCTCATATAATATCGATTTACAAGTATCGTGGCACCAAAGATGGTCTTAGCATCGATCTTAAGATTGGACCCAAGCTTGATGATAAAGTCATAAATAGACTCTCGATTCCTAAGTTCTTGTTCCATGGTCATAGATTTCCGACTAGGGGACTTATAAATGACATCTTTCTCATGGAAAAGCCAACTATTCATATTGTTTGGTGTTAGTATAGATTTTGAAAACTTCGCGATTTAGTACCAAATTGGCGGTAAGTTTGCGGTAGTAACCAGTGAGTAACTATCGCTAAAAATGCTCATTTTCCTCCCACCTAAAAGTCGCAGGCAGAAGAAAATTTTTCAAAGAAACCATGGAATTCATGCATTTGATTAAACCTGGAGTTGCTGCTCCAGCAGCCTCTTCCACCTCAGGTGCTTGTAATGTTAAAATCCACACTGCTGCATTATTCCAAATCTTAGAAATCGTCGCCAAACAAATCATTTCCCCAGAAAAAAGAATCTTAGGTACTTTATTGGGTTACAGATCAGAAGATGGTTTGGAATTCGAAGTAAGAGATGCTTTTATGGTCCCTTGTGATGAAACTGGTGATTCCATTGCCATCGAAGACCATCAACATAAGATCTTATATCAATTATATAAGAAATCTCATCCAAAAGAATCAGTTTTAGGATGGTTTGGTACTTCCAATGAAATCGATAACACCACTGGTTTGATACATGATTTCTATTCTAAAGGTTCTGATAGAGCCTATCCATTCCCTGCCATATACTTAAACATCAAGTTCAGAGATAATGAAGGAAATATAATTTCTCCTGAAATTAAATCATATTTAGGAGGTTCCATTGGTAAAAAACAAGAATTAAATAAAGTTGGTTGGAAAACTGTTGTTCCTAACAATTCTTATGTATTCCAACCAATCCCTAATGAAGTTATAACCGGTACTGTCACGGAAAAATTGAGTTTAAACAACTTATTGAACAATAAATTATCAGGTAAATTCGATAATAATAACGAATTCAAACATGACTTATCATATTTGAGTCAACAAATAAACATGATCATCGAATTGATCAATAAGTTGTTGAAAAAGTTAGAAACTTTTGAAGTTAATGACGAAAACCTTGAATTATTAAGAAATTTATCAAATAACTTGAACAATCCAAGCAGTTTAAGTGATGTTGAAGTATTAAAGAAACATTTCCAAGATCATAACCAAGATGTTATTATGATTGAATATTTGACCAAGGTAGTTAAAGAACAGATTGAATTGAGTGCTAGATTGACTGTTAGTTCTGATAAAAGCAGAGATTAATGTATGATAGAATCGTGACTTACATCTGGGCTCTGATTATAGATATCAAGACTCTGTTGGAAGATGTCTTGGACGTTAAGAGCTTCGAAATCTCTCTCAATAGGGGCACTACAGACACCCAAACTCTCTCGTTAAACTATATATGGTGCCACACCTTGGTGTACCGTACTTCAAAGTCGTGTCCAAACCATCTCATCTCATCTATATTATGTCTTACATCCCATTCCACCATCCCCCCCAACCCTCCCAATCTGCTAATACTACTACCCAACATCCTCATTCAAATCGTCTCTTCCCACCTACCACCATCCATCCTCACAACCCCCCTATTGTTCCCGTTGTAAACTTATCTCACTGCGATTTCCTCACAAGGAAAAAATTTATTGTGTGTAAACTTCACATATTATGAACTATAGCCATTCGACCAAATTAAATCATTATCAACCCCAAGTTACACAAAGTTATTAACATTAGCGATTTAAAACCAATAAGTTCAAGCAGAAAATCAGTTTACCAGTAAAAAAAAAACCTACCGTATGGCTAAAACTCCTAGGAAAGTAACCAAAAGTGGGAAATCCACTGGAGGAAAGAATTTAAGTTCATATATGAACAGTGGGTTTGATTTACAATCAAGAAGAAGATTCAGCATAGCACAATCATCGTCGTCTGACGATGACGAACCTCGGAAAGTTCATTATGTGAGTGATTCCCAATCAGATAGCTCATTGACAGCTGTACTGGATAATGGACCATCAGAGCAGAGTTCCATGTTATTTGATGATACCCAAGGTGGTAAGGGGAAAGGCAAGGGGAAGAAGTTTGCCGGGAAGAACGTCAGTAAGGGGAAGTCGTTGAAAAGTTATGGGAAGATGTTCAATAATAGCGACAGCGAAGTGAGCGTGATATCTGATGAGGAAGAATCATCATCTGATGATAGTGACGTTGATTTTGTTAAGTTACAAGCACAAAAGAAGATAAGATCCATGCCGGAAAGACGTAGGGGATCGGTGACCAAGCCTAAGTATGGTAGAAGACGGTCGGAGACAGCTCTTCCTGAGGATATAAAATTTGAGTTTGAATTCAAAGGAGATGAGAATGCTCTTGAATCTGATTCTGGTGAAGAAGAAGAAGCAGACGAAGAAGACGATGATGATAATGATGATGAAAATGATGACAATGAAGAAGATGATATTGGTGAAGATGTGGGTGAAGATATCGGTGAAGAAGTAAAAGATCTGATTCTTCTTGAGGAAGAAGATTTAGGTGAAGCTATTGATGGACCTATTCCTGATGATAATAAGCTCAAGCTTGATCTTGATTTCAATATCCCCGTACCCAACTTCAATGAAGAAGACCTCAACTCTGACGAAGATTATGAAATTGACGATAATGAATTACTTGCTACCTTACAAGCCGATAACGATTTGGAAGATTTTGATGAGAAAGTCCCTAAAAGGAACTCTATAGTGTCAATTGATGAAGATGAGGAAGAGTTTTTGAAGCAAGAAGAGAAATTTTTGGTCAATGAGTTCGAAAACAATGGATTCGATGAAGAAGGGAAACAATATTCCGACGAAGAAGATGAATTTGAAGACGATTTCGATGATATGGTGGATTTTACCATGGACCTCGATCAAGAAGAATTCAATAGTGGCAAGAAAGTGTCGAAAATCAAAAGAAAAGGTTATGATAGTGATGATGATGACGATTCATACCTCTGGAACTACTTCTTTAGCTCAGACAATGATTCAGAAAGTGGAGATTTGAATTCTCCTAAGAAAAATAAAGATTCAGAATATTTATCCATTGCTTTGGATAACCACGATGATGAAAATTATGATAGTGGAGAATCTACCGACGTAGATTCCAATATTCCTACGTCCAATAACTCTGCTGGTTCTCAGAAAGCTAAAGAAGTGTTATCTTCTAAGACCGCGGATTATAGACCTCCAGTATTGGGGACTTGGATTGCTGTGGAAAGTAAACCTTTCAGTATCATTGATGGATTATCCACCAGATCCTTGAATAGTAACTATCGTCATTCCATCGCTAAACCTTACTCCAAAAGACGTAAGAGTTTTGTTGGAACTCCTCATGCGGATGATTCCGCTTTAGGTTTAGACGAATTATTGAATGTTAGTGAAATGGATTATGACGATACCAACGATGTGAAGATATGGAGGGATTTCAATAATCAGAAGAAAAGAGTTCCTTTGGGTGCTTTCAGAAATAAATCTTACTTACAAAATTCTCCTCAAGATGTTATGGCTTCAAATGTTCAATATAATCATACCACAAAGACAAATAATGATTTCAACCAAAGAAGATACTCATTGTCTAATCATAAGAAGAAGAATTTAACCCCTGTCCCACCCAAACTGAAAAGAAGAAGAGCTTCTAAAGTAGAAGCATTTAATGAAGGTTATAGACCTACTAAATCTGGTTTATTTAGTGAACAAGCTTTATTAGATGTGGAAGAGGTTTTGGGTGATGATAACGATATAATGGCTTTAATTAAAGGTTTATAGGGATGTACATTATGTAGATGGGTTTTTTTCTACAAGTCTCTTGGTAGGTGTCCCTTGTCTCTTGGTAGGTGTCCCTTGTCTCTTGGTAGGTGTCCCTTGTCTCTTGGTAGGTGTCCCTTGTCTCTTGGTGGGTGTTCCTTGAAGGTGTCCCTTAGAAGATGTCCCTTGTAAGAGTACCTCTCGGTGGGATTTTCTTCTGAAAAATCTTCTATTCGTAAACTTTTCTATTTGTAAACTTCATATTTGTACCTTTTGTCTTTGCGCACTTTTCTGTCTTGTGAGGAAAATTTCTCAAACTATGATTAGAAGAAGTTCAAGGGCAAATAAAGGTAGACACTCCCAGAGAGATGCCGAATTGGAACAAGCCTTCAAAGATGAAATCGAGAATTATATTTCTGATGATGATCGTCCTTCAAAAATGCTCAAACTTGATAATGATGGAGAATATGGTGGAGATGAGGTTTCAGACTTAGAAATAGATTTTAATGGTTCAGATGTGGAAGAAGAAGAATTGGATGTTAATGAAGATTCGGGATCAGTCAAATGTATTTGTGGAGCTAACGATTCCAATTATGAAGATTTTAATGAAAAGTATGGTGAAGAAATGATTTGTTGTGATAAGTGTAATACCTGGCAACATAATAGTTGTATGAAGATTGGCCGTGTGCCTAAGAGTTACATGTGTAATGACTGTGCCAACAGTGCCAGAACTAGTACTAAGATAGCCACAAAACCTACCAAAATCACCAAGAGTACCGTCACCAAAAGTATGGCCATAAGACCAACTGCCACAAAACCAACTGCCACAAAAACAACCAACACTGATTTCCCTGAATTCAAAGACTCATCAAAAATAAGTATTGCCAGAATCTTCCAAACTACCGTCACCACTAAACTTCCTAAAGACTCTGACCCAGAAATTGCCCATAATTGGGCTGTTAGGTTAACTAACGCAGTTTATACGGACTCAAACCCCCAACAGAAAGCAAGAGCAGTGTTACCATTGTTGAAAAATAACGATGTATTAAATAAAATGATTAGTAACTCTATAACTCCTGAACAGTTGATATCCTTAAGACCTCAAGATGTGGTCAAAGGTTTGAATGAAATAGCCGAAAAGGTTAGGTTAGAATCGTTGAAAAGATCAGTGTTGAAAGTTGATGAGGCTCCTAGAGTTCGGAGAACTCACAAAGGTGAAGAAGTGGTGGAAGATGTTAGTGATCAACATAAAGCTGAAATGGAAGTAAATATTGTTTCCAGATCTGTTGATCATAGAGTATTTGAAGATAAGAAGAAAGTCCACAAACAGGAAGTCCACAAACAGGAAGTAACCAAGGAAAAAGAAAATACTTATAATTTCAATACTGCGATGTTAGATGATGATTCAGAGGATGAAAAGGATAGTTTTACTAAGGACAGTAGTACTGGCTTAGATGATGATGATGATTTAGATAAGATTCTTGGTCATAAAACCCCACCAGCTACTGCTCCATCAACTCCAGGTCCAAAATCTATTTTAAAAAGTCCATCTACAAAACCAAATGCCACAAAATCAATTTTAAAAACCTCAACAAATACTTCATCATCCACAAATATAGAGTCATGTGATATTTGGAAAGGAAGGTTAACATTCCCTGATTTCACTTCCTTCACAGCATCTGCTAAGTTTATTACGGCTACGGGATACCAAAATCCCACTTCAGAGTCCGCCATCAAGTTCCATAATCATTGTATCAATACCAGTAAACAAATCTTCACCAGATCATTCTATGATATCCAAGGAAAATTGGACAGATCACGTGCTGATCCTTATTTGACCACTGTCAAGTCATCCAAGGACTTCTTTGTGTTCGAGGTCACTAATGAGGACAATCAAGATGATTACAATAAGCTATTTGGTTACTTATTGACCAAAAATAGGGTAGGTGTTTTGAGTGGTAAGCCAGCATTTGCTAAAGATGCTTATTTGTTCGCTTTGAAAGACAGTGTTCCATCTTACTTCCGTGATCTAGTCAATTTGAATGGTAGACAGGGATTGTATGCCGTGTATGTGTTGAAGAAGAACGATAGACCAAGTGTGAGTGCTCCCGTCAGAGCTTCAGTAGAGGTTGCTAATCCTTTGAGTAGTATTTTGAGTGCTTTGTCAACTCCTGCAGTACCTTCTGCGGTGGTACAGCCACCAGCTGAAGATAAGTTGGCTCATATGAACCTTCCAGCTGATTTAACACCTCAACAAAGAACGGCCATAGTCAACTTGCTTGAGGCCAATCCCCATTTGGAGGGCAACCCTGAACAGATTCTTGATATTGTGAGACAGGGGTGAGCTCATGTATTTTAATGTATAGTAATGTTTTGGGAGTGTTTCCTGATACTCTCTCACTAAATCTTCGTACCTCTGGGGTAAATTTTCGCACCACACTCACTAGATCTTCGCACCACACTCACTAGATCTTCGCACCACACTCACTAGATCTTCGCACCACACTCACTAAATATACGCACCTTCGCACCTTCGCACCTTACGAAACCTCCATGAATGTCAACTCCTGAACTAAACTCCAACAGGTACAACCCTGATCACAATATCGATGAATGTGAGATCAGTTTGACCTTTGGCAATGATAAGGAGTCCCCTGGACATGAAAACCCCTCGCCTAACACGATATTTAACACGTCAAACGACGTGTTAGACGTTAACAGTTCACCTATAAAGAGGTTCGTTGTACCTAAATCAAAAGGTTTCCAAGATACTCAAAGAATAAACTTTGACACTCAATCAGATGATACACAAAGAATAGATGTTACTCAAAACCTTGAAGCTACACAAAGAATCCCCCGAGTTTCAGACACACAAAAGATCAAATTCGATCAAACCCAGAAGATCGAGCTATCACAGGAATCAATGGACACTACGGTGGCCGACCAGACGTTAGGCAATTTCAGCTACAACGACAACCACAAAATCGACACCCAGGCCGACAGTCAGCCCGTAGAGACGCAGTATGTGGTGACAGACACTCAAGTGGACAAAGGTGAGAAGATTGAATTTGCTGATTTCGATACTCAGCCATTGAAGGATGGCCCCGGCTTCAAAGACGACCTGGACACAACCGGTGATACCAGAGATTTGAACCTTGTGGAAGAGACACAAAGAATCACCTTGGACGAGTCATCGATGATTGAAACTCAGCCTGTAGTACGAGGAGTTGGACAGATTCTCCAACTGAGCTCGCCCAAGCCAATGCCGGACATTACCACTGATCCTTTACAAATAGACACCGACCCTGAGGGGAAATCGGAGCCTGATCGGTTGGGGTCTGACAGACTTGAACCAAGGTCAGAATCCAACGATATCCAAATTCCCGGCACAGTGGACAGAGACAGGATACGAGATTACTCCAGAATGCAAGTGATTAACACCCAGGAGTCCATGATTAACGAAAATGGCGAGGAAGAAGAGGTGGATACCGAAGATGAGACCACTTTGCCAATTGATGATAGTTTACTCACACATAAACTCAAACGGGAGAGAGATGAAGGTGTGGAGAGCTCACCGATGGATAAGTTGGTGGGGAGTGGGATGAATGATGAACTGGTAGATGTGGGAGATGATCCAATGGACCCAGTAGATGACCCGGTAGATGACCTAATGGACGACCCAGTGGACAACCCAGTGGATGAGGAAAGTGTCCAAAGAGACAGTCCTAGAGTCAAACGAAGAAAACCTAATATCATAGAATCTTCTCCTGATCTACTGACAGATCTACTGGTCAGTACCCCTGCCAACCCCCTGACCAATCTCACCGCCAGTCTTACCAACGCTCCTCATTCCACGGTAGAAATCTTAAGATACGAAGAAAATCTCGCTATAACTTCCTCCCAAGTTACTTGCAAACACTCAGTATGGGCCGAACACAACTTTAAAATGCACACCGGCCAAGTTCAAACCACTGGTAAGACCACTCTGGTAGTGATGTTTATCGATGGACCATTGAAAGTTCCCAATGCTGACTTGAGTCCCCTCGATATCCGAATAGGTGATAAAGTCACTCTTAAGGAAGACAGGATCAAGTACATTGTCAGTGGACTCAGCAGCAGCTCCACCGATGACTCCAAGGATGAATTTAAGTGCATCAGAGGCTTCAATCAAGTATACCTCAAACGAGCAGGACGTAGAAAGTATGAAGAAAAGGTGGTTAGTCTTGCTGAAGTTCGTATGGATTTGGACGATTGGTTTACTCACCAACAGAAATATTCCGTAGACCTTTCTACGGATGATTCCTTGACTTCCATAATCAAGACCAATATGAGAACGCCTACGCGAACCAGACAAACCCAGGAAACAAAGAGTCCTGTGAAGAAGACCGGAGGAATCCTTGAAGATTGTATTTTCTGTATCACTGCCATTAAGGATAAAGAAAAGCTTCTGAAATTGATCATTTTGAACGGAGGTGAGGTGTTGGACGATGGATTTATGCATTTATTTGAATACCAACAGACACCCCGGTTCGAACTTGTGGCCAATTATGAAGGGTTGAAGACAAGTAAATTTGCAGCTTTGATATCCAACCATTATTCTCGTAGTTCTAAATACCTTCAGACAGTGGCTTTAGGGTGGCCCATTGTATCACAACGATTCATCATGGACTTGATTGAAGAAAAATGTGATTTTGAAGCATGGCCATCGTACTTATTGGCTGCTGGGTTATCATCTATCTTGAAGACCACAAAAAGCTTGGAGATTTTCAAGTTCAGGAATCGGTACAACTCAAATTACCTGTTGGATAAACAGATAGGTTTGAACAATGGTCTTCTTAAAGATCGGGTGATTTTGAGCTTGGACAAGGGAGACAAACAAGAAATGCTTGAAACCAGTGAATTCATTTTCTATGCTTTTGGAGTGAAACATTTCTCCCATTTCTCCAATGTAAGTGATGTGAAGAAGTTCATAAAGAATCGAAAATTCGGCGTAGAAGAGACATTGATATATTGTAATGATAAAACTATGAGAGATGGGATGAAAGGGTTCAAGGTTGTAGATTGGGAATGGGTGGTTCAATGTTGTATAAGTAGTTATATTTGGAGAGAGTTTTGTGAGTAGGAAGGGTGATGAAAGAAATAATTGAAAAAAGCGATAAAATCCACAAAAGCAATAAAATCCACAAAAACAATAAAATCCACAAAAGCGATAAAATCCACAAAGACAACAAAGAGACAACTAATAGAACGTTATTCATTATCTAAAAAATTCTCTTCCACACTGTGGTCAAGACATCTTTAATTAAATTTAAACCTGTATCATTCTTAACCGCATCACCATTTTCTTCTAATCTTCTTAATAAATAAGCTTTGGTCTCAACTGGTGGACCCCAAGGAACATATTTAATGACATTTTTAACATTTTTATCTTTAATCAAGTCATAAGTAATATTATCAGCCATACCAAATAATTGACCTAAAACAATATTATTCTTATTAGTGGATTGTTGATTATTGATTAAATCAGTAGCTAAATTCAAAGATTCAGAATTATGAGAAGCTATAACCAAATGTCCAACAGTTGATTCTGATTTTTCTTGTTTCAAGATATTATCAATACAATAAGTAATACCTTGATTATAATTAACATCAGTATCTTGTTTGGTTTTGTGGATAACTGATCTATCGGCTTCAGAATGAATATATGCACCTCTAACTAACTTTAAACCTAATCTATAATTACCTTCTTTGGCTAAGTTTTCTTCTAAAGTCAATAATTTACCTGATTCAGCTAAATACATTTGTAAAGTACCAACCACAGAAACTGGTTGATCTACTTTATTGAATTGCTTATATAATCGTCTTTGTAATTCATAAACTCCATTTTGTAAATCATGTTTTTCAGCATCAATAACTCCAACAACAATTGGGGCAATACGTTGAGGATATTGTTTTTGTAAACTTATGTTTGCGTCATTAATAGTTTTGATAATTTTTGAGATCCTATCCACTAAAACATCAAATTCTTTATCAGTTTGATAATCCCTTAAGATTTTGGCCGCGTTATGGGAGAATCCTGTTGGTTTTAATGCCACATAACTAGGAGGGATGGAATTGATATCTTGAGAATTTTTTATCTTTTCAATAGTATTAGGAATTAAGAATTCATTAATGGATTTATTAGTTTCTTCAATGATATATTCTGGATCAACTACTTCATTACCTTCAGCAGCTTCAATGGTTAAACTTAACATCATATTGTTAATACCTCTTGATTGTAATCTATCACTAACTTTAAATAAATCTTTCATGGTTTCACCACCACAATAAACCTTATAAACTAAAGCTTTAATGATTGGCATGGGTACAAATGGGAAGATTTTGATACATAAATTCAATATTGGTTTATTTAACGTTACTAAACCAATACAGAAATAGGAGAATAACTCCGATAACTTATAATCTTTTAAATAATCATTTTTGGGTTTGGTGATATCAACTTTGGGTACAATTGGCTGGGAATAATCTTTAGTTAAAGTGGATTTATTGTTAGGTGAAGTATTGAAACATCTAAAAGATCTTAAAGATGTAAAAGATCTGATAGAAGAAGATGGAAGGATCAAAGATCTTGATGATATTCTAGGAGGAATCGATCTTAACATTAATGGTAAAAATTCCTGGGGGTTGTTGATTTGTATTTATATGATTGAAGTCATCACTTTCTCCGTAAGGTTAAGTCAAGCGAGAAAGCCGCACGAAGAATGTGAGTTAATCTTAGCGAGGGAAAATCGATTTTGGGGAAACTTTCCCCATCTCTATAAGTTTCCGTTTTGGAAGTCGGGTAAATATTAGAGCGAGAGCGTTTGGTAGCATCACATGCTCAGTCATGTGTAATATCACGTGCATTATCACATGACAAATCACATTTCTCTGACCTCAAAAAAATCTCAGAGATGATTTGAAAAATTATGCTAAGGTCGTTTTCCACATCAGTTAAACGTCTTAACAGACAACCTGGAGTGTCTCAACTAATCCTTGATTCACTCCGAGATCCGTCCAAGATCCCAAAGAAACAGGAGGTGATTGTTTTGAATCCTTTCAAATACCATTCCAAAAAGAAAACCAAAGTATCTAAACCTACAGTTAACTTCACACCCGATAGTTTTGGACTTTTCGAACAAACTAATGATGAAGAATCATTCCTTAAACTCATAAATAACATGAAGATCTCAGAAACGTTGTTGACGGAAAGAAAAGTTAAACTCATCAAGCAAAAACTTGCAAGTTCATTCTCCAAGAATCAGTTAAATGAGTATGTCAACAGTTATTACAATGACCCTGGGTTCAAAGGTAGAAGAAGAGGATTGAAATCCAAATCCAAAGCCCAATTATCACACATTATCTTGAAAGATCTCTGGAATGTCAGACAATCAGGGGTTAAGTCCAGTGCTGAAGATTTACTAGTTACCCATGATATCTCGTTATCCAAGAAAGATATGTTCCTTTTATTATCCAAAGATGGAATGTTATTGAACTATCTTAGTCGTGTAGGGTGTAAGATCAAGTTAAAGAAAGAGAAAATCCAATTGACAGGGACAGAAGATCAAATTACTACTACCAGAATCATCTTAAACACCATACTAAACAACAAATTCCAAGAAGTATTGAATTTGAAGATCATAAAGCAATTATATGTCGCCAAATATGGTGAGTTCAACCTTAATAGACTCAGCCAATTGACACAAATTCATTTTGAAGAATTAGATAACGATAATTTCAGATTGACATCATTAAATGAACATTTAATCAAAAGAGCCAAAAGATCTATTTTGTGGTTCTTAGATTTTAATCCAAATATTAAGAATTTCCATATGATTCCTTCGGCCTACACCGATTATGACTATTTACCCATTAAAATCGATGAATCGGTTTCTTTCAAAGAAAGAGCCAATGATTTGTTCCGATTATCCACATCTTTCCAACCATCCAACGATTACATCAAACAACTGTTCAAGGATATTGACGACACGGCGGAGCCTGAAGTGGATGATTTGTTCAAGATGGAAAATAATTTTCTCACTAAGAATTCCATCACTCAATCCATTGATCACCCCACGGAAGCTATCTTAAACGACCTGGAGGTCGATGAACTCTTCAATACCTTGAAAGACTTCGAACAAAACAGTTCAATTGAACAGGAGAAGTTATTAGATCCACAAATAACCATATCCTTCGGGAATGTTTTACTCGAAACCCCTAAAAATCCACAATCCACAAACTTAATCCCCGTTTATGATTCCCATACCAATCCTACAGTGAAGTTTAACTCCTCAATCCCCTTAATTAACGATAAAATCATGAACTTACCGTTATTTGATTACGATACTTTGAGTTTTAATGATATTCTCGATTTCAAGAACAACGACCCTTACAGATCAGTGGTACAATTGGTGTTCCAACCATCATTGTACAATACCGATAACGAAGATTTGGTTAGTTATCCGCCTATCGAAATGTGGGCAGACATCAATAACTTCGGTAAGATCGAAATGGATAGTTTCCAATTATTGACCGCTGAGGATGAAAACAATTTCCATATCTCCTTACCCAACAAACCGTCGGACTTAAAGGTATCATCTCAATTGATAGGTAACTTACTTAAGAGTGAAGACGCCTTGGAAGTGGAAGATGTCAAAGAACAATCCATCGAAGATATTTTGAAATCCACCACGGTAAAATACTCCAACTTCAAACAACAGCCCTATTTAGAAGATTTCTTAATCAACAGTACCATCAACTTCAAAGGGAGTGAGAAGACTTCCATCCAACCAACAATCAAAATCAAGTTTGGTGATCAATTGGTAGAATATCAGTATATTTCCACTCATTTCCGTAGAGTCATTGAGTTCAACTATAAGGGGAAATTGTTACAATACACTATCATTGAGGGAGGTCCATTAGGAGGAAGAAGATCTGAGATCAGTTTATCAGGAAGGGATTTTACTAAAGAGACATTGAAAGAGTTGGTAGACGATTCGGTGATGTTGATTAATCAATTATAGACATGTACATAGAATAGGATTTGGCTCTGAATTTACTTCTATTGAATGGCTCTTGTACACATGGACTTGTGCATTGACTTGTGCATTGACTTGTGCATTGACTGAACTCATTGACTGAACCCATTGACTTTTTAACAACTCGTCTTCTGCATTGACTGAACGCATTCCCTAGTCCTCAAGAACTCCTACTTCTTCCCCTCTAAACTCTTGACATGTTTCTCCAAATTGTTGATTGAATTTTGTAACGCAACAACATCAGCAATAACAACATTGTTGGCTACCTTATATTGGTCCATCAAGTAGTAGTATGAAGCGGCCCCGGTGGTGGTAACACCTAATAAAAATCCTAAGAATCCTCCTTTGATTGAAAATGACATTGTTGAAACTTTTCTCGCGCATTCATTGGGGTTTTGGTCTGATGATCTGTGGTCCATGAACCGATAGTTTTCTTAATGTTTTGATCATTTCAGAGGTATGAAGTGATCAGTAAAGACTGAAGATGGTGTCCTTATCGTCACTGATGGTTCTAATTGACCTTCGGAAAAATCCGGCTTGTCCTTACTCTTATCTTGCTATTTTGCAGTTATTCGCGAACTTTAGTCATGAATAGATCATTCCCATCATTCAGGGTGGTTAGATCATCATGGAAATCCTATTCCACTGCGGCAAAACCACCGCCAACAACTCCAATTACCCCCAAACAACCACCAACCGCTAAAACCCCCGGGTTCAAGGGTAAAAAACTCCTTATTTTAGGGTTGGGTTTGGGAGCGGTGTATGAGATAGATAACATTTTCTATTCTTCCACCCTTACTAGGTCCATCAGAGCTGTTACTGTACTTACTTATGTCGCCTTACGCTATAAGTACACTAGCAGTGAAAACCAGAGCAAATTACATGAACCCGCCAGTGAAATGTTGTTCAACATGTTCACCGCCAACAAGGGGCTTTACATCAAATTCGGTCAAGCCATTGCTAATCAAGGATCCGTTTTCCCCGTGGCGTACCAGAAGAAACTCGTACGTTTATATGACGAAGCTCCTTGTGATGATTGGAACACGGTAGATGGTCTTTTAAAGAAAGAATTGGGAAGAGACTATGAAACGGAATTGTTCCAAACTCTTGATCATAAACCAATTGCTAGTGCTTCTATAGCTCAAGTCCACAAAGGGGTGTTGAAAAATGGTGATGTGGTGGCGGTAAAAGTCCAACATCATTACATTCAAACCCAAGTGGCGGCTGATTTATTTGTATATAGAATGATGGTCAAAGTGTATGAGAAAGCGTTTGATTTACCCATGGCTTTCTACTCCAAATACATTTCTGATCAAACCATGACGGAGACCCGGTTCACAAATGAATTGGCCAATACGGAATATCTCCGTCAGTGTATAGAAAATGATTCTTCTGTTAGAAAATTGGGTATTTACATCCCCAAAACTTACAACCAATGGAATACCGATAAAGTATTGATCATGGAATGGGTGGACGGGGTTTCCTTAGTGGATAAAACTCGTCTTATAGGTGAAAATTACGATTTAACCACCATAATGCATCAATTTGTAACGATATTTGCCAAACAAGTGTTCAAATATGGGTTTGTTCATAGTGATCCTCATCCTGGGAACTTACTTGTACGGAAAATTGGAGGAAAACAACAATTGGTCATTCTTGATCATGGATTGTATGTAAAATTCACCGAAGAATTCCGTAAAGAATACTGTCAATTATGGGAATATATGTTCTCATTCAATACCAAAGGTTTGAATGATTTGGGACAAAAATGGGGGATTAAGTATATGAATATGTTTGGCAGTATGAGTCAATTGAAACCTGTAGATTTATCTGAAGAAGAAAAACAATTATTCCAGAAGAATATGATGGTTGAATTGTTTTCTGATTTGACAAAATTTCCTCTAGACATTGTGTTTTTATCACGAGCCATGAGAATTGTTCAGAACACCAATAAGCAATTGGGAAGTCCTGTGAATAGAATTAACTATTTAACCAATGAGGCCTTGAATCTGTTAGTTCATGATTCATCTTTCACCCATTGGTTTACTTTGATAACGTTGAAAACATCATTATTGGTGAGTTCAATGGTTTTCTGGTTTTATAGGTTATCTCAGATTTGGAAGGGGGATAAATATGGCTACAAAAGCATGGGATATGAGGATAACCTCGATGAGTTTATGAAAGATAGAGCTAAGGATATGGGGATGGAGATTGTTGATGATCCTATAGAGATCAAGTAGAGTTCTCCTGCCCTCTCAGGCAGCTTTGACTCAGTGCAGTCTCCTACCATCCCAGGCAGCTTTGACTCAGTACACTCCCCAAGAGTCGACTTTTCCGGAGTCCTAAAAGAGTCAAAACCCTTTTATGGGATTTAGAGTTAAGCCTTCGGACTTCGAATTCCATTTGTATATAGTTAATAGACACTTATGTTAGGTATTATAAAAGTAACATCATCATCATCAATCCCACTGGTTGGACCATCGATCCACTGCCTTGAACCACCACAGGGGCGATGGTAGAACTTCCTGTCGAAAAACCTGTCGATACTGACGCTATGGTTGTCACCACGGCTCCAGTCTCGGTTGGAGTTGACGTTTTTGGAGTTTGAGACTCACATTCACCACCTTGACAAACAACAGGTGTTACAGATGTTTGTTGGATTATTACTGTAGGAGGGGTTACAGTGGCTAAAGTTGACCCAATGGCTTCACCACATCCATTGTTACAAGTTACGGTGGTTTGTGGCTCAATAGGACAGTAGGTGACGTAAGTTGTAGTGGCATCTTTAACCGTGAGCACACCCGTGGTAACTGGAACTTCGGTACACTTATTGTCAGAACAGGATGTTATGGTGATGATGGTAGTGGAAGGGACAGTGGAGAAAACCACTGAAGATTCCGTAGTTTGATTCCAGTACAAATAACTTGATGATACACTTGACGAGGCTGACGAGGCAGGGGAGACTAACGAAGCAGGGGAGGTTATTGAGGCTCCCGAGGCTATTGAGGCATCTGACGTGGCATTAGTTGTTGAATCTGTAGCGGTGGTAGAACTAAAATCGGTTGAACTTGCTTGAGTTGAGGACGAGGACTCTGAGGATTCTGAAGTTGATGATTGGGAGCTGGCAGTTGGTGCACTGGACTCTGGAGAGCTTGAACTGTCTGATGAACTGGCAACTTCACTTGAAGATTCGCTGGTACTTTCAATGGAACTGGAGATGGTTGAGGCAGATTGGCTTGAGCTTTCACTGCTTTCACTGCCACTGGAACTCTCACTAGAACTTTCACTAGAACTTTCAGATGAACTTTCACTAGAACTTTCAGATGAACTTTCAGATGAACTTTCAGATGAACTTTCAGATGAACTTTCAGATGAACTCTCAGATGAACTCTCAGATGAACTCTCAGATGAACTCTCACTAGAACTTTCACTACTCTCACTAGAACTTCCATCAACATCCAACCCAAACACTGAAGGATATGGCTTACACTCCCCACACCCAGCAGCTTTACCATTAGGAGGTGCTCCACTATAAGTGACACCATTATCACGCATGAACCCTGAAAATGGCTCACCAAAGTACGTGGTAGTGATCAGAAACAACAGTCTATCATACCCTGACCCAATATTCAACGTAGCTATAGTACCAGCTCCATTGGCCATAGTTAAGATTGGACTGACGTAATCAAAACTCCATAAACTTGACCCTGAACCTATGACGTTACCACCTCCGAATCCTGACACCTTCATTTCCCTGTCCCCACCTAAACCATTGATCTTAAGTGTGGATGATGGTGTACTCAAATGGAAAGCCATCTGGGTATCCACAAGTAACTCTTGTGGGAACAATTGAACATTGGAGGCCTCTCCGATATCGAAACATCCATCACCAGTAATGACATTGGACTGGGTGTATTTCTCGTGGATCAAACAAACGGTTCCATGGTTTTCTATTGAATTGTCCCTGGTCCCCAAAGTAACCCCCGACCCGTCTCTGGAATCAGCCAGGAACATTATCAGTCCCATATTCAACCAATAGGGTCCTTCGAGGAGTTTCTGGGAGATGGTTTGGGTGGTGGTACTGTTGAACCACATATCACCATAGTTCTGGAATGCTGCATAGTTAATAGTGAACGATGGTGATTGGGGAGAATTGTAACTAAACAGCCCGGTGTTGACGAAATTCCCGTTGTCATCGTCACTGGTCATAGTTAACACCGTACTATCGGTGCTGTGGTCTTGACCGACGTGGAAGATCCCACCGTAATTGTAGAAACTGTCAGTGAAAGTGGTTTCGGGATTATCGAAGATCGACCAATGGATGTCTTGGTGAAGGTATCCAATGCCACTGGTATCGGTGGCACCGTGGGTGACGGTATCTTGGGTGACATCTTTGGCCAAAGTGGTGGCTATTATGGCCAAGGTGAACAACAGCAACATTATGGGATTTACATGGGAGATCAATGGTTATATAACAGGCGATAGAGGCGATAGGATTATTTTGTGGATAGTGGATATTTTCTTCGTTATTTTTACCGAATATTTTTATGGTTAGGAGATAAGGCGATAGAGGGATGACGAGGAGTGTGGGACGAAGAATGTGGCACGACGAATGTGGGACGAAGATAGTGTTACCAGGAAGGTTGAAAATTTGGGTTGGTAGGTGGAAAGGAAAGTTCGTGAGATGATAGGGGGACAGGGAAGGTAGGAGGACGAAGAAGTTTCTTGACATTCACATACATCAGCCGTAAATAAACATCTTCGCTTAGAGATGTGGAGAAGTCCGTGAATCATATGTTTTGCACCAATCTCACCGTTGCCTTGGTGTCAGTTAGGATGTCACTTAGTTACAGGAATGGTCTATTGGTGTGTTGTGGGGATGGTACGGGACGATGGTGGGGACAAGATGGTAGAAAGACATTAACAGTTTTCCGTTATATTTTGTTTTTCCCTTCGCCCTGAATTATGTCCAATGGTGCTAGGTGGTGACAAATCCTTCGCACCATTTCCCACCATCTCCCTCCGCACCAACTCTACTAAACACCCATCGCGATGAGCAAAAAATTATCAATGGACTATAAAACAGAATACATCAGTACAGATATCGATCCGTTCTACATCGGTAGTAATGCCAGTTGTATGAGTCACGATGGTAGTATTCTTGTCACAGCTAATGAGGAAGACGTTGTGGTAACCAATCTCCATACCCAGGAAATCCTTCACACTATTGAAGGTGATGGTGAGACCATCACTAATTTGAACATAACTCCAGATGGGTCGAAAATATCCATAATTTCCCAATCCCAACAACTCCGAATCTTCGATATATCCCAAGGGGTGATAGTGAAGAACTTCAAGTTATCGTCACCGGTGTATGTATCGAGTAATGAACAAACATCTACATTATTTGCATTTGGAGGTACTGACGGGATTATCACCGTTTGGGACATCGAAGGAGGTTATGTCACCCATTCATTGAAAGGTCATGGTAGTACCATCAGTTCTATATCGTTCAATGGAGACTTGGGAGACAAAAACTGGAAATTGGCTTCAGGTGATACTTCAGGAACTGTCAAAGTTTGGGACTTGGTTAAACGTAAATGTGTCCATACCTTCAACGAACATACATCAGCTGTCAGAGGAACCAGCTTCCATGGAGATCATTTCATCAGTGGTGGTAGAGATGAGATTGTGGTGATTTATAGAAATTTCAAACCTATAAAGACTATCCTCGTTAACCAATCCATTGAAGTATGTAAGCTCTTGGAATTACCCGATTCCGATGACTTGGGGTTCTATACTGCTGGGTCTAATAACCTCTTCCAGTTATTCGACATAACGGGAGAGCTCATCACCAAAACTGAAAATTATCAAACTGAAGAAGAATTGATTATCATCGATGTGTTTGAAACTCAGTACTTAAACCTTGTTTTAAGTGACCAGTCCATAGTTACCATTGATATCAATGATTTGGCAACCGGCCAACCGGCGGTCATCGATAGAATTGCTGGGAACCATGGGATTATTGCCGATGTCAAATATGTTGGACCTCAATTCAATTTATTGGCCTTAGCCACCAATTCCCCATCGTTAAGAATCATCGATCCTTCCAATCCTTTGAAATTGACTATTTGTGAAGGCCACAGAGATATTTTGAACACCGTCGACGTATCAGTAGACGGGAAATGGATTGTTACTGGAAGTAAAGATAGTGAGGTCAGATTATGGAATTATGCTGATGGAACTTTCAAGACCTACGCCATCCTTAAAGGTCATGTTGGTTCAGTAACCGCTGTAGCATTACCCCGTACGCCTATGGACTACCCACAATTCGTTGTTAGTGCTGGATCGGATTTAACTATCAAAAAATGGAAAATTCCAAATCCAGCCAAATCTGATTGGCCAATGACCATCAAGACCAGTGAATATACCAGAAGAGCTCATGAAAAGGATATAAACTCCATAGATATCTCCCCCAATGATGAATTCTTAGCTACTGCTTCTTATGATAAGTTAGGGAAAATATGGGATTTACACACTGGTGAAACTATTGGAGTTTTGAAAGGCCATAAAAGAGGTTTATGGGATATTAAATTCAATAAGTACGATAAGACGGTGATTACTTGTGGAGGTGACAAAACCATCAAACTGTGGTCATTATTGAACTATCAAATGACGGAAAATTTCGAAAGTCATACCAATTCGGTACAAAAAGTCCAATACATCACCCGAGGTCAACAGATTATCAGTGCTGGAGCTGATGGATTAATCAAGATATGGAACAACAAGGCGGAATGTTTAAAAACCATCGATAACCATAGCAATAGAATTTGGTCCATTGATATTTTGAACGATGGTGATAAGTTTGTTAGTTGTGATGCTAATGGACAAATCAGTCTTTGGCACGATAACTCTGAATCGTTGCTTAAGGCTAAGGAACAACAAGAAATCGATAGAATTGAAAATGATCAGAAATTATCCAATTATATCAATGAAAAGAACTACTATAATGCATTTTTGTTAGCTTTGGAGTTGAACTATTCAATGAAGTTGTTCCATGTGATCAATGAAATCTTCAATAACGATCAAAGTGATCAATTGGTAGAGATTTTAGGTAAATTGAATGATGAGCAGAAATTGAAGTTATTTGAAAAATTACAAAATTGGAATATTAACTTCAAGTTCTTTGAAGTAGTACAAAGAGTGGTCAACTTGATCTTGAATAATGTGGGTATTGAGTATTTAATGACACCTAAATTGATCAAGATCATTGAAAATATGTTACCATATAATGAGAGACATTTGAGTAGGTTAGAGGGATTGATTGAGAGTAGTTATATAGTTGATTATAGTGTTGAACAAATGGGTTTGACTACTGATGAGTAGATGTTATACGATGATTAGTACATAGTAATACATAGAAGATTAGGAGTGTGAAGGTGCGAATGTTCTGTTTGGACACAGGGGCCGTAGGTCACTGGCAAGTCCATTGGGAAGCCAGGGTAAATCATGGCTAATTCTTGGCCAGACTCAGCTGAAGGAGTATGGCCAACCCGTAGGACCTTATTTTATCTCTTTGTGGACTCTCATAAGTTGCGGCTTTACCCTTTTCGGCTAGGAGAGAAGAGTGAAGCCAAAGTTCATAAAAAAAATGTCAAAAATACCAAAATCTGAAAAGCTTTCATACTTTCGAATTAGAACGGTGTTGGAGAATCTGCCTGCCGGCGTGGGTTCTTCTTATTTTATCAGTATTTTGCGATGGAATAGATTTGGGAGATTTCCAAGCCAAATTTTTCTTTCAGAATACAAAAGTGTGTGGGAAGCATCTTGTGACACACGCGATGCTCTAGGTGTGCTCTTTCTAACTCGATAAGCAAGGTGAAATCCCCTGGATTCTCCTCACCTCTTTCCAACTTCGGTATTCCAGAAGGTTCGATTGCAAGAAATTGACCTTATCACGTGACATTTTACTTTTGATTGCAAAAAAAGAGAAAGTTCATCAAAGGTTGGTGAAAAAAGTGTTGAAAATGCCAAAACACAGATTTGCTTCATACTTCTGGAAAAGCATCTTTGTGATGAAAATGGCTGCCGATGTGGGTTAATTTTGTTTTATCAGTATTTTGCGATGGAGTAGATTCAAGAAATTTCCAAGCCAGATATCTCATTCGGAATACAGTTGTTTGTCTGAAGCATCGAGCTATGCATACGAGGCACCAGGTGTAATCTTTACATTTTGATCAGCAAGGTGAAATCCCCTGGATTCTCCTCACCTCTTCCCTCCTACGGGATTCCAGAAGTTTCGATTGGACTTTCTAAGTTCGCACACGTGACTTTCCCTTTTTGATTGCAAAAAAGAGAAAGTTCATGAACTCAATGAAAAAAAAGGTCAAAAATGCCAAAAAATAGATTTTCTTCATACTTTCTGAATTTAACAATGTTGAAGGATCTGGTTGCCGGTGTAGGCCGTTTTTGTTTTATCAGTATCTTGCGATGGAATAGATTCGGGAAATTTCCCAGCCAAATTACTCTTTCAGAATAGAATAGGCTGACGTAAGCGTTTTGTGATGAATAATATACTCTAGGTATGTTTTTTCGAGTCTGATCAGCCAGGTGAAATTCCATGGATTTATACTTCTTCACTATTGAAATTGAGACTGCGCACGTGATTTTCTATGACGGTTGCAAAAAAAGAGAAAGTTCACGACAAAACGTCAAAAATACCAAAACCTGAAAAGCTTTCATACTTTTGGAATAGAACGGTGTTGAAGGTGTTACGACAGATGTTGAAGATTCTGGATGCCGGTGTGGTTCTTCTTGCTTTATCAGTATTTTGTGATTGAATACATTTGAGAAATTTCCAAGCCAGATATCTCATTCGGAATACAGTAGTTTGTCTGAATCATCGAGCTATATATACGAGGCTCTGGGTGGGGTTCTTGAATCCGATTCACACAGTGAAACTCCATAGGTTCACCTCACCTCTGTCCAACTATGGAACTCCAGAAGGTTCCATCGAGGTTTCTGTGTTCGCGCACGTGACTTTTCACTTTTGATTGCAAAGAGAAACTTCATCTCATCAAAGGTAAATGTAAAAGTGTTGAAAATGCCAAAGAATAAAAAGTGTCAATCTCGGAATACAACGGTGTTGAAGTATTTCTCCCAATGTGGGTTTTTTTTGCTCTATCAGTATTTTGAGATTGATTATATTCTGCTCAGAAGGTGAAGATTTTAAATCTAAACCTCTCATTCATAATACAGTAGTTTGCAGGAAGTATAGTATGTTATATGTGATGCTCTTCATATCTTGCCCTCATTATATCAACTTGGTGGAAGCCTATCCAGATCCATACTTCTTCACTATTACAATTGAGACAGCGCACGTGATTTTTTGAGCAAGGGTTGCAAAAACAGAGAAAGTCGATTGAAGGTTGGTGAAAAAAGTGTTGAAAATGCCAAAAAATGGATTTTCATCAAAATCAAGGAATAGAATGGTGGTGATTCATACGGCTGCCAATATTTGTCCCTTCTGTTTTGTCAGTATTTAGGGATTGTTTATATTCGGATAATTTCCAAGCCCAATCTCTTATTGAGAATACCGTAGTTTGTAGGAAGTATAGTGTGATACATGCGATGCTCTAGGTGTGTTCCTTGAAGTTGGTTAGCACGGTGGAAGTCCAAGGTTTGACCTCTGTTTAACTATGGGGTTCTAGAAGGTTCGACTGAAGTTTCTGAACTCGCGCACGTGACCTTTCACTTTCGATTGCAAACATAGAGAAACCTCATCAAAGGTTGATGTACATGTCTAAAGTACCAAAGAGTAAAAGACTTCATAACCCTGGCACAAAGATGTGTTGAAGGATCCAGCTCCCAATGTGGAATCTTTTTGTTTTGTTTTATCAGCATTTTGAGATTGGTTCTGCTTGTAGGATGAGAATTCCAAGCTAAAATTCTCTTTCAGAATACATTAGCTAGTCTAAAGCATTGTTTGATAAGTGCGATGCTATAAGTGTTTTTTTTTGAGTTGATTAAAACAGTGAAAGTCCTTGAATTTTCCTCTCTTTAACTATAGAAGGATCTATTGTCACGTGACGTTTGTCAGTTCGCTCACGTGACTTTTCCCTATTGGTTGCAAAAAAAGAGAAAGTTAAACGAAGGTGGATGAAAAAAGTGTCGAAAATGCCAAAAGATGAAAAGTCTTCATAATCGTGGAATATAAAGGGGGTGAGGTTTGTGGCTTATGATATATTTTCTTTTTGTTTTATCGGTGTTTTGAGATTGAATATATTCGGGAGGATTCTGAAGCTAAAGTCCATTGCCGTTGTCATAACACGTCATGATTTAGAACTTATAGTCAAAGGGGTCCTGGAAGTTGGTTGGAATGTTCTATTGTCTTCTCTCACTGTGTAAAACGTTTGTGTCTGTTAATAGTTGGTTTACTGAATTTTGCGAAAAGTACTATTCTCAGGAATCTTTTGAGGTAAAAGAAAATGGTAGCCAAAAACTTGAGACATTGCTGTCGTTGGTATGAGGATAGAATTGTCATGGTGTTGAAGCTCTTTTAAATTCTTCCCAATCATGGAAAAAGCTAGTACTTACTAAGAAATTCAGAGGTCTTGAAAACACCTGGGAAGTGAAAGTAAAGTTTTACGTGTCAAGTTGATCAGTTTGCGAGTTAGATGGAGTTTAAGGTGACGTATCAGGTGGTGTAAAAAGACCAAAACCACGGGTTAAAGGGTCAAAACGGAGTCAAAGGGTGGAAGGGCCAAAGAGCCAAAGAAGAAATCTGAGGTCTCAAAATTTCGCAACCACAATGTCAATGGTAAGTTTTACAAACACAACCTCTTACGGTTTATCCTAACAAATCAGAGTCCTCAAGAGTTCACAAGCAGAAGAATCAGTAAAAGAACCACTGAGTTCAATATGTTGGTCATTGGAGAGAACGGAACGGGAAAAAAACTGTTCATCAACACTTTATGTGAACAAACAGTTTTTGAACTGTCAATTTCAGAACCCTCCGACAGTTATATTGGCTTCAGTAATCGGGAAGTTATGATGGTTAAGCATTCACCTATCAGATTGAACGTGTATTTGACCAAAAACTTCCGTTATAATTTGAATAACGATACCAACAATGAAGAAATCATGAAATTTCTTGTTTCTCGGTTCGAAACCAAATTGGTTGAAGAGTCTAAGACCACCAGAACCAAGCAAGATAATCTCATTCATCTCGTTGTGTTTCTCATGGAGCCCAGAGGGAAAAAGTTGAAAAACTCCGATATCTCACTAATTAGAAGTATCCAGAAATACGCTAATGTCATGGTAATCATCACCAAGGGTGACTTGATGACTGAGGATGATAAGAAGGTACAAAAGCAATTGATCAATCTGTCGATTGAGGAGAATGGCTTGAAAACCTATGATTTCTCGTTGTATGAGGAAGATCCAGATACCTTGAAGTATTTGACCTACTTGCAACACAAACAACCATTCACTGTGATCAATTCCAACAATTGCAGTCTTCATACTGCCAGTTCCAGCCATAACACTACCAGTTCCAGTCATAACACTGCCAGTTCCAGTCATAACACTGCCAGTTCCAGCTATCAAATGCGTACCACCAATTTCAACATCGATATCGCCAAACACAGCGATTTCAGTCTCTTAAGAGATATCATCTTCGAGATGAACTTGTCAGAGTTTAAAGATGTTACAAATAACTATATTTATGAAAGGTTTAGAACTGAAAAATTAACAAATTGATAATCAATATCATTTAAAATACATAGTGGTACAAAATTAATCGTCTCTTTTCTTTAAATTTTCGTAACCAAGACAAACTTTTCTACTTCTTTCACAATTAAAGCAATGAGGTTTCCGTTCATCACACTTAATCCTTCTTTTTCTACAGGTCAAACAACCTGTTCTGGTTCTTCTTTTGATGATTCTTCTTTTGTTGATGAGGGCTTGATTTTCTTCTAAATAGGGGTTCCATACGGGGATCATGATATTGGGTTGAAGTCCGGGTTGGAGACCAGGCTGAAGACCTGGTTGGAGGGATTGGATGGTTTGAAGACCGGGTTGAAGGGATTGCATAGCTGATAATGGTTGATTGGGGAGAGACATTTGTGTCAATTGGGGAATTCCATGGATTGGTTGGTTCATCATTTGATGCATGGGAGGGAAATGGATGACTTGGGGTTGGACTTGATTCATGAGTACTGGTTGAACAATTTGGTTAGGGGAGATTTGGGGGTGGGGGTGAGGATGAGGAGTTTGATGAGGAGTTTGGTGGGGGGTTTGATTGGGGTGACTTTGTTTGTGGCTTTGATTTGGGTGAGGTTGGTTTGGATGTTGGTGGTTTGGATTCTGGTGGTTTGGATTCTGGTGGTTTGGATTCTGGTGGTTCTGATGGTTCTGGTGGTTTGGATTCTGGTGGTTCTGGTGGTTTGGATTCTGGTGGTTTGGATTCTGGTGATTAGCATGTTGGTGACTTGGATGTTGGTGACTTGGATGCCCCTGCACCAGATATCCCAGTGGATTGGACGTAACATCAAAGTAATCGTACATCAAATAATCCGAACCAGGACCAGCTGTTCCGGGAGTTATTGATGGCGTATTCACCGTATTCAAAGTATGGATGGAATTGGATGAACTTTGGTTCAGTAATGGTGGTAATATGGAATTTATAGGCAAAGAATTGATTCTTCTTTTATCCAACATTTCCAAAGTCATGGTTTGATTAGATGACGGTTGTCTTGAACCTATGGAGCTAGCATTAGAACCACGATGTTCAAGGGAGTAATTTATGTCCAAGGGGGGTAAGATGATTGAATTGGGGGAAGAATTTAAATGGTTTGTGGGTAAATTGGGGGTCTTATGTTCCACACCATAGGGAGATTTATCCTTATCAGATATTAATTTTGACACCGAGGGTAGTTGAGTCATGGTGAGTGGATATATGATGGACACGATGGAATTAGTAGGATCTACAGGGTCTAAGATGACGTGAAAGCTTCAATAATGACGGTTTACGGACGGTCTAAGGACTTTAAGTACCAATAAGGACTAATAAGAACGTTTCAAGGACCGGCACCAATAATAACGCCACAAATATAAAACACAAAAAATCTAAAACCTCCTGTTCTTAATCGACCTTTCTACTATCCACACAATGGCCAATGTTCTTTGTTAACACAACTATAGGTGAATTTCAATAATAAACGAAATATGCTGATGTTTTGGTCCAACACAAATTTTTTTTTGGTATCTTAGTGGTTGATTGAGTGGATGTTGGTGTTTGGTTTAACAGTATTCTTCTCAATAGTTAACTCACTATGGATGAACCCGATGATGATGAAGAAGGTTCTGTGGATGGTAATGAAGTTGAATAAAAAAAAATTGAGGGTTCTTACACGTATTTAAAGGGTCTCAAATCTCAACAAATTTCAACAATAAAAATCTCACTGAGTGGATTGGGGAGTAAGGAGATGCAATGGGCAAGTTGACGTGGATGTGTTGGAGTGGATATGTTGAAGTGAACAAGTTGAAGTGAACAAGTTGAGTCGGTAGGATAAAGGTGATTAAATAGGTGGATAGGACCAAATGAAAAATCAACCTTTAATAACGGGTAGATAATCTTTTTTAACAGGGACACTTCAGCACGGCCGGTACTATTTAAACCTTGGGAAATTATTTTATATGGGAATTTTATCCACAAAGGAATTTTATAAAGGAATTAATGGTTAGATTTAAACCGAGTAACCGATAGGATCTTTACACAATCTAAAAATATGCAAGGTGAGATTATTTTTTCACTTACTGATTTCTTTTTTCAAGGGATTTAAATCCATCAACCTAACAATTTATAATGTTATACTATCCAATACTAACCTTAGGATAATCCCAGGTTTCTATTGGGTATGTTTAAATAGGCTAAAGTAGTCTAAAGCAACTTTTCATTAAATCTAAAAAATATAAGCGCAATCTTACTGATAATCCCTTAATTTTCGGCAACTTCTACCGCTTATAAACTTTACACGAGGATATATACAGTCCATGCATTAAAGTAACTTTTCTCAATCTTTGGTAGTATGCAGGGCGGTTAAGTAAAATGTTCGCATTTCTCAATTAAACGGAAAATCGTTACCTCATTGGGCCAGAGGCTTATTACCCAATTGGGTATGATTGGAAGAAACATTCTTTGCAAAAACTTAGGGTCTATTGTTAAAAGTTAAAAGCTTGTATTATATTATTCAAATATATTGATGATTATAATACTTGTTGTTCAAATGGTGAGTGTCCGGATCATACATTTGAACAGAGAGAAATCTGTGGTTGCAAATTACTATGCAAACAATTACTGTATTCAATATTAGAGTTTTCGGGTTTATTTACTTTGTAAAATAATAGAATGATGGGTTTTGATGAATTAAAATTTCTTATTTCTTTCACTTATCAGGTTTAAGCGAATTATAATTAGTTTACAGAGTAAATGTAACGTAACCTAATTTAAAATTTCACTTACTGACACGAATTCCTACGAGGTGAATTTATGGGTTTTCAAACCTTTATAAACCCGGTTTCAAATGAAATTAAAAAATTGGTTGAAAAAAAATTTTAAATCCACAAACACAAAAAATCCACAAAAAAAAAAAAATCCACAAACACAAAAAAGACCACAAACACAAATACAGCGAAAAATTTAAAAAAAAAATAATATCCACAAAAAGAAAATAAAAATCAATTGTACACAAACTGGAAAATTTAATGTGTTGGCCAGAGATGAGCTGCGTACACGAATCCTTACATATACGTTCAAACAAATTAATCCTATTTAGGTAATTTATTGTGTTAGTATTTAAAATAATGCATGAGAATCAAATGTTTATTCTAGATTGTGGTTATTCATTTACAATTGATACCACAATAAGTAAAAATAATCGGCAAAAATAGATTGATTATTTAAGAAGCATTGCATTAACCCAACCTTTTCACAATTATGTAATTGTTTGTGCACCGAGAAATCACCTGAGTTTTGGCCAACCCCTTTACTGAAAACGGGAAACCAATGTATCAATACGAGATCGATTTCGGAATTTTGGGGGAACAGTTTTGATTCTTTCCAAGAATTTACCCAACATCTGTGTGGGAAGTAAAGTTTTTAGTGATGGATGGAATTCAGTCGAAGAGCAATAATAGCCGTGGGGGTCAGGCGAAGGTCATGTGATGGCATAGGGAGGCATAGGGAGGTAAAGGGTTGTTTAGGGATGATGGAGAGGTGGAGGGGGGGGAAGGGTGGAGTTAAGGGAGATGGTTAGATGATTAAGAGAAGGTTTGTACGATGAGTTGGCATATTGGTGAAGACACGATTAACGGAGTGATGCGCGGGACTTGGGAAAGGTGGTGCTAGGATTAGCGACAACTTCGAAGCGGAAATAAGCATCTAGTTTTCCGGGTCCAAAAGTAGGCACCGAGTTCGCACCGAATGTGTGATCATGGTGCACGATCTGTAGGTCCATGGTCGCACCATTTTCTTCTCGTTGCTAGCACCATTTTCTCTCAATGCTCGCACCATTCTTTTTCCTATTCTCCTCCTGCTCCCTCCTTTTCTACCCCCATATTTCTCACTAAATTAGCGACACATTTAGCGACACATTTAGCGAGAAACCCAACCATTGGCGAGAGATGACTTCTGCTCATTCGCGCAACAAAGTAAACAAATGGACAGATCCTATCTCCAACCACACTTCGATGCTAAGTCATTGAAAGTCTCCCAACTACGCAACATCTTGAACCAGCACGACGTAGCGTATCTGTCCAATGCTAAGAAAAGTCAATTGTTGAAGTTGTTCCATGCCGAGGTCTACTCCCATCGGGACACCATCTTGGAGCAACTAGACAATGATCTTAAGGTGGAACATGACGGTATCATTGACATGACCAAGAGTAAGAGAAGAACCACAAAAGCAGATAAGTCCGATAGGTCGATGGAAGTGGACACGGTGAAGCTGGAACCAGAAACGGTGCTGGAAGTGGATCCCAGTGATGTGGAAGATACTAAAGACAAGGAATCCACTCCGTTCTCCGACAAGAACATCTTCCAGTCCCCGGCCAGTAGAAGTGGTAAGAAACGTAGGGGTGAAGAACAGGTGAAGGAGGTGAAGAAGAAGGGGAAGGTTTCTGAGCCTGAAATGAAGACAGTAGAAGCGAAGATGGAGCCAGAGGTCGTAGAAACTAAGGCCAAATCGTCAGTTAAGTCCCCTACTGTGTCCCCTACTGTGTCCCCTGCTGCTAAGAAGGTGAAAAGTCCTAAGACTGAAGTAAAAAGTCCAAAGAGCCCAAAAGCTGTGCAAAGTCCAAAATCGTCACATGACCAATCACATGACACATCACATGACGAAATCAAATCACCAAAATCAAGCAAGACAACTCCAATTAAAGGAACTCCAAAGACCAGCTCAACCAGGGCTACCCCTAAGAGCCCTAGGGCCACCCCTAAGAGCCCCAAGTCCAAAGAGTCCCCAGCTTTGGCCAAAGTTCACAAATCTCCTCCTAAGAGCACTCCCAAGAAGGGCCGAGTCACCAAAATCAGTTCCAAGGTATTGAAACTTCCTGAGTCACCGGTGTTACAGAAGATAATCGACGAGGAGTTAGACAGAGCTGAGGAGGACCCACAGGACGATGCGGTGGAATTGGTGGTGGAGACGGCACTGGAATCTATCGCCAAGTCGCCAAAAGCACCGGGACCGGTCGCCAAATCACCAAAAGCATCGGCCCAATCACCAAAGTCGCCCAAGATAAGGTCACCAAAGGCTAGGGCAACAAAGTCACCTAAAGCCCAAACTTTAGACGAGGAAACCGCCGCTTTTGATGAGTTTGTTAAGTCCAAGAACGTTCCAGGGGACCAAGTGGACCCAGTGGACCCACCCATCGACCCAGCTTCGTTGGGTATTAAATTTGGCACCTTAACCGACGACTTCGAGCCCAGGTTCAAGCCCGTTCTGCCGGGAACTCTGTCGTTGGGTGAAGCTCCATCATTGGGTGCTGCTATGGAAGAAAAGGAAGACGAAGAAGACAGCGATACCGAGGAATCCCAGGACGACGGTCAGGACGATGACCAGGACGATGACCAGGTCGAACACCAGAAATCCCCCAAAAGCAAACGTTCAATCCTCCCTATACTCACCTACGTCGTCACCTGGCTCGTGGTATCGTCCTTGGGCCTCTTCGCCTATTGGTACAGAGAACAGACCTTCCTTGTAGGTTACTGTGGCCAGGAAATCCAATGGTCGTTCCATTCTCCGTCCTTTTCTCCCCAAGTTAATGCCATCGTCAATAGTTACTTGGATACCGCGAAACCAGCGTGCGTGCCATGTCCTCCCCACGCCAGATGTTTCCCATACCTTGAAATCGGATGTTTCGAAGATTTCATTGAGTCCAAACCATGGTACTACGACGTGGCACCATTCATCAGTCCTAGGGCCAAGAGCTGTGTCCCCGATACTAAAAAGGCCGAGAAGCTTGAGATCATGATCGATGTAACGTTGGACATCTTACGGTCTAAGAATGCTGCAGTGAACTGTGGGAATGGGCTTATTGGCGAGGCTGGGATGTCTAAGACCGACCTTTATGATATTCTCGTCAGTCTCAAGGCTCCTTACATCACCATGGAAGAGTTTGACGAATTGTGGGAGAGAGCCATCGTTGAAGTAGAGAAGGAACCAGAAATTGTAAGGCAAGTGTATTTGAACTGAGGGTGGAACGGTGCTAGGGAGTCGTGGTACCGCGGCTGCAGTACTGCGAATGTACTGCGACTGCGAATGTGCCGCGGCAGCTGTACTGCGACCGTTACCGCGAGTGTCCCTGTACCGTAAGTGTACTGCGACAGTTGGCGCGACAGTTGGCGCGACAGTCACTGCGACAGTCACCGCGAATGTACTCCAACCTGGGACCACTGTCGTGGCCCCAGCGTCCCTTTGCACCACCTCCACCCATCAGTAACAGTCTGTAGGTTCACCCTACAGTACCATCCATTAAACCCATACTAACATCTCTTAGGTCACAACAAATCATCACCTTCCGTCCCACCAGGGCCATCACCACCAGGAACTTGAAGAAGACCTCCACCAGATTCTTCGATCAACGTCCTTATCGAACCTTGATTTGAAGTGTCAGTTACAGAACACCATCTTCTCCACCCTCTATGAGTACAAAAGCTACTTCTTTATCACCGTAGGCGTGGTGGTGGTAATGATGTATTTACGGTTCAAATTACACCAGTTTAAGCAAGAACGGGCCAAAGTTAATGAAATCTACAACGAAGTTATCGACAAGCTCAGGACCCAAACCCAGTTCCCCATCAAGTACGTTGGTTCCAACCAATTGCGAGATTTGTTGATTCTTGAAGATAACTTGGCCTACAAGTTAAGGTTGTGGAACAAAGTTAGCCACAAGATCGAGAACAACGCTAACATCAGCTACCGATTGATTGAATACCACGGAGAAATCATCAAAGTATGGGAATGGCTTACAGTGTAGATCATCCATTAAGTCCTGTGAATGCAGTTTATAGTTTATGTTGTATGCACTTTTTAATGATGTTTAACAAGTAAAATACCTCATCATCATGTACAATTAAATAATATAGTTAAAGTTTCTTTAAAATTAAGCGTGAGGTGCAGTTACAGAACTATAAAAATAGCGCATTTTACAGTTTTACAGGTTGGTTCGAATTTGTAAGTTTGATTTACAGGTTCGGTCTTATAAAGTGTAAAGTTTTATTTACAAGTTATAATTACAGGTTAACTGAAACTACAAGTTACAATTACAAGTTACAATTACAGGTTACAATTATAAGTTACAATCACAACTTAGAGTATCTCCTTTACAGGTTACAATTACACAGACTGTTCCCTTTACAGGTTAAATATCATACCTATATAAGAGCAATCTTCTCCAAATCTTATATTTACACTTATGCACTCAACTTCAAACTCTCTATATCGATATCTTCTTCATTAGCCAACCCTTTCTCAAATATCTCTCTCCCTGATAACTTCCCTTGATGTTGATTCTTATAGAACAACTCCAACTTCTCATCAATATGCATCTCCTTACGGAAATTCTCTCTCCAACTCTCAAATGATTCTTTAGTTACCTTAGTACCTATGAACTTCTTAGAAAGCTCAGCTTCTTGTTTATTCAATTCATCTTGACGTTTATTTTCCAAGGTTTCAAGTTTCTTTGTAAACAAAGTTTCGGCTTCGTCCTTCAACAACGTAGCAAGGGCAAACACTGAAGGGATCCCTAATTGCATAGTAGCTTCTTCATTCAACTTACTTTCAAGAAGCCTTAAGTCATCATTAGTAAACTCTACAAGTTCAGGTAAGTTGATAATCCTCTTATTCTGTTTAGCTTCTTCATCATCGTCACTATCATCATCTTCATCGTCTTCATCAGAACTTATAGTCTCTAATTCTAGTATAGGTATCTCATCAGGATATTGTGATGGATAAGTAACCTTTAACTTAATGGAATGATTTCTATTTGAAGCAGTATCTAACGATATTAACAAGTCAAACTTGGATTCTGAATGTTTCACCAACTCATCAGGATAAATAGATTCAAGAACTTCAAGTTCTTGAGCTTGTTCTTCTAATGGATCCATTAAAATTTTCGCACTCGTCCATACCAGAAGTTTATCCACAAAGAAAGAAAAAGTAGAAAGAAAAAAAAAACCCACCTATCCACAAAAAGGAAATTTTTTTTCAATAGAATCCACAAAAAGACGAAAATTAGCCGCCATATAAAAATTTTAACCATAAATCATATTTAAACCATTTAAACCTATAACAAACAATCAGGGAAAACATGGAAGATTTGAGATTCCCTGAAAACACCAGCATTAAAGACTTTGCCTATTCTAAAAATAACCCTTTGAGGTATGGGAATTTTGAAGATGAAGAAGAAGACTATGAATATGAATATGAGTATGAATATAACCAGGAGAACGTAGAGATTAATCAACAAGCCATTGCATTATTTGACTTCAAGCCAGAGAACGATAATGAAGTAGAATTGGTAGAAGGTCAAACCATATGGATAAGTTATCGACATGGACAAGGATGGTTAGTGGCTGAAGATCCTAATACTGGGGAAAATGGATTGGTACCAGAAGAATACGTTGAAATCCTTGATGTAGCCAAACCTTACATAACAGTTTTGGATCAAATCAACGACAGCCAGGACCTTGATAATGAAGATAACGATAATGATAATGAAGAGATTAATGACATTCTGGACACCATCAGCAGTATTAAAATGTAATAGTATGTAATATAGATAGCATTAAGCACGCGATCTCTGAAAGGGGCATACGGCAGGAGCCAACGCCGTTTGTGTTGGTACCGACAGAATACCGACCATGTAAGGCTGGTTCAACTTATTGCTCAATAGTACCATTGGGCTGGGGTATGGAGTTGTTGTAGGGATGACTGGAGGTATAGTTCGAGTTTACAGGGCGTATTACATTGTTGTTGAGTAGAGTTCATCCCAACATCACTTGAAATTGGCTTTTATTCTCACGTGACCTGTCACGTGAGATGTCACGGAATGGTAGAAGTGTGGAATATTTCATCTATGTGTAACTGAATGGGAGATGATGGATCATATTTTAGCTATATATCGCAGTAAGAAGAACCTTGCATATGCCTTAGGGTTCTCAACTCCCAGTAAAGTGATTCTACCTTATCTATACCTCGTCACCTTTCTTCTCTCTTTTACTTAATTCAATACCCAAACCCCGTTCAGGGTAAGTCAGCAGCCGTAAGCTCTTAAATCTCAATCTGAAATCACATTTTCTACCCTTCAGTTCGACTTATCAAATCAATCCACCAATCTCATCACATACCTCAAGTGATCTGGTCTTCGCACTTTACAGCTCACAGAGCTATTCCACCTTCCCATGTTCAACTCCCGTTCCTTTAGAGGTAACAGGAACTATATCTCCCTATACAACTCCCATCTACTGGAAGTATTCAACTATCCCCAGGATACCTTCAAAGAAAGCAAAGTCAGTAATGACGTGCTATACCAGCATCAAATAGGATACCCTCGATTCCCAGGTAGTAGATGGACCAGTGAAGAGAAAAGCATGTTCTTCCATTATCTAGCACGATATTCCATCCATAGATTAGACCTCATCCTGGAGAATATCCCCACCAAGTCCAGTCTAGAGATCCTACAATACTATCATGTCCTCAACAGAGCACTTAACAAATATAAGAAGGTGAAGAAGACCCATGTTAGAGGGAAGAAATTCTACTACAAGCATGTCAGTACCAAGCTCCTACCGTACCACGACCTCCCCATTGCCTATGAGATGTCAGAAGAATGGATCAAGGCCGAAGAAGTCCAGAGTTGGATGGCTACAAAGAAAGAGAAAATAGTAGTACGCGATGAAACGGCGAAATTCCCCGCTGTAGAATCAGACCTAATTGATATGGAAATGTTCGAAAAATGGAACGCTTTGACCAAGCAATATGGCGGAGAGAGTGCTAAAGTTGATTATAAGAGTGTTAAGTTTTACGAGAAACTTATCCATTTGATAACAAGGGAGATGATGATTTATTTCCTCATCAGAGGAACCCAGAAATTCAATAAACTTGACTTCACTAGGGCCATCAACACTGTTAAAGGTTTGACAGAGCGATATGAACCGTTGGTGTTTGCCCCCAAGAAGACGGTGACCTCTATTGATGATTTACCGAAATTGAGTAAAGTTGTTGAGGATGAACACATTGAAGAGCAACTCTTCGAAAGGGAGACCCAGGAGATTGACGAAAAGGATATGTGGGAGTCAAGGGGCCATGAACATATTCTTTTGACGTTCATGACCACGGCGAATTATGAAGCAGTGAAGCATCTGATGTATACGGATGTGGAATTAGTGGAGCAGGGAGTATTACCAGTGAGTGTGTTGCCAGGGGGTGTGTTGCCTGAGGAGCAAGTGTCCGAGCAGGGAGTGTCGCCTGGGGGAGTGTTGCCTGGGCAGGTGGCGAACCTGGTTCCGTTAGACTCTGAGACAACCAATGAAGCAGAGTTGATTTCCTATGAAGCATTGCTGGCAGCAGAAAGACAGAAAGATGCAGCTGGTGAATTTATGCAAGAGACTGCGGACGTTCAAGGCCGGGAAGAAGGTCCAGAATCGCAGACGGAAGCTCAGGTTCCAGAGACCCAAGCTCCAGAGACCCAAGCTCCAAAAGCCCAAGCTACAGGGGCCCAGACTCTAGAATCACACACTCCACAATCACAAGCTCCACAATCACTGACAGAAACTCAAACACCAACTCCAGAACCAGACGTTACGGAAACCCGGGAGTTTGATCATCCATCAAACATGGACATCGACCTAAACATCGACCTGAATAACCCCGACGACCAAACTCACCTGGACCTGGACCTGGATTTCCAAGAATTCGATCACGGAATGTTGAAACTCCTCAACAACTTCCACTACACTTACGCCCATTACTAATGCCTCTATTACTATACAATGCTAATATACATGCTATCTAAAATTGCTATCTAAAGTTAAGTATGATGAAAACATACATCATGTCGAATATCATCATCAACGTACAAGCCAAAATCAAATAGTTGTTATGGTTCAAATTCAACTTCTCTTCTTGAGCATACTCAAAGATATTCAACACCTCTACCCAAATATACTGGAACAAACAGTAGAATTTGAGTGATATCAAGAGAATTTGATAAGCCAACAATAAATATTCACTTCCATCTTGATGGAGGTTAAAGTTAAGGAGTTTGAAATCCAAATTTATCAAACAAAACGAGTTAGTTAACAATATGGGTAAACAGTTATTGTTCAAGTTAGCCAATAACTCCTTAAAACCAATGATTTTACTCAAAAAATCCTGGAAATTGATGATATTGATCAATGCTGGACAAACTATCTGAAGGATGAAAAGACTCGATTCGTAGTTGAAGCCGAATTTGAAGTTATAGAACAAATATCCCACAATGATTGATTGGATCATTAAAAAGGGGATTTCTATCACCATAGACCTTCTGAGCCCACCAGTAAACCTTACGAGGAAGATGATGTTGATGATGTTGGACAAGATGTCCTTGAGATAGGCGTTGATGTCGAGGTAGGTAATCTGAAGGTTTGATCTTAAAAGTTCAGATATTTGCGTGGATTGGAGGTAGGTGGTAAGACATACCAAGGAAAAGGAAACCACTAAAGGGTTATAAATGATATTCAAAACTTTAATGACCATTTTTGTGTTTTTTGTGTTTGTGTTTTTTGTATTTGTGTTTTTTGTATTTGTGTTTTTTTGTATTTGTGTTTTTTTGTATTTGTGGTTATGACTGATAATGACTGTGTGTGTGTATGACTATGTTTTTATTGCACTTCTATGTATCAAACTGAGTGCCCTATGAGTGCCAAACTAATGTGCTGTTCTTATCAGGTATCTATCTATTCCTATATTTCTTACTTAGGATCAGACTTATAGCACTGTCTCTAACTATCTCTAACTATCTTCAACTATAGTGAAATCTCTAATTCCCACTTTATCTAGTGTAAAACCTAAATCTGGAGATTTCGAGACATATTTATATTAATCTCAACGTGGTTAATTTGCGCACATTATTATCACACGAGGTGGAAAATAAACCCATCGGGGCACTTTTCCTAATCAAATTATTATGGATATAAATAGATGACAATCCATTTACATTCCACTCCCACTTCCACTGCACTCTAAGCCTACATGACATGAAAGGCCGCCATATAAACCGAAAAAAATATTGACTTTGCGACTTTCTGTCACACGAACAGTTACTTGATTTAGACTTATTTTTAGCTTGCATATATGGTCCATCAACGTGTCTGAAAATCTTTAGAGTTAAGTGAAAGGTGGAAGAGGTAGATTATTCATCAGTTAGTTAAGAGACGGGTGTTTGTGTAACCATGTTGTACCATTCTAGCCCTTCTAATCCACCCCCTTTGAACTATGTGTTTTCCCAAAAAGTTTATCATGTCTAAATTTAAACCCAAAAGCCGTGTCCCCCAATTCCCGAATTGGTGAAGTGGGTTAGGATCGACGACCGGCAATCACGTATTCATGCATATGTTTGCAAAATCACTACATTTTGATTGGTTGACGGGGAGAACTTATTTAGAGCCCCCACGACATATCGCATGATTGTCTAGTAAATATGCACCTTTAAAATAATAGCTCCTAACTAGTCATCTCTAAAAGTTGAAGGTTTACAGTTATCACCATCAAATTGCTACCTAAAGGATTTTTTAAGTTCTACTTACTATGGGATAATTATAGGTTTGCGGAACTTATAAAGGGGTTAAAAATAGACGTGGCTCAAAAAAGGGCTTATTAGCTTTTAAAAATAGCTGGAAAAATCCCTCATCAGCGGAAATAAGGTTTCCCTATGACGATCGCCACAATCGATCATAACATGAACACCAAATTCTCTTGACACCGAAGGTTTATTCATTTACCGACATCTGATACGTCAGTCGGTAATCTAAGCTAGACTGGACAATCTCAAGTTGTTCATAATTTTGACCTGGATGAAAAATTTTATTATTTTGTATGTTTATTATGATTCAACAATAGGGGCCCTATTTGGGACATAGGCTTCCGGATAAATCAGTGGCGCTGTTCTTTTACGTAGCAATAAAGTGGAGTTCCTAGGATTGTTGAGGATTGTTGAGATGATGAGGTGGACCTTAAGCTTAGACTAATGCTCTAGACAAGACTTGTCCAAAATCAAATCACTTTTATAGGATCATGCTGAACTTCGGTAGGGTCATTCTGGACCTGTGTAGAGTGTTTTATTGTGTATAGTCGTGCTAGACCCGTCCGTTGGTGCATTTCCTGACATTTCTGTCGATCTTCACTTTTCCCTTTTAGTAATGTACATTCTTGGTGTTTTTAGCTGGTTTTTTAGATGGTCTTTGTGGTGGCTTTGTGGTGGGCTTTGTTGTAGGTTTTGTGATAGTCTTTGTGGTTACTAGGGCAGCTCATAGCTAATATTCATAGCTAATTCTACCAATACCTTCACAAAAGCTACATATCACACCCTTACAACTACCCGCATACCAACAATTTACAATCTCCCCCTATGACCAGGTCTCCTCACCTAACTCTTAGGCCTAGAACTCCCATTGTTGATAGGTCAATCCTTTCCTTGGATATGCTTGCTTCAGGCGTGGGCCAAGGTGGACTAAATAATGCCGATGATCGACGATAACATTAGACACACCTCTTCCGGAGAAAGTTACGAGATATCCCAAAAGAGACATTCAAACAATCAGCCTCCATTGTCTGCACTTCGTAAGCAGTTGCCCGATTTAAGAGCTCTGGTGTTGGGGTTTCAACCAAATCCACCGAAAAGTACTCTAATGCAAGTTCTGACATGGAAAAGTAAGATTTCTTCAAGAAGTATGATTTCTTCCCACACCCAGAGAGCTTGGGCTGCACCACTAGGGGCACTGCCCTGATAGACTGGTGGCCAGTGTACTGAAGAGTCTAGTACTGGGCTAATAAAGAGTGGAGTGGATTATTATTGATAAGTGGATCGAACCTTTAGTGAATAGGAGGAATAACTAATGGACCTATTAGTGAAAAAACCTCCCAAAATAACCATCTAACCATTACCTATAATCTTTTGAACACTTTAAGGACTTATTAGAGTCAATAGCTCTCGTGTTGGGAGTTTCCGACCCCTTCCACCATCAAGTACTCTATTGTAAGGCTTTAACCTGGGATACAATTCTGTTCGAACCTAGAATTATTTTCGTGGTTTCATGATAATGTCTACAGAGCCAGAGAATTTAGACTGACCGCTAGTGAACAGGGAAGTAAACTAATGGTGAGTAGACGGAACACCTAGTAAACAGTCGACCTGACTAAAAACCAGCAAAAACCTCACCCAGTGAACAACCAACATCAACAGGTGAACAACCAGTTTCACCAGGTGGACAAAACTTCCAACAATACCTCCAGCCTTTAACTTACACTGTTCAACTTAGACCGTTGATATCTCCTGTTGACGGTCAAGTCAAGAGCTCTTGTGGAGTTTCCGGTCGAACCTACCAGTAAGTTTTTCAAAATGGTGTCATAGTAATTTCCGTAGAGCCAGAGACCTCATAATGAACTACCAGTGAACTAGGGGACAAAGTAGTAGGAAAAAAATTTTAGTTACTAGTCCAGTGAACTACCAATGAGTGGAACAAATCGCTGTTGACAAATCTACCAAAATGATACTCCACCCATGGCTGACGGTCGACCGAACGAATGAAGTTTCTCCTAACACATCAACCCTTAACTACCACCTTCCAAGGACCATAAATGTACTGTCAGATGAGAAGCACTCGTGTTAGGAGTTTCCCATCAAACACCAGCAAACACTCGTACAACAACTTAAACGGTGTTGTTATTACATCCACAGAGGGAAGAGATACCACCGCAATCACTGATCAGTCTACGTGACTACTGACTAGCTTATCTGAGCACCAACCGGTCTATCTGATCACTGACTAGTCTATCTTACCACCGACGAATATGGGTAGTCACTGAGCCCAATGGGCTGAAACTTTGCCCGATGGGCATTTTGTGAACAGTTTTACCAACCTTGGTGAAAAAAGTGCCAACTAGCGAAACTTCGACCTTACCATTAGGAACCTTTGCTCCACTAAGGCTGAGCCTACGTACCAATGAATGGATAGTTTCAACCGTACATCCACCATTAACTACCGTTTGTACATGTCAGTTCTCAGCCGGGTCAAGAGCTATCCATTGGTAGTTTTGGCACAACCTCCATTAGCAAAGACTTAAATGCAGTCTCCAAGTGAAACTATACCCCCAGGAGTCAAATGAGTATCATGTGAACGATTCTTCACTCGTTAACTTTGTTCACAACGCTCGGTAACTACCGGCCCCTCACTTGTGAGTTATTGTTACATCGAAAACAACGATAAATATACTCCCAGAAATGGTTCCAACCATTTATTAGGACCGTATGAGAACTATCGGTACTTTGTTGGTTGAATAAGTCTTAAAGTGGCCGATTTTGCTCAAATCTACTTTCAAGGTTTCCGTAGCCGCTCCCTAAGAATGATATTTTGTCCACTAATCCACAAATCGAAAGATCCACAGATCCTGGGAATACACTGAACATAGTACTTCCTAGAAATCAAACAAACCACTATGGGTGACCAATCTACCGATACCTCAGTGAACTATCTACCAAAGAACCGCTGAACATTCCACTCATTTTTGATAAATCCGCCAACCCTATGATAAATCCGCCAAACCATAGATAAACCCTTCAGCAAGTCACCGCCGTCAAATAGAAAGCTTCCAACTCAGTCAGTCTCTGGTCAAGTCAACGGTCAATCAAGTCAATAACTCCCCTGGTGGAAGATTCCGTCAGATCCACCTCCAAATACTTCATTTTCAAGTCTCACCTCCAAATTAGTACCTCCACAGAGCAAACCTCACCACTAATGGCCTTTCCATCCACCTACCAATGAAAAATCACCAATCAAACCCCACCTAATCAATCATCTATCACAAATTTCGACTTTATCGCATGCCAAGTGACTAATTGATAACACTAATTGCTAGTAACTCTACATATCTTATCACCATGGTCCACATATCATATCTTAGTAAACCGTAACGTACAGCCCAATCGGGGCACCAAGAGCGGCATGAATGATAACGTTATCTTATCGGTTTACCACCGCACCCATCCGCCTTTTACCCTTAGTGCATATGTTCACCGCAGTACACCATCGGTTAGCCCACGCGATCAAATACCACGATGCATAAATTCGGCATATATAAGCTGCCCAATATCTTGTGACAAATTCAAGTCAAAATGGACGCAAAGCTTTCAGATGAGAAGAATTTAGGGGTCGATGTTGAATCCCTCACCTTTACCAATGTCTCTAGTCACAGAGATATGACAGAATTAGAGGGCGGAGATATGGCTTTAACTAAGAAGATGAATCTCATCAATGATACTTTAGATGAGATCGGTTTCACTTGGTACCATTTCAAATACATGATAATTGCAGGTTATGGTTATGCCGCTGAGTCTTTATTGGGATTGACTCATTCCACCGTCAGTTTAGCTATCAATATTCAATTCAAGCAAAGATTCTCTGTTACTACCGAGATGATTTATGTGGGTTTATTACTTGGAGGTTTGTTCTTTGGGATGACCGCCGATATCATTGGTAGGAAATTAGCCTTTAATACCACTTTGTTCATGACATCGATCTTTGCTTTCCTTGTGGGATCATCTTCGTCTTACGTTATGTATTTGATCTTTTTATGTTTGACTGGGTTCTTCATGGGTGGGAACTTAGGTATTGATGCTTCAGTGTTTTTAGAATGTTTACCTTCAAGACATACTTGGTTGGTTACATTCTTTGCTTGTTTTTGGTCTTTAGGTCAATTGATTGCTTACGTAATTGCTTACGTATTCATGGTACCTGAAAAATGGAATGGATGTACTGATATTGATGAATTTTGTGACTCAGCTATCAACAGAGGTTGGAGATATACTTGGTATGTTGATGCTGGGATAGTTCTTGCATTATCTATTGTCAGATTGGCATTAAAATTGGATGAAACTCCCAAATTCCTCGCTGTTAACAATAGAGATGAAGAAGCTTTTGAAATGTTAAAGGCAATTGCTGAAAAATACAACAGACCATTCTCCTTGAAATTAGAAGATTTGATTGCTTGTGGAACCGTTAACAAGAACAAATTCAATAAAGACCATAGAGGAGTAATGGATTTCTTAAAAGCAGCATTCTCAAACGTTAAGGCGTTATTTGGAACTAAAAAGATGATTTGGAATTTCGGGTTATTATTGACTTCTTGGTCCCTTTTAGGTATTGCTTATCCATTGTATGGGGTGTTTTTACCTCAATATTTAGCTGCTCAGGGAGCTAAAACTGGTGCCACTTCTAATGCTGGGATCTATGGCGATGCCATGTTAAGTAATGGGTTATCTTTCTTTGGTCCAGTGATTGCGGCTGGATTAATGTTTATTCCTAAAGTTGGTAGAAGAGGTACTCTTTGCATTGGTGGGGTATTATCTATGGTGTTCTTAATGTGTTATACTACTGTTAGAACCCATCAACAGAATCTTGCTTTCACTGTAGTTAGTTATATCACTATCTATATCTATTATGGTGTGTTGTATGCTTATACACCTGAAGTATTACCATCATATTGTAGAACCACTGGTTCTGGACTTTGTTACGTCATTAATAGATTTGCATCTTGTTTTGTACCATTAATTGCTTATTATGCCAATACTGATACTCCAGCTCCTATCTATGTTTGTGCAGCATGTATTGGAGTTATTGGTTTGATAGGGTTAGCATTTCCTTTTGAACCTTCTAAGCAAAGAAGTGTGTAGTGATTTATTTAATAGAGATATTAGCGAACTTTAGCGAACTCTCTAGTAAGGACTGATGATTGGTAATAAACCTTTCTTTTCAAAGGTCTTGTGACTTTTCATTCTTTTAACCTTTACGAGCGTCTGGCCTTAAAAACTCTTCTCGCGTCTGATCAACTTTCTATCTCCGGTTCTCTTGTCACATCGTTCTTTTACCAATGCTCTTATCACATTCAATCCTACTATCTCCGATCCTCCGATCAGTTCTCGTTCTCTTACCTTTTTCGACTTCCTCACCCTTCTCAGTCTTTCCACCTAATTCCACCTCTGATCCTCTTATCATCTGCTACCCACTTATCACTTCTCGTTCTCTTACCCTTTTGGTCAACCTTACCCTTTCCACTTCCGATCATCTTATTGCCTCCAACCCTCTTATCACTGCCCATGTTCTTATCACTCATCCTCCTCCCACTGTTGATCTACTTATCACTTCTCGTTCTCTTCCCTTTTTCGTAGCCCAAACCCTTTCCACTAGTTCCGCCCATTACCTTGTATTTCCATCTTTTTCGTTCCACCGTTCCTTGCCCCACCAATCTCTTTCTAAGACAAGGAAAAAACCTTGGAATGTCTCAAGATGTGACGACACTACAATTTTGGAATATCATTCCTCATAAGGTGAAATGGTCCTGACGCCCGATTCAAGGCAACATTTCATGGAGTTAATATTGTTTTTCAAGTCAAGATGCATCTGGAGTCGGTTTCAAGGTACCTAACCGCTCATCACCAACTCTAATGTCCACCCCTTTTTCAAATTCCTGAAAAATGTCGCAAAAGCTATTATCTAAATCGACCGGAATTCGTATATCAATTCCTCCATGGTCTGTTTTAGGAAATTTAATCCCGTTGATAAGCAATGGGTTAGATGGAAGAGATAACCGAATTCTGTGTTTACAATTGAATCAGGAACTATTTAAATGTTCAACTGCCTCTTGACTTTACCGTAAAATGCAAGCCTATATCCCCGAATCTACTTATAACGATATTTTGAAAGAGACTTACGATGCCAGCTATAAGCCTGAATACAATGGTGTTAAGTTTGATCCTGATGTTCATTTACAATACTATGCTGATGAAATAGCTAAACATAAATTCGAAAATACTAGAAGATTAACCATGGAAGAATTAGGTATTAGCTCCAAAAATTCTATCAGTAGAATCGGAGTTAGTGATCCTTTCCCATTATTTACCCCTGAAGCCGTTGCTATAATGAAACAAGAAGCCTTAGAGAAAGAAACTTTTTTGAAATATGCAAGATTTAATCAATTCTCCAAATCTGGTAAAGATTGTCTCTTAAGAGGATTTGTTAAAGTCGGAAAGGAAATTATCTGTCCTTTCACTTATGAGGCTTGGACTCATGTCAAGACCCAAGAATTAATCAACGCCATTGCTGGGGTTGATTTAGATGTTATTATGGATTATGAAATTGCTCACACTAATATAAGTATGAAAAGTAAAGAAGATGCGGCAAAGGAGTTAAAAGAATATGATGCTTCCAAAGGAGACATTGTCCAAGATGATTTCGTTGTTGGATGGCATAGAGACTCTTATCCAATGGTTTGTGTTTTGATGTTAAGTGACACTACCAAAATGATTGGTGGATCTACAAGTTTGAAGACAGGTAATGGAGTTATCTCAGTTCCTGGTCCTACTTTAGGTTCAGCATGTATCTTACAAGGAGGTTTAATTGAACATATTGCTCCTAATCCTAAAGGAGTAAGTGAAAGAATCACAATGGTCACAAGTTATAAGAAAAAGGGTAATCAATTCGATACCTCTCTGTTAAGTACCGTTAAACCAGAATCAAGTCCAGGTTCTGTGGTTGATGAGTTCTATGCTGACTGGTGTGGCTATAGAAATCAAATGATCATTAATAACTTACAAGGCATTGCTGATGATATCAGAGAAAATCTGTTCAATAGCGATGCCATCAAAGCTAAGTATATGGAAATCCAACAATATTTGGTCGATACCTATGCCAAGATGGGATTTAATGAAGAAGATATTGAAAAAATGAGGGAACAGTATACTAAGAAATACTAAAATAGTAAAATACACTGTTAAATAAAGGAGAATAATGTCCTAGTTTGCTGTTGCTCTCTTCGGACGTATAATTATATATGCTCAATCAGCCTCCTCTCTCACTCTTAACTAATATATCTAACCAGTCTGTAACTCACCACCTCCAACCATCCCGCTGCCTCTTTCCCCCATTCTACTGCCTGTCAAACCCCCACCTTCTTCCCCTGACTTCCTAGAAGGTGAAAGAATTTTTGCAACCGGTCGTGTCCCCTCCGGTCGTGTCCCATCTCAAAGAAATCTTGTGGGCAAAAAATGTGTGAGAGAATTTTCCAATAATTTTATTCAACAAAATCCAAAATGTCAAAAGTCTTCTTCGATATCTCAGCCAATGGTGCTAAATTAGGTAGAATTACCTTCAAATTATACAATGACATTGTTCCAAAAACCACTGAAAACTTCAGAGCTTTATGTACTGGTGAAAAAGGTTTCGGTTACGCTGGTTCATCATTCCACAGAGTTATTCCTCAATTCATGTTACAAGGTGGTGATTTCACCAGAGGTAACGGTACCGGTGGTAAATCAATCTACGGTGATAAATTTGCTGATGAAAACTTTGCTAAAAAGCACGAAAAACCAGGTTTATTATCAATGGCTAATGCTGGTCCAAACACCAATGGATCTCAATTTTTCATCACCACTGTCCCATGTCCATGGTTAGATGGTAAACACGTTGTTTTCGGTGAAGTCGTTGAAGGTTTCGAAATTGTTAAACAAATCGAATCTTACGGTTCAAACTCCGGTGCTACCAAAGCTAAAATCACCATTACCGAATCTGGTGAATGTTAAGTAGTGCAATGTATCCGATGGTAGTTGTGGTGTGAATCATGATAGCCATTGGTTTGCCAATTTTGACTCTTTTGACTCTTGTCTGTCCCTGCTCTGCTACATTCTCTGTCCCTGCTCTGCCCCAGTCAAGCTAAGACTGGGGATCAATTCTCACATGTGATGAGGTCAGGGCCAATTTCCCCAAGTCTTAGAGTTGAAGAGTTCGGTCAATGGACCTCATAGATCAAACAATCAATCTCCTATGTATATTCCTATAATCTAGTGGTCAATGCTCCTATATCTAGCGGTACTCCTAATCTGGGACCCTACAACTTAGCTGTCAATATCCCTTTACTACCACTTCCCTCCAACCCCGTGGGATCCCTCTTCAAATACTTAATCTCATGATCCTTTACTACCATAGCAAACCTGTCACTTCTAAAACCAATTCCAAACGTAGATTTATCAACCCCTAACCCATTAGCTTGGGTAAACTTAGAATTTGGATCTGAAGCAAACAATATAGGTAAAGAATCATCAACATTATACTTGTTCAAAAGCAATTTTCCCCAAGCATTCATGACAAAGGCATCATTGACAGCATAAATCACAACATTCTTAATACCCAAGGCTTTCAATTTGCCAACATTGTTCAAAATATCAGGTAAATGAGTTTCAGTACATGTTGGAGAAAACGCTCCAGGGATACTTAAGATCAATAAAGCTCCTTGATCGATCAATTTATCGAAAGATAATTTGATAGGTCTAGAACAACTCAAAGGATCTTCTTGTTTATTTACAGGAATGTATAAAAACTCTGTATTATGGGGGAACTTATCTCCTTGTTGCATCTGGTGATGGTATAGATTTTTGAGAACTTGGGGTAAACGGAAATGTCCGATATTTTATAATTCCGATAATTTATAATCCCGATATGAGATCCCGATATTTTATAACTTCGGATTGTTATCACCAATCTTTTGGGTTTATCCCTTAAACGATGATCTTCCACACATCAAACCTCCACACTACCTTACCTCTTTACACCAACACCTCAATCTCAAAATCTCAAATCTCACTATGGATGAAAACCCCTGGGAAGATGAATACATCAAACCACTAAGATTATCTAAACGTAGAGATAGTCGATCTAGTCAACCTGATAATGAGTTTAAAATGAGACCCATTCGATTGACCAGTAAGACTGAAGATACACCAGATTTAGCCCATGAAAGGAAATCAGAAGAATTACCCAGTCCCCAAACTCCTCGTAGAAGATCAATTCAAATCAAAAACTTACCCATCATAGAGAAATCTCCTCCAAAATTACGTATAGAAAGTAACTCCAGTGATTTTATATTTGCTATTTGTTTAGTTGATTTCCATCATATTAGAGGTCCAGAGATTCAATGGTGGAAATCAAATTACCTTGAAACTATCGATAGCAATCTTTTCAAGAACTTACCCTTTCAATCATTACCCGATGGATCTCATTTATTTGAAGAAACCTTCTCCAATTTCAATTTGGTGTATGATTTCTCTACTAACAAATCTTATGATAATTTAAACGATCTCATCAACTTCAACGATGATCCCAGGAACTTGAAGACATTGTTTGGATGTTCATGTATCAGACAAATCAATATCAACGAACTAAGTGAAGAAGAATTGAAAAGAAACAAAGATATCAAGAGATCTATCATTCAGAAAGCTTTAGTTATCATCAATAAAGATAAACCTATATTCACCAAAATCAAAGATAAGCTTTCGATAATCACAAGGTCTTATTTCCTTCAAGATAATTTGAGTAACTTCGATGTGTTGGAGAATTTGTTTGAAAACTTGAACAATGAAATCAATTTCAATGATAATGAAGAGTTCTTTATCAACTTAAACTTGAAACAATCCTTACTTCAGCTAGGGAACAAGATGTTGATCATCTTCAAGGCATTATTGTTGGAAAAGAAGATTCTAATCTATTCCAATAATAAATTGGAATTACTTACTAAGTTCCAGAATAACCTTATAAGTCTTATACCCAATCTAATCAACAATTTGATCTATTCAGGGTGTCAATTGAGTGATTATCAAGAGATTTATAATGGGAAATTGGTGAAACCAACATCTTTAAATACTGAAAATAGAGACTCCATGTTGAAATTCTTTGGTTTACCTTTGAAAATCTTCAATACTAAAGGTTCTTTCTGGAATCCTTACTTGCCCTTACAGCAAATAAACCAATTGAACTTCCCCGAAACCAAAAGTTTCATGATTGGTTGTTCTAATCTTTTATTCGTCAACCAACTGAAAGATTTGGGGGTGGATTTGTTGATAAATCTCGATACTTATGAAATGTCTTCTCCTAATGGTTTGAACAGTGAATTATCTTTGACTTCCAATGATAAAGCTTTCATGAGTAATTTGATCTCCAAATGTTCAGCCGATGTGGTAGATGATGAGAACGAAAACTTCATAGGTAATGATGATTACATAAGATACCAATTTGAAGATTACTTGTTATCATTATTATCCACCGTAAGGTTCAACCAATATGTTCAAAAGTTCGGACAATATCCTCCGGGGTTCTCCAATGCTTCTAATAGCATCAATGAAGATAATAACGTTTATAATGGAGACTTATCGATATTTAATAGCAGTTTCATAAATAGTTGGAAAACCACAGAGAATTTCGACATTTGGGATCTTACATGCGATGAGTTTATCTTTAACTTCATCAACCCCCGTCATGTTCAAGTAGATTTCAATAATGAATCAGCTATCAGTAGTTTCTTTAATAATCTCAACTTCAAGTTTAAGAATTTAAATGTAGATGATGAAGAAACCAAACCCAATAAATTTATCAATAAGAAGTTTAGTGATGAAGATTTTAAACAACTGAAAGATAAGAAGAAATGGTTCTTTAATAAATAAAACATCTCTGCTAATGAATAAACTTTGAATGTCATTTTCTTACATAATCATTGCTTATATAAGCATCTCTTACATAATCAATGTTTATGTAAGCCATTACGTAATCGGTTACTGTGTAAATTGATTTTTTTGAGAAAGATCAAAACCTCATCTCATGAAACATCCATACCAAAACATCGTTTCAACGTCTACTCACTTGTTCGTGAGTGTTCAGAATCATTTACAAGCTTTTGATGTTGAAGGGAATTTAGTGGGGTCGTGGAAAGATACAATTGGCCATGAAGATTTGTTAAAGAAACAACAACTTGAAAAAATTGAAAAATTAAACCAAGAACCTGAAATCAAAAGAGCTGAAAACAATAAGAAAGTAAAGATCCCCAAAATCCCCACCCCAGGTCCTGGTGCTCCTACCATCTATAATTACATCAGAGATTTGGAATTAACTCACGATAACAAATATCTTATAGGGATAACTGATAGTGATAAATCCATCATCATCTTTGAAATCAACTTGAATGAAGATAATTGTTTGAAACTCATCAAAAGACAAACCTTCCCAAAAAGACCATGTTCCATTTCCATTGCTGATGATAATTCCACGGTAATAATAGGAGATAAGTTTGGTGATGTTTATAAGATTCCTATAATTGGCGAAAATGTACCAGAGAAGGACTTGAAACCCATTTTAGGTCATGTGTCGTTATTGACCGATGTTTTGATCACAGAACATAACGGTAAACAATATATTTTGTCCAGTGATAGAGACGAACACATTAAAGTGTCGAATTACCCTATAACATATGTTGTTAAACATTGGTTATTTGGACATGATGAATTTATATCATCCATGGTGCAATTTGACTTTGATAGAGAACTTTTAGTCACTGGAGGTGGTGATGATTACATATATTTATGGAATTGGTATGGCAACAAGTTATTGAGTAAATATCCTTTAAGAGATTTAATCGAACCTTTATTAGATGAACTGCACTTACCTCCAGAAAGATTCTTACATGAAGATTCACCTAAAGAGATTTCTGTAGTTAAGATGATCACCATGGATAAGTTCGTAGTGGTATTATTCCAAAAAGTCAACGGATTATTAGTTTTAGAGATCAAAGATGAAACGTTACATTTAGTTGAATTATTCCCTCTTGATTATCCTTTGATAGATATCTCCGCCGGTGGAGATAAGATCTTTGGATTATCAGAAGATAAAATCATCACCCAATTCACATTCAATGGGAAATTAACCATCGATGATAAAGAATTCAAAGGAATGATTGAAAATAATCCATGTGAAGTTCAATCTAAAGAAGAATTTTATCCATTATATACCATGAATACTTTAAGAAAGAGAAGTGAACATTAGTAATACAAACTTTTTATAAATAATCTACTCAACAAAACCTCCTTGCTTACATAAAGAATAAAATAAGGAATCTTTATTCTTCAAAAGTACTTCTGGAGAATCGAACTCTGCCACTTCACCTTTTTCTAAAACAATGATTTTATCTGAATCCAAGATAGTGTTGATTCTATGAGCTATAGTTAAGATAGTTCTATCGGTGAACTCTTTACGGATAGTTTCTTGTAAGACTTTATCAGTTTCAACATCAACAGCCGCAGTAGCTTCATCTAACACCAAAATATGAGAAGGAATCAATAAAGCTCTAGCTAAACACATTAATTGTCTTTGACCAACAGATAAATTAGAACCACCTTCAGTCATTTTAACATCTAAAGCATTAAAAATTTCCGTAACAGTTGATCTATCTTCAGCTTGTTCGAATTCTGTCTTAGCTTCTTGGAACATTTTCAACACATGATCCTTCAAATGAGATAACTCTAAAGCTTTCCAAAGCTGATCATCAGTATAGTTATCAAAAGGATCTAAGTTAGATCTAATCGAACCTTCGAAAACCTGAGAATCTTGAGGAATAATGGATAATTTTTGTCTCAAATCTCTTAAACCAATTTGACTGGTATTAACATCATCAATATCAATATGACCATCAACAGCTTCAATAATTCTGAATAAAGCTAAAGTTAATGAAGATTTCCCTGCACCGGTTCTACCAACAATACCAACTTTTTCCTTAGATTTAATAGATAAAGTGATATTCTTCAATACTAAATCCAATTCTGGTCTATATCTTGTTGAATAATCCACAAAGTTGATTTCTCCTGATTGAGGCCAATTATTAGCAGGTTTAGTTTCTAAGATTTCTTCGGGTTTTTCCGGTTCCAAAGATGAATATTCCTTAATTCTTTCCACTGAAACAATATTTGTTTCAACATCAACTGTCATTCTAACAATCCAATTCAATGATTGGGTAATTTGTAAAGAATATGAAACTGATAACCCAACCAAACCTGCAGATAAAGTGCCGCTTTTAATACCCAAAATGGCAAATCCAGCCGCACCTAAAATAATGATAGATCCTAAAAATTCTAATCTAACAGCTAACCATCTATTAGCATTGATTGAAGGATGATAAGCTCTCATATTCTTATCGACTCTTAATTCATTTAAGAATCTAAATCTTTGTGCTTGACCATAAGCTCTAATAGTAGTAACCCCATTTAATGATTCTTGGAAATTAGCATAAATAGGTGATCTAGAAACTGAATCTAATCTTCTTAATTCTCTTGAAGTTCTCATATAATATTGTTGATAATACATGTATAACACCAATAATGGGAAAATCAAGAAAATCACTTGCCAGGTTGAAAAACAGATAACTAAGATGGAAAATGTCACTTTAGTAGCATTACTGAAGAACATTCCAAATACTCTACATAAGATTTCATCGACTTTATAAAGATCATTAGAGAATCTATTCAAGATTCTACCAATAGGAGTGGTTTCAAAGAAAGACATTGGAGCTCTTAAAACACTAACAGCCATATCATTATGTAATTTTCTTGACCCATCAATTGAACAATAAATCCAAACAATACAACTTTGAGCCAATAATACCACCGCAGTAGCAAACCCAATCAACATATAAATCCCAAGATAATAACCAACATCAGGATTCCCACCAACTGAGGAATTAACTTCAGACCAACGTTTTAACCAAACACCCGAACTAACATTCAATGATTGAGCACAGAAAATCATAAACAACCAAATCATAACTTTAGGAGGATTACAAGCTTTAGCATATTCAAGATAAACATCCCATTTAACTTTCCCTTGTTCCAGACGTTCTCTTCTTTTTTCAAGTTCTTCATCTTCATCTTTTTGGTCTAACAATTCAACCAAGTTATCATCTAAAGAGATTAATGAAGCTCTTCTTAAAGATTTAACATCCATTTCATCTTCGGAAACTAATTCATCATAATCTAATTCTGGAGTTTCTGTACCATCAACATTCTTATCCTTTTGTTCCTTCTTTTGTTGTTGTTGTTGTTCTTCTTCTTTCTTCTCTTTACCGAATTCTTTGATCAAAGCAAATAATCTACTTTCAGGTTGTTGCATAATATCTTCATAAGATCCTTGTTCGACAATTTTCCCATCAGAAATCATATTCAAATTATTGGCGATACTTAAAACCCCAATATTGTTGGTGGCCAAGATCTTACATTTGGATTTCAACAATCCATGAGGTCCTAAAACATGGTCAATCAAATGTTTACCAACATGTTCATCAACTGCTGACAACGCATCATCAATAAGGTAAATATCCGCTCTAGCATAAACAGCTCTTGCCAAAGATAATCTAGCCTTTTGACCTCCCGATAATGAAATCCCTTTTTCACCAACTTGAGTTTGATCTCCCTTTGGTAAGATTTTTAAATCCACAGTTAATGCACAAGCCTTGATCACGTGCTGGTAGAATTCAGGATCATATTTATGACCAAATAAGATATTTTCTCTGATAGAACCATTCATAATCCAAGGAACTTGTGCAACATAAGCGATATTTCCATGGACTTGGATTTTACCGGCCAATTTATATAAATCACCTAAAATAGCTTGAACCAAAGATGATTTCCCACATCCAACTTTACCAACAATACAATCCAATTCCCCCTTTCTGGCTCTTAAGTTGATATTAGATAAGGAGAATTTCCCTGCAGATTCAGATTTGGGTTTTTCCCATAAGAAAGTACCATCATTAATACTAACAGAAACATCACCGATATTTTTCACTGGTGGGAACTTCTCAATGGCATCTTCTTGTAATTCACTTCCATGTAAGAATTTATGTAATCTTTCCAAAGAAACTTGAGCTTCAATAACATTGGAAATGACTTGAGGAATAACAGCCAATGGGAATGATAATAAATTGAATAAAGCTAAAGCTGGGAAAACAAGATCAGTACTTAAAGTTTTACCCTTTTCAATCAATATGAACACTCCGAAAGTTGAACAACTGACCAAAGTTGGAGAGAAATTCCAAAGCATAACTGTTAAAGCACTGAAAACACCGATTTTTTGAAGATTCTTTAACTCTTTATCATTTCTAACATGATTTAACTTCTTTAAGTAAGGTATTTCCCATCCATATAATTTCAAAGATTTGATATTATTCAAAATTTCCGAAGTTAATCTTGATCTTTCATCCTTATACTTCATTTGCGTCTTTTGTAACTTCTTTTGGTATCTTGCTAATAAGGAATTCAAAGGAATCATGACTATCATGATCAAAACCCCAATCCACATGGAATTACCTAATAATCCATGTAAAGAGTAAAGACATAAGAAGATTTGGAAAGGTCCAGACCAAGCAATTTGAACATATTGCACCAAATCTTGGATTCTTTGAATATCTACCGACATTAAATTGACGATATCTCCGGTATTGGATTGTTGTTTGGCATCATTACTTAAAACCATAGATTTGTTATAGATAACTGAAGTCAAAGATGATTTAATCTTCATACCTAAATCAAAAGCAATTTGGAAATATTGATGAAGAAATCCTGTTTGACACACTGATACCACAAACATAGCTCCAGCAATCATAAATCCTTTGGTTAAAGGTAAAGGATCACCTTGTTTGACAGATTCAGCATAATCATTAACGAATTGAATCAATAATCTTAATAATTGGGGTTGAACAAAAGCTAAACAATCTTGTAAACCTTTGAATAATCCACCTAAAAGAAATCTAAGACCAAAAGCTTGGATTAAAGCCCACATAATTGAAGGTTTGGTAGTCTTTTGTCCATGCCAGTAATGATAAAATGTATCGGTGGTGGAAGTAGCTTTCAATTCTTGAGGTAATTGAGGTAAATCTTCTTCAGTTAAGAACTTTTCGTACCCTTTCTTCATTAATCCTGACATCCATACAAAGATGATTCTAGAAAACAAGTTGGCTTGATCATAAGGACTAACTTTGGAAGAAAAAGCATTTGGATTGAAAGGTACAGTTAATTCTAATACCAATAAGAATAATGAATTAACCACTTGTAACACAGTGAAGGTGAAACTTTTGGAATGAGAGTCTCTAACAGTGAAGTTAACAACTTTCAAAAGATTGAAAAGTAATGAAAATAACCAATAAAACAATAATACTCCATTGGGGATGGAAGCTTTGAAATTTTCAATATAATGTAATGATAAAACAATCACCAACCCTACCAAATTGACAGATAAAACCGTACTGATGATATCCACAGTAGGATAATTGACCATCAACAAGACCTGAAACACAATTTGTAACCCTACCAATAACAATTTCATATAGAAAAGTGGTGATACTCTATTGTTAGATACTTTGGCAGTGTATAATTTCCTTACTTGATGGGATCCAAATACAATGGCAAAGAATCCCATGAATCCTAATAAGATCCCTTGAACGAAACAAGGAGAAATATCATTATAATATGGGGATAAAAGGGAGAATCCTCCATTATCTGAACATTGATAAAATGACTTAGTGCCATTGGTGGCAACAGATAAACTATTTATATCATCAGCTAAGTCAGATTTATAAACTGAATACAAAAAGGGTAAATTATGATACTCTAGTCTATGTAAAAACTCCATCACTGATTCGATAGTTAGCAATGGATATCTTTATAGTTAGATAGCTGGTGAAATTTTTCGCAGTTTGGACAGCTTACTAAGACGGAATTTCCTGATAAGTGTTGAACCGAGAGACCACTACGAAAGACACGACGATGCGAAGGCAAAAGGAGTCGGAAGGTTAATGGGGGATGAGAAAAATATAGAAAAACTCGGATATGATAGAAAACGGGTATTTTGACACGGGCAAGGGAGATTAAAGGAGATTGCGCATTATCGTATAGTTTAAATACTAAGGGAAGCGAATGTCAAGAGGGTGTACCACTTAACAAACACTTAACAAACACTTAACAAACACCACTCTACAAACACCACTTAACCGAAACAAACGTCATAGGTTTTATAATAAGCTTTCCAGAAGATTCCTGATTTTCTAGGTCTGGCAGCATATTCAGCATTAGCAATAGCTTCTTCATCATCGATATGTTGTTTACCTGTAAGAAGGTCAGCCTCTAAATCAGTTCTAAATTTAGTTTTCTTGAAGAATTTCCAGAAAGTGAATAAACATACAGCGAATATTGGAGCAAAATATGAAGTGAATAAATCAGCAACAGTGAAATTACCTGGGAAGAATACCCAGAATCCATTGAAAATCAAAATAATGATAATTAAGAAGAATGAAAGGTATGTCATGTATGGATGAACAAAGAAACTTGGTTTATAATAAGAATCAGTTTCATAATCAAATCCTTGAGCTTTAAAAGCTTTCTTGTATTTAAAGTAACACCACCAAATACATGTATAAGTAAGTAAAATTCCTGTAGTACTTAAATTAACTAACCAATTAAACACAAGACCTGTTGAATTACTAACCCCTAAATATGAAATACAAGCAATAAGAATTGAAAATATAACGGTATAAATTGGACAACCATTACTTAAACATTTTGAGAAAAATCTTGGTAAATAACCAGCTAATGAAGCAGCATAAGCAGTTCTAGTAGCTCCATACATAAAAGCATTACCACAAGACCATGCTGATAATGCAACCACTACATTAACTAAAGAATCTAATCCATGAACTCCAACATTACTCATACCAATAACCCAAGGAGATGCAGCCGCACCAACAGCTCCATTAGTATTTGCAGCCGTTAATTTTGGATCATTTGAAGCACAAATTGAATTCATAAAGAATAATCCACCTAAGTAGAAGATATAAATTCTAATATAAGCTCTTCTACCAGCCATTGGAATAACAGTTCTTGGTCTTGAAACTTCTCCAGCAATCATACCTAATAAATCTGGTCCTCCACAACTCAAAGCCGCGTAAATTAAAACTTTCCAGAATCCTAAGAATCTACCAGTAGTTCCAGGAACTAAATATTCTTTAACTAAACCACCTTTTGACCAATTTTCAAATCCATAAGCATCACCTTTTGGATTACCTCCACACATAGAAATTAATGAGAACATCATTAATCCTACAACTAATAATACTTTAGTGATTGAAGTAACAAATTCAATTTCTCCATACCAATTGACTCCAAATACATTGAAACAGAAAGTAGAAACTAAGGCAACAGTAATGAAAACTCCAGGATTAATATCAGTCCAAAAACCAACCACACCAGCAAACCCAGTAGCTTCTAAAGCAATATACATAAGAGATGTATATAAATAAAGCATAGTACAAGTAAATCCTAAAGCAGGATCAACCCATCTAGCACTATAATGTAAGAAACTTCCTTTGATAGGTAAAAATGAACACATTTCCGCCACAGCTTGCATTAAAGGCCAAATGACGAAAACGGCATAAAATACGAACCCAATAAATAATGATAAAGATCCTGAAGTAACCATAGGTGTGGATAACCCAATAAATAACCCTGATCCAATAGCTTGACCAATAATCATCAAACCCACATGTCTTGATGATAATTTTCTTTGGGTTTCACCATACTTATCAACATCAAATTTATCATTGAAATCTTTAAATTTAGTAGTTAACCCATTACCAGAAGAAGTGGATGAAGCATCTTCATCTCCAGCTAATCTTTCAATGTCCACTTGGACATTTTCTTTCTTAGATTCCATTTATCTGATGAATAATCGAAAATTGTTCAATTATATACATTTCACCTAATCACCATGTCGTGTTGGGACTAAAGATAAAGAATATTTTGGGCAATAAAATGTTCGGGGCTTGCCCTATTGGGCGTTCAATTCCTTCTTATCTGAGGCTTAAACCACTTTATCTATGAGATATTTCGGAAATCATTCAGGGGGTTTCCATCCATGAAACTAAAGGTGGATAGTATTAAAGCCTTTTAAGTCCTAAGGTATCAGTAACAGTGTATATCCACCTTGAAGTCTCCCCTATTACAAATACCTTTCTCAGAACAAATTTTCACTTCATCATTTGACATATGTCAACTATCTCATGTCAACTACCCTCATGTCAAGCCCATACCTCGTCGGTAAATTATTTCCTAATTGGGACAAGATCCTTGGCAAGATTCCATTGACAGAAGGATACACGATATCGCGACATAAGAGATATTATAGATAAGTAAACTACGGGATTATGAAGGAATTTAGCGTGAATAGGAATTTAAAAATGTTGGCTTATCTAAATAATGCTTATCTAAATAATTTCTTCAATTTAGAAGTTTTCTTTTCCTTTTTTTCTTCAGGTTGGATCTGACTGGATCTTTTTTGATAATGACTAGGTAAATTGGTATTAGGTTGAGAATTGATATTAAATTTATTGAAATCAATATTCATTTGATTCATTTGACTTTGATTCATTTGATTTTGATTCAGTTGAATTGTCGGGGTCGCCGATCCATTGGACGAGGCGGATGGAACTCGAGATTGTAAATGATTTTTGTTTTCACTTTCAAATAGATAAACTGGAGGTTCACGATTATCGGTCAATTCCTTATATAAATTTAAATTCAAATCAGGTAATTGTTTCATTTTATCCATCAGTTGTAAACCTATTAAGAAATCTCTTGGTTTTAAAATGGTTTCTGAACCAATATAGAAATCTTTATTTAAACTTTTGGATAATTCATAGATTGAACGAGTCTCAGAATATGTCATACCTCCAGCGACATAACAGAAAATTCTTTGCTTATTTTTAATGGTATTAATTTTGGTTGATGATTGAGCCCATGAAGCTTTGATACGAGAATTCCTTAATGAGTTACTAGGATTCACATGATTATTATTGATATCAATATTAGCTGGAATATCATCTTCTAAAGGTTTATCTCTGAAATATGGGAACCATTCTTCGTCTAATTGATATTTGATCAAATATTGTAAAATAGATTTAATCCCCGGTCCAAATCTTGAGGTGTTATAAGTTCCATCATTATTAATAGTATGGAATAATTTCTTTTGTACTTTGGGATCAGTAACTTTCAGTTTAACTATTGGTAAACCTAATTTATGAAGATTATAGAAACATCTGGAAATAAGGGAGATAATTTGAGTATCTTTAACTCCGATGAATTTCACTAATTTCATAAAATCTTGTTCAATCAATCCTCCTCTATATAAACCATAAATTAATACCAATCTCATTTTATCATTGACAGTTAAATCATCTCTAGCAAGTAAAACAATCAAATCATCATGTAAAGTCTTATTTCTATTACCTTCAAAACTGAATCCTTCAGCACAACAAGTTTGTTCAAAATCTGCAGCAAATTCCGCTAATTTCCTTTCGTCATTCCTATCGAGACATTCATCAATTAAGGTTTTATGTAACATCAATTGTTTCCTTTCCTTATCAAAACCTTTTAAATTGGCAACTATATGCATTAAATCTGAAGATGTGGTGGCTTTGGATCTATCTACCATTAAAGGATTATTCTTAATTAAATCATTAATCTTATTAATAATCAATTCACTACTTTCAATAATATGTAAATGTCTTAAATTTATCCAATCTTCATCATTTTCATTAGTTAAACTATTGGTAATTTCCGATATTTCTCCCTTTTCATTTTCACTCTTATATTTATAGATACCTTCTCGTTCTAAACTTGGTACTATATCCATTGACATTGCTTGATAAGTAAATTCATGTAATAAAGGAGCATATAAATCAATAGTTCTATCAGTAATCAATAAAATAGATCTTGGTTTCTCTTGATTTTCAATAGGAGGGAAATCATGATTATTTCTAGCATATTCATCAATTTGATTTTGAAATTCATCAGCTATTAATTCACTTAATCGAGTTGCTTTATAAAAATGTTGATTTTGTGGAGAATAAAATCGAATTAAAGGATATTCTCCGGTAATAACCATCAAATTAACTAAACTTTTGGCAACTTTCCTTATTTGAGCTAATACTAAATCACTACAATTCTCATTATAATAAATAGCCATTGAATTATCGGTTTTATTGTCGGTTAAAAACACTCGTTGTTCAATAGGGAAGAAATTTGATTGAATAAAAGTGATATTTTCCCCAAAATCAAAGTAATTTTGAACTTTAGGGTTATTCAAGAATTTGGAACTTTGATAAAATTGATAGATTTGATTATCATTAGGTAAAATAGGTAAAAATAACCCCCATCCTTTCCTATATTTATGAGTGATAACATCTCCTATGACACAATTCAATGTATAGATCGTTGGTTCAATGAAATATATGGCTTCTAAGAAAGTTTGTTGTTTCCTCTTATCATCTAACTTCTCAATCGAGGTAACGATTCTAAGTAATTGTTCCTTTTTAATCACCTGATATAAGATCGATTCGGTTTTATCATCAAGAATCAAAGTATACAAATTCCCCGGTAACTGTATACCTTTGATTTGATCAATGATATATTGTTTTTGTAACTCCAATAAGTTGAACTCCGACATTTTAGGTACAAATGAAATTTATCGAGATCGCGAACTTTTTCTTTGGATCGCATTCATAAAAGGTATCACCAAAAGCATAAAAACTCAGTGGTGTTCAATCATTTAAACAGAAGGGGATATGGCTAAAAGTAGGATTCAAGATTCTTCAATCATTGAAGATGATGAATTGGTCCATTCATTCCAAGAAGTTCCATTGAAACCTCCTCACAATCATTATAAGACCGGAGTTTATATACTAGGATGGTATTTCTTCTCCATGTCAATATCAATCTATAATAAATGGATGTTTGGTGATGGTCTTAATTTCAAATTTCCTATAATAATAACATCGTTTCATCAGTTATGTCTTTTCATTTTAAGTTCTTTAGTACTATATTTCAATCCATCAATGAGGCCAAGTCATTCACATTTAGAAAGATCAACTGAATCACCCAATGATGGAGGTTTTAATGGTTATAAGAAGATGTTTCATATCAATTGGTTGGTTTATATCAAACAATTCATTCCTTGCTCCATCGCTTCAGCTGGTGATATTGGATTATCTAATGTTTCAATAATCTATATTTCTTTAAGTTTATACACCATGTTAAAGACTTCTTCATTAATGTTTGTCCTTATCTTTGGACTTATCTTCAAATTAGAGAAATTCAATTGGAGATTGATCATAATTGTTATGGTAATGACATTTTCAGTATTAATGATGGTTTCTCCTAATAATTCTGAAGATCATAAAGATAATAATTCCTTCGGAGTGTTTTTAGTTCTTCTTGCTTCAGTTATGTCAGGTTTAAGATGGTCTTTCACTCAATTATTACTCAAAAACAATCCTCATACTCCTAATACCATCACCACCATCTTTTATTTATCCCCATCTATGAGTATAGGACTTTTTTTCATTGGTTTGATGGTTGAAGGAGGAAATAATTTCAGAAATTCTAATATATGGCAAGTTAAAGGGATTTTTCAAACTATCATTTTAATGATCATCCCAGGAATCTTAGCTTTCATGATGACTTTAAGTGAATTTAAACTTTTGAAAGTTTCCCAAGTCATCACATTATCCATAGCAGGGATTTTCAAAGAATTACTTACCATTGTCATATCATCATTCATCTTCGGCGATAGATTAAGCTGGATAAATATTATTGGATTGGTTATAACTTTCATAGATATTTTGTGGTATAATTGGTTCAGGTTCACTGAAGCCAAATACAAGCCAGTCAACATAGAGATGAGAAATTTACAATAGATAGAGGTCGCCACTGAGGTCACCATTACAGAGGTCTCTACTCAGTCATAAAGAGTCACTTCAATAGAAAACTTATTCAATACAAAACTTATATTCTAATGTACATCCTATAAAACAAATAACGACAATGGGAGAAGAAAACCTACCCAAAACCATGATTTTGGCCCTTCTCCATTACCACCACTTCTTTCACTTGTAGTTGAAGCAAGTGAAACACCTGAAGTGGAATTCTGTGTAGCAAAGATTTCATTAGACGTTATCAAATTCCCTGAAAATCTTCCTGGAATAGTTAATGAATCAGAAGCTGAATTGAATGGTAAGTAAGTCAAAGTATGGTGAGTAGTATAGTTCACATGAGTAGCAAATGGTATAACACCTGATGAAATACTACCAATAGTAGTAACATCAGAACTATTACTATTATCAAAACCTTTGAAATCACCTTGTTTCTGTTGAGGTAAATAATCTTCCTCTTTGATAACCAATTGATCGTTGGTTTTTGCTATACCTATGGTACTACCAACATTATCAACAACAAGATATACGGCTTCTAAGAATGATAATCCCAATGTCAAGTAGGTGTTTGAAGTAGGTAAAAACTTCAAGTAACATGCAGCTTCACCATTATTGAACAATAAAGGATCTCCATCGGATGTGGCATTGATAAGGAAGTTATTTAAAGGAATTCTGATCTCCAAATCTCCAAACTTGAAATCTATCAAGGCATTAACGTTACGAATGGTTTCACATTCAACTATCCATCTTTCAGCTTGTTCATTATAATAAGCATTGGTTTGAATAGCAATGTTTATGATAACATCCAAAGGTAACAGATTAAAGATTGTTCTGGTATCAAAGATCACCCCGTATCCATCAGTTCTATCACCTTTCAAAGTTAAAGTTTCTCCGCTATCACCATTCTCCATAAGAATATCATCAATTTGAATCGATGGGATAATCATATAATCCATAAGACTGTTTTCAAATTCAAGCCCTTGTCCTGAAGTATACCTTGAACCCGTATGGTCCAAAAGATCAAACAGGTATAAATCATCAATGAAATATTTCTTATCCACCACTCCTGGTAACACTTGAGCAAACGACATATTTGATTCGGTAAATTTATTGAAATATAACGAATACCCATTAACATTGGAGTCATAAGTACTCATTAAACCATTGGTAAATCCTGAATCACTTAATAAATTCCCAGCTAATCCGAAACCTCCTACACTAACAGAAGATGAGTTGGCATTTATGAATGTGAAATTTTTCAACATCACTGATTGGTTATTGGTGCTTAACACGGAAAAATCTGACGTCAATACTTCTCCAGTAACATTAATAGCATCAATATAAGGCACTCTTATTTGTTGGAAATTCTCCAAATTACTAACTCTCAGATCACTCATATTACGATCGAAATCATCTGATGTAGTAAAACTTCCATCTCCAGCACATGCTGTGGCTACATATTCCGGTGCCGTAGTCACTGATGCTGGTAACAGAGCAGTATCGTTATCCAACACCGTTCCCCAAATTTGTTCTTGAGAAGACCACCAAGAATTAATTTCTTCACAGCTCAAGAAATAATCGTCGTTCATCACCCAGATATTGTTCTGAAGCAAGTCCAACCTCAAACCCATCTCTTGTCCTCCCATAGTCACGGGTATATCGTAATAATAGTCTGTAGCTGACTTGGTGAACAATAATTTGAAGATGGATTTATCGTTATCATCTTCAGTGGTTAGTGATGACGGTAATGCTGAAGTGGTGATTTTCGACGTTGATGATGATGATGATGATGCACTGGTCGAAGTGGTTCTGGCGGTATTAATAGTAAGTGAACCTAATCTAGTATTGGTGATTATATCTGTTATGGAAGTAGAAGGTTCATCTTCACCGAGAACCGATGCTAAAAGAAATAGTATGAACATCATATTGGATACTATGTGACTTAAGTGGATGAATGTTCGACTATAATGTTGAAATCCACGGAATGTGTTCTATTATAACGAGGTTTTTAAGGGAGTTGTTTAATGTAATGGTAAAATTTTTTAGTGCGATTAAGCGGCTTGGGATGATTTTTTGGGCTATGGACCCAGAGTACTAAGGAAGAGTGGAGGGATGGTAAGAATATAAACCAAGGTCAATAGTTGCTTAAACAACCTATACTTCGATTTTGAAGTCAAAGGAATTGGTCCGAAAAATAAAATCTAAATCAGATTCTAGAGATCTTGTAGATTTCACAGATTTTGGACATAATTCATATCTCTATTGAAAATGAATCTTATTGTACCATAATGAATACAAGCATTGTTAGTACCAATATCAAATGTTTGAATGGCCCAATTTCATGATTTCTACCATTTCGACATAAATTTCCCCCACAAACTTCTAGTCCCCTAATCTATACATAATCTATAAATAGAGTAAAGGTGAATTTCAGGTAAAACCGCCATCTCATCAGTGCCATTAACAAACACATTTACGAACGAGATCTAGAATGCTCGACTCATAAATCTCCAATTCCACTTGCCAACTAAAAACTCGGCTATTGCCCCATAGATTCATTCTCACCTCGAACAATAGATATTTGTTTACATCGAACAATAGAATCCCTTTTTATCGCATTCTTGATTCCCTGACCCTCAACATCAATCATAAACATTATCCCAATGATCCCAACTCCATCAGTATCTTGTACATATAAGTTTACAGCTTAAAGTCCCTCATTGGACATAATTACGTCATACAGGAAAAAGAAATCCTCAAGCGTTTTACTTCAAACACCTAAAACCCTAATTCAATGATGTTAAACACTTTAAATCCAGGCATTTCATTTACTGACCCTTCTATAGTACCAGGTAATTAGAAAATCTCTCTAATTCTCTCGCCAATTACCACCACTCCCGACCCTTTTCCCATCGTTTCTATTTTTACGATGAGTGAGATTTTTCATAACAGTGAGAATTTTTGTCTATTCATCTTTCATTCAACTAAAAAAGATAACTTACTGGTAAACCGACTTAAGGTTGTTCCCATTAATTGTTGATATCAACCGTTTAATACATCGACTAATATAACTCCATAACAAGGAGAAGATTCTCATCAGTTAGAAGTTTTTACTTGAACTAAAGTTTTTACTCGAACTTAAGTGTTCATTTTTTCGTTATTCGTACATCTTTCCATAGATAGTTTTTCATTATTATTTTCCATTTTGCATTTCCAAAACTTTTTAATATCATTTACACCCTTTTAATACCCCAAGTTACACAAAACTAATGACATGAGAAGATTAAAAATTGGTATCAGAACACAATTAATTGTGCTAGTAATGTTTGCTAGTTTATTTTCATTATTGATCTTAGCTATTGTTTGTGGATTATATTTCTCCCATAATTTGAGTAATTTAAGAGCTGAAAGGTTAGAAGTGATTTCCCAATTGAAAAGTAGTCAAGTTACTCAAGCTATTGATTATCTTTTTTATCAAGTTTATTATTTAACTACTAGAGATGCTATAACCGATTCTTTAACTAATTATAGAGCTGGGAATAATTCCATGGCAGTGTTTGAAACTGCTCAAGCTTCATTGGATCAATTTTTAACTAGTTCGGAATCTTTTGCTTCAGCTAGATTATATAATCTTGATTTAAGAGTAGTAGCTGAAAGTTCAAATAATAACACTTTAGTATCATCACCAGCAGCAGATTATTTATATCCTTTACAACAAAATTTATCGATTCCCGAACCTATAAATCGATTAAACAATTCCCTTGAATCATTTTATTTCACCGGTCCGGTAAGTAATTCAAGTGATCCTTATTCAACTTATTTCATTGGTATAACGTATCCTATCTTTGCCAACACATCAATTATCTTATCAGCACCTTCAATAGCAGGCTATTTGACGGTATTGACTAGTGCTGATAATATCCAAGTTGCGGTGAATACATCTCAAACATTCCCTGATCAGGATAGTCAAGATTATAAAGTAGTAGCTTATTCTCCCGTATATAATAGTAGTTATACCGAAGATAGTACCAGTGATTCGCTTGCGGTGAATGAATTGGTAGGGTTCCAGGCAGTTTTCCCGGTGTTAGGATCCAAATACTTACAAAGTAATAATGTTTATAATATCAATGAATCCACAGCTGCCAAAGAAGCTTTGACTCATTATTATGGTTCATCTACCAATAAGAAAAGTATTGATGGTGAAACGGTGGCTATAGGGTATAGTCGAGTATCATCAGTTCATTGGAGTATTGTGGTTGAACAGAAGAAGTCTACTTTCAATGGACCTTCAGATCGATTGAAAAACATCATTATTGGAGTTTCTATCGGTATAGGAGTATTCATGTGTCTTATAACATTCCCCTTAGCTGTGATGTTTATACGACCAATCACCAAATTGAAAGATGCCACTGAAGCCATCACTAGATCCAAAAGAGAGAAAGATCGTGGTATACCATCACCAGCATATTCTCCTCCTCCATCATATTATTCTACTTTAATAAGGAGAATGTATCCTTATGAAAAGAAACCTTATGAGAAGAAGAAAGATGATGATGTTAATGATAGACTTATAGAACTCGATGATGTACCAAAGAAAGAAATGAGATTAAGATCAAGAGATAAACGATCATCAGTACTTTCATCAGCTACTGGAGGATCTAACTCAGTGTATTCAACAGGGATCAGATTACCTTCTAAGATCACCAATCAAAAGAGTTTATTCAAAGATGAATTGGCGGAATTGACCGATGCTTTCAATATCATGAGAGAAGAATTAGAGAAACAATATGTTCATTTAGAAGATAGAGTTAAATCTCGTACCAAAGAATTAGAAGCTTCTAAGATCGAAGCCGAAGCTGCTAATGAAGCTAAAACTGTTTTCATTGCTAATATCTCTCATGAATTAAGAACTCCATTGAATGGGATCTTAGGTATGACATCTATTGCTATGGAAGAAAATGAAGTTGGTACTATTAAAGATAGTTTGAAATTGATTAATCGTTCAGGTGAATTGTTATTACATATTTTAACTGAACTTTTAACTTATTCCAAGAATACTTTGAACCGTTCCAAATTAGAGAAATCATCATTCCAAATCTTAGAAATTGTTTATCAAGTTCAATCAATTTTCAATAAGTTAGCTGTTGATCAAAGAGTTTACTTTAAGATCCTTATAAGACCAAACAGTTTCAGGAAATTGATCCTTTATGGAGATTCTAACCGTATTATTCAAGTGGTGATGAATTTAGTATCCAATGCACTTAAATTTACTCCAGTTGAAGGTAGAGTTGACGTGACTTTCAAGTTATTGGGAGAATATGATCATGAAAGATCTCAACAAGATAATTATGAATCAGTTAAAGTCAAACATCTTGAAAATGAAACTTTCCATGATACTTCAAGTCATCCTTATGATAGAAGACCAGCTAAAAAACCTTTGGATAATGATACTGATGCCAGTATCAATGCTTTGAATAGTAAACAGGAAAATAATCTTGATAATTTGAATACTACCGATGATGATATTGATAGTGCTAGTGATACTACTTCCTTATACACATTATCAACTCAGGAATATGATAAAGTTATATTCCAAAGTCAATTCACCGGATCTAAACCTTTACCAAGAGTACCTGAATCACCTGAATCTGACGATAAATCTTTACCTAAAACCCCTAGAACTTCCCTAGTTAAAAGTAATGTTGATAAGAATAATCTTGATATCAGTGATACTGAATCTAAATTTGAAGATGAAGAACGTGATAAGGTTCAAGAATTACAACCTCAATTATTACCTCCACCAAATATGAGAGGTACTAATACTGCCACCACCGCTTCATCTACCAAGAGACCAAGTATCACTTCCATGGACTCATTAAATTCAAATGAATTGGTCAAAAATGGTAAAGTTTATAAGATCAAGAATTTATATAAACCAAAAACTTGGGCTATTCAAATTCAAGTTTCCGATACCGGGCCAGGGATCGAACCTGCTTTACAAGAAAAAGTGTTTGAACCTTTCATTCAAGGAGATCAAACTTTAAGTAGAAGTTATGGAGGTACTGGGTTAGGTTTAGCTATTTGTAGGCAATTAGCTAAGATGATGAAAGGTACTATGACACTTAAATCCAATTTAGGTGTGGGTTCAACTTTCATTTTCACCGTTCCTTTACCTCAAGTTGGAGAAATCCTTGTTTCTGATGATGATATGAATGATTTTGCTGAAGATGAATTCAATCCTAAATCTAAAGCCAATAGGAAAGTTGCCTTTGCCTTTGATACTGATAGTTCTGATGATTCCAATACTCACACCGAATCACCAGAATTAAAAGTCAATGGAGTTAAGAATAAATCCAGTGATGAATCACTCAATCCAACAACTTCACCTTTCCAGAAGATTCTGAATAAGAAATCCGATGAAGAAATCAGAAACCGTCCAGCATTCATTGAAAAACCTCATCTTGTCACCAGAACTTCAACCGGTACAGCCAATTCTTCTAGTGGTTCAGATAGAGAAAAAGTAGATAGATTAGAATTACCAACCAATGATTTACTTGGATCATTATCCCATCTTAAAATCTTGGTTGCTGAAGATAATATGGTGAATCAAGAAGTCATTAAAAGAATGTTATCTCTTGAAGGTTTCGATAACATTACCATGGCATCTAATGGAGCTGAAGCAGTTGATTTCGTTAAAACATCCATTGAAATGGATGAACTCTTTGATTTGATCTTTATGGATGTTCAAATGCCAAAGATTGATGGATTATTAGCCACTAAAATGATTAGAGGTAATTTGAATTATGAAAGACCAATCATTGCATTAACAGCATTTGCTGATGAATCTAATGTCAAGGAATGTCTCAATAGTGGAATGTCGGGATTCTTATCTAAACCAATTCGTAGAACAAACTTAAGAAAGATTATAACTGAATATGCTCCCAAATTACTTACTGATGTAACATCTCCTGGAAGTAAGAATGGCGAGAAACGATTAGGTTATTAATTGTATAATAATGTATTATAGATATTTTACAAAGGTGGGTGTAAAGTTTTCAGTGTCTCTGTGTAAAACCTTCAGTACCTATTGGCCTGCTCCATGTAAAACCTTCAGTCTCTCGGTTTAAAACCTTCAGTGTCTCGGTGTAAAACCTTGAGTGTCTCGGTTTAAAACCTTTAATGTCTCGGTGTAAAACCTTCAGTGTCTCGGTTTAAAACCTTTAATGTCTCGGTGTAAAACCTTCAGTGTCTCCGTGTAAAACCTTCAGTGCCTTATGCCCATGTTCAAAAGGCTTCTCACGGCCCCACTCAAAACATCCGCACTCTTTGTACTTTCCTCATTAGGACGTCATTCGCAACATATCCAGCATTAATGAAACACAACAGAACTACTAGTCCCATGGGTAGGCACTCAGCTCCAGGGTACCATAGTTTCCGTAATGTCATAGTTATTGGTGGGATCTTTGGGATTTTAATTTGGGGGTCAGGGTTCCTTATACAAGCCATAACTTCTTTAAAGTTAACTCATGAATTGGTTTATCAACCTTCACCCCAATTACTTTCAAATATTGCCAAACCTTCAACTAATCGATTGGTTGGCGATAAAATCCCCTTAAATTTCTCCAGTGCTAGAGAAGGAATCTTTACACCCGAATATACTGAACTTCAATGGATTAAAGAACCAAATTCAATCTCCAACGATAAGGGTACTTATGTGGTTAAAGAACATCTTCTTGTTGATGGTACTGAAGATATTTATGATACTTTGTATTCTATCAAGTCAATTGTTGACTCAGATTATGAATATTTGTTATTCAATGGATCTTCTTTCTATTATAATGGCATTGAATATGATATTGAACAATTGACAGCTTCACCTGATTTGACTAAAGCTTTCATCAAAACCAATTCTACTCATAATTACAGACATTCGACTTATTCTTTGTATTGGTTATTGGACGTTAACCAACATACTATTTCCCCAATCAAATCTGTTGATGATAAATTTGGAGCTATATTATGGTCACCTACTTCTAACCATCTTGCTTTTGTGTTGGATAATAACTTATATATCAAAGATGTGAACAGTGGTGATATCAAACAAGTAACTACTGATGGGTCGGATCAGATTTTCTATGGTAGACCCGATTGGGTTTATGAAGAAGAAGTTTTCGCTAGTGATAAAACTATGTGGTGGTCACCTACCGGAGATAAATTATCTTTCACTAGAATGGATGATACCGAAGTTCCTAAATTCACCATTCCTTATTATGTTCAAGAAGGATATGAAGATTATCCTAAATTATTAGAATTGAAATATCCAAAAGCTGGTTATCCTAATGCTCCTGTTGATGTTGGAGTTTATGACTTAACTACTGAAGAGTTCAAAATGATGGATTTGAAATCGGATTCCATTTCTGATAAGTTAGTTACTCAAGTGTTTTGGGCTTCAACTTCTGATTTAATGGTTAGAATTAGTACCAGAGCTAGTGATTTATTGGAATATTACCTTTTAGATACTAAAACTCATGATTATAAGTTGATTAGAACCGAAACCATGGAAAATGGATGGTTTGAAGTTGCCTTTGATACTTTTTTCATCCCGAAGAACGAAAAAGTCGGTCTTAAACATGATGGATACATTGATACCGTGGTAGTAGATGGATATAATCATTTGGCCTATTTCTCACCACCTTCAAATCCTGAAGGGGTATTATTAACTAAAGGACAATGGGAAATCGAAGACGGACAAGTTTCTTTTGATTATACCGATAACGAAGTTTATTTCATCTCCACCATGAAATCACCCGTTGAAAGACATGTCCATTCAGTCAATCTTTTAGATGCTTTAAATGGAGAATTACCTCAAATCAAGAATATCACCGATACTTCCAAAGAAGGTTATTATAGAGGGTCGTTTTCAAGTGGTTCAAGATATTTATTATTGACTTATAGAGGTCCTTCCATTCCTTATCAACAGTTGATTGATTTGAGAACCAGTAAGACAGTTAAAACCCTTGAAACCAATAGTAAATTGACTAAAACCATCAGTAAGTACGATATTCCTAAAGTAGAACATAAAGTGATTTCGATTGGTAAAGACGATAATGGTGATGATATCATTGTTAACGCTGTTGAAACATTCCCCTTGAATTTCAACCCCAAGATGAAATATCCAGTGTTATTTTACGTCTATGGAGGTCCAGGGTCACAAACCGTGACTAAAACTTTCAAAGTGGATTTCAGCGCTATTGTAGCTGCTGAACTAAACGCTATAGTTGTTACTGTAGATGGTAGAGGTACTGGGTTCAACACTCATAACAAACAAGGAGCTCATTTTAAATATACTGTGAGGAATCAATTGGGACATTATGAACCAATTGATCAAATATCGGCTGCTAAGATATGGGCTCAGAAATCATATGTTGATGCTGAAAGAATAGCTATTTGGGGATGGTCTTATGGAGGATTCATGACATTGAAAACTTTGGAAACTGATGATGACCATATTTTCAAATATGGTATGTCAGTAGCTCCAGTGACTAAATGGAAATTTTATGATTCTATTTATACTGAAAGATACATGAGAACTCCAGCTGAGAATCCCGAAGGTTATGAAATAGCTTCAATCTCCAATATGACCAATTTCCATAACGTTACCAGGTTTTTAATGATGCACGGATCTGGTGATGATAACGTTCATTTCCAAAATAGTCTTAAATTGATTGATGATTTCAATTTAGATTCCATCGAAAACTTCGATTTTATGGTTTATCCCGACTCCGATCATTCTATAGTGTACCATAACGGGAACCATGTTATTTATCATAGATTATTAAAGTGGTTGCGAAAAGCCTTTAATAATGAATATTTGTAGACATAGACATATTCTTTTGGTTTGTGGTTTTCTACTGTTTGTGGTCTTTCTACTCTCCCCCACTCCTTACTTTTCTTAAAACCCTTCTACTTTTCTTACTTTATTCGCTGTCCCTCGTCCTAGCTAACCCTTCCCTCCTCCTTCCTTATCTCAACACCCGTACACCAGAGATGAGATCCACGCACTTCCTCATTGGAATGAAAAATTTTTTTTTTCCAACAACTCAATACAATGATTATTTACACAGACGTTTTATCAGGTGACGAATTATTATCCGATGCTTATGACTTAAAAGAAGTCGATGGAGTTATCTATGAAGCCGACTGTGCTATGGTCAAAGTCGGTGGTGATGATATCGATTTTGGTGGAAACCCTTCAGCTGAAGATGGTGGTGATGAAGATGTTGATGATACTACTGAAACCGTTAACAACATTGTTCACTCATTCAGATTACAACCAACTGCTTTCGATAAGAAATCTTTCTTAACTTACATCAAAGGTTACATGAAATCTGTTAAAAAACATTTAGATGAATCTGACCCAGATGCTGTTGAAGTTTTCGAAAAAGGTGCTACTGCTTACGTTAAAAAAGTTGTTGGTTCTTTCAAAGACTGGGACTTCTTCACCGGTGAATCAATGGATCCAGATGGAATGATTGTTTTATTAAACTACCGTGAAGATGGTACTACTCCTTATGTTGCCATTTGGAAACATGGTGTTAAAGCTGAAAAAATCTAGATATTTTAATTGAATACTTTCAGTTCTTTATATTTTATTTCTCTCTATTTACTGGGTGTTATGGAAAGACAGACATTTTCTAATGTCACATCTGGTTTCACATACCAAAAGATATTTACATTATGTTGGGGTAATAATTGTTTCATAGCATATACTCTACTTTCATCTATAATTCTTCTAGCTATAAGACCAATTGAAATCTTTTCTTTACCATTTAATCCTGTTAGTTCATCAGTTTCTGATTCAGCTAGTCTTGATCCTGAAACTGCCCATGAACACATTCGTTTAAGGTGTTTGAATGAATGTTTATCGAATCCCTTGGTGGTTAAATATTGTTGAGACATTGGTAATAATTGGTCATAATCACATACATGTCTACAGCACATAGCTATCAATAACCCTCCAAAGTTATCGAGCCTAGCATTAAGAATCAGCTTTAAGGTCAAATCAGTAGCCACTCCGCATAAATGTTTGGAGATCCCAATGACTTGGGTTGGTTTACAATCTTTGAGGAAGGTCTTTAAGTCAAGATCCTTGATATCAATCCTTGTTCTTTTAACGGTGGGTTTATTAGAACGACCGTATTCACTATTGAACTCCTGAGCTTCTTTAATGATCTTGGGATCGTTCTTCATTCTATTGATACCTCTATCTATGAGCCCAAACCCATAGTTCTCACTATCAAAACTGTTATTGTCTAACATATCTGATTGAACACAAGAATTAAGGAACCGAGACAATTCAGCTTTCCCACATCCAAACTCTACATAGAAAGAGTTGGCATTAAGTAAACCTTGGGACTTTAAATTTCCCATTAAACTGGCTTGTTGGATTGGGTGTTTAGCTTGTTCTTTCTCATCTAATCGTTTCTTTAATCCTTGATGGTTGGCGATTTTATACTCGAGATCTGGAAAAACAGTTTGTTTGACTAATTGCACGAAGGATTTGAAAGTTTCTTCCGGGCTATCACCGTTTTTGTCCTTTTTGTTCCCGTTGTCTTTATCTTCATCATCTTGATCTTTGTTTGTCTCTTTATTCTCCTCTACATCTCCCTCTACCAACCTCAGGTTCAAATTCTCCTTGTACCATTCATCTCTTTCATCCATAGTCTTGGGTTTGGCATTACACTTCTTTAAATGTCGTTGTAAATCGTTTTCCCATACTGAGTGATTTGGATCTAATGGACATGGTACTCGATTCCCTTCATTAGGTAAATGTTGCACACAAAATTCTTCTCCCTTCTTCCTCTGAGTACCACAGTAACGACCTTTCTTGGCCATAAAGAACGAACATTGGTCAGGTCGCCTTTCAATTTTTATCTTCTTCCTTGGGTTGGCTTCCATTGAGAAGGTTGAGAAATCGCATCTCATCTCATCATGTGGAGATTGGATTTGTTAGAAGTGAAGTTTTTCAACACCAGTCCTCGCTTCAACAAAACAAAGACGTTGTTAAACTCGAAGAAAAATGATAAGTTGTTAAAGAAATTACCTTCATCGAAGGAAGAAGCAGAAAAGGAGATTCTTCTATTGAAATCTGAAGCTTTCCAAAACAAGTATCATGGAAGTTTCAAGAATTTACATAAAGAAGTTAAAAAAATCATAAAGAGTGATATACACAAACATTCTAAGGATAATAAACAATCATTGGTAGAGTTTCTTAAGAATGATGACATTATAGACGATTTAATCACCTCCAAATTGGTAAAGATCATTCAACAAATTATACTAGTTAACGCAGATTTAAAGAAATCACCCCCATTATACATATCTGAAGATCTTAGGGCTATACTTACCGACAAGTCTCATAAAAGTCATCCCCTGAAGTTTTTCATTGACCATTGTCAGAATAATAAGGTGATAAATAGTTATGTCTCAAGTTTATGGAACCAAAAGGCTATCAAAAGTTCATTGGCTCAGGCTGAATGGTCTTTGAAATTAGTGAGAGGTGTGAGTAAATTAGAAAAGGATGAAAGAAGGAAACAATTAGGGAAGAAAGTCGATGATGCGGATGATGAGGATGATGAAGATGACGATAAAGATGACGACAAAGATGAGGATTCAGAAGAACTCATGGTTTATGAAGATCTGGATGAAGAAGTTGAAACTGCAAAACTTGATCCTAACGTCAATTATAATGAAATCACCGATGAAGAACCTTCTGATGATGAATCAACTTATCCTGAACCAACCAAACAACCCAAATCTAAATCTAAGAAAGACGACTTTTTCGATAGCGACGATGATATGGAATCGAAATATAATCTTCCTCAATTGACCACAGGTTATTATTCCGGAGGTTCAGATGACGAAGAGTTCGATGCTGATAATGATAAAGTTGTTAAACAAGTAACAACCCAACGTAAAAATAGAAGAGGTCAAAGAGCAAGACAAAAGATCTGGGAAAAGAAGTTCGGAAAGAAAGCTAAACATAAAGAAAAGGAAATAGCTGCTATTCAAGATGATAGAAAGAGAAGACAATTAGAATTCGAAGAAAGAGAAAGAAAGAGACAAGCTAAAGCTCAACCTACTGGTGCTAATAATCAACCTTTAGGTGAAAGAAAACCACCATCTGTGGGGACACCTGTGGGTTCAACTACTGGTTCCACTGGTTCCACTACTGGTTCATCAACAGTTCAATCTTTTGCTCCAAAGGAACCTTTGGGTGAAGAACATCCTTCATGGAAAGCTAAAAAGATGGCAGAAGAAAAATTAAAGAATGTTAAATTCCAAGGTAAGAAAATTACATTTGACTAAATAAACTCATATCAACTTTGAATTTCTTCCTGATTTGTTCCTCTGTTAACTCCTGGCATCCTAGAGGAGTTGCTAAATCAATGTGATATTCACATTTCTCTGGTTCACTTACTTGTAAGATTTTTGATTCTGAACCACAAATCAATTTTACTCTAGCTGACCTTTTTGGTCCATTCCAACATCTATGTCCTTCAGTATAAACCAAGGAATTGGTGGATGAATCAAAATCTTTATATACCCCTAAATGGTTATTATCTTGATACACAGAATCCAATAATCCTACTCTATATTCGTATTCACCATTTCTAGAATTGATCCATGACCCAGCAACGGCTCTAAGAATATCATTGGGACCATAATTTCTAGTAAGATCTTCTTTATAATCTTTGATATCTGATTCTAATTTTGTGAGTTTCCTTTTAGCTGATTGGATCTCTGCTTCCAAGGTTTCAGAAGATGATGAAGGAATAACATCATCCTCACTGAAAAATCGGAATAATCCTTCAATATAATGATGGATCATATTGGAGATTGTAGGAGTGGTTCCTGTTATTTTCAAAGTCTTAGAATGTTCGTTCAACTTCTCGATCTCTTCAACGATATCATGGTGGAAGGAATCTTCTTGTTTGTTGGATAAATAGTTTTGATAATTATTGACAGCCGATTTCACTGCTGCATCATTAAAGTTGGGATTATAATTGGTGATCAAATCAGATAAGATATTTTCCAAAGCCTGAATCTTTTGGGTATTTTCATTATTGAAATTAATCAATTGAGTGATTTTGGCTGAGATACTGGTGGTGAATGAAGAGATTTTACTGAACACCAGATCATCAGTAGAGGCTCTTAATGATGCCTTTAATTGCTTCTCCAACAATGGGATCCTCTCGATTGTTTTCTGCTTCTCTAAAACAAACCCATCTAACTTGTTTCTTATAACCTTCTTAACATCTTTAGCTCGATCAATCAATTCGTTTTGTACTTTGCTTGCATTTTGAATATCTTCAGTAATAACCTTCTTGAATTCCAAATATTGTTCATGAACTTCCTTACACTTATCGGGGCATTTTCCTGATACATATTCATCTGATCCATCACAACATACATCATAATCACATACTCCGTCACCTACCATGAATCTTGGGATATCTTGAGCAAAATGGCCCTTATTGGAACAATGAAATGTTAAACCTTCCATGGGACAAGCATGAGTTCCTGGCTCATCAGAACCGTCAGGACAATCACAAATATCATCATTGATTTGATCGAAATCAATATAAGTATTTGACCCCAAACATTTCCATTTCTTTACACCATCCACTTCTATTGGTTCATAGAGCAGTTGGTTCTCATCACTAACCCCGGCTATACGTCCAATTGACCCACATACTAACAGTAAGCACACCAACCATTGATATTTCATCCTAAGTTATGTCAATATGGCTGCAATGAAAATTCGCGATATGAATGAAGTATGGGAAACTAAGCGATGTAAAAGAGTTGTACGACCGCTTCTTTCCAAAATCCATTCATTGACTCAGTTGGTGATCAAGAGTCCTTCAACGTTAGATATCACCATACAACCCAAATTTACTACCTCGTCCAATATTCATTGTAAACCATCCAATTCCCACCACAGACTCAAATGCTTAAAGCCTCACATAACTTTGGAACTATATGGCTATTATGAAGAATTGTTCTATATTTTCCAACAAATAATGACATCATTGAATGTAAAAGGTGATTTCACAACCTTAGCAAGTCATTGTAGTTATAACATAGGAAAAGCCATGGTTTTAAGTTCCAGAAATAGCTATTTCAGGTTGAATAACAGCTCATTGTTTGATCCCAATACGTTGCCGGGTACTATCAAACAGTACCACGATACCCTTTCACCGGATATTGATGGGTGGCTCGATATGGAGTCGCTTTCCACCATAACTTGTAAAATGGACCTTTTATTAGGCTATGTTATCCATTTACTCGTATTTAATCAAAAGATTTTATACCTAATCATCCCTACATTGGTACATTGGCTTTACGAGCAACTGTTACCGAGGAATTTGAAGCTTAAGTACATGGCCACTTACTTGTTCCATGAATATTGGAAGTTTAATGATAAATATTATGATAATATAGATCCGTTGATAATAACTCAACTAACGGGTCTAGATAACCAAGTTACTTGTTTCTGGGACCTCGAAAAGATCAAATATTGGGATCATTTGGTTTCTTCCTTGGACATCAAATCAACTTTTCCTGATCAACATTATAATAATTTGTTATTGAATGTGATATCATCCAAACTTGATTATGATTTGGATTATATTTATACCAAACTTCAAGACCATCCTCAAACTAACAATATATTGGCATCTGTCTTGACCAAACTCATCAATCGCCGGAATAAAAATTCCATTGAAGATTTGACTAAACTTGTGGGTGTATGGTTAGGGTTCAGAGATTCTATGATTTTTAATTCCTTATTGCCTGGGAATGAAGACTTATTCTACGGTATCATGAGGTTCCACAAATACCTAACTAATACGGAATCTCAAGCATTGATTTTGCTCAAATCATTTTACTTGGATCAACCCCAAACATTATCTGATGACCCCAAAATAATTGATCAACTCATGACCTTTCAATCTATTGGTTTTTTAGAAAGACTACCTTTGAGTCATCACAGAGATGTGAATGATTTCATCTTCTGGCTTGTGGAAAACAATATGAGAAACTGTGGGAAGAGGATGTTCCTTTTAATTTATGGAGATTACGAATATTATGATGAAGTTGATTATTTATACGATACTGTTTTTAATTATTGACTTAATATATGACAAATTTAAGATTTTCTAGTGTTCGAGAGTGATTTTTGCTCTTTTTCTAGTGAACTTTGTGGTATATAGACGTTTTGTACATCCTGAAGGGAATGAAAATGAAGGAATTTGCCGAATTTACTACTTTTACCATATGTGATTTCTATCTTCTGATTATTTTGTAAATTACGACTTCGTGGCCAAGCTGGTTAAGGCGTGTGACTGTTAATCACAAGATCGAGAGTTCAATCCTCTCCGAGGTCGCATTATTTTTTCTTACTCCAGTAAGATAATCAGTGATTGCACCATATTCCTAGGGTTTTGAAGGGTTCTTCGAATCCCTGATCTTTTTTACCACTTTAAAGTTGTGTCAAAATCTTTATCAGAGTTTCTATGATCCCTTTTTATCAGAGTTTCTATCGTTTCTATAATCCTTATCAAACTTCCTTAGAGTCTCACGAACTTCTCAATTCTTTTATATTTAACTCTCCTACATCCTTCTAATCTCCCTCCTGCTTCGAACACCTTTCCCACCGTCAAAACATCTATTCAGATTGAAACAAACTCGATAAAGCCATCAAACCAAAAATCCCAAATCTGAAATATTGGTTCTCAGTCAATAAAATAGTGATGTATCCAACTTTTGGCACATATCCATAAACAGTTCCAATTATATCATCTTGAGTTAAATAATTCTTCTTTCTTCCATATAAACTCAAATCATCCACCAAATTATTATCCCCTTTAGTTAATACATATTGTTTATTAGGATTATGATGTTCTCTTAAAACTCTATGAACAATTGGTATATCTTTAGTGGAAGTTTCATAAACAACTACATCTCCAACATTATTTATTTTATGACGATTCCATAAAAATAACACATCACCTCTTTGGAAAGCAGGTTCCATTGATCCTGTTAATACTACAACTATAGGTGAATGAGTATTAGCAATGATTCCTAAAGCTCTCCATGTCATATAAGCTCCAGTGAAAATATATGCAAATGCTAAAAATTGAGTTATTTGTTTCCTCAAATTCATAATTATCTTTCCCCTTTAAACGTTGAATTTAATTCCCTTGACTGTCAATCTAACGACACTGTTGAGTTGACTTTTACACGTACCGCGAAAAAATTGGGAGATCGAATGTGAGACATAAAAATTTTCTTGATCACACAAGGGATTTTGACATTAATTTAAAGGGATTTAGCGGTTAATCTACCAATCAAGGTATTTAAAGTAACAGATTTAACGATAAAATAATCATTTTTGATTAATTCTTTGTAGTACAAAGTTATATATTAGGAAAAAAAATCAATTACCCATACCTTTACCCAATGTCCAGTAAATCAGATAAATCAGATAAACCCATACTAGAACATCCTCAACCTAAACCTTCAAATGGTACACCACCATCGATCATGCAATTACCTCCAGGATCAGTAGCTAGTGGGCCTTCTAGTTCCAACTTGAAACAATCACCTTCAGTATCGTTTAGTAACAATGAACAAGAGAAATTAAGACGTTTCACCATTTCCGCCCAACCTTCAAGTGCTAATCTTAATAATCAAGAGTTTAGAAAGAATTCTTTACAAGTACATGGGTCTACTAATACTATTCCAACTACCCATGGACTTTCCAGGTTAAGCTCGGGTATCAATACGGGAACTTCGTCTTCTTCAGTTCAAGTTAATCCTCAAGTAGTTCAAGGTCAAACTAACTCCCAGAATTCTTCTCGAAATAATAGTGTTATTGGAGGGGATTTCTTTTCATTCTTAACCAAATCAAATCATCCAATACCTAATTCAATCAATGTAAACCAATTACCTGGAAGTAATCATTCTTCAAGAGTCACTACCCCAACTATGGATCAAGGGTATGTTTTCAGATATCGAGATTCCAAGATAAGTCCATCACCACCACCAGAAAATGCCCCTATGAATATCAGTTCGGGGTTAAGTTCTCCTTCTAATCCAATTAATGTTAGTAGAAAAGGTAGTCTCATGAAAAAATCCAATAAAACCATTGTAGAATCACCTGTTGGTCCTCCAGTACCATTCCAACAATATTTATCCAAAGAAGATGATAATAAAATTCATATTTTAATTGGTTGTACTGGATCAGTAGCTACGATTAAAGTACCGTTAATTATTGATAAATTATTTCAAATTTATGGTGCTAACAAAGTTTCTATTCAATTAATTGCCACCAAATCAGCAGGTCATTTCTTAAAAGGTTTAAAAATCAATAATAATGTTAAAATCTGGAGAGATGAAGATGAATGGGCTAATTTCAGTGAAAAAATCGATTATTTCCATAATGTTTCTCAACCTACAAGTGCTACCAGTAGTAGTGGTAGTGCCAAACCAAAGAAAAATCCATTTGATAAATTAATTTTACATAATGAATTAAGAAAATGGGCAGATATAATGTTAATTGCCCCATTATCGGCCAATACTTTAGCTAAAATAGCTAATGGTATATCTGATAATTTATTAACATCAACTGTAAGATCTTGGAATTATACTGTTCCTCAAACTGCCCCTACTGCCATTGGTTCAGCTCCTCCTCCAATTGTTAAAAAACCCATCTTAGTGGCTCCCGCAATGAATACTTTCATGTATACTCATCCTTTGACTGCTAAACAGTTAAATTTATTAGCTTCTACAGAATATGGATTTGGAATGGAAATTTTGAAACCGGTTGAAAAAGTATTGATTTGTGGAGATATTGGAATGGGAGGTATGAGAGAATGGAATGATATTGTAGATATTTTAAGAAGAAGAGTGGCAGCTATTAAGAATTTGGAGGGTCCTATTGATGAAGATGCCGAAGGCGAGGACGATGATGAAGATGATGAAGATGACGATGATGAAGATGATGATGATGAAGATGATGATGATGAAGATGAAGATGAAGATGAAGAAGATGAAGATGAAGATGAAAACGATGAAGATGAAAACGAAGTACAAAATGTAAAGGGAAAGGTAAAAGGAAAAGGTAACGACGAAATGATATTCGACATAAAAGCATAATACATTAAATTATTTACATCTTAGGCAACTCTATAAATTTGTGGCCCAAGGGTTCAGCACTCTCGGTCAACTTGATGTCCTCTATCTTTCGAAGATAATACACCGAATTGTTATTGAGAATATGTACAAGTTCATTAACATCCAAATTGTTCTTCAAGTAATGATCCAAGTATCGGTTATTCTGATGATATTGGATGAATGTTAAGGCATAGAGAACACTATCAAATAAATCATCCAATTTTCTGATTCTCTGATCTGCTTGTTGATTATACTGCTTCATGAAAGATCTCTTGTCTTGATTCTTACAATCCATACCTTCAATTGTTAACATATCATTATCTAGAAGATTGAACACATACTTATTACGTAAGATCTTGGAATTACTGGAATTAATCTCTGATTTGATCAAAAACCGGTTAATCAAATAGTTGGTAAGTCTACTTGAATTCATAGGAAGTAAAGAACATTTCAAATCTTCATAGTTCTTTAGAAGTTCGAAATTCGTATAAAACAAATTCTCAAATACATAGTTAAGAAGGATCCCAGGTAAAGTCACTTGATTATTGTTGGATTTGACTCTCTGGTTCTCTATTAAGATGATGTCTGGTTGATTATGAAGTATAAGATCTTTGAATACCAGAAAATTTAAAAATCCCAATCTTTGTCGGGCAGAAATCGTATCATTGATGGGACTTTGGTAATTACTAGGATATTTCACGTTCAAATCCATGGTCTTCCAGGTATTGAAGTTCAAATGTAACTTTGAATCCATACTTTCAATGTTAGATAACTTACAGTAACTAAAGTTCTTGATACCTATATCTATCGAAATTAAGGAGATTTTTCGAGGTAACTTCAAATGGTACTCGAGGTTATGCATCAATTGAATAGCATTGTCCCGTTTGGTGGATTTTATAGTGGATCCACATACTACAGATAGATTGGTTAAAGTTTTGGACTTTAGTTGAAGAAGTTGATCCATTCGCGAATACTTACGGCTGGAGTTCACTAACCAAGGGCGGGTCAATAGAGAGGCTTTTGGGTGGAAATATGGTCAGATGAGTTTTCGACTAGTCTAATGAAACCCTGGGTTTAACTTTGTGCCCCCACTATGATCAGTAGCACACCACAATCAGTGGCATCAAAGGTCAGTAGCACCATGGACAATATCAAAGGGTCAGTAGCTCACATCACCGTCTAAAGGTGTAATTAATACCACACGACACAAACTCTATTAAGCCTCAACTCGGAAACAAACTAAAGGCAACAAAGCCCAAACATGGAGTTCCCTTAGCCTAAGCCGAAAACTATAAACTTGAACAACGACACACTTGAACCCTCACGCGATACGCGATGAAACTCATCACCCTAAAAGGTTAAATCAAAGGGTTATACACGTAAGTTTAAAGAAAATAAAACCCACATGGTAAGTTAAGGTACCAAAGACCGAACAATACATCGCACCATAAAATATCAAAACACCAAAGTGAAAGGATCCACCTTAAAAGAAAAAAACTGTCTGGAAATAGGAAAATTCTGAACTCAAACTTACGTGATTAAGATTTAACGTTGCATTTACAACTAAACTGTATTATTACGTACATTCAGTTGTAAATGACATAGTAAATGACATAATCCGGCAATGTAACGATCTTATCAAGAGGTATGTCCATGAGGCATGTGTAACCATAGGCATTTGTAACAATAGCAAACTTTCATGATAGCAATGAGACGAAATGAAATAGTCGATAAAGCAAAATATCGTTCCGGTTAAAAAGTCGCTCAAGCCATCCACATGGTACCAACTATCGCGTACCAACTATGCGGTGGTGGGGGCTTCACTCTACCGCCGCCCCGCAACGGTATTATCTCCTATTAACATATAATAAGGAAAGAAGAAAAAACTTTCGTGTACAAGGAGATGTCGTGTGATGTCGGGGACAAGAAAGGGGAAAATCGTCGCCTTAGTTCAAAGTCGAGGAAATTAAATGTCCCGAAAAAGAAAAAATCTTTCCTAATTTTGTCCGCGGCAGTGCTGTTAACTGTGAAGTTACTAAATTTAGAAAAGAATTATTCCCGACACGACAGCAATTTTTCACTTTATGGCATCGCGTTAATCTTTTGGAAAACTATATATTCTCCCTTCCTCCCCCTAGAAAAAAATTCTCATTATCAAATAATAAATTCAAAAATGCAATTCAAATCTGTCTTAGTCGCTTTAACTGCTATCACCGCTGTCTCAGCTGCCAATGCCTCAAACGGTACCAACGGTTCAAATGGTTCCGGTGATGATGACTCTGGTGCTGCTTTAGTCTCAACCGGTTTATTAGGTGCTGGTATTGCTGGTGCTGTTGCTTTATTATTATAAGTTTATTAAACATTGCTTATTGCTGGTTAATAGATTTATTTAATATTCAATTCAAATTCAACAATACAAAAATTAATAGATATGTATTTTAATGGAAGCCTAATAATTAACTTTTCTTCTCTGCCAAGTCCAAGTCCTGACTCTCATAACTTTAAGGAATCCATCAGGTGAGTCCAATTGCACTTGAACTTAACTAATCTTGAGCTCTAAACTAAAATCGAATGCTTTTAGTCTCCTTGAATCTGTTGACAATCTAATCTCCTTAGCTTCTTCTATTGTTTGCGGTGTATCCCGAAATTTCATTATTCAGTTGCTGCTAACTGATAAGGTTGACTAGTCGATCCTTAAGATAAGATTGCTGAAATTTTCAACGACATAGATTTTATTGTTAAGTTACAAGCCGATTAAGAATAGTGTTCAGGGGTCAATGCAACTCTAATCTCAAAACGGCTCATGAAAGAGTGTTGATTAGGTGGGAAGATAGCGGAACTTTATCGGTGGATGAAGGTTCAACTTTCAGAAGGTATTTAAACAATATCAACCAACTGACTATTTAGACTGTTCAAGTTAATTAAAATCGTTCAAATTGGACTGACAGCTGTGTTTCAAACCAAGGAGTGTGTTTGACTCCCAGGAAAGAGTGGATGAGTATTCCCGAGATGGCTTGGTTGTTAGAGGTATTTCCAGAGGCTTCGTTCTATCCTGGCTCACACCACTTTAATCTGACTTATTACTTAAGGGGCTTGAGTGTTAGGAGTAGATGAGTATTAGAGATTGAGGGCTTCTTTCTAATCTTCTGGTTATCTGATCTTAAGGTCTTGGGGTCTTCAAATATTAGTGATCCCAGCTATCCAACTTTCCCGGATTTCTGGTTCTCAGCCTTTCCCAACCTTCACCTGTTAACCAATTCCTAGACCTACCATATGTAATAACTTCACTTCTATCCCCTTATCACATTCCCACCTTTTACCCGTTTCCCTCCTACTCCTCCCAATGCCCCCCCCACTAATCTAAGATCCACTCTAATTACTGTCCTGGACGATCGTTGGTTTGACGTCACCATGGTTGCTAAAAGTGTGAGCTCGCATTCAAATTTTCCAAATCATGTTCAAGTCATTGAGGTTTATACGTTTTAACAGTACATCGACTTTAGTTTCTAAGTCAATTAAACTGTCTGTTACTACCCCAGCATCCAATAATGTTAATGGTATCGAAAAAAGTAAAGGAACAGGAGTTGTTTTCATGAATATGGGAGGTCCCTCCACAGTATCAGAAACTTATGATTTTCTTTTAAGACTCTTTTCTGATGGAGATCTTATCCCCTTTGGACCATTCCAAAGCATTTTAGGTAAATTTATTGCCAGAAGACGTACTCCAGAGATTGAAAAACATTATGAAGAAATTGGTGGAGGTTCACCTATTAGATATTGGTCAGAATATCAATGTGATAAAGTATGTAAAATACTTGATCAAACATCTCCTGAAACTGGTCCTCATAAACCTTATGTTGCTTTCCGTTATGCTAATCCATTGACTGATGAAACTTTGAAGAAAATGAAAAATGATGGTATTACTAGAGCTGTTGCTTTTAGTCAATATCCTCAATTCTCTTATTCAACTACGGGTTCTTCAATGAATGAATTATATAGAGAAACTCAAAAGATTGATCCTGAAAACTCCATCACCTGGTCTTTCATTGATAGATGGCCTAAAAACAAAGGTTTCATTGATGCTTTTACTGATCATATTGAATCCAAAATTCAAGAATTTAAGAATGAAGGTAAGAACACCGATAACGTGGTTATTCTCTTCTCGGCCCATTCTTTACCTATGCAAATTGTTAATCGTGGAGATTCATATCCTGCTGAAGTTGCTGCTACAGTTTATGCTATTATGGAGAATTTGAAATTCAAGTATCCTTATAGATTGGTTTGGCAACTGAAAGTTGGTCCAAGTCCATGGTTAGGTGCTCAAACTGCTAAGATTGTAGGTAAATTAGAAAAAGATGATAGTGTTGAAGGGATCTTATTAGTACCAGTTGCTTTCACTTCTGATCATATTGAAACCTTACATGAATTAGATATCGAATTGGTTGAAGATTTGGTTTATCCTGAAAAGGTTAAGAGAGCTGAATCAATGAATGGTAATGAAAAATTCATTCAAGGATTGGCTGATTTAGTTAAAGATCATTTAGAAAGTGGTAAATGTCATAGTAATCAATTGGCATTAGATCATGTATTAAGTAGACAATATTCCAAAGATACTTTCCATCATCCTGATGAAATTTTTGGAAAATAGTTTGTAAATAGTTAAAAAGTTAGTCTGAATCGATTTCAGGATCGAAAAGATCTAAATCTAAAGCTGTCTCTTCTTTCTTTTCAGGTTTATGATGTCTTTCTTTACGTTCTGGTTTATTTTCAGTTATTACTTTAGGTTCGATTTCAGTGACTTTGGTTTCTGGTATTGGCTCTGATACTGATTCAGGTATTGGTTCAGGTATTGATTTGACTGCTTCTTCTCCTAACTCTCGAGCTATTATTTCTTCTCCTCTTAATGAACTGATAGCCAAGGTCCCTCTTCTCAAAGAATCTTCAGCTGGCCAAATGAAATTATTGGGATGAGCACCAATATTTCCTGGAGGAATTTTTGTAAATTTTGATAATTTAGATCCATATTTCAATACTTCTTCAATATCAATGGTAGCCATTTGATCAATAGGTCCTTTTGTTGGTACTGAAGGTAATTGTTTCAATTGTGCTCTATATGATATTAATTTTTTCAATATATCCTTAGACGTAGTATCTAATTGTTCTTGATCTTTTTCAACTTTTTCTATTGATGTTTTCAAGTTTTGATGTTTCTTTAATTGTTCAAGCTCTTCTTCAAAAGTTTCATTTATGTTGATCAAATCTCTAACAACTTCATCTAAACCTGCAGTGTTAAAACTGGTGACTTTTTGACTTAAAAGACTGATTTTATTCTCAAACTCATTGACAGTTTGAACTATTTTCAATGAATCGAATTTTTCATCCTCGGCATCTTTTATAATACTTGGAGTGGTGGAGCTTGGTGGCTGGGGTGTTGATGGGAATGGTGATAGTCTTATTGACGAAGGAACTCGAGATATTGGTAATGTATCAGTTTTCCTCATGTTGAGTAAACTTTCGCGAAGTTCTCAATTAGTGAGAAGTTTCTGATGGTTCATAAACACTTTGTTTCCAATCATTGATTGATTCCGCTATCAACTTGTCGAACCTTGTGAAAGAATTGAATCCGTAAACTACAGGGATTTCAGGATTCTTTGATAATTGAGGATTGGTATTCAAAGGAACATTATCTATTTGGCCCCAATTTACCTGTAACTCACATCCATTAATGATAGAATGATTGAGTAAAAGTATAGCTCGTTCAGCATCTTCTCTAAATCTATAACAAATAATAGCTGAGGTGAAATCAGAAGATAATTTTATGAATATCATATCACCAAAGTTGAAATGATCTTCAATCTCTTGTTCAGTGAATCTCCCACCTAACCCTCGAACCTCTACTGTGGAATTATTGGGGTCAGTATACTTATTGAGTGGTGGTTGATGATGAGGAAGTTGAATGGATTTTAACAGATCATTTTCTTTGGTCGAACCTTGTGTAGTAGAAAGTTTCAATTTTATCCCATCAATAACTATGTTACTCATTTCCTTGTACGCTATCTGTTGTGTAGCACTAGAATTAAATTTGATTAACCCATTACCGTTAGATATCTTCACCTGACGTACTGATGTCGGATATTTACTATTAAACACATCAAACACCGCAGTCTCACTTAATTCCCCTTCAAAATATAAGGTGAATTCGCTTTTCGTATCCTTCACTGATGTAGCTACACTACCTGTAGCATGATTCAATCGTAATTTCTTAGTGGTACCTTGTATGGGCATTCCATTCTTGGATAGAGCCAGATTCATGGCTGCTGCATTTACAAATGATACAAAACAGTACATAGGTTTTGAATATTCTTTATCTCTTATGATCTTTACTGATATGGGAGCTTCGCCTATACTATTCCAGATCTTAATGATAGACTGTTCAGTCCATTGTGGCTCCAAATCACCCATCCATATCTGATGGGAAGGTTTCTTGATTGGCTTCTTCTTTCTATTCATCGCGATTTTTCAATTTGCATAATCTGAGGTATCCATATGACTAAGATGGTGATGGGAAAGGGTCTTCAGGTCTCGAAAAGAGACTTTTCACAACCTCAGCCTGGCAACTATGAGACTGCTAACTATTATTCTTCACTGTCCTATCCATACCGCTTTTACGAAAAACGGTAGCCTCGATTATATTCTAATGTGTGTGTTAACTGTTGAAACATTTCCCTTCAAAATCTGGGACATGATAACCTTATCTGGAAACCACGTGGTACAATAAATCTTCTTATATTCATCTTTCTCTCTTCATCCGTCTCACCACTTCAATCAACCTCTACTAATGACCATTAATGACCATTGTAAGTACTAGATCTTTTTAGCAGCCACCAATAAATGTCGCATGTCGCGTGTCTTTGAAAAAAAATCTGTCCAAACAAATTCTCAAATCTTTATTCTCATTAAATCAAAGATGTTAAGATTGAATAGAATAAACTTCAAGAGATTTAATTCTCATGGAGCCCATGGTGCTCATGGTGCTAAACCAACTCCATCAACTTTCACTAATAAATACAATTTCAATATCGATCCACCTCAAGTTCACGAATATTGGAACATACGTAACACTTCAGTTGTGATTGCATTCATCCCAGTCTTTTTTGGTGTAACTTATTTAACTAAAGTTGCTTCTGATGGTAACGATGGATTTGGAGGTCTTTTAGCTTTTGCCAATGGTGAACAATCACCAATGAAAGATATCAAATTCAGTGAACCTCAAAAATAGAGAAGAGGTAAAGATTGACAGGTTGAAGATGAAGGAAACGATGATGATATTAACAAGATAGAGAATATGAAGATGAAGATAAAAAGATGAAGATGACAAGATCAGGAACTTGGGGTCAAGAACATGTTCAAAGACTCCAGGATTTCCTTGAACTGATGCATGGTTGTATTTATTAGGCTCAATTGCATAATTGAATAAACATTATTATTTGACTTTCCACTTATGAACAGGTTAATCACAGTATAAGGAGCTCTTGCCCCCTCCCACCACTTCTCCTTCCCTACCAACCCTCTCCTCCATAGTATCCCACTTTATGTCTTTAACAACCATCAAAAGTCGTGCGCGTCTCAAACATTGTTAACTCGCACAATTTTATTGGACCAAAAAACTCATCAAACGCTATGTTTAAATCAGTAATTAGATCAAGTGTTACCAATAGTTTAAGGTTTAATCGTGGTATAACCACCAAAACCACTATTAGTGACGCTGCCACAGGTAGAGTTATTAAGTTAACCGATCCAAACCGTCCAGAAATGGGAGATTACCCTAATCCTGAAGCTTTATTAGCTCAAAGCAAAAGTCCTTATGTTAAATATGATGATCAACAAAATAGAAGAAATATTGGTGACCCAGTGAATTTTGATGATGATTTATACGATATGTGGTCTCCAGATTATTTCCAATTCGTTTCTGATAAAACTGCTTTAAAACATAATGCTATCTTCTTTGGTTTAATCTTTGGATTTGGTGGATTATTAACCTATTTTGAATTAAATCCTGAAAAACCAGGTATGCCAAGATCTTATCCTTATAATGGTTTAGCTAAAAGTTTAGGTTCTGGTAATCCTGAACATGATTATTTATATCAATCAAGACCTGATTTAGAAGCTGAAGCTGAATTGGGGATTTTACCTCCACAAGATGATGTTATTGAAAATACTAAACTTTATCAATCAGCCAACGCCGATTTTATTAAACAATAGATCATTATTTATAGCATATGTAATATACATTCTCATGTATTCACACGTAGAGGTTTAGGAGAGATTTTGGGTTTTGATAGCTCATTGACTCATTGCTCTGGGGTACACTTGGAAGTTCTGGGGTACTCTTGGAAGTTCTGAAGTACCCTTGGAAGGCTTCAGAGCATTATAGTATGGAGTTTCGAAGGCTAACTATGAAAAACCGGAACTAGAATTTGGAAATCTCCAGGATATCTTCCAAATTTAACCCTTTTCCACCTCTTTTTTCCACCACTCCCCACCTATTCCTCTGGTATTCTCTCAACTCCCATCAATTACTCACAAACAGTACCCCTTCACCTTCAACAACACCCTTTTCATCGCCAGTCAAAGGTTTTTCACCGCGAAAATCAACGCTCGCTTTTTATTCAAAATACCTATTTGTCTCAGTAATGTCAAGTAAACGTAGACTGTCATCGAGGTTGGCATCGGCGTCCAATGGGCCCCAGGTCAAACAGGAGGTTGTCAATACGCCTAAGAGGCGAAAAGTCGAAGTCAAACCTTTGCCTGTGAAGAAAAAGTCTCATAATGATAAAATCGTAGATTTCTTAGTAGATTATAACTTGAGTATCAACGAATTATTTCAACTAAAAGAATATGGATCAGTTGTTGACTGGAATCCATCCGACTTTCTGGGTACCAAACCTAACAAACCAGAATTGTTTGAACATTTCCTTAAAGAATCGAAATATGGGTTAAAATGGATTAACGAAGAGAATATAAATCTTGATGATTTGCCCTTGAGGTTACAAAAGAAAGCTTTAGCTGAAAGAGAAGTGAAATTATTGGAAAAATACCCTTTTAAAGACGAAGTGGTGGAGAAAAGTAAGATCAATGAGGATAATATTATACGACAATTAGATGGTGAAGATATCATTGATATTCCAGTTAAGAAACTGTCAGTTAAAACACTGCCAGTTAAAACACTGCCAGTAAAGAGTGTTCCTAAGATGAAGATAAAACAAGAGCCTTCAAAAGTTAAGAAACAACAATCCATCAACCCTGAAATTGTTGGCTATGATGAAGAAGGCGAACCAGTGATACGGAAACAAGATTCAGATATCGATGATGATGATGCAATTTTGACTGATCTTGAGTATCCTTTAAACCCTGAATCCCACCATAAATTGAAAGATATAAAGTTTAAGATCAAAGAACCCAAGATCACTCATCCATCACATATTCCTGGTTGGAAACCTCCTGAAGGTGATAATATGAATGATGAAGAAAATCAAAAGATCATTGATTTCAATCCTTTGCCTGTTGAAATCATCACTGACAAGAAAGGTGAACATATAGCTGATAAAGTGGGTGAAAGACTTTCGAAATTCCTTGAAAATGAACTCAAATATGCCATTACTGAAGATGGAACTGAGTATAATAATACCATGACTGAATATAAAGAAGTGCTTCATCAACAAATGGATTTATTCAAGAAATTATATGAAAAGACAAGATTTGAAAAGAGTTTGGAATTGAATGGGGATAAAATTGAAAAGAGAAAGTTAGCATTACCTCAATCTAATGCTAGACAAGTAGCTGATCCATTTAGGGCCACCTCTTCAGTGGTACCTAAATCACATGGAATTAGTTCTTCTACTCATATTGATAACTTGTTAGCTCAAGGATCTAATTTTGCTAGAATCCATCAACAAGTTAGAAAACAACGTCAAGCCAGGATTAAAAAAATCGCTAATATGGTAGATGCCCATTTTAAATGGAAGAAAGGTGAAAAGGAGAGAGAAGCAAAAGAAAGAGAACAGAATCTTCGAAAGATCAGTAGATTGGCCGTTCAAGCTGTTAAGAAAAGATGGACTCAAGCTTATAAAGTATATAAATATTTACAAGATCAGAAAGAAGAAGAATTGAAGAAGATCAAAGGAAGAGAACATTTAAGTCATATGTTGGAACATTCAACTCAATTACTTGAAGCACAATTAAAACCTTCAGAAAATGAAAGTGAAGATTCTGACAATATGAGTGATTCTGAAGTCAGTGTAGATGATACTATGGATGATCAATTATCTGTAGAGAAACTTCGGGAAAAGTATGGTAATTTGAAGGAATTAAACGATACCAATGCTTCTTCTGTATCGGATGATTCTGATGATGATTCTGACAATGACAATGATAGTGACAATGATAGTGACGATGATAGTGACAGTGAACCTAAAGGATTATCAGCACTCTATGGAGATGTCGAAATATCTGAAGCTGATATGTCAGGGGTTGAAACTTCAGCTACTCCTGATATTCTTGAATACACTGATGAACAAAAAGCATTGATTGAGGATCTCAATGGTGATGATAATGAAGAATTGGCGGAAGATTCAGATTCTTCTATACCTGATGATACTACTGATAGTGAATCAGAAAGTAGTAGCTCTGATGAAGCTGCTCCTCAATCATCACTTGCTTCTTTATTCAATCCTGCCAAAGAATCCGATGATGAAAGTGTCGATGATGAAAGTATGGCAGTTGATTCTGATGATGAACAAATGTCTTCAACCGATGAAGAAGATGAACCTAAAACACCTAAATCGGATTCTTTAATTGAAAAACATTCAGAATTACCCGAACAGGAAGTTAATGGATCTAAAGTTAGAGATGTTCCTATTCCTTCATTATTACGTGGTAATCTTCGTCCTTATCAAAAACAAGGTCTTAATTGGTTAGCTAGTTTATACAGTAATGATACTAATGGTATTTTGGCCGATGAAATGGGTTTAGGTAAAACCATTCAAACCATTTCTTTATTAGCCCATTTAGCTACCGAATATCATATCTGGGGACCTCATTTAATCATTGTTCCAACATCAGTTATGCTTAATTGGGAAATGGAATTCAAAAAATTCGCTCCTGGGTTTAAAGTTTTAACATATTATGGATCTCCTCAACAAAGAGCTCAAAAGAGAAAAGGTTGGAATAAACCCGATGCTTTCCATGTTTGTATTACATCATATCAATTAGTTGTTCATGATCATCTGTCATTTAAAAGAAGAAGATGGAAATATATGATCTTAGATGAAGCCCATAACATTAAGAATTTCCGATCAACTCGTTGGAAAGCTTTATTGAATTTTAATACTGAAAATAGATTACTTTTAACCGGTACACCATTACAAAACAATTTAATGGAATTATGGTCATTATTATATTTCTTAATGCCATCATCAAAAGTTAATCAAGCTATGCCTGATGGTTTTGCTAATCTTGAAGATTTCCAACAATGGTTCGGTAGACCGGTTGATAATATTCTTGAACAAGCTAGTAGTAAAGGAGGAGATATTATTGATGAAAATGAAAGTACTGTTAAAGGTATGGATGAAGAAACTAGAAATACTGTAGCTAGATTACATCAAGTTTTACGTCCATATATTTTACGTCGTTTAAAGAAAGATGTTGAAAAGCAAATGCCAGGGAAATATGAACATATTGTTTATTGTAGATTATCTCAAAGACAAAGATATTTATATGATGATTTCATGTCTAGAGCTAAAACCAAAGAAACTTTAGCTTCAGGTAGTTTCCTTTCAATTATCAATTGTTTGATGCAATTACGTAAGGTTTGTAATCATCCGGATTTATTCGAAGTTAGACCTATTGTCACATCATTTGCGGTTCCCACTTCAGTCCCTGGTCATTATAAACCATTGGAATCATTAATTCAAAAACTTTTAATCTCCGATGATAAGTTCCAGAAAGTATCTTTTGATACTTTGAATCTTGATCTCACATCTAAAGATGGGATGAATAAATTTGTTGCTCAATCCACCAATAGTTTGAAATCTACTCATTCTATCAGAGAACAAGTTGAAGAATTAGATAAGTTAATAGCTATGGAAGCTGAATCTACAGGAGACAATAGTTGTTTGGATTATTATATCAATTTGAAGAAGAGTCAACAGATCAGTTTGAAAGAACACTTGGAGCAAAGTATTTATTTGAATGATTTAAGATGTGAAAGAGAACCTATTTATGGAGATTCTTTCTTAAACTTCCTTAGATCAGCAACTATACCTAAAAGACCTATCAAAAATTTGGTTATTGATGAACTTATCACACCTTTAGATAAAAGATTGGATATGATGAATAGTACTATTGAGAATTATTCCGTTATCACTCCTAAAGTGGTAACTCTTGATATGAAAGAGAACATGTTCCCCGTAGATGTTAGAGATAAAGTTATCAGTGAAAATCTTGATAATCCATTCCATAAATCTCAAGTTAAATTATCAATCGCCTTCCCTGATAAGTCTTTATTACAATATGATTGTGGGAAACTTCAAATGTTAGATAAATTGTTACAACAATTAACTAGTGAAGGACATCGTGCACTTATTTTCACTCAAATGACCAAAGTCTTAGATATTCTCGAACAATTCTTGAATATTCATGGTTATAGGTACCTGAGACTTGATGGATCCACCAAAATTGAAGATAGACAATTATTAACGGAAAAGTTCAATAGAGACCCTAAAATTCCAGTATTCATCTTATCTTCGAGATCTGGAGGTCTTGGTATCAATTTAACAGGTGCTGATACGGTTATCTTTTATGATTCAGATTGGAATCCTGCTATGGATAAACAATGTCAAGATCGTTGTCATAGAATTGGTCAACTGAGAGATGTTCATATTTATAGATTCGTTTCTGAACATACAATTGAATCCAATATCTTAAGAAAAGCCAATCAAAAGAGACAATTGGATAATGTGGTTATTCAAGAAGGTGATTTCACTACTGATTATTTCGGTAAATTCTCCGTTAGAGATATTGTCGATGACAGTAAGTTGGCAACTGAAATCCCCGATAAACCTTTAGCTACAGGGAATATTGAAAATGCCTTGATGCAAGCTGAAGATGAAGATGATAGGGCTGCTGCTAGTGCGGCCATGAAAGAAACTGCTGTTGATGATAACGATTTCAATGAAGATCCAAATGCTGGTAATAAAGGCGATAATGATGACATGGATTATGATGAAGGAGTGGGTCATGTGGACGAATACATGTTGAGGTATATTGCCAATGGTTATTATGAGTAGTCATGTATAATAAAAATGTATATAATGAAGAGTGTGGAACTCTACTTTTTGGCAAGTCTGACGATGAAGGCTTTCACTGATGGAGACTCTTAGTGATGGAGGCTCTTTGTGACGTGTCCAATCATCTCTACTGTGGCGGTAAGTGGCAGAACCATGTTTATTCGTGCTGTGGCGAGTCTGTTCAAGATAAGCTTCACGTCAAAAATCTTATCGCGAAAATGATGTACAACTATCACCCAACCACCTACGAAAAACACATTGACATTGGCTCGTTCAAAGGTTTACACTATGAGGAATTAAACACAAAACAAGTTTTAGGTGTTCCGTTTGCTACTGTTCCTGGAAGGTTCAGAAAATCTCAATTGAACGACAATTGGGCTCATCAATTGGATGGTACCAAATTAGGTCCACTGATCCCCCAAGTGAAAAGACCAACCTACCCCATTCCTGTCTATGATAGACCTTGGTTGAATGTTCCTGGGTCTGATGAATTTGGACTCAATCTTAATATAAGTATTCCTGAAGTACCCAAATCAGGACCTGAAGTACCCAAACCAGGACCTGAATCAGAAAAGTTGCCGGTAATGGTATTTATTCATGGTGGGGCAAACACTTATGGAGCAGGTAATTCATGTATCTTCGATGGGTTGCAATTGGCCCATTTGTCTTATAAGTTAGGTAAACCAACTATTGTAGTGACATTCAATTACAGATTAGGTTCATTTGGATTTTTAGCTTCGAAAGATTTAAAGGAATACAATTCCAAGTTTGGAGAAAACGGTGTAGGAAACTACGGAATTTCTGATCAAAGAAATGCTTTACTTTGGGTGAATAAGTATATTGAATATTTTGGAGGCGATAAGCTGAAAATTACTTTATTCGGACAATCAGCAGGTTCACAAGCATCTCATTTAATGGTGCTTAAGGATGAGGGTCTTTTCAATAGAGTTATCCTTCAAAGTGGTTTAACACCTTTATGTGGAGTGTTCACCGTTGAACAATATGACGTTATATATTTCAAGTTGCTTAAGAAATTGGGTATTGATACCACGCTCTCTCCAGAAGAAAGAGTAAAAGCTTTGGTAGAAACCAATTGGGAAGATTTGATGAATGCAAATGAAGAAATATTCCCCATTCCCTGTGTAACTATGGCTTATACTGAAGATAATGAGGTTTTACCTTCATTTCCTTCTTGGAAAGATTTAGGGAAAAAGGTTGATCACAAAATTTTGATTGGTGATTGTGCTAACGAATGTATAATCTGGAGTTTTACTTATAAAGATATGACGGCCAATGATTTCATTGAGGTATTGTATGACAAATGTTCATCTAAAGAAGTAGCCAATACATTCATTGATCTTTATGGAATCAAATCTGATTTGAGTAAAGATGAAATCTTCCACAAAATCGAAGACTTAACTTCCGATGCTATGTTCCGTTTACCAAACTATCTTTTCTACAATGCCAATCCTTCATCTTTGGTATACCATTTCAAACAAACTTCAACTTATAATCATGATTGGAATGGTTATGCCCATCATTCTCTCGATAATGTTTACGTTTGGAACCTATTAAAAGAATCTTTGCATGAAAGGGATAGACCACTTTCAGATCAAATGTCCAAACTGTGGGTGCTCTTTGCCAATGGTGTTGAATCTTGGGAACCTTATGGTGAACATAACAACATTATGGTCTTTGGAGAAGAAGGGAAATCGGGTTTGGCCGGAGAAAATAGACACAAAGTTTCAATTTGGAAGAAGATCATTGATTTAGGACTCGTAGAAGAGTTTGGTAGAGTTTGTGAAGATATTTGTTTAGCAAGAACCAATGATCATGGGTATGTTTAGATACTGTTTAGTTGTGTCAGATTCGATCACGAGACCACCATTATTTAACAGTCTCTCGTGCTTAACATATCTCAATTAACCCGTCCCTACAAGCTACTGAAAGCCAAAATCCCTTTTATAGATATAGACACTCTTCCTATCACTCTCACTATCGTTCTCACTATCTTCTGATAACGCGTGCCCTCACCAACATTTCGGTTAGTTCCTCAAAGTGCGATAATTATCAACGACGAACCTAAAGATGTCATCAGGAATTCAAGCATTATTAAAGACCGAAAAGGATGCTGCTGAAATAGTCAATGAAGCAAGAAAGTACAGAACCAACAGATTGAAATCTGCCAAAGCTGATGCTCAAGCTGAAATCGATGCTTATAAACAACAAAAGGAATCTGAATTATCAGCCTACGAAAAGGAACATGAAGGTTTAAATGACAAGATTAACAAAGATGCTGATGTTCAAGTTGAAGATGAATTAAAGAAAATCAAAGCCAAATATGATGAAAAGAAAGATTCTGTTATCAAATTATTGGTTGATGCCACCATCAGTCCAAAACCTGAATTACATGTTAATGCTAAGAATTAGAGTATATAAAATAATGGTATAAATACTTGAATCACTGGGCGATAGTGAGATGAATGGTGTGATCCCAATGGTGTGATTTGATCCTTTTGTCTCCAGTTGTGTCTGAGTCCTTGTCTCTCCAGCTGTCTCCTTCCCTCTTGTCTCCTTACCTAGAAAAATTGTCTTGTTTATTCTTTTAACTATATAAATCTATCCTCCCTTAGCCAATTTCTTAATTGACTTGAGTACTTTCCAAAATCTATTGTCATAACCAGCGGAATTCAATGCACTCACAAAACCCCAAGCTTTCTTATCATTCTTAATAGGATAATCTAATGGTGGAGGTATGGCTGTGGCAATTCCTAACATTCTTAATAAAGGTTTATCCATAACAATGGATTTGGCAACACATAATCCTGTTAATCCTTCTTCACCTCCGAATTTTCCATATCCGGATTTTTTAATTCCTCCAAATGGTAATTGAGCTACATAAAAGGTAGCAAAATCATTAATAGCAACGTTCCCACTATCTAATCTGTTGGCTATTTCATTACATTCATTGAAATTTCTTCCAAATACTGAATTACCTAATCCATACTCGGTTGCATTACTTAATTCAATAGCATGTTCTACATCCTCAGCCTTAATCATGGTCAAAACTGGACCAAACACCTCTTCATTGAAGATGTCCATCGTTTCATCAACATCAACAATTAATGTTGGTTCAAAATAATGTCCTTGAGGATAATTAGGATGTTGATAAGGTTTACCTCCATGTATCAATTTTGCTCCTTTTGATACAGCATCTTCTATCAATTGTTGTAACTTATCAAATCTATTATTTGAAACCATGGCTCCCATATCTATTTCATCCAATTGATCAATATCTGAACCTATTCTTAATTTCCCAACTCTTTCAGTGAAAATCTCCACTAACTTTCCGTACAGTTGGGGTAAACAAATAACTCTTTCAATACCGATACAATTTTGTCCAGCACTTTGAAATGTTCCTCTCATTATGACTGATGATAAAGCATTTAAATCTTTAACATCATCAAGAACAATCACCGAATCTTTACCACCTAATTCTACAACACATGGTGTTAATTGTTTGGAAGCACTGGCAACAACATGATGAGCTACTTGTTTAGAACCTATAAAAGTAATATGATCAATTCCTGGGTGAGATGTGAAATAATCGGCATCTTCAGGGAAACAATAACATAATTGTACAAGATCTTCAGGGATTGATAATTGTTTTAATACTGTTCTAACAAAATGAACAAACCATTGAGATGACCATACAACTTGCTCTGAACATTTAACAATAATGGCATTACCTGTGAAAAGAGCAGCAATTATAGGACCCATTAAATTATGGAAAGGATAATTCCATGAAACTATAGCTGATACTACACCTAAAGGTTCATATCTAACTTCACCATTTTTCATCATTCCAATCAATAAATTTGAAGGACCAGGTCTTTGTGAAGGTCTTAAAGCTTTTTCTCCATTAGCAACTATCCAATTCAATTTTTCAAGAGTTACCATGATTTCTCCCATCAGAGCATCTAATCTTGTCTTACCACTATCTCTACAAGCTATACGAGCAATTTCATCTTGATGATCAATGATATACCGATTTAAACTATGCAATAATTTTCTACGTAAAGAAAATGATGATTGTTTCCATTCCTTTTGGGCAATAGATGCTTTTTCAATCTGTTCATCCATTTCATCTCTAGTAGTGGCTGGAAATGCTCCTAAAGATTGTCCAGTAGCAGGACAATAACATTGTATAACATTAGGTTCATCAACAACTCTTACAGATAAATTGGGAGCATATAATCTTTTACCTTTCCAATGGGCTTTAGCTTCATCAGGAATTGGTAAATTCAATTTCACTGGTGCTTCTAGTTTATTATACCGATTCGCAGATGTTGATACATATCTTTTATAACAATAGAATAATGTTGGTACTATCACCCCTATGAAAAATGTAGCTGATATTTGATACTGCCATTCAGCTTCATTGAACATAAGATCAATAGCTATCATTGGTAAAGTGATGGATTAGGGTTGGGTAAATAGGTCGTATAGGTTTCGCGTTTCAGAGATGGGTGGTTTTGGTGATGTCTATTGATGCGACATTTTGCAACTTTTTTACTCTTGTTGCTGAATTTGTCTTACGATATCATCAAACTCGTCAGTTTGGGTTCTATTCTGTATAAGGGTAGCAAGGATATCTTGATTGACATAATCTAATGCATAATCAACAACTTTATTGTTTTCAATACCTGTTCTTGCATCATATCCTAAGGTAGTAACTTTAGGTGGTAAAGGATCAAATTCATAGATATCATCTCTACTCCAAATGTTTTGTGGCACTTTAGCCATAAGACTGTTTTCTCCTGATAAAATCACAAATCTTAATAAGTTGAAAGGAATCTCTTTATTATCTTTAGGTTTAGTATCCCCTTTGAAGAATTTTGACACCATGGATGAGAAGGATGAAGGCGTGGTGGCACTAACACCATCTTCAATGAAGTATTTCATTAACTCGTCTGTTAAGAATTTAATCTTTTCAGAATCATTCCATAATAATTTGGCTCTTACCATATAAGTTTCAGCAGATAAAATGATCTCTTCGTTGACTTTTACATCTGATTCCTTGATAGGCATTTGTGGTGATATACAAATGGTTTCTAATAATCTATATGAAGTATAAGGATGACTTAAATGAGCTCTTTTCAATGCTTTCTTAGCATTTTCCATGTCATTCAAATGTATATAAGCAAGAGCTGTGGAAAAGGCAATTCCTGGTGTGAACCATTTGGTGTAACTTGTAACTAATGGAGAATCAGCCAATTGGGTTAAGTACTTATATTCTCCACTCATTATAGCATAAAAATCAATGAAATATCTAACACCTAAAGGATCTTCTGTGGGGTTTATTGAAAGTAAAAGTTTACAATAATTGAAACTGGTGAAAAAAGTTGCTCTTTCAGCTAATCCAATGATATATCTGAAAATACAAAGTTGAAATTGTCTGTTCATGAAACTTTCATAAGGTAATCTTAATAGACCATTCTTGGCTTCAGCTAAAGTGTCATGGAAAAACATATGGAAGCATCTATCAAATACAAAAAGACATTTTTCAATCAATGCATTACTGGTAGATTTTTGATCTCCTTGTCTCAATAATACCATACTCACTTGAAGTAAAGTTTCAACATGATAAGGATGATTATTCAACAATGCAAATAATGCATCATGGTCAGGAGCAAGAACAACAGATGCATAGAATTGAGAATCGGCAACTCTATCTCTGACAGAATGAACTTTGTTGAATTTGAAATATTTCACCCCGAGTTTCTTTTCCTTTCTTATCTTTAATTGTAACTCTTCAACTTCAGCAATATCTTCCTTGTAATCAAAGATATCCAAAACACTATCATCGTCTAATTCTTCCATTTGTAAAGGTTTAATGGTGGTGGGTAAATAATCATCTTTAATTCTCGTCAATAATAATTTCCTATTACTTCCAGGGACACTACGTCTATCTTTACCACCCCAACCTTTTGTTAAACGGGCCAATCTCTTGAATTGTTTCAAAACATCCGGCGTTATTGATAAAGCTGTGGTGGTATTAGCATCTTCAATGGTTTCAAGGGATAACTCTCCAAATAAATTCTTAAGTTCTTCATCAGGATCAAGATTCTTGACATTGTCTATGGATAACAAAGCTAAACATTTGCTTAATCTTTCAGTGGTGAAATTCTTAAAGTTTGAATCATAGGAGATCATAGGTTGAGTGATTTCATTATATTCTTCTTCAAAATCCGCCACTCCTTCAAGATCATCTTCAATAGGTTCAACTGATCCCAATTTTTCTTGATCTTTGGCTTTAGCTTCTGCTAGTATTTTATCCAATTCATCTTCACTATCTTCTTCATCTTTCTTTGGTTGCTTTGCCTTCTTTTTTTTCTTCTTGGAAGATGGCTTTTTAGGTGTCTTAACTTCTTCTACAACTTCCTCCTCCTTATCCTCTTGCTCTTCTTCTTCTTCATTCCCATCTCCCAAAAAACTAAAGGCATTGAACCCTTTGTTCTGGTTTAGTACTACGGGTTCTTCAATATCGGGCTCTTCATTGTTTGAAGCTTCCAACTTGGCTCTCTCTAACTTCTTCAACTGTCTGGAACTCATGATGACAGAATGCGCACTATCAGAATTTGTGGTTGCAAAATTTACAATCATGTCCGCCATAGTAACTGAAACTTCAGAGCCTGGAGAGGATCTAAGAAGACTCTTGAAGTCTGATTCTGATAGTTGGCTAGTCACTGGATCAGTATGGAGCTCGAATGAACTGTTGAGATCCAGATTCAGAAGCATTGAAAATAGAAGAGAGAGGAAACTCGCTTTCCCTAATATATCATTACCAATACCACAAGTCCCTGAAAACAGTTTTGGAGGAAAATCTCCATTGATCCTTTCTCCTAATGATATTATATCGGCTTCTGAGACTATTTCACCTCACCTCAAAGAGTCTTATTCGCCTTCTACTCCCACCATAAACCAAAAAGGGTTCAAGAATTACAAGTTGGTAGAAGAGCTATACTCGAGTGAAAAGTCTTATATAAATCTGCTTCATTTGCTACAAAAGTATTACCTAAGTCCATTGTTGGATAGTACTAGGTCAGCTTGTGGAGTGCCATTATACATCATGAGTGAAAATGTCGATAGTATCATTATAGATCACGAACGGTTCTGTGGAATGCTTGGAAAACAGCTTGACACTTACGATAGTGGAGATGTTGATTACATGAATCGAAAGATTGGTGAGTTAGTGCAAATTCTAGTTGAGAACCATTATCGATATATAGAGTATTGTGATGTATACGAAGATGTGCTATCGTTGTCCAAACTCCATGAGGATGATACTGGTGTAAACAACACATGGACTAATGGATGGAATCATTACTTAGAGGCCACTCAACCTCCAGCTAGAAAATTAGATCTTTCATTCATGTCGTTAGTTCAAAAGCCCACAGCAAGGTACGGCAAGTATAGGCTATTTCTAGAAGCACTTCTTCAATCCACCTTCAAAGACTTCAATTGTGTGGATGAGAATCTAACAACGGCCCTAATCAAAGTCAAAAGTAAGCTAGAGCTCATAGATTTTGATGCTTCAGTTTTAAAGAAAATTGATGAAGCTGACCTTTTGGTAGATTTGATAGATTTCAATGGTTGTGGATTTGCCCGACAATTCTTCGGCAAATCAATCTTAATAGGTTCCCTTGTGGTAGCTTGGATAGAAATTGATCGTCTTAAAGCAATCACAGTAGCCGTGATCCTATTCAAAAGCCATTTGGTTCTATGTGATGTGACAAGAGGTAATAAGAAGTATCCTATTATATTCATTATTCCTTTATCTAAAAGCATGCTTGTAGAAGACAATAAGGATTCCGATGGTGGTATCTTTTCCAGTTATCCATATGGTTTGAAAATCTTGTTCGAAATTGGCAAAGCTCAATATGAGATACTTTTGGCAGCTATTTCCAAACAAGAGTTCCAAATTTGGAAAGATACCCTTAAAACCCTAATAAATGTTGTTAATGGGCCCTACAAGCTAGATTTCTCCATGAACGAAATGGGAATGAATCTCATACACCGAAAACCTCTTAGAATAAGCCCATTCAATGTATCGTTGGTGGGAATGAAGAAATCAAGCAATGATTGTTATTTTCAAAGGCCAATATCTATAAAGATCTATAATTCCATTTACAACGCTACCAACCAAAATCTTATAGCCGAATATTGGAACATTAATCAACCTCAAGATTTTGATGAATCCTTAGAATTGACTCGGTATGATAGGATCAAAGCAGAGAAGAAGGTTTCCTTGATCTGGAGTCAAGAGATTCCAAGAATAATGTATGAGAAGAATCCCAGAATAAGTAGACACATAAGTTTACTTCATTTCCATTCATTCAGAAGCCAAACTCTTCCCAAGGTTGAGTTGGCTCCAGTTCAAACACCAATTATTCCACAACTGCATTTCTCTTTCAGTAAAACAGCAATACCACCAGATGAAGAAATGTTTACGGCCCGAACTCACCATACTTTGCACAAAACTGAAACTTCCCATAGAACTGAAACTCCCCATAGCACTGAAACTTTGCACAGAACTAAAACCTTGAACCCCAATAATTTGACTGATACGTTGGAGAGAAGTAAGATATCTAGAGTTACCAGTTTCAAATCAGAGATCTTCAATCTTTTCAGGACCAAATCATTACAGCCATCACCTGTAAAACCTTCTGATTCAATCAAGTCCATACATTCGACTAAATCATTTCGATCATTGTTTAGAAAACATATCAATGGATAATCTTATATTTTTATATCTACTAATTAGTAATTGCGGCTGGACCCATGGAGTCATTATGACTATTATAACCACCGTGGATTCCACCAACTGATTTATCTTGACCTTCTTTAAGGATGATCTTTATAGCTTCGTCGACATTATTAGTACCGAATTCATTTTGTAATTCGGCTTTGGAAGCTTCATCTAAAACTCCTTCACTACCACCTTGTCTATTAGTGAAAACTTTATAAATTGACACTAAATCAATTAATGGAATAGTTGTATCATTGTTCTTGTATTTATCTAATAATTCTTTGTCTTCAATAAAGATAATGAAATCTTCTTCTTTTCCTTTGTAAAATAACTTATGAGGTTGAACCATTTTTAACTAGCGATTTAAAACTGAAGCGAATACCCCATATTTATAGTTCACCTCCTCAATTTAGCAATTTGCAGCAATTGCTGAGGGTGCGACTTTAGCCATAATGTCTACGTGACTGAAAACCCAATTACGTAATATGAGGTAAAGATGTTGAGCAAATCTAGCAAACCGTCACAGTTTACCGACGTGGTAGTGGGCGTGGTAATGAATTATGGTAGTGGGCGTGGTAATGAATTATGGTGGTGGACATGGTAGAGAATGTTGTTGATGATTTTTGGATGTAGGTGAGACTAAATTTTTGAGTGTGAGAGATCACACCATTATTGCTATGAGATTTATTTATACAGAAGAAGGGGTTGATGTGGATATAAATGTATGATGTTGATTTTCCACGGTAAACAAAAGAATTGGGTGATGCTAAGTCAAGGATATGGTACTGTATAATGCCCTGGTTCTATTGAATCTTGATTCCACACAGATAGATCTCGATCCAATGGGTCAAAAGTTAATTCCATTCCTTATTTCTTTGTCTCTCTTACTGTTCACTTGAAACAGTACCATAAATTTTTTTTTGAAGAGATGTTTCAAATTTTTTTCGATTCTTGCAAAATTTGCAGCCAAAAATTATTTAAACTAAATAATATGATTGAATAATCTAAAATCCGACTATTTGTCAGGTAGTTATCGAAAACACCATTTTATGGTATAATATTACCTAGTATACCTCCCCTAGTCGATTACACCCTTTGAAGCTTCAACTTTCACTGAATTTCCTTTCAGAATCTCCACTTGACTATCTATCTCCAAACTAAACAGCTCTTCAATGACATACCAACCACTCGGGCATAGATCGAAGTCTTACCATGGTGAATACCGTCAATCCCACATTTAAAGGTACTGCATACAGATTGTGCAGAGACAGTGCAGAAACACTGCTTTTTTGCAAAAACTCTCAAAAATTGACTAAAATAAGTGAAAAATTCTTCAAAATGGACTTATTTTTTATTTAGCAAGTAAAATTCCCCAAATTAATTGGGTTACATAACCCCTATCCGACCTTTTAATCTACTGGCAAATTTCTGGCTGAAAATACCCAAAACTCCATGACTTATAAGCAATTTTCTTTTTTCTTTTTTTCAATTTTGACTTAAAAACTTTTCAAATAAGGTGAAGTAAGTAGGAGGGATGGCCGAGTGGTCTAAGGCGGCAGACTTAAGATCTGTTGGAGGGTTCTCCGCGCGAGTTCGAACCTCGCTTCCTTCACTAATTTTTTTTGCATTCACACTAAACAAAAATGAAAAAGAATATAATACATTAATGTAAATCTACACGTCCTAAAACTATCCAGTCATTAACATCACCTTCAGTTAAAACTAATTTTAATACACCTCCATCCCAAGATAATCCGTTATCGACCAAATCTTCAGCATCACAATCATCAATATTTAAATAATCTTGAATTCTGGTCTTGATTGTTCTCCATAAAGCATTATCGATGGGGTAGATATCACTATAGGCTAAAGATAAATGGGGGTCAAATTCATTAATCCATTGGGCCGCTTCTTCCGCAGCTTCTCTATTCAATCTTTCCATATCTAAAGGTTTTGTCTCAATCAGTTCAGAATGTTTTCCTTTCTTCAGAGGTCTTCTTTTGATGCTATTACCGTGATTATCCTTAGTGTATAAGTGAGGATTGACCTTCTGATTCTCAATGTCTATTTTAGAAGGTAGTATCACAAAAAGCTCTCTCATAATCCTTGTGAACGAAAGTAAGTTTGGATCTTTTGATGCTTGAAAATACAATTTTTTGAAAAATTTACGTTGACTATTAACTCTTCCCAAGGTAATTAAAGGCGAATGATTCTGGGGTAATGAATTGAGGGCAGTTGCGCTTGCTGAAAGTATTTTGTCCACATCATCATGAGGATTGTTCAAATCTATCTTTATATTACTTGTGATGGTTATATGAGGGTCAAACTTTGGTGCTTGACCAGGGAATAACGTCGCAAGACTTCCCATTAAAGTTGATAGCTTATCATAAAGCGGTGTGTTCTCTTTTGGACAAAGCCATAAACTGACGCCTAAATCTTCCTAGTTAGTATATATTCCGTAATGTTGGCTCATTACTTACATACCCATTTACTCCTAAATTCAACTTTCGCACCAGTTTCCTTGTCAACTCTTGCATCATATGGGTACATAAGTTTAGGACTGTACGTCGAGATAACGCTCATAGATCATACGTAAGCTTAAAAAGGAAGATAACAGAATGATTTCTCAAGAGTCATTTGCAAGGAATCATTTACAAAGAGTCAATGGCCCTCAAAAGTCGATTTATATTGAAATATCTAATACTTAGAAGCAATAACGTCTACACCATTGACGGCTGCGTTATTAACAAACCAACAGGTTTCTACCTCTAACTCATTGACTAACTTAGAAGGTAATTTACTGGTTGGGTCGTTAAAAATCTCTTTCAAGATTGGAGCTTTACCAGCACCTTCAGCAACGAAAGCGATTGATTTTCCTTTTTTCAATAATGGGAAGGTGAAAGTGATTCTTCTTGGTGGTGGTTTTGGAGAATCTTTGATAAAAGCAATTAATTTTGAATTTTCTTCTAACAATTCATGTTCAGGGAATAATGAACATGTATGACCATCAGGACCACAACCTAATAATATAAGATCAATCTGTTTATCTTCGGGTAATTTGGATTCATAATCTTTGGTAATGGCCAAGTCTTTTTCTAAATCACTTCCTTCCACTTGTCCGTCTTTACCAGTAAGTAAAGATTCATCGATGGATATGATTTTAGGTTTAGTGACATCTGAAGGTAAATGATCAATAACTGATGAAATAAATAATCCACAATTTGAATCTTCATGATCTATTGGAACCAATCTCTCATCACTGAAATAAACTTCCCATTTATCCCATTTAACTTGAGAAAATGATTCTTTATCATCAATCAATGCTTTCTTCAATACTTTTCCAAGGGATCCACCTGAAACCGCAATTTTAAATTTACCCGATTGATCAATTGACTGATCTTGAATCTTCAACACATGTTTGGCTAAAGCTTTGGCGACATCAACAGAGTCTTCATAGGCATAGACAGTAGAACTCATAATCTTTTTCAGTTTTTCGAGTTTTCTATAATCACAGATTTTCTAGATTTCGGAAATTTTGGGTGCGACATTTTTATACATTCTATTATACATAGGGAAAAGTTACAACGTAGACTACTCTAAGAAATGAGCATATTCTGGAGCATCTTTAATTTTGTTATTGAGGAATTTCTCCAATTTGGTAGCATTCTTATAATAAGTGGTGGTTTCAGCGTTATATGATCTACAATTATTAAAGATCAATCTAGCATCATAAACGAATTGATCAAAGGATTCATATTTATCATTCTCTAATTTAGATTCCATAGTACCTAAATCCATTGGTTCCTTAATGACATCATAGTAATCACCGACTTCATCTTTATTAACAGCCACAGCAAACGGCCAAGCTGAGGGATGATTGGTTAATTCCGATAATAAAGTTACCATGAAATTATAATGAGGTCCTCTTTTAGGTTTTTGAGCTAATTTATCCATTTCTTCTGACCACCCAGCTTCTAATAATCCAGGTATTTCCTCTGGTTTTAATGTTGTGTCTTTATTATTTTTGAAAATTTGTAATCCTGGTCTAACAACATGAGATTTGGATCGAAGTTTAATCTTCTTTTCAATTGCTGCTCTTTGTAATAATAATATCTTTCCCAGATCAAGATATCTTAATATTGAAGGTAACATTTCACACTGCATCAATGTCCCTCCTTCATAATCTTTAATATATCCCATCCATACTGATTTACTTAATGAAATCTCTTTAGTGAATCCTTGTTTTTTGAAATATCCAATAGCATAATTATCAGCATATGTTAAAAAATATCTTATTGGAGATGTGGCACGTACATAATCTTTTAAATGATTCATTAAATGGGCACCATAACCTCTAACTTGTTCAGTTGATGAGATAGCACAGAAAACAATTTCGGCAAATCCTCTGTTATTGAAAGGTCTATAAGTAATCCCTCCAACAACTGTTAAAGGTTTACGTACAACTGCCATGGAAATATGTGATCTATCATAAACTAACCTTGCAATATATTCTCGAGGCATCTTAGGTAATTGTTTCTGGAAAATGTTTTTTAAACCTGTTAAAACCATTAAATTTTCTCTAGTATCATCATTATTGACTACTCTGAATTCAATTTTCCCTTCTCTTTCCTCCAAGACTGATGGTCTTTCTTTGAAAGTGTATGATATACCATCGAAATTGAATGTCGTTATTCTTTTACGTTCTTCAGCTGCTTCATCTTCTTCGTCGTCTTCATCTTCTTCACTCTTCTTTTCTTCATCTTTATCGTCATCCTCCTCATCGTCATCATCTTCATCGTCGTCATCTTTTTCTTCTTTGGGGTCTATTTCATCCTTTTCCTCTTCCTCTTTATCTTCATCGTCTTCTTTATCATCTTTAACACTAAAATCGTCTTCTTCCTCTTCTTCCTCTTCTTCTTCCTCTTCTTCATCTTTGATATCTACAGGTGAATCCTCTACTACTTCTTCCTTCTTCATCTTTTTATGATGTCCATTGGATTCACTTCTGGGTCCATGTCTCTTTCTGTCCACCATTTTAGATTGATTCCTTTATTGACAGTATACTACTCTGGATTCTCAACTTCAACCTCGCGCTGTCTCAAAAGAATTTGGTAGTGCGAAGGTTTAATCGAGGCCCCAAAGAGTTTGATTAGGTGCTTTGTTTTCTCGACTATCCTTTGGTTGCAAATTCATGTTTTCCTTGGGAGTCACCAGTATGTCATAGCTGCTCTCCTCAGCCAGACTGAAAACTGATTAGTGAAATTTTCCATGGTGTGACCAACCTAAGTACATGATTGAACGCTACGGCAGGGCTTTTGATCCCACAAACTATGACCAGACAGTAAGACAACCTTGATTTCCATCTTAAACAGTACGAAATTCCTATAAGAGACTATCATAAATACCCGGTATTTAGGGCAGGCGAAGAGAAAAGAACAAAGACCAAGTCTTAGGATAAGAGAATTCAAGTAAATCAGAATGATTATAAATGCAAAACAAAATGAGTTAAATCAACAGGCACTACCTACACTACAACCGAAATTGAAGCTTGTAATGTCATTTTTAAGAGGAGCATTCGTTCTTTGGTACTTCAGCCAAGGTTGGCATTCCACATAACCACCCTCACAATTCGAATATCTAGTACATGTTTGGACTTGAGTATCACTCCAAGTTAATCTACTTTGCTCCCACATACAAACGGGTTCCGTTCCTTGACAATTACAACTAAGTTGGATATCTGTTGAAATTTTCTTCACGATGGAAACACCAGCACCTGACAATAACTGAGCTACTTTGCTGAATGAAATTCCAGCGTCGGTTGCAAAATCGTATCCAATAGTCCAATCCACTTTATTGGAGAAAGGGCTCAGCTGTGCACATTTTCTATAAGCAAATCTTTCCCAAGAAGACCACCAAGTCCCATGTTGCACCAATTGGTATTGTTTGTAATTAATTGCAATGCTTGGGCAGTTGATTCTCCTGGAAAGTAATTTCCCAGAATTATCTTGATTCTGATCATTAACCTCAATGACCTCAATCAATGTGTTATTGTCTAGAAAGTGGAACATATCATCTTTTTGAACGCTTGACCATTCAATATTATCATCACTAGATTGGATTTGATTAATATTTGCACCACAAACAAGCTGTAAAAGAAGGAAAAAATTCACCAACAAATGAAATTTCAAACCATTGACACCACTATTGTTACTAGTGGATGTAGACATGAGCCAGGGATATTTATGGATTGACTAAAAGTGTAAATTATGTCGAAACCTTAGACTGTTACGACTAGAGAAAATATTGGGAACCGATTCCTTTTTATAAACCAACATCAACCAAAGATGCAACGGGGATTTGAATACATCTTTGCGTAATGTGAACAAACAAAACCGTTTCTATTTAGAGTTTCAGTTGTCAACTTTAAACGAGACTTCATGCACACCGTATACATTTACATTGCCGTACCACGGACGGAGAAAAAACTTCGACTGATCCATACTATCTCTCATATTAATGGTATAATCGATGTAGTTCATTCACAATTCAACTTGTTGTATTCAATTCCATTAGAAACTGATGTGAAGATGGCAAGTTGAATGGATGCTTTGAATCTCCTCAAACTTGTGAACTTACTTGTCAAGTCAGCTGAGAAGAGTGTTCGTATACAGGTTTTCGTAGAATTAAAAGCCGAGATCATCCATGTTTCGAACATCATAAATTCTTGCTTGGATAATAAGGGCGCTATCATTTCCTATCACAGTTGCAGGCAATGTCCTTGCAGAATTAGGGGTATTTGACCGTCTGACTTTTCATATAATGTCATCAATAACGAGCCAGTTGAATGGGATAGATTTTGCGCTCGTGTGACTCTTAATTTTCACTTGGTTTTTGGCCAACAATTTTTAGTTAAGTCCATCCTGTATACATGTTCTTTTGATTCATTTTTGAACCGGCCTGAAGAATTTGCGTACCGCCTATGAATAACTATTGGTCGTGACCAGCTTTCACGATTAAAGATAGAAATACATGATGTATAGCATATAAAGATGAAATACCTTTAATGACAAAGATTGTGTGCCCTTGTTAGTAATGAATGATAATCTGCTCTTCGCCTTTGATCCACCATTTGTCGTGTGACTTTTGCGTTAGCCTTCCCAAACCAGGTTCAAAGTTATCCGTCAAACAGGTTTTGCTTGTTTAGGGCCAGAAGAATTCTCGAATGACCGCTTACATTTCTTACTTAAGAGGCTCCTTCCTAAGCCACAAAGATCTTCTAATTTTTATTCCAATAGTTCTGTGCCTTGTTTCATTTGGCATTTGGATTTCGAGTGTTTGGTGACCTACTAAAGGCTGTTGGTTGTGATAGTGACTGGGATGTGGCGAAGGGTCGAGCACTCAACTGGAGTATACTGAGGTCGTTCAAAAAACTCATGAGGATTTTGACACCCGATCAGAATTTAAAAACCATAGTCCTCCACTTAATACTTCATGAAGTAATACCATCCCATGGGACCTTGTTCGTATTGTTCAAAAGTCTTCAGTTGACGAGTTACATGACATATCCCTCGAACTACACACCTGAAAATACGATTTCGTTGAAATCTAGTTTAAGTCTACTCTTATTCCCATACCATGATTTCACTACCCAACACATATGGCAGTGAGCGTCCCATATGTCTTGCTGATTGAATGACCTGAAGAATTCATCCTAACTTGCAAGATATCTAATACTTACGCTCTCAGAATTTTTTTGCCACCAAGACCCGTACACCAACTTACCTCATCTTAGATCTTCTCATTTTTGAGATTTTTTTTCAAAGTCATCTTAGTAATAAAAGATGTCTAATTATACCCAACTTGATCAAAGTGCAAATGGAGGTGTAGCCACAGTGTTATGTTGTAACTGTGGTACACCCATGGATGGATCCACAGGGATGATTATGTGTTATGATTGTATCAAATTAACAGTAGATATTACCCAAGGTATCCCAAGAGAAGCTAATATTTCATTCTGTAGAAATTGTGAAAGATTCTTACAACCTCCAGGACAATGGATGAGAGCTGAATTAGAAAGTAGAGAATTGTTAGCCTTATGTTTAAGAAGATTAAAAGGGTTGAACAAAGTTAGATTAGTTGATGCTTCTTTCATTTGGACTGAACCCCATTCTCGTCGTATTAGAATTAAAATCACTGTTCAAGGTGAAGCTATGACTAATACTATCGTTGAACAAACTTTTGAAGTGGAATATGTTGTTATTGCTATGCAATGTCCAGATTGTGCTAAATCTTATACCCCAAATACTTGGAGAGCTACTGTTCAAATTAGACAAAAAGTTCCTCATAAGAGAACTTTCTTATATTTAGAACAATTGATCTTAAGACACAATGCTCATCAAGATACTGTTTCTATTCAAGAAAGTTCTGATGGGTTGGATTTCTTTTATTCTCAAAGAAACCATGCTACTAAAATGATTGATTTCTTAACAGCTGTTGTTCCTGTTAAATCTAAAAGATCTGAAGAGTTGGTCAGTCAAGATATTCATTCTGGTTCTTCGACTTATAAATTTGCATTCTCCGTTGAAATTGTACCTATTTGTCGTGATGATTTAGTTGTTTTACCAAAAAAATTAGCTAATTCATTAGGTAATATTTCAAGATTAGTCATTTGTTCTAAAATTAGTAATATGATACAATTTTTAGATCCTTTCACTTTACAAAAAGCTGATTTACAAGCTCCTATATATTGGAGAGAGCCATTCCCATCATTATGTGATATCCCACAATTAATCGAATTTATAGTATTGGATGTTGAACCTACTGGTGATGTTCAAGGTAAATATGTATTGGCTGATATAACAGTATCAAGAGAAGCTGATATGGGAATTAATGATAATTCATATTATATAAGATCACACCTTGGAGGTATTTTACACCCAGGAGATTCATGTCTTGGATACTTTTTAGAAAATTCCAATTTTAATTCTGATTTATTTGATAGTTTAAATGATTCGAACATACCTGAAGTTGTATTAGTTAAGAAACATTATCCAAGAAAATCAAAGAAATCAAAGAACAGAAACTGGAAATTGAAGAGAATGGCTAGAGAACATAAAGAAATTGGTGGTAATGATGATTCAAGACAAGCTAAACAAGATCAAGAAAGAGCCGAAAGGGATTATGAATTATTCTTACAAGAATTAGAAGAAGATGATGAAATGAGACAAGCTATCAATTTATATAAAGCTAGTGCTCCTGCAAGACAAGCTGATGAAGAAAGTGAAATGTTTGATGATGAAGATGCTCCTGAAATTGCTATTGATGAATTATTAGATGAATTAGATGATATGAATTTAGAGGATAATTAGCATAATGTACATTATATCTACCCATAAGTATTTACCACATATATCTATTTACAAGGTCTCTCCCAATCTCTGAAGAGTTTTTACAAGGCAGTGGCGGATGTTATTAGAGAACGTTACATTAAATCTATTTGCAATTACCATTTTGTAGGACCGAAAGTTTCACCATCAGCTAATACTTTTCTGACAGCAGTACCGTTACTATCAGGAGTATCAATAACAGTTGTACCCCACCAGTTAGGGAAGTTGGTGTTAGTCAAATTCAAAGTTAAGAAAATGATTAAAGTTGACCAAGCTAAACCAATATCTAAACCAGCTGATAATGAATAATTATATTTGGCCCACCAGTGGAAGAAACGTTTTTTGATCAAACCACCGAAGATCAAACCAACGAAGGAGTAGGAAGCATAATTATAAGGAGTGGCTGGAGGAATGTAACCAGTACCGGAGAAGAAGACTGGCCAGTTCAACCATTTGATTGGGGAGTTTGGCCATTTTTTCAAGACTAACCAATTGATAACTGGGGTAATAGCACCGACAATGAAGAAGAATAATAAACCATAGTAAATTTGACCATGAGAGAATTGTCTTCCTGGTCCAATAACCCCCCAAATAATTGAAGCATTAAAGAAAACCTTACCACCTGGACAAGTATAACCATTTGAAATAAGGGCAGGTTCACACAAATGATCGATAGCACCATAAGACCATCTCAAAACAGCAATTTGAACAATACAACCCCAAAGACAACCAGCAAATTGAACAGAGAAAACTAATCTTGGGGCTAATTTCATATAATGACCCAATTTCATATCTTGAGCAAAAGTAACAGCTTGGTTATTGGTAATATAACCGAAAGTTTTGAACAACATCATAGCGACTGGTTTACCTGGTAACATGTAACCGATAATGAACTCAGTAACAACATTCAAACCAACAGCAATGTTAGTCAAAGCATAAATAACACCGACAGGTAATAAGAAAACGATAGCGATTAATAAAGCAATGACTAAACACCAGACTGGCATTTCAGTATCCCAAACTTCAATAGTCACAATGGATAAAGCAAAGAAGATAACGAAGACTACAATATACCACCAATCTGGGATTTCTCTATATTGCTTCATTAATCTCATATGGACATCTGGCTTTTCTTGTAATTTAAGTTGTCTCATAATATCTTTACCGTGGAATAATGCAGTATGAACTAAAGTGGCTAAAATTGAAGCAAATGATAAACCATAAGAAATGGCAAAAGTGGTTGATAAGAATAATGGAGAATATTCTTTATAGGCTTCAGGAATGAAAGTTAAAGTCTTTTTATCAATGATTTTTGAAACATTATAAGCTAAACCAGTGTTGTCGTAGGAACCAGATGAAGAAATTGGTAAGTATTGAGCATACCAAATGTTTGAGTAATGGATAGCTGGAACAATAATCCAGAAAATAACCACAATTGAAGCAAAAATGGTCATAATAGTACCAACTGGGGGAATCAATGGAGAACCAATATAACCGGCAATTTGATTCCAATCGAAAGTGATTGGAATTAAACCTAAACCAGTTGAAGCTCCGAAAACTTGATTGACAATAACGTTATCTGGTTTAATCCAAGTTGGGAAAGCAAAATATGATAAAGCTGGGAAGATATAACCAGGGAAGAAATACCAAAAGAATGAAGCAGCGAAAACGATACCGAAGAAAGCTAATCTACTGATTCTCCAACCATTAGCGGTGTGGTTTTCATTAATGTGCATATTGGTTAAAAAGGTAGCTGAAACTAAATTCAGGGGCCAAATCATTGAAGGTGGATGAACCAAGACTCTTCTGGCGATACCACCTAAAGCGAAACCAATACATTGAGTTGAGAAAATCAAAAGAAGATCAAAACCCCAACCAAAATCTTTACCATAGAATCTGGTTAATGATAATAAGATATCAGTAGCATAAGCAGCACCTCCTCCGAAAGAAACATTAGCAGCAATAACAATTAAAGTGTGTTCTTTAACATTGAAAGGACCAGGATTTAAAGGAGCACCAAAAACATTGACATTTGGCATCCATTTACCCCAAGCTACACCGATTGGCCAAGCTAAAATAGAAGTAACAAAAGTAGTAACTGTGAATGAAGGGGAATGTAATGAGAATAATAAATTCATACCAGCACCAATAGTTGATAAAATGAAAGCTAAGACCCACATTCTGATGGTGTTTTGAGGTAAAGAAGGATCATCAGTACTTGGAACAGCAGCTCTAACTTCTGGGTATGGAGAATCATCTTCGACAGTGATAGCAGCATATTCATCATGTAAAGCAGCTTCTTGTAATTGAGAAGTAACAGGATCGAATTCAAGGGATTTGATAGCTTCAACTTTTTGAGCTAATTCATCAATATCATTAGAACCACTTTCGAAATCTTCGTTAACACTAGCAGCTTTTTCCTTTTCCAGTTGATTAGAACTGAAGAATTGTTTAGCTTTTTCCATTTTGAATTTTTTTGAAAACTTCGGTTTGAAAAAAGATTATGGGGTAACAAAGCTAATTATAATATTTAGGAATCAGTCATAATTAAATACTGCATTTCCAAAAGTATGGCTGTTTCACCGGACGGCCTCAAGAAAGATAACAAGCCGCGACATTTCTATTCTATTTTACCGAAATCCCAGTTATCTGTGCGGACCCATTCTTGAGAAGAGGAGGCAGTCAAAATGGCTTAAGTGGAATGTTCTTTCTGAAATAGAAATTATTTGTACAACAGTCAAGTCTGGCATCTTTCTTATCGTTAGGGTGAAGTTCTTATGGAAAAATCTTGGAGTTCAGCTACCCAACCGTTATCGGGTGGTCCGCTTTTCCTTAAGCCCTAGATTATGCAATCTAAATCTATACATGCCATGAGGCACTGGTATTATTTGTGTCGCCTCACTAATTTCTTAACTTTATAAAACTGATCAGCAAATGTCCAATCAGATAATTTCTTTTGTCGCATTCTTTGACATATTTTTGATGGCTTTGACAGGTCCAGACGCAAGGACTTTGAACCATGGAGTAAGAATAAACATCGACTTTGTAAGAATAACTCTGACCTTCCTATCTTTTGAGCGAAAATTCCTGACGAAAAAATCCTCATGAGATGGCATTGTGTAGGTATTCAGGGCAACGATTAAGTATATGTACCAATGACTATTCTGTCAACATTTGAGGTTATATCAAAAATGTCGCGTTTTTTGGCCTTTACCGCACATGCGCTTTGGGAATAAAGTTCTGCAATTCGACATGATAAACACCGAAAACAGAAACTGTAAGAGAATTGGGGGAAGAAAAATCGTTTACTCAAAGGGCAAATAAATGGGCCATGTATGACAAACATCAAAAGTGACTGTAATCATGAATTTACGAACTATCATCTGATAATCCACAATCCACCCACTCATAAAATATTCGTATTCCGCTGGAATTTACATTTGATCCGTTGTCATCAAAAATTATATCAGTAACACCACTTTTCATTTATTTTTCGTAATAAAACTTCAACCTATTGTAGACGAATTAATCAGCTTATATGGAAAAAGAAAATTCAAAATTTCTATCTTTGTTATCTTGATTGTAACATTGTGACATTGTTATCATTAAGTCTCTTGACGATAATGTCTCTTTATCACTCGGCCATTAATCTAGATGAACCCTCCAAATTTTCTAGCCGATATCTCATTATTGACTCTACATCGGTACACCAAATCCTAGAATTTAGATAACTTTGAGGAATTCGCGATGAGATAGATTTCTTAACCAAAAGAGATGAGACAAAAGAGAGCAAAATCATATAAGAAACAGATGAATGTTTATTTACATGCATTCAAATTCAGGGAACCTTTCCAAACGATAATTGATGATGAGATCATCTTACATTGTGAAAAATCCTCATTTGATTTGATTAAGGGATTGAAAAGAACAATTCAATCTGAGATCAAACCTATGATTACCCAATGTTGTATGCAATCATTATATAAAACCAACAATCAAACTGCCATTGATATAGGGAAAAGTTTCGAAAGAAGACGTTGTAATCACCCACCATCAGATCCTTTGGCCCCTAAGGATTGTATCAAATCAATCATTGCTCCTGATAATAAGCATAGATATGTTTTAGCATCACAAATTTTCGAATTAAGAAAAGAATTAATGAACGTACCTGGGGTTCCCATGGTATTTATGAACAGATCAGTCATGGTGATGGAACCAATATCAAAAATGACTTTAAGATACGCTAACGATTATGAAAACAAAAAGTTAACCGGAGGTTTAAATAGTACTGGGCAAGAACCTGTCAAACAAGAACCAGCTAAGAAGAGAAAGGGTCCTAAACAACCAAACCCTTTAAGTATCAAGAAGAAGAAAGTAGAAAAGACCGATGAGAATAAAGAAAATCGTGATAACGATGATACTGGTGAAGTTAAAGAAAAGAAGATCAGAAGGAAGAGAAAACATACTAGAAAGACCGACCACCCAGACGGAGAAACTACTGCCGAAAAAGAGCAGGATGTTGAACAAAATGCGGACGAAGAATCATAGATATGTAAATAATCATAATGCATAATGACTTATATAGTTTGATCTTGTAAGATATCAAACAGATTGTCTAAATTATCTAATTTTTCCTTTTTAGGAGGTTCTCTTATAACTTTAGAATCTATCTTTAAAATGTCTTCACCTTGTAAAAGTGATAACTTACAGCCAAACGCAATGGAATTTTCCCTAAAGTTATTCTGAAGGTACTTCATTAATAAATAAAGATTGTTCTCTACCTCGACTGTCAATTGTTCACCTGTGAATACCAATATGAATCTTCCTTGAATGTGTTTTAATTCCATTTGATTTTCCAAATGATAATTTCCGAGGTTTGGTTCGATTATGGATAATAATCTTTCTTCAGTGATACTGAAATAGACATCTTCGATTATGATGGAATTAAATAATTCCTCATTCAACTTCTCCTGTTCAAGTTTTCTAGCTAGTTCTTCTAATTCTTTCTTTTTGTCATCTTCTTCAATGAATTGTTTAATTGTGATTTCAGGTAAGACTGTGTACTGAGTAACATAAACGTAAACTGTTCTCTTCGGCTCAGGGTCTAAACTTTCAGAGTAAAGTTTGAAACTTTGAGCTAGTTCATGGATGAACTTTCTTTGTGGATGATTCATGGGTTGAAAATGATGAAACTTTTTCAGCTTGTTGATTATTAGATCCCTCAAGAACCCTTCCATCATTGAGCACCAATTGGTTTGTCTTCTATAAGTATCGACAACATACTGTGAGTAAATGGTTTCGGAATCAGAAACCACAGTTTCACCCGTAAATGCCACTTTCAATTCGTTATCACGTTGAATTCTTTCACACTCTTCATCACAATGTAATTTTGAGTCAATCACAGATTCAGTGGTCTTGTTGGCTCCACAAGGGACCTTCTTATTGATCCTTCCACAGCTACAACTTAAATCGATCAATTCTTTACAAGAAACATCATCACAGTCTTTCTTTCCGAAATGACACTTTTCTTGACACCTATGAGGACAACTTTTCCTAATCTTTTTACACGATGAATTACAGTAGCTCAAATGAACCCCATTGTTACATGCCTTTGAACAAGCCCTTGAACATTCGTGACCACATGATTTCAATTCCCTACATATATAACTACATTTTGGATCTGGAGCTGAACATAAGATATTTGGCATATCGTTCCTTCCACATTCACATTTTCGGGTCGTTCTTTCAGTACACGGAGGGCAAACACCAGTTTCATGACAATGATGGATCTCCGACTTGTGGCCACAACTTTTGGGTCTTACACATTGTTCCATACAATTTATCTTGGTACCACATCTCACTGGTGCAGGGATAACCGTCTTACCACAATTACAGATCAAATCTTCATTGGTAGATTCAAGACATGTTTGACATGGGCCGGCATGGCACAAAGCGTCACAAGTATGCTTTTGACAACTTTTGAGTCTGTTACAATTTCTAGTACAAATATGAATCGATTCAATTGACATGATGTCTTGATTAACATTAGAAACCAACTTGTTTCTGATCTGTTTCTTTCTCACTCTCTCTCTGTCTAAAGCAACCTTTTCGTATTCACAACATTGAGCTTTATGGTAATGTCTTCTACAACTGAGAAGGGCATCACATTTATGTTCACACTGTGGTGAAAATCCTTGTTGTAAAGCTTTACAAGGAACCAAAAATTCATAATTTTGACATGAACATTTGGTTTTTATGATTTTGAAACATTCACAAGGACCTTCATGACATTTCATAGCACATTCACACCCACAATCTAATAATTTACCGCATACTAACTCACATTCAGGAATAGGATCGGTACATTTGGATCTTCCAGCAGCAGGAGATTTACCACAATGACAAGTATTCAGAACTTCTGGTGAAAACTTACATTGTTCCGAAGATCTTGGAGGTTGGCAGTCGAGAATTTCAAAATGAACATTACAGTCAAAGAAATATTTAGTTGTTTCTTCACAATAACCAATCCCCACCCTATCGTTACAAGCTTTCAAAAACTTATCTTGACATTTAATCTCAAGTTCGTTCTTCCCACAATAGCAAGAGCCTTTGACTGTTTGGTGACAAATCCCACAGAATCCAGAATGACAGTTCTTGCGACATTTATGGCCCATATCACAAAGTGAAATGTCGCACTTATCTGGACAAGTCCAACCTGTTTTATAAGGAGTTATAATACAAGGGACTTGCTTCTGATGATTACCACATTGACATTTCATCACTGGACCCAAAGCACCACATACTGGATGTTGAGCTGGGTGACAGGGTGAAGAACATGAATGGATACAATCTTCATATTTGGCATTACAAATATTACCACAACTAAAAGGAACTAACGAACTAGATGATGGATTTTCTACTTTACCACACCAACAAGTGAACTTTGATGGGATCTTACCAATTTCATCATTACAAGAAGGACATCTCCATTTTTTATTCTTGGTAGATGAACCTCTAACAGCCCAATCTCTTATACATTCTAAGTCGTATACTCTATAACAACTTTCACATGACCATATTTCACAATTAGAATCGATTTCCAATGTACAAACAAGACATGTATAGGTCCCGTTCTGGATTTCTTCGATTATGATATCAGATAATGATCTAGGATTGAAATTTGAATCTGAGTCTGAGTCTGAGTCTGAATCTGAGTCTGAGTCTGATTCTGGTTCTGAGTCTGAGTCTGAGTTCAAATCAGAAGCAGTCCTTACTACTTGATCGTCGTTCCCAGTATCGTCCTCAACATCTGCATCTTCTGATGGTTCAGATTCTGTCTCTCTCTCTTCACTACTTTTATCTTCAGACTCCAGAACACTAGATGAATTCTCTTCTTTCAGGATTTCCGCTTCCTTGGTATTTTTATCTACAAAGGTTTCACGAATTACTTCGTTTCCATGTTCCAATCTGTCATTTATTGTCCCAGTTGGACCAGGATCATCAACTTCAATATCATCAACCATAAAGATCGAGTGCGAAGAGCAGGCAAAATAGTTTCAGAAATGAGTAATAATCATAGATTTGGTACATTAACTATTATACAAAGAATGATTCATAATTCTTCATTATTTAATTGACACGAATACTTCTACGTTTAAAGAAGTCCATCACTTTCTTAGCAGCACTGATTTCCTTATTAGTTTTATCAGTTTTACCTACCACTTTATTCTCTTTATTATAATCTTTAGGTATTTTATGAGATTCTTTGGGCTTAGACTCTTTTGGTTTCGTTTCTTTTGGTTTAGTTTCCTTCTTTCCTTCTTTGGTATCTTTTGGTTCTTTAGGTGATATGTTCAATGAGGTTGATGATGAATTATCTGAATAATTGGAATAAATCGAAAGTAAACTAAACCTATTCCTCTTTTTATCAGCTTTCTTCTTGGTTGATTTTTCCCTTTTAACTTTAACAGGTTCTTGTAAATCTTGAGAAATTGTGTCTTCTTTTGGATCTTTCTTTAATGATAAGTTTTCTAAACTTTCACTTAATTCATAAGTTCCAATCTTATCTTCTAAATATAACAACACTGAGTTACGTTTATTATCTCCATTGAAAACGCCATTAACATTAATTGGAGTAACGCTACTATTTCTTCTTGATTGTAAACTAATAGAATCCATTTCAGTTTTGATGGGTGAATAATTACCACCATTCCCTGATCCATTGGTATTAATCTTACTGATACTTGCATTTGAATTGGTAAAGTTCTTTGGTGGTGATGCTGATGTGGTGGCAGATGATTTGGTTGATAAATTCAATTTTGGTGGTGAATTATTATAAGAATTTGATCTTGAATTAATTGAAATTGGGTTATTTAAATTAAGGGTAGTATTTGAAGTGTTTGGTAAAAATTGAGCTATTGGAATATTAATAGGTGAAGGAACTTTATAATCTAAAGAAGAATAACTGGAGTTTGTTGGATGATAAGATGTTGGTCTTGGTTTTTTTGGTTGATGAGGTAACTTTTGTGCTGTTGGTGGAGGTAAAGGGTTATCTTTGATCTCAGTGAGTGGGTTCCTTTTTGGCAGTTCAATGATTGTTGATATAATTGTAGAATCCATGTATGAGTTTTTATTTGTGGTAACATCAATAGTTGGTTGAATTGATGAAGTTGATGAAGCAACGATTGTTGGTTGAGATTCAGGAATTGAAGTTTGGGAAATTGATGGTTCAACAGGGGTTGCTTGAGTATAAGAATAAGATCTACCATGAGTTTTCTTGAAAGTTGAAACATTAAATTGATTTAATGAATTGGTCGATTCCATCATTGAATATCTCTTATTAGTAACAGGTTGAGGAACATTACCACTATTTCTTTCTTTATAAATTTTATCCCATTCAGGTTGTCTGATAGATAATAAATTAGCATGAGATGATAACCAAGGATGATTTCTAATAGCATTGATGTCAATTCTTTTTTTAGGATCAGGTATGATGATTTTTCTTAATAAATCTCTTGCTAAAGGACTAACATATTCTGGGAAAGTTAAAGGAGTTTTACAAATATAATGATACAATTTTATTATATCTGAACCATCTTCATTAGTTGGGTCATCATCAAATGGTAAATAACCTGATAACATTGCATATAAAATAATACCCAAAGACCAAATATCAACTTTCTTACCTTCATAAGGACTTTGAGTTAAAACCAATTCTGGTGCTGCATAACATGGTGAACCACAACTTGTTTTCATTAAATCATTTCTATTTTGATTATATGAATTAACAAATCCAAAATCTGTTATTATAATATTCTTATTCTTATCTAATAATAAATTCTCCAATTTCAAATCTCTGTGAATTAATCCTTTAGAATGTAAATAATCAACTCCACTAACTAATTGAGCAAAGAATTTTTTGGCTACATTTTCTTTCAAGTATTTATGGTGTAAGATGTAATCAAATAATTCACCTCCACTAGCATATTCTAAAACAATTCCGATATATTTCCCACTTTTCATAACTTCAACTAAGTTAACAATATTTGGATGATTTAAAATTTTAAGACTATTGATTTCTCTATGGATTTTAATTTCCGATTCACTATCTTTTATAATACTATCTCTTTTGATTAATTTTATGGCTACTTGGTTAGGTAATTTCCCATCTTTCCTCCAACCTAATTTGACTTTCCCAAATTCTCCTTCACCTAAAGTTGATCCTAATATATAATTACCGAATCTAACTTCTCGATGTATCTTCTTAACGATACTGGAAGGGATTTTCTCTTCAGTTATTGTACTCATGGTGAAATGACCGATGAGTGTTTTGTTTTAATGTTGTCAGCTTTATTAAAGCTTTAATTTGAAATGTTTGGACTTTGTTACTTATTTGTCTTATTTGAATAACTTTATGATGTTATTTATAATTAAATCCGTTTTGATCTTTATGAATATTACTTCAACAACCTAACACTTCAATTGTATGGAAATTATTCTTTGAAATATCTATATTGAAGATGACGATGTATCAGAAGAAAATTATAAACAAATAATCGTTAGATTTTTTAATGATTTAATGAATCCTTCCTTTTACTTGGAATATCGTTGAATGTTTAACTTTTTGACCTTTGATCACTAATTATAAGGAAGGGGGAAAGAAATTATTTTAACCCTTTTGTCTGTAACAATTTACAATAAGAAAACACAGGACCAAAAAAAATGAGTAGGTTAGTTTGTTTATATTTTGAGTCATCCACGCCCCGCTTGATTTGGTTGCAAAAAAAAGTGAAATTATAAACACTTCAGAGTTTTTTAAAGTTAGAGGTATTAACGACTACTTTGTTTAATGTATTGTAAGATGATGATGTGTTCTTTGATAAATATCGGGTTTGTTTTATCATTATTTCTTTCTATGACCTCATTTTAACTGAATTGAGAAAAACGTCTAAACTAGCCATAAAATTATCGACAAACGCTTTTTGACGAATAAAAATTTCTCCTTAATTGGTTATAATATGATTATCTATTATAATCTATGACATGGTTGATGCCACTTAAGAGATACAATGGTCATTTATAAGGAGAAAAGTTCTTTTAACGTTGAAATTTCAAGGGTCTTCTTGAATTGGTTGATAATTGATATTTCACTTATTTTCGCACAATAAGGGTAAATAATTACAACCCCTATTGTATAAAAAAATAGCCTTTCTGATAATCCCTATTATGTGCATTTATTGTTAAAACTCAATAAAGGAAAATTTCATTTTGATCCAATTGTTCTTACGGATATTTGTTGGTTAATAGATATTTCCTCGTCAGTAATATATCTGAAAGGTAATCAATAAAGGGTATTTCCGTAGATAAGTTACTTAATTAACTCCAGGGTGATTTAAATCCCTGATGATTTATCTCCATGTAAATCCCAGATCTCCAAAACATTCTTTTAACATACGTGTCTTATGGGTCTTGACAACTCACTAAAATTCCTTCTCTTGCTTACAACCCTTAAATCAAAAACGTTACATCATTTACCCCATAATATTTTCTTGATCCTTATCCCCTCGCATTTTGGTGCTCTTATCTCGAACTTAACTCCTGATAATCGTGTGTACTGGTTATTATATGTGGAGATATCCCTCACTTTAATTAACAACCAAAAGAAACTTTCTCACATCTGAAACCTCTTATTGGTGTACCGATGTTAGATCTGGTAATGTTTACCTTTTCCTGATGGTGCGCGGTTTAACTACGCGCTTAGTCATTTGATCTATATAACTTATTTGAAATGACACAAGAATATGACGATGATGATGCTATGGGAGGTCCTCTCTTGATCGAACAGTTAGAAGGTAATGGTATTACCAACAATGATATCAAAAAATTAAAAGCTGCAGGGTTTAATACTGTTGAAAGTATCGCCTATACCCTGAAAAAGAATTTATTGTTAGTTAAAGGTATTAGTGAAATTAAAGCTGAAAAGATTGCTGGTGAGGCTACTAAGTTGGTCCCTATTGGTTTCACTACCGCTTCCAAATTTCATGAAAGAAGATCAGAATTAATCTGTCTTACAACTGGTTCTAAACAATTAGATACTTTATTAGGTGGAGGTATCGAAACTGGTTCAATTACTGAAGTTTTTGGTGAATTTAGAACTGGTAAATCTCAGTTGTGTCATACTTTAGCTGTAACTTGTCAATTACCTATCGATATGGGTGGTGGTGAAGGTAAATGTCTTTACATTGATACTGAAGGTACTTTTAGACCTAGTAGATTGGTCTCTATAGCTCAACGTTATGGTTTAGAACCTAATGATTGTTTAGATAATGTAGCTTATGCTAGAGCTTATAATGCAGAACATCAACTTCAATTATTGAATGTTGCCAGTCAAATGATGGTTGAATCAAGATTTTCCTTATTAATTGTCGATTCTATTATGAGTTTATATAGAACTGATTATAGTGGAAGAGGAGAATTATCTGCAAGACAAATGCATGTGGCTCAATATATGAGAACTTTACAAAGATTAGCTGATGAATTTGGAATTGCTGTTGTAATAACAAATCAAGTTGTTGCTCAAGTCGATGGATCAGCTTCAATGTATAATCCAGATCCTAAAAAACCTATTGGTGGTAATATCGTTGCTCATTCTTCAACTACGAGATTGAGTTTCAAAAAGGCAAGAGGTGAACAAAGAATTTGTAAAATTTATGATAGTCCGTGCTTACCAGAAAGTGAATGTGTGTTTGCAATTTATGAGGATGGTATCGGAGATCCAAAAGTCGAAGATGATGATGATTAATCTTGATTCTTTCCCAAGGTATATAAGGGTAGAAAAGTATTTATGTGTTTCTGTATGTTAATTTTGTTTTCTTCCTTTTCATTCTGAAATTCTCTCCATAATTCGAACAAAATCATTCATATCGGATCGTAAATCAATTTTTAAGCCGTTAAATTCAAGAATTTCTTCAATTATTTCATGTTACAATTGGCACATGCGAAGATCTGAGTCATTTCAAGATTCCGTAAGGAATTTTCATGCGGCAATTCCTTTTTCAGGCGAAAATTTTTTTATCTTTTTCATCAGTGAGTGAAAATTTTTATCTTTTTCATCAGTGACTGCGGACGTGTTTTGCCGAATTACTCAAAAAAACAAAATTCTTAAATTTTAAAGTTGATTTTACAACAAAAGATTGTAGTTGGAAAGCTACTAGAAGTTAATATAATAGTTTCATAATGGACAAATCAAAAGTTAAATCGATATTACCAAAACCTTCACCCAGTATTCTGCCTTCCCTCACTCCACAACCTCCAACTTTAAAAAGGAAATTCAGTGAACCAAAAAGATCTAGTCTTGGAGGAAGTCCTGGGAAATCTCCTACTTCAATAACAACTTCAAATAAAATATCTAAGAAGTATGAGAAACCAAAACCCACTGGCCATAGACCTGTTACATCTTGTACCTTTTGTAGACAACATAAAATCAAATGTAATGCATCAGAGAATTTCCCCAATCCATGTACTAGATGTGATAGAATGAGTTTAAAATGTGAAATTGATCCTCAGTTCAGACCAAAGAAAGGTTCCCAAATCCAATCACTCAAGAATGATGTCGATGAATTAAAGGCTAAAATCGAAATGTTGACAAAGAATGAAAATTTATTAACCCAAGCTTTGACTCAACAAAATTTATCAACTATGAATTTGAACATTTTAAGTCAAGATCAAAAAACCTCGGATTATGATATGGATAGTATTTCATATGATGTTGATTTCACACCTACTGATGACCTTGGAACTCCAACTTATTCACCAAAAGTTGATTTTAGAATCGCCAATACCTTAAATAAAGATGATAACTCCGATAATTCTCCGTTGAGAAGTTCCGACTTACCTGCAATTGAAGAATTTATTCTTGGTGATGTTCATTTACCTTTATCTAAAGCTAATGAATTACATAGTAGGTTTGTTACTCAATACCTTCCATATTTACCTATTTTAAAATCCAATAATGCTACTGAATTATATTATAAATCTCAATTGTTATTTTGGTCAATAATGTTAACTGCTTCATTGAGTGAACCTGAACCTTCATTATACATGAGTTTAAGTTCGTTGATCAAACAATTAGCTATTGAAACGTGCTGGATTAGGACTCCAAGGTCCACTCATGTTATTCAATCATTAATTATCTTGAGTATATGGCCTTTGCCAAATGAAAAAGTTCTTGATGATACTTCATATAGATTCATCGGGTTAGCCAAAAATTTATCTTTACAATTGGGTTTACATAGAGGTGGTGAATTCATTAAAGAATTCAGTAGAACTCAAGTAAATTTAGGTCCTGATTCGGAGAAATGGAGAACTAGAAGTTGGTTATCAGTATTTTTCTGTGAACAGTTTTGGTCATCTACTTTGGGTTTACCTCCTTCGATCAACACCACTGATTATCTTCTAGAAAATGCCAGAATAGATAATAATTTACCAAAAAATTTCAGAAACTTAATCAGTTTATCAATTTTCCAATGTAAATTAGTGAATGTTATGGGTATTTCTGTTACTAGACCTGATGGTTTATTGGAGCCTTCCAATAGAGCAGGTTCTTTGAATATTTTGGATAGAGAATTGGAAAGATTGAAATTCAAATTGAAAATAGAAGATAATTCCCCTATAGAAGTTTATTTCCTTTACATCAAATTGATGATCTGTGGATTTGCTTTCTTACCTGGTACCCCAATCGAGGATCAAGTCAAATATGTTAGTTCAGCTTATTTAGCATCGACAAGAATCATTACTATAGTATCTCAAATGATCAATAGTAATAAAGCTACGTTGATAGAATTACCTATTTACATAAGACAATCTTTAACTTACAGTGTATTCTTATTATTCAAATTACATTTATCAAGATATTTAATCGATAGATATATTGACAGTGCTAGACAATCAATTGTTACTGTTCATAGATTGTTGAGAAACACTTTATCTTCATGGAAAGATTTACAAAATGATATTTCCAGAACTGCCAAAGTTTTAGAAAACTTAAATATTGTGTTATATACCTATCCAGAGGTCTTTGTTACAGATGAAGATAGTTCAATTATTTCAAAAATTAGAAGTCATTTGACTGCATCATTATTCTATGATTTAGTCTGGTGTGTTCATGAAGCAAGAAGAAGAACTGTTTTAGATAAACAAGAAGGTAAAGAAGTCAGTACTAAAAAGAAAGAGGATGTAAGTAAATTAGCACCTTTACCATTCTATAATCAAATTACTAAAGATGATTTCAAAACAATAATCACCACAACTCCAAATGGTACTACAATAACAACTTTGGTACCAACAGATCAAGCTATGCTGAATGCAAAAATGAAAAGTAATAACAAACCTCTAGAAATCAATGGTATACCTTTACTGATGTTAGAAGCTACAGGATCTTATAAAGATGGTAAAACTAGCCCTAAATTAATCAAGAGTCAATTATCCCCCAGACCTGCTTTTACTTCCACCAATGCTATCATGCCAGAAATTGTTCAAGGATCACCAAATTATTTGAATCAAGAATATGAATTACCCAGTGATCAAATGTTTAATTCTAATATGATAATGGAAAATCAATTATCACCAGTGATAAATGATCAAATGGATAATTTCTTCCAACAACAGTCCAACGGGTGGATCGATAATCAAGATGACGATTTCTTGGGATGGTTTGATACCAATCCAATGCAATAATGAATTTTTTTTCTAAATGTTTAAATAGTTAAGTGCTTTCAATGTATATATTTCTAAACAAAAACCTTTTACATTAAATGTCTCTTTGTAGAGATTAAAACCATATAAATTATCATACCATTACATAATTACGCAACATTTACTCTTTGCTTTATCATTTTCTTCCCCTGATGAAGATTGTTTTGTTCTAACTTTTTTAACTTCTTTTTCTGATGGAGGTATTTCTGATTTTTGGTCTTGTTGCTTTTGTAATTCTTTTTGTTGTTTCTTTTCAGCTGACATGGCAGCTTCTTTTCTCATGATTTGTCTTACAACATCAATAAATGCTTCATCAACATTAGTTTTATACATAGCACTAGTTTCATAGAATGGTACTAATCCCCATTCTTGACTAACTTTAACCCCATCTTCAATTGATAAAACTCTATCATTTTCTAAATCAGATTTATTACCAATCAAAACCATTGGTACATTATCACTATCTTTAATTCTCAACACTTGTTCTCTTAAAGCCAATAATTCTTTTAAAGAGTTTTCATCAGTAACTGAATAAACTAATATGAATCCTTTACCGGATTTGATATATAATTCTCTCATGGCGGTGAATTGTGCAACCCCAGCGGTATCTAAGATCTCTAAATCACAAGCTCTGCCATCAATTTCAATTTGTTTTCTGTAAGAATCTTCAATAGTTGGATCATAACTTTCAACATAAACACCTTGAACGAATTGAACAGTAACTGAGGATTTACCAACACCCCCTGCTCCTAAAACAACGATCTTATAATCTATATCAGTTAGTAATCCACCATATCTTGCAATTTACCAATTGTTCCATAATAAACATACCTCTCATAGTAAAGAAAACAAAATCGATCTTAGGTTTTTTTTACGTGTTCTCGCTCGTCAGACATTTCTCGTCTACGTGCTTATATAAGCTTACGATAAATCATTAGAACAATGTGTATTAAAACATAAACGAACTATAGAGATTGTTCGGATCATAGGCCCGGTTAAACATACTCATTACAATGGGAGAATGTTTGGAATTGGACCTAATGGAACAATACCATAAGGGTTAATTGAATGATGAGATGTGGTATAATGTTTCTTGATGTGATCAAAGTCAGTGGTTGATTTGAAAGCTTCATTTTGCCAATATAACTTCTTCATCCAAGTATTAATAAAAGGATAATCATGTCTAATCATTTTAATATTACATTTGAAATGTTGATGATAAACTGGATCAAATCTGATGATAGTGGTGAATAATCTAATATCAGCTTCAGTCAAATGGTTCCCAATCAAATAATAGAACTTATCATCTTTACCTTCATACTTGTCTTTCAAGATATTTTCTGCTTTGTCTAAATATTTGAAAACATTTACCACATTCGATTCATAAGCAGTTTGACTAGTAGCGAAACCTGATTTATAGACACCATTATTGATGTTGTCATAAACCCAGGCATTTAATTCATCGATCTCACTTTTCAATTCTTCAGGATACAAATCAACTTTGTGACCAGTTAAAACTTCGAATTCTCCCAACATCCTGATAATTTCTGCACTTTCATTACTAACGATAGTTTCCTTTTTCTTATCCCATAAGACTGGAACAGTCCATCTTCCTTCATAATCAGGGTTTGCCTTTGAATAAAGTTTGCTTAATCTATCAAGATGATAAACATGATCAATGGTACCTTCGCTGTCATCATCTTTAGCTTCAGTAATAAATCTCCATCCATTATCATCTAAATGAAAATGAACTACTGAAACATCAATGTAATCATGTAATTTTTGTAAATTTCTTGTGATCAAAGCTCTGTGAGCCCAAGGACAAGCATAAGAAACGTATAAATGATATCTACCTTTTTCAGGTTGAAATTCTCCATCTTTGGTAATCCAATTTCTAAATTGTGATGCCTTTCTACGAAATTCTCCGTCCTTATCAGTCAATGCTGTTCCTGCTAATGATGCTCCTGCCATATTGTAACTATTTATACTAAACCTTTTAATTCCAATTGATTTGATTCTACAACTGAGATTGATATACTTTATATAGTGAGTGCTGTGGTAAAGTGAGGTCATTTACCACGGCCAGTTAAAACCGGTCCTCGCGTGTTGAAACAGGATCTTAGTCACATGACTAATCGTGAAAAGAGTTATTTAAATTTAAACCACCTAAATTGTGATACAAATATAAAAGGTTTTAGGGTTATGGGAGTCGACTTCAATCCCCATCCTGAAGGTTTGTTTGAACTGAAAGTATGGTCAATTGTGTCAGGATTAAGTGAACGTTTACCACTATAATTCAATATCACTGTATAAAAGTCTCCACACTTTACGACAGGGGGAATTATTAATGTATTTTACTAATTGACCTTCGCCGTTTCATGAAAATTTGTAATTCTTTATTTTTGCCATCTTTGCTACTTTGTTCGTTCACATGACCTAATTGGCGTATTAATGTCAGAAATTCCTTTATTTGAGTTCATCTTACAAATTTTTAGTGAAATTGTGAAGATTTTAGCCATTTTGCAGGAATCGAGACAGCGGAAATGTGCGTGTGGCTAGAGGGCAGAGTTTATTATCAAGACTTTGGATATGTTAGACTATCAGTACAATTACTTCATAATTCATACTTCATACCCAGGATTTGATCTGGCATTCAATATTTTTTTTGTATCTTTTTCTTGTATTTTTTGCAGTTTTTATTACTCTCTCTATATGAGCTATATTCGAATTTTGATCCAATAAAAGATAAGTAAAAAAAAAAAAGGATGGAGAAACTAGTCAATTAAATTACATCCAGGTATATCTTACGAGTCTGTAGTGAATCAACATTAACTCCGAAGTTCCCAGCTCGAAAGTAAGAACAAACAAATTTTTGAAAGCCAATTTCAGTGAACTAACAAGCCATGGGACTAAAGAGAACGGGGGGTTGTTCGTGGAAGGCAGAATGATATGGGAAAGTTTGGTAGTCTCGGGTGAAAAATTTTTGTCACCAAAAAACTCCTTCTGGGTTCCTTATACATCAAGAATATGCTTCAGTTCGCCTCTAAACTATCAAAAGTCATGTCTATAATGAAGCAGAGATATTTCACTTAACTTTACAGTATAAATACTGGCTAATAATAGCCTCAAGCCTAGATCATGTGGTTTGTTTCCATGGCTTCCAGTGGAAAATTTTTGAGCCGCTAAATATGAACACTAGTCCCTTTTATAGCCAATTATGTTCATACCAAATAGAAAGTAACTCGATCGATGAGTATAATTCTATCATCTAACACCTGCCTCAGTCATATATAACCAATAGGCCTGAAACGGCTCCAAAATCATCTTATCATAAGCGATGCGCACACGACCTCTACCGCCGCAGCGAATTGGAGACCTCATCACAAAAATAATCAACTTATCCATCATGGAGAATCAACAAGAGAATTTTGAAATCAAAAAGATCCCATCGTTGGCTAATGCTTTCGACAGGAATGGTCAACGTTTACCATCTTCCAATCAGATTCTTTCAAATTTACCACAACCAACTTTTCAACCATCTTTATTGCCAATTCAAAATGGCGGAATAGGAATAACCAATCCGATCATGGCCAATCCCTTAATGAATCAATACAATCCATTGATAAACAACAATAACGTTGGATCCCCCGCAAATAATTACCCCTTATATCAACAACCGAAGTTACCTAATTTAAATGCTCAATTCAATCAACAGTATGATCAACTACTTGCTCAATCAATAAGTAAGAAAAAGGTTCCAGATCAACCTCATAATGCTTATAACATGACGAACGCCCCAAATGGTAATTATAGAGTAACACAGAGTCAACTGCCTCCTTTAATCAAAAGTGAAATGACTCAATCCCCACCAGATTTAGGGGAGATGCCTCAACTTAAACATAATAAAAGAGGACCTAAAGGTCCAAGGAGAAAAAGAGAAGAAGGAGAAGAAGATTCACCAGGGAGTGTTACTGAAAAGACTGATACTCAACAAAATGAAAGTTCCACGTATTCAAATTTCAAAGCTAACCCTCAAAAGAAAGTTCACGTTCATAATCAATATAGTAGTTTTGATGAGGTAAAAGAACATGATTTGGCCAAAGATCAAGATAGACCATACAAATGTACTCACCCTAAATGTGCATGGGCTTTTGTCCGAGAAAGTGACTATAGAAGACATATTAAATGTCATGAAGCACCAAGTTATCAATGTCCATATTGGAAAATTGATCCCAGTTGTCATAGGAAAGGCGGAGCTTTCACCAGATTAGATGTTTTGAAACGTCATTTAAAGATAATTCATTACGTAAGAGCCACTAAAGATGATAAGAAATTGAATGGTAAAGAAGACCCTGGATGGTGCATTGCTTGTCAAACTACTTTCAACAACTCGAAGCAGTTTTTACTCCATACCAATGAATGTTCAGAGAAGTTAGCCATGAAAAAAAATGAAGAAGCTTCCAATAACCTACTGATTTTATCATCAGCTATTGATGAACATGAGAAGGATAATCAACAAAATCAAAATAAAGAGAATCAAGAAATAGACAATACGTCTTCAAAGATCGGAGAGAATGATAGGAAGAGAAGAAAAAGAACTTAATGAGATATGAATAATCAAGTGGATGCTTAAAACACAATGTATATTACAAAAACCTTAAACCTATTTAAATATATCACAAAAAGGGATGAAAGTACTCTACTCTCAATTAATCCGTTTCCTCAGTTTCTTCAGTTGGAGCTTGATCGAAGAAATCTAAAATTTGACAATTTGGATGCAAAACATAAACCATATTTGATCTATCAATTTCGATATTCGAATCTTGAGGTAACTCATCACTTTGTAAGATATTCATTAAAATTTTATCCTTAACTAATCTCTTCAATACCTTGTAACATAAAGATCTTTCTTCATAATAATCTTGTTCACTTAAAATATCTTCTTCCTTTTGGGTTAAGTACCAATTAACTAATTCTTCTCCAGTTAATCCATTACCTTCTTTGTTGTCATCTTCCATAACCTTCTTGACAATAAGATTCATAATGGAGATATACTTATCATAAGTAATGGTGACAGCTTTTGGTTCTCTTTCTTCAGGTTGTTGAGGTTGTTGATGTTCGTCACCTTGGTCGTCATCTTGATTATCTTGATCATTATCTTCATCATCGTCTTGATCATCATCAATTTGGATATCATCCATTTCAACTCTAATAATACTTTGTCTTAATAAATCATAAGCTTCAGAAACAAAACTTGGAGTAATTTCTTCAGTACAATTGGCTCTAGCAATAGCTTCACTTAATCTTATCATACTTTCTAATTGTCTAACAGTAATTCTATAACTAGATCTACCTAAACCTTGAGCATCATTGCTTCTTAACTCTTTATATTTTTCGACCAAGAAATTTCTAGCATCTTTGGTCATTCTAGGTTTGAAAGTTTTAGCATATTTAATATATCTGGATAATTCTTCAGCTGTATAAGGTGGATCAATAGCATCATCTCTTAACATATGTAAATCAACGATATGACTAGCCAATTGAGTATCGATTCTTTCATTACAATCATCCAAGATAACAAAGAATAAATCGAATCTAGACATAATTGGAGCTGTCATATTTAAATTGGCTCTTAAACCTAATTTTCTATTATATCTACCACCAATTGGATTAGCAGCAGCTAAAATAGAAGTTCTGGCATTCAAAGTGGCATGAATTCCGGCTTTGGCGATGGAAATTGTTTGTTGTTCCATAGCTTCATGAATGGCAACTTGATCACTTAAATCCATTTTATCGAATTCGTCAATAGCACAAATTCCATTATCAGCTAACATTAAAGCCCCAGCTTCAATAGTATGTTCATTACTTTCCTCATCTTTGACAACAGCAGCTGTTAAACCTGCAGCTGATGAAGCTTTACCTGAAGTATAAACACTTCTAGGACTAAAACTACAAACATATTTCAAGAATTGAGATTTTGAAGTTGAAGGATCTCCAACAATACAGACATTGATGTCACCTCTTAAATTAATACCATCAACAGTTTGTTTGTGGACACCTCCTAATAACTGTAACAAGATTCCCTTTTTAATAACTTCGTGACCAAAGACTGCTGGAGCTACTGATTGAACCAATTTATCGTAAATATAATTATCTTTGACCATTGATTTCAATTGATTAACTTCAGAATCGGTTAAGGAAGTCAAAAACATTTCTTGTTCATCTACTGAACTTTCTTCTTCATTAATTTCTTCATCATTTTTCTTAGAGACTGATGAAACATGACAAGCAAAGAAAGCTAATTTGTAAGTCAAATCTCTAACCCCTAAAGCCTTTAAACCTGTTACACCTGTACTCAATTCTGATGATTGATTTCTATTATCTCTGATACTTTGAGGTTTTAAACCGGGTAATCCCAATTGTGAAATATCAGGTAAAACAATTTCAGTACCAGTAAATTTACATTTATCACCAGGTTTTGCCTTTTCAACAGTTTCTCCTCTTAAGATTACATCTAAAGTTCTAGGCATTGAACCAGTTGGAATTTCCGTGGAGTTTTCTTGGATTCTAACTCTTTGCCAATCAATAAATTGAGATTTGTTGATATTCAATGTCCAATATGATTGATTTTCACAAGAAGGGCATGATGTTGGTTCAGTATACTTGAAAATTTGTTCAATACCTTCTACAATTGCTGAACATAAATCACAAGTAAAACTTGCCCTATATAATTCAGGTCTAACTTCCGAAGTTCTAGTGACAGTACCTGAAATTGACATTAACTTACCAATTCTTTCACTCTTTATATCCCTGATTTTATTTATTGAAGGTAAATTGAAGAAGGAGATCTGGAAAACTCTTTCATTGGACTGATTCGAAGCTGAAGAAGTAGTTTCACTTCCAATATCGTTATCATCGTTATTAACCATGGAAATATACAATAAAGTAGGAACATATTTCTTAATGATATTTTTCAAACCTTTAACTAAGAAAGGATAGAATCTATAATATTGGTCGATAATAGCTTGAGCTAAAACCCCATTTTCTTTCTCTAACAAATGTTGGAAATCAATGTATAAAGTACTAATTTCAAAAGTTTTCATATTGTTAATTTGAGTTAAATAAATCTTTTCATCAGAATCGGAATTATCAAGGGCAAAATCTAGTAAGAAGAATTCGAAACTCTCTCTTACCTTTTCAGCCGTAACATCAACAACTTTTGGAACTTGAATATTTCTTCTTCTACCAGCAATTGCAGTTGATGAAGGTAATGAAGGTTGAGAAGGTATTTGAGATGGATTATTATCACTAAACAAATTCGATGATCTTATAGCACCCGATTGTCCAATGGACGAAGGGGGTTGTGATGACACAAACAAATTCTCTGCTTCTGAAGGTAATCTATTAGGTGAAGATACAAAACTTGTCATGATTACTTTGAAAACTTTTTTGAGATATCAGATTTAAATTAAATTGAACGCGTCTTCCGAAAACGGTTAAATTACTTGCAGATTACATAATAGCTTAGGTAAACTAATTTTTTTAGTTAAATATTTGAATATATATTGTTAGGAAAGATCTATTTTAATTTCAAAGTTCTTAAGTAATCGAAATGCTTGGTGAAGTCACCAAATTTTTCTTTAGCAGCTTCATCGGAAACAGTTGGTGGAATAATAACATCTTTACCAGTAGTCCAATCAATTGGAGTAACAACACCATTGTTATCAGCAACTTGTAAAGCTTCAACAATTCTTAAAACTTCAGCTGAGTTTCTACCTAAAGATGGTGGATAAGTGATCATAGCTCTAATCTTTTTCAATGGATCAATAACGAAAACTGATCTAACAGTTGGGACCAAACCAGAATTGATGTTTTGGAATTGTTCTTCTGATAACATATCATATTTGAAAGCAACTTCTTTATTTTCATCAGCAATGATTGGGAAATTAACATTAGTACTGTTATATTGTTCAATATCTTTGATCCATTCATTATGGGATTCAACACCTTCAGTTGATAAACCAATCAATTTAGCACCTAATTTTTTGAATTCTGGTTCTAATTGAGCAAAAGCACCCAATTCAGTGGTACAAACTGGAGTAAAATCAGCTGGATGACTGAAGAAAACTACCCAGTCGTTTCCGATAAATTCATGGAAATCAATTTTACCTTTGGTAGTATCAATTTGGAAATTTGGAGCTTCAGATCCAATTCTGATTCTTGGTTGAGATGAAGGATCAAATGAATAGAATCTGTTAGCTAAAGTTGGAATTCTTAAGTTTCTTGGTTTAATTAATTGTCTGAACATCTTGAAAAGGTGGAATTAATGAATAAATTTTGAATATTTCTGCTTTATCAGCGAATTGCTACACAGCACGTGACCCTATTATTTAGTTACCAAAAGATTAAATTTTTTCATAAGTTGTTGTGGGATTGTAAAGTAGGGATTTTCACAGACTGAAGCAGGACATTTATTGATGTAGACACGGAGAATAAGTAAGGGTGATCCCTTCTTTGACTGAAAGGCTTTTGTTGGTGAAAAACTTTGATTCATTTGAGAAGTAGTCATCACATTGAGAATAGAATACTTATAATCTTCTAAATGACACTAAAATAATCATTTTAGAGATGACTAGGCTCCACTATTTGTTAGAATAATGAATGGAGTCTGCCAAAGTCGAAAATTATTCAAGAAATTGTAGTTTTTCATGGTAAATTTTGATATAAACTGAAAAATCAAACATTTTCGACTACATGGACCTTGATTAATGCAATGGTGGTAGGAATTGGGTACTCTGGCCGAGCGGTCTAAGGCGCCAGGGTAAGGTCCTGGTCTCATTGAGGCGCGAGTTCGAATCTCGCGAGTATCAATAAATACAGCAATTCCTACCTACCCATTTTTTTTGGAACTTAAATAATCATGAATTGAATGGGGTATTATATGAGGCATTCCCCTATTGAGAATACAAGAGGTTTCGTATCAAAGTCCATAAGGGCCACACACGGGAATGATGAGTGAGACGGACAAAAAAGGTAATTCTCGTCACCGTGTGGATCCGTGTTAATTTCGGTCCAGCATATCGCATCTCATTTTCAGGAACCGTACGGATGGTATAACATATAACTTTACTACTCTTAGTGAACTCTAGACCAAATGACCTCCATTACAAACTAGATAAGTCATTCTATTTTAAAAACCGAATTTGGACTGACAATTACGCAGAAAGGTGTCAAAAAAACGGTGGTAAATATCTTAAATTTACGGAAAATTAGGACCAAATTATTCACCCCACGAGGTAGGAAAATTTTTCCTGATTTAACGTCACAAGATCATAAATCCATAAATATTGATCCAAATCTAAAGGTTTGAAGTTCACTGTATAAATTCAAAGTTCACATATAGTTAACATGCTTCAGAAACAATTCATGGCAAGTTGGGTCACTATATTTTTAAACCAGTTAGAGACTCAATTATCCTTACAAGCAGAACCTTTTATAACATTTCAATTTAGTTCAATCGGATTAGATGGATTCCCATCATCAAGAACAGTTGTTTACCGAGGATTTTTGTTCAATGACGAGAGTAATAACATCATAACGTTCACCACTGATAAAAGAATGGATAAATATCAACAATTATTACAAAATGATAAATTTGAAGCAGTATTCTATTTCAACCATGTAAAGACACAATTCAGATTCAAAGGTCATGCTAAAGTCATCGATAGTGAACATAAACCACTCATAAATTTGAATAATATTCAACCAAGAAGTGTAGGAGAAAGTTATGATGACGAAGAAGATCATGAAGAAGATCAATTACAACTTAATTTGAATAAAATGGATATTTCTGCTTCACAAAAACCCAAGACATGTCAAAAGTCATCAATAGATTACAATTTAATTTCACCAACATTGGTAAATACTAATGACAATGGATCATCTTTAAATTTAGCAGAATTAAATATTCATCCCCCAACTAACGAAGAATATGACATAGAACTTCAAAGACAATGGGATAATTTATCCAAGAACTTGAAGAAATCATTCAGAAAACCACCACCAAAGTCATTAATGACTCCTGAGTTATCCAAAAAGATAGATTCCATAAATAGAGGTGTTGATGGTAAAAAAGATATCGATGGTTTCAAGAATTTCTCCCTTGTGGGTTTATTTATAGATCATGTTGATTATTATGATGGTGAACATGAAAAGAGATACATAAGTGAAAGGGATGAATATGATTTATGGAAAGAAACTGAAGTTTGTCCATAAAACTGATCTCGATGATACCATTCCTTACCATTTTCCCAAGATTTTTACTCCCACCCCATTGTAATTCTTATCCTTATACTTGTATTATATTAACATCATCATTTGGGCAATGTAAAGTAAGTCAATAAACAATCCCTTATCTCGTAAATTTGCATCACTCGGGTAGTTCCAAGGAAGAGAACAGATTTTCGCGACCTTATAAAATGTAAACAATCTCCCAATTTTTGATAAATTTTGAAAGTTTTTTTCTATCAATGCCTCCAAAATCTAAACCAGCAGCTGTTGCTGCTAAGCAAAGCTACAAAGGTATGTTATATCCATGAAAAGGTCTAATTCCATTTAGTTCAGAGTTATCTTACAGTTGATTAGAATCAAAATCTGGGGATAAATCTGATATAAATGATATTTATGATTTTCGATACCTAAAATGTTGCAAACCCAATTCAATACTAACAATCAGATATGATCAAATCTGCCATCACAACCTTAAAAGAAAGGAGCGGTTCTTCGTATGTATATCAAATAATTATTCAAAGGTAATTGTACTAACAAACTAGACGTCAAGCTATTAAGAAGTATATTCAAAGCAATTTTGATGTAGAAACTCCAAATTTTGATTCTTTATTCAATAGTGCTTTGAGAAAGGGTGTTGAAAGTGGTGATTTTACTCAACCAAAAGGTACTTCAGGTCCTGTTAAAGTTGGTAAACCTGAAAAGGTTATCAAATCTTCTTCACCACTGAAAGTTACCAAACCTGCCACCAAACCAAAGAAAGTTAGTCCTAGTGCTAAACTGTCAGTTAAGACTACCAAAAAGACTGTCAGTAAAAAGGCTGCAAAAACTACCAAATCTCCAGCAGCTAAGAAAGCACCAGTTAAGAAAGAATCAGCCAAGAAAACTCCAGCCAAAAAACCAACTGCTAAAACAACAACTAAGTCAACAACCAAAGCTACTAAAACAACCAAACCTTCAACCAAAGCTGCTACCAAAAAGGTCGTCAAAAAAGAAGTTAAGCCAACCAAAACAGCCGCAAAAGTAGTCAAAAAACCAGTTGCCAAAAAAGCTACCAAAAGCACCCCAAAGAAAGTCACAAAACCAACAACCAAGAAAACTGTCAAACCGGCAACTAAAGCCGCTGTAAAAAAGTCAATCAAGAAATCTAAAAAGTAATTTGTGTATTATTATGTATTGTATATTAAATGTATTTGGTGATAAATTCCCATGATGTTTTTCAAAGGAAACCTTTGTAAGGACCCAGTGTTTCTCTAATGTAGGAGAACATGAAGGAGTGAAGGGGGTTCGTTGAACACGTACACTTTGTGACTACTTAGATGAATCTGCACGCGCGTTATTTTGTTATCATGAAGTTCATTATGGTAGTTGCAGCTAAGATGCCAGAAATGGGTATCGGTTTCCAGGGTAAGTTACCTTGGAGATTATCACAAGAAATTTTAACTTTCAAAAAAATCACCACCACAGGTAATAATGCTGTGATTATGGGGAGAAAAACTTGGGAATCTATACCAAAGAAGTTTAGACCATTACCTGATAGATTAAACATTGTTGTCAGTAGATCACCACCTAAAGAACCTATTGAAGGAGTTAAATACTGTAATGATTTAGATAATCTTCCATCACTTATACCAGAAAATATCGACAGAGTGTTCATGATTGGAGGATCTGAACTCTTTAATTATTATTTCAAATCTCCCTTATGTAAAGATATAATCTTAACTGAATTACATAATGATGAACCCGTTGAACTAGATACATTCCTTGATTGGGACTTAACAACCTGGGAACTTAAAAGTCATGAAGAACTAGAAGAATTTGTTGGATTCGAAATTCCAAGAGAATTTAATGAAAAGGGTTATAAATATAAATATAGTCTTTATAGAAGATAGTCTTTGAGATAGTCTTTGAGATAGTCTTTGAGATAGACTTCATAGAAGATAGCCTTTGAGACAGCCTTCACAGGAGACAATCTATAGAAAATAGCCTTTACAAATGTGTATATACAATTAACCTATATAATTTCTATTCAATTTATAAATTTCATCACATAAGCTATACCAAGTATGTAATCTTCTGTCACTTAAGTGATCATCATATAAATATAAATCATAAAAGATTCTTAAGTTAGGTTGGATTATAATATTAAACCTGTTAATTCTTACAATCATATAACTTTCTATCAAGGATAATTTCTGATATTTCATCAAACATGCTATTACTAAAGAAGCTGACCTTGACACTCCAATTCTACAATGGAATAAAGTTTTAGTTAAATCATTAGGATTTATAAGATATTTCGATTGGATATGTTTTGGAACTGTCATAAGTAATTCATAAATTCCATCTTTACCATCATCTTTCAAATTGTTGATGAAGATAACCAGTTTCAAATGAGGTAATTCAGGGTCTTTGATTTTAAGTTCAAATATTTCAATGACTTCATCTTGTTCATTAAGATAAGAAAATAATAGATTTTTCTTTTCATAGTTAACCCATTTAGGTTTTTCCCCGATGGAAATGATTCTATTAAATTTCATGGTCTTTAAAATGATCTCAGAATTAGCATGATTCAACGATCCTAAATATAAATTCTTGAATATCTTACAAGGGAAGTTATTATCTTTGTTATAATTGAACCAATCAACCTTGTTATTGATTTTAGTTATGGGTAAATGATTATAATTGATAAAGTTCAATTTTTCACCAATTTTGAAGTTATTCTTACCATAAAAGATGAATTTTTCAAATTTTTTCAAGAATACCAAATCATTTTTGAAATAATACAATTTAATGTAATCATTTCTTTCATAAAGTTGTAAAATCAAATCTTCCAAATGACCCTCACCCAAAATTAAACTTATTGATAAGGTTAACAAAGTCAAACCAGTAAATCCATCGAAGGAAAAGATGAAAATGTTCTTATTTTCATGGACTAATTTTTCAATCAACTTCAAGAAATTCAAATAATTGATCAAATCATTCAAATTACAATGATTAAAATCTAAGTAACCTGAACTGGGGAATTCAATATAATTACTATCTAAAACTTTAGGTATTGAACAAAATTCATTACAATTGATGATCAAATCAAAATCATTCTTTGGGAGATTATTTATATAATTGAAATCAATCAAATTACCTAAGCAAATATTCTTATTTAACCATTTCATGGAATTAAACTTCCATAAAAGGTTTTGTTCCCATTTCAATAATTTACAATTGAAAACTTTATTATTCACTGAATTGATGGGTAAATTTGATATTTTTTCGAAATTATATTCATTCAAATATTCCATGGGGAAATTCTTCCACATCTTAAAGTTAAAATCCATTATGTAAACTTTTTGGCTAGGATATTGAAGTGATATTTCAAGTGCGGCTTTTAAATTTATATCAAATTGACAATGATTATTGTAGATAACGAATTGGGATATTCTACCATAAAGATTCAATTGTTCTTTGAAATTACGATTATTTAAATCTCCATCAGATTGTATAGTGGTATCAATAGTTGAAAGAACTTTCTTATAGTCAATGGAATTAGTTAATCTGAAATCTTCATCTTGACTATTCAATATCATTAAATGGAATTGTTTCAATTTCAATTCTTCTTCAAAATCATATTTCTTATATTGATTTAAATCAAAACTATCATTGTTCAAATTCTTAAACTGTTTGTTGAAGAAAATCCTTTGTCTTGAATTAGTTAATCCATGTAAATAAGGAAACATCGAAGTTGTAGAATCTAATTCATTATTTGAACTATAATAATAATTTATTAATTCAATTGATTGTTCAAGATTTAGTATTATAACATTATCATTATAATGTCTACATTTACTATTAAATTTCTTTATGAAATCTTTATCAATGCCAGCATTGAAAATGGGTTCTGATTTTTTTTCAAAGGGTAAATTATCCTTACTATCGTTAACAGTTATATCACTTATAGCACTATCCCTTCTTTCAACAGAATCAATAGAATCAATACTATCAACGGATAAATTCATTTTGCTATACTTCTCTAATATTGAAAAATTATTATCAGTTTTTATTAAGTTTGGTTGGATGGTATCATTATTTAAACTATTGGTAGATTTTGATTTTAATTGAAACATATAGAAAGAGACTTTTTTGAAAAAAAAAAATAAAAATAACTTTAAATTCCTAATTACAGAAGGTTTATATCAATATATATACAAATTAATTTTTTTCCACATTATAATACTTAAGATTACATTGTAAAACAATCGAGTGAAAAAACAAGGGACCCTTTTTGACGAGATTATTGTGGAATTTTTTAGTGTAATCCACAAAAATTATTTTTACTACAATAAGAATATTAATCGGAGATATGAGATTTGGATTATTAATTACACACGTTAACTGTGTTACGGTATTCATTACAACCACTATATTTATTGATACGAACAATAGAGTTGAAGGTTCAAATTATTTGGCCTCGAGTGGTAATAAAGTTTCGACTAATATTACAACTTCTAATGAAAAAATAATTACACAAATACCAAATTCAATGATAAGACATTTTACCCCTTCAATTAAGTCTAGTTCAGCAAAAAGTTTAAATTTAAATGAAGGACATTTCGTTTTAGGTAATGAATTTCCTAATTTAGATATTCACAATGGAGTTGATATTTCTGATGATTATGATGAGACAATAGAAAAAAATATCAATAATAAGAATGATGATTCTTATAATAATACATTCTCGTCGAACAATAAATTTAAAGATATAAATGTTTTGTCAAGTTTAACCAATTTAACTTTTTTGGGTAAAACCAGTCAAATAAGGCTGGCATTACGTAAGCCCTTAGATAATCAAACGTATCTGTCATTAGATAATATATTAGGTAAGCAGAGATTCATATTTGCTAATACTACAGTTAATGATAACAAAACTGAAGTGACCAGCTTAATAGGGAATTGGATAACTACCGATGAAATTTTGCAGAATAATACTGAAATTACTGAACATTTTGTAACGACAACGGATCTAATTGTAATTACGATGAGTGAGAATAATGTAAGGACAACAGACCATGATTTTAAAGTTGTCAATAGTGACGTTATAACAATGCTCCCATCGGTTATATCTGAAAATGAAAAAAATTTTGAGTTTGAATACGATTTCGACAAGACAATGGGTATTGATAACACTAGTTGGGATTTAGACAATTTCCAGAAACCTGAATCTTTGGACTATATTTCCGGTGTTGACATAGATTCAAGTTTTTCTTCTACAGGAATACTAAATCTGGGGGAAGTTGCTATTACCGAATTTCCTTCTTCTTCGAATTTTTATGTCCCTAGCTCGTCAAACAGTAAGGAGTTGGAATATGGATTAAGTTTTGGGTTTAATGACGAGGTATGGCATTCCAAGTCTTCAAGCACTGTAATTGAAATAGGAGCCAGGACTAGTAGTGTATTGGATAGCGCTAAAACCTTATCTAAGAGCTTGGCAGGTATATCTGAGAGTTTTAGAAAGAGTATTTTAGGGATATCTGATAAAATTTCTGACAACCCAAACTCTCATCATTATTCAACCATTCAAACTACTAAGAGCTCCTTACCTATACTCCATACCTCCAAGAAATCCAAAACTACCACTTACAAGAGCACTACCAGAGAAAGTGAAAAGGACAGCACCAAAAAATCCCATCCCAAATCTTCTTTAACCCCTAACATTCACCCCATATTAGACCTCCACAAACCTAAACCTACCATTATACCTCACAACCATAGTTATCTGTCTAACGGTATATTATTATCGACATCACCAATGGTATTATTCCTAGTGCTAGTCTTGATGTAAAATGGAAGTTCGCGTTGAAAATCTCAACATTAATAATGGCAGAAGTATGTAAAAATACAACCAACTTTTCTTTACCACTAATCATCAAACTAACATAATCTAGCAAGTGAAAAGAATTATTAGAGTTACGACTGAACAACATGTATTAACTGATGAACCACCAGTTGAAAATTTCCCTATGAGAACTTGGTCAGTATCAGTAAGTTTATTAAACCAAGAAGGTAATGAAATCCCTGCTAATATATTAGACAAAGTCACTTACACTTTACATCCAACATTTTTGAATCCTATCAGAACATTGAAAACTCCTCCTTTCAGAGTTGAAGAAAAAGGTTGGGGTGAATTCGATATACCAATCTCTGTTCATTTAGTTGGATTAAATGGTAAATTAGGTGAAAGAAAAATTCATCATGATTTGAATTTTTTAAAAGAAAAATATACTATTGACCATACCATTAGTATTCCTACCAACAAATCATCAATCTTGAATAAATTATTACAAGAAAGTGGGCCAATACCTAGTGCTGAAGATTTATCAAAAAGAAAAACTAACGAAGATTTAAATAAAAATACCAAAAAATTAAAATCCAATGGAAATGCTGTTAAGGGATCAATTGATTTGGAAAAATTAGCTAATGGTTTAACTAAATTAAATGAAGATGATTTAATTGTTATTGTTCAAATGGTTACTGATAATAAAACTAATGAAATGAATATTAAAAATGATGTAGATAATGGTGAATTTACTATGGATTTATACACTTTGCCAGAGTCTTTATTGAAATCTTTATGGGATTATGTTAAAAAACAAACTGGTGATGTTTAATTTGTTGCTTAGTGTCTATTGAAATTATATATAATATATATGATTATGTATTTTTAAAGAGAATGATTAACTCTCAAACTTATGGTGCCCAAACCTTGATGGTTGAATCCCAACTTGCAGTACAAACTCCAATTCCATCAGGTGCTACACTAACTTGATTTACTTTATTCAAATGTCCTCCTATTGCTCCAATAATTTCCCCTTTTAAACTGTCCCAAATTAAACATCCAAAGTCTGAATAGCAACTATAGATCAATCTCCCACTTCGACTGAAATCCACCGATAGTATGTTTATGGAATCCATGGATGATACTGAATTTAATGAATTCCTACTACTCAAATTATCTTGCTTCCAACCAAAACTTGGTTCACTACTGAAGTTTTTGAATTCTGATGTAATAGAATATTGGGAAAGTTCACAGTCACTTCTAAGATCAAAAAATCTTATTATCCCATCATCTGATCCACTGACAAATGACTTTCCTTGAGGAAATACCTTGAGAGTATTAATATCATAATTTGATATGAATAAATTTTGTACACTTGATTTTTGTCGGACGTCCCACATTTTAACATATCCATCACAACTGCCACTCATGAATATATTATTTTCATTGTTGAATGTCGACAAACATAAAATATCTCCCGTATGATCAATAAATTCTCGGACCTTATCACCTTTATGTAAGTCCCACATCATATTCTTCATATCTCCTGAGGATGTGATTATTTGATGACTATTCAAAAACTTGCTATCAGAAATGTAAGCTCTATGGCCCTTGAAGATGTACTGAACTGAAGAATTGAAATAATTAACATTAGGTCTATTAGTAGTTTGGTCACCAATTTTATAAATTGTAAGATTATTATCTAATCCTCCAGAGGCTATCATTTCCCCTGATGGTGATAATGAGCATGTCAATAACCATTGATTATCTAATTCTATGATGTTCTTCTTATATCCTGTTATAGCATCCCATATAATCATATATCCATCCTGACTCCCGCTCAAAATCTTATCACTTTCTTTATTCCATTGAATTTGACTGATTTTACTTTGATGTCCTTCCAAAGTATTGTATAACTTTGGGTTTATTGAATGGTTGGGAATTGACTTTATTTTATAACTATTTTCCTTCAAACCCCCGTCTCGAACTTTAGTTTTAACACTCTCGATCTCAGTATATAAAGATCTAGCTTCATTCTTTGCTGTAGATATCTGATTGTTGATTGTTTCGATTTTGTCTGTGATTGCCTTATTATCCATATCCTGTCTTGTGCTTATAATCCTTTACACGTTTTATTTTACGGTAAAATTAATATTGTTTCAAGATTGGGTAATAAGTTTGAGCCGCATCGTTTTTACCACCATTTTTAATTGATAGACAACGGATATTGAAAAGGAGCGTGGCGAAGTAGCTTGCTCCCAGGAAGCATATTGATACTATCAGAGATATTCTAAGGTATCGAGGGGTCATTGAATGAAATCAAATCAATAATATGCCATTGATGAACAATTGGCCAGAAATTGGTCCAGAAGTAGAAATTTTCTCCATAATTCTTCGCAGATAAAAAAAGGTGACACTTATTTAACTTGATTTATATCAAGTGAGTTCATTATACTTACTCTAGAGTGCTTGAGTAAGGCAGAGCCCCAAGACTTACCTTTTATTACTATATGAATTTGACACCACCTTTCCAGGTAAGATACGCCGGTCTAGTATAGTGGTTAGTACACTTCGTTGTGGCCGAAGAAACCCAAGTTCGATTCCTGGGACCGGCAGGATATATTCCGTCTTTTTTTAACTTTTTAAGTTACCATTTTTGTGGGCTGTACCTTACATTGACTTGAGGTACATTACAGGTTAAACAGGAGTTAAAGAGATATTTTTTTCGATTAATAGAAGAGACGATTAAGAAAGGAGGCGAAATAAAATAGCATGAGATTATCATTTCCATTATACCATGAAACATTATGAACGCCATAAGAGAATTCCAAGAACTTTAACGATATAAATTTGACCTAAAACTAAAACCAGCTAAACTTTTTGAGGGACTTTATCATTAGCCATCAAGTTTGATTGCCTATTAGTATTAGCATTTTCTTTTAATGCAATCAATTGTTTAGATCTAAAGTTTTCATAATGAATTAAACTAGTAGATTCAATTAAATCTTGTAAATGAGTTCTAGTTAAGAAATCTCTTAAAAAGATGAATTCACATTGAGAGATATCTTCAATATTAATGACCCCCCATTTGGTTTTTCTACCTTTAACTAATTCACCATTGACTTGAATTTCATTATTTGAACCAACAATTGCAAAAGGAATTAATGATTTGATATCTTCATTCAATTGTCTTTCATCATCAAATAATTCTTCATTATCATAAGGGTATAAATTGAAATTGTGTTTCAAGAATTCACTTTGTAAAGATTTTTTCAAATTTGATCTTTCATCCATGGTTAATGAATCACTTTTAGCAATGATTGGTATAACATTAGCAATTTCTGATAACTTTTTGATAGCTTGAATATCTAAATTTTTCAATTTCTTGTAATTTGGTGGTATGAAATATAAAATACAATGAACTCTTGAATCATTAATATATTTTTCTCTAGTGGCAGTTAATTCTTTTCTTAAGTATTGACTATGTTGCTCTTTGATATATTTGACCAAAGGTTCCCAACATTTTTCATTATTGATCTGATCTCCAAATCCTGGAGTATCAATAATATTAATATTCAATTTAACATTATTTTCTTGTAAAACATGATTACTTACTTTGATTTCGGTAGTTTTTTCGACAATTTCCTCAGGTTTAGATCTACCATTAGAAGTGGTCAATGGGGAAGAAAATAATGAATTCACTAAAGTTGACTTACCTAATCCACTTCTACCTACCATCATAATATTAAATTGAAATCCTCTTTTCAATAATCTATTCTCGATTTGAGTAGTGATAGTATCAAAACCCACATACTTCTTTGGTTGAACAATTTCTGACATCTTTCTAATTATGTAAATTCGCTATTCTTGATGATTTCGAATGATTCTTTCAATGATCAATAATAAACTTCAAAACAGTTTTATGGAAATAAATGTTTGTGTTGACGTTGTTTTTTTTGATTGTAATCTCGCGCGTTTTCCACATCCTCAGACACTCTGAAAAATTTTCAAGTATAATGTTGAGATCGTTAAATTGGTCTAGGCTGGTATTCAGACCATTAAATGCTTCACCATCAATATGGAGTTCATGGAATAATACTGTTTATAAAGGTTCCATAACTATCTTTTTACCAAACTTAAGAGAAATATTAGAAGAAATGATATTAAAAGCAGCACCAAAGAAAAAACCTTCATATCGTAAAACAAGACAAAAGTTATATGCTCCAGGAGATAAGAAAATCCAACCATTAGAAAATATTGTACGTTGTCCAGCATGTGGAGCTGTCAAAAGATCCCATTTTATGTGTATGAATTGTTTTGGTGAAATTAAAGCTTTCTTAAAATCCTTAAAACCTTCTTCAAAACCTGCAGAATTTGATATTGATAAAGTTGATAAAGATATTATTTATCCTTCCAAGAGATTAAATGAACATGAAAAGAGATTACAAAAGAAAGATTGGATACCTATCAGAGAGAAACCATTAATGTTTGATCATAAACAAATTAAACCAAGAAAATAGATAATGATGTATATAGTATAAACGACCTAATATTCTTGTACCTCTTTCTGTCATATGACTGATACTTTTTCTCTATCTCTCCACACCACACCAGGTCTTTGGGAACTCATTACATTTATGATCTGATAAAAAATGCGATGAGATTATGGCTGACAGAGTAAAGAGAAGAAAAGATCCAAGATCGATTAACTTGAAATCTATAAGTATTCCACATCCTTTAGGGGTTAAACCCGAAGGAAATTCACTTCTTAATCCTGATATCGAAGTTAGAAGTCAATCATTGGGATATTTATCTAAATTAGATGATGAGACTATCATGACATTACTATCATATCTCGATATAGAAGGATTGAAGAATTTCATGTATGTTTCCAAAGTTACTTATGCATTTACCAGTGAAGAGGAAATATGGAGAAGAATTTATACTGAAAATTTCCATGGTCAAGAGGATTTCAATTGGAAAGGTAGTTGGAAGAAATCTATATTGGGACATAATAATATAGATATAAAGGTTGATATCAATAGCGATGTTATTTATAGACCCTTCCAAGTTAGAAGTATTGACTATACTAAGTTATTTGGAAATTTGGTCGAAGATGAATTGAACAATAAACATTCCAACAATAATCCTCCCAATAGAATACCCAGATTCAAATCTCATGAAGTATCAACGTTACCTAAAACCCCATTTATATTGACCGATGGAGAATGGCCACAATGGAAACTTGAAGATTTGGTTGAGAAGTATGGGTCAGTAACTTTCACACAAGAAAGTGTTAAATGGGATTTAAAGACATTCTCAAACTATTTGAAGAACAATATTGATGAATCACCACTTTATCTATTCGACTGTAGGAGTGAAGCAATGAAATCAATCCGTAATGATTATGAAGTTCCAGAATTATTCAAGAAAGATTACTTCAAGTTGCTTGGAGATAGTAGACCTGATCATTCATGGATTATCATAGGTTCTAAAAGAAGTGGATCTACATTTCATAAAGATCCAAATAATACAAGTGCATGGAACATCGCCTTACAAGGAAGAAAATTCTGGGTGATGATCCCCCCTAATATAACACCACCAGGAGTTATGGTGGATGACGAAGAGAGTGAAGTTACTAGTCCTTTGAGTGTAGGAGAATGGATTTTAAGTGGATTCTACAATGATGCGCTCAAAATACCTGAAGTATTGATGGGTATAACGTTCCCAGGAGAATGCATGTACGTTCCATCCAATTGGTGGCATTTGGTGATTAATCTTGATGATTCGATAGCTATCACAGAGAATTTCGTACCTGATTGTAGATTGCATAATGTATTGAGTTTTTTCAAAGATAAGCCGAATCAAATCAGTGGATTCAAATTAAGCGACATCAATGATTTAATCGATAAATTGTCATACAAGTGTCCTCAAGTATCAGATTTCCAACAAAAATTGAAGGAGAGTAAACTAGATTTATTCGCAGATTGTGGAGAATTAGAATCTTTGCCTGATATACCAATTTTCGATATCTTTAAACAATTATTGATCGATAACGGATATGAAAAGGAGTTGAATAGTAGTATGGACGAAATAAATAAGACATGGAATAACTTAACAAGTGATTCCACCACATTCAAATTCAATTTTGAATGATGTATATAGAAATTCACGGAATTATGCGGAAATGTTCCATTTCTATCTTCTTTGACACAAAATCGGTACACCAGATTGGAATCACCAGATTCTAAAAAGATCACTGCGAAATTTTAAGTGAGTCAAACTATGAATTTAGATAAGAAGTTGATATATGCCCCCGAGACATATCAATATACTGACCATGCATTGAATGAAGAAGAAATTGAAAAGGATCCTTTCGTCCAGTTCAATAAATGGTTCAAAGAAGCTGACGATGAGATTCCTGAATCAACTACATTCTCAACTGTGAGATTACCTGAAGGTAGAGTTTCTAGTAGAATTGTATTATTAAAAGAATTAGATACCGAAGGATTTGTCATTTATTCTAATTGGGGAACATCTAAGAAATCCAAAGATTTTGAAACTTGTAAATATGCCAGTTTGACATTTTTCTGGAAGAAGTTACAACGTCAAGTTAGAGTTGAAGGAATTATGAGAAAGGTCGATTATAAACAAAGTGAAGAATATTTCCAAACTAGACCAAGAGGTTCAAGAATTGGAGCATGGTCAAGTCCACAAAGCCAAGTCATTGAAAGTAGACAAGTTTTAGAAGATTTAGTTAAAAGTAATACCGAGAAGTTCGGTGATAACGGGGATATTCAATGCCCTGAGTTCTGGGGTGGAATTAAAATCATTCCATTAGAAATTGAATTCTGGCAAGGAAGAGATAGCAGATTACATGACAGATTAACATTTGTTAGAGATGATGAAAGTCAACCATGGAAATTAAATAGGTTAGCCCCATAAGAAAGGGAAAAATATAAACGATACCGAAAAATAAAAAAAAACTTCTATATTTCTATTTACTTAAAATTTTTGGACAGCGGTGTAGAAAGATTTACCGTGAACGTTTAAGATTTTCTTTTCTAAATCATTAGTAGCTCTTGAACCATCTGGAGCAGAGAATGAACCAGAACCCCATGGAGAAGCACCGTGAACTTCGTCTAAGTTGGTTAATAATGGGAAAGCTTCACCGTAACCTAATGGAACGTAAATCATACCATGGTGGATGAATGAAGATAAGGAATTGATGATAGTGGTTTCTTGACCACCACCTGGGGAACTGGTGACAACTGAAACACCAAATGGTTTACCATGTAAACCACCGGTAGCCCATAAACCACCAGTTTGGTCCCAGAAGGTTTTCCATTGAGCTGGGAAGTTACCGAATCTAGTTGGGATAACGAATAAGAAAGCATCATATTCAGTTAATTTATCAACAGTAATTTCAGGAACTGAAGCATCTTTTGGTGGAGCATACATTTTACCTAAAACTTCTTCAGATAAAGTTTCAGGAACTTGATAAATATCAGCATCACCACCAGCTTCTTGAACACCTTTTAAAAGTTCTTTGGCGTTACCAGCAGCGTGACCCCAAGTTGAGTAGTAGATAATAGCGATTTTAACCATTTTATTTGTTGTTAATCAATTGAGTTATAAAAGTCAATAAAATTAATAATGGAAAAAAGTCGAGGGAATGGGTTCTTTATATATACTGCGACCACCCAGAATGATGAAAATTGTGGTTATTGTTTACTTATTTTTTACGTGAAGAATCCTAAAGAATTCGTTTATCGATTAGTAAATGTTACGTTCCCTAACCCTTAATGGTTAGGGTATTTCTAATCTCCATTGGTCAAATAACTAAGATTTACCAAAATCATGTCTCAAACATTATAAATCTCAAAATGGATTACAAATTTTATTAGTAAATCCCGTATGCAGGACGATATTATAGGGAGATTTTTTATATTTTCCAGGAGGGATGGGAATAGGAGATTTGAATCAAACGATAGAGTATCCGATAAGGAATAAAATCAACCAGCTAGTGGCATTGGTGAATTTAAGCTAATATAACGAAATAGGATGATAATTCATCATAAATTCCGTGATATTTGACAGACGGGGGATCGGCCAAAGAATGGTAATAAGATACGAGGTATAGAAATACTTATATATTATAAAAACTTTATTTCAGTAACTTTTCAACGGTCTTAAAGAATTCTTCCCCTTGAATTCTATGTAATTCTAATTCTAATTCAGTTGGTTGTCTTGAACCATCAGCTCCTGCGAAAGTTCCAGCACCCCAAGGAGAACCACCATGAACTTCGTTCAAGTTAGTTAAAAGGGGGAAGGTATTCTTATAACCCAAAGGAACATAAATCATACCATGATGAACAAATGATGATAATGACAGAATAGCGGTAGTTTCTTGACCTCCCCCTGGGGTACCAGTGGAAACAAATAAACCAAAAGGTTTACCATGTAAGCCACCATTGGCCCATAATCCACCGGTTTGATCCCAAAAGCTCTTCCATTGAGATGGCAAATTACCATATCTGGTTGGAATACCAAACATGAACCCATCGTATTCAGTTAAATGACCTGGAGTAATTTCAGGGATTTCTTCAATTGATGGTTTTTCAATACCTCCAATTTGACTAACTAATGATTGGGGTAAAGTTTCCTTAATTTGGAATAAATCCGCTTTTCCTCCAGCATTGGCAATTCCTTTAGCAATTTCTTTAGATGAACGTAAGATATGTCCATACATGGAATAATAGATAACAGCGATTTTTGTCATATTGAAATGTTTTAATAAACAAATGTAAAGGATTCACTGGCCGTTTTATAGATAATAAAATTAAGTGCGGCGCGCGGTATTAATAACTTTACTAAAGAATATTAATAAGGAGATTAAGGTTTGTAAGAACTTATATTGTTTTAAGCCAATTTACTGGCAACTTTATAGAATGACTTACCTTGAATATGGTGAATTTTCTTTTCTAATTCAGTGGTTGATCTAGACCCATCAGCTCCGGCAAAAGTACCTGATCCCCAAGGTGAACTACCATGAACTTCATCTAAGTTAGTTAATAAGGGGAAAGCTTCTCCATAACCTAAAGGAACAAAAATCATACCATGATGAACAAATGATGATAAAGCATTCATGGCTGTAGCTTCTTGACCACCCCCTGGAGTACCAGTACTGAAAAAGATTCCAAAAGGTTTACCATGTAAAGCACCACTTGCCCATAAACCTCCAGTTTGGTCCCAGAAAGTTTTCCATTGAGCTGGGAAATTACCATATCTGGTTGGAATTCCAAATAAGAATGCATCATAATCAGGTAATTGGGAAGCTTTAATTTCAGGAATTGATGAATCTTTTGGAGCTGCGTGCATTTTGGTCAACACTTCTCCTGGTAAGGTTTCTGAAATTTGGAATACATCGGCATCCCCACCAGCTTCTTTAATACCAGCTAAGATTTCTTGTGCATTCTTAGCGATATGTCCATACATGGAATAATAGATAATTGCAATTTTAACCATTTCAATTGATTGATTTAATTTTTCAGATTGTGTGGTTTATTTATACTTGCTTCCCCGTTGAATTATTACATCCCTATTTTTCCCCCATACTTTAATTTTCCGTGGACCGGTAATTTAGTCATGTGACTAGCGCGTGATCAATTTTTTTTCTCAATTCACAATCTCTTCATCGCTGTTAAACTTCTAATGAACAAGTTGTTACTATTAATCGCGCAGCCTTCATATAAGGTCACAGTTCTTGGAACATCCTCAAATTCTTGATAATTATAATTTCTGGGATATTTCTTATCAAGGCTATGGACTCAATTTAAACAAACATGCAGAATTTTTCTTCTTCGTCAGAGGCTATCGCTCGGGTAGATAATTACTACTGATTCAAAAATATTCTATGTTTTGGATTCCTCAAGGCTTATTTCAGTTTAAGGTTTGTAACCACCGGATTCCGTTTAATGATGAGTCTAGTCTTTTTTTTTCATCGCTCGGCCACTTTTTCCACCAGGAATATCTTTCTTTCAAATCTTAAACCATTCCTAAACTATTAATAAGCTATGAAGTCAACAATTAATCAATAATAAACAATACTTTAAATCTATACCCTAAATCCGTTTTCGTTCATAATACAATTCTTATTTTATTTTACTGAGACATTTTCTTGACAGATGGTTAGAATCCCAGAGATCAATTTCATATTCGCTTTTAAGGATAGGAATTTTCCAAAAAAAATTTTCATATCGATCTATCACAAGTGATACATAAAATCTTATCACCTCCTCCCAAATCAAAACCATTTTTCTCCTTGGAAATCCAAATATCATCACGAAAAAAAATCTTCCTTTAATTTAAAGAAGAGTTTCCATCAAATCTACAAAGGTTACAATTTCAAGTTTATAAAGTTGGCATAGATAATTTCATCATCACACTGAATAAACAAACACTTCAACGTTAATAACGGAAGTCCCCATATCATCATTAGGAAGCATTTATAGAGCATTTACAGTCATCAAACTATCAGGTTATTAACAAATCATGAAGTGGTTATTTATAGTATTTTCATTAATTACTGTCATTCAAGCAGCTACAACCACATTAACCACCTCAACATTGGTATGGGCAACCGGTACTAATGCTGATGGTGTTTTAACTACCACACAATCAGCATATGTTCAAACATTTACATCATTTCATGACGGAGTGGCATCTCCATCCAGTGGTGCTATTGGTTTAGGTTCATTAACTGGATCTGTAGGGGGTATCAGAACTTATGAGAGACTTACCGTTTCAGCAGCTTCAAGTGCTGATAGCATTAAATATAACAGTTTTACCAAACTGACTCCTTTGGTATGGATCATCAGTATGTCAAGTGTATTAGCTGTCACTTTGGTCATTTTTGCATAGTTAGTCATTTATTTAAAAGTAATATAACACGGTCACATAATCCTCTATGGTGGTTTGATTCTTCGGCTCTTTTTATTATAGAAGCCTTGTGATTATTAAAGATAGCTCATCAGCAATCGGAAAAGAATTTTACTCGGATTGTTGCAGAGCCGCGCCAACAACCAATACGTCATAGTTCGGCCAAGTTACACAAGAAGCGAGAACTCTATGAAAAAGCTTGAATCTGTCTTAACCTGAGCTTCCTATGACACCAGTATTTTCAGATCATCAACAAACTAAATAGCAATCCTATTTAAAGTTTCTGTAAAAGCTTGAATTTGTTTATTATGGTCGAACAAACAATCTCATAGGAGGGGCGATTTGCGATGCACGAACTGCTGCAAGAAATGCACGCGCTAAAAACTCTAAATCCATAAAAGCCCTCCATTATATTTTGATAACCTCGTCAACACAACCAAGGCTTGAGATCAATATCTAATTATGATATACATCATCATTCCTTATTCAACAATCAGATATCATAATAACAGCTGTCTAGCTTCCAAAAATAGGAGATCAGAGGCTGTTGTTAAGAACTGATAACTAATTTTGGAAAAGAGAGACTTTTCGCTATTTACCAACACAGGCTATTTACTAACACAGGATTAATTTAAATTTAGAACACTTAAAAGCAATCCTCCACCAATGGCACTTTCGGTTTTTTAATGATATTTCCACTGATCACCTCATGACATGGCAATTGTTATTTGTTTACGACGAAACATAAACAGTTTTTACGACATTCATTATTACGGACTTTTCACCATGACATTTCATTTTGTCATAATTATTCGCTAAATTGCATAACATTCAAAATACGTTTCAAGGGTAATGACGAAAGTGTCAAACCATGTTATAAGTGTATCTGTTATAATGTGATAGAATTTTATGCGATTGAAGACTGTGTAAATTTTAAAACAGTGGCTCATTACTTCTAATCTCGTGAACGCGAAGTAATTCACATTCAACACTTTGCCATCATCCTTTACAGTCCAACAATTATGTCCAGTGAAGAGACTGAAGAACTACCAGACTTTGATTCATGGTCAATATTCCAAGGATCTTTATCCCTAGAGAATAAAGGTTCTGTAGCTCGTGATCATATGGCAAGCGAAAGAACCTTTTTGGCTTGGTTAAGAACTTCATTATCATTTATCACTATCGGTATTGGTATTACCCAATTATTCAAATTACTGAATAAAACTAAAGTTAAGATAAACGATTCTATTCTCCAATTGAGTGGTAATTCATTGATTAGAGGTGAAGTGGATGATCACGAAATAATAGGTAAAGCTTTAGGTGCTATTTTCATTCTAATTGGTATAATAACATTATTATTTGGTTTCGTAAGATTCTTTAAAGTGCAGCATCTCCTAACTGTAGGTTATTATCCCGCCACAAGAAGTTCTTTGGTGGGTCTAATAGGTTTAATATTGATTATATTGGTTGCTACCTTCATTGTAGTTGTCAAAACATACTAGAATTTAATAGGTTATGATTCACGAATTATTTGGAATTTCTTCAACTCTCTTATCACCTTTTTTTTCTAACAGTTTAACCTAATACAACCTTTTGCATTATCTAAAAGATCAATCCTGGTAAAATAATATATCGAGGGCTCCAGCCCTCGCTTGAAATAATTTCCGCGACAGTCACGATGTTTGAAAAAAAGAAGTGTCATCACCAAACTCCTCCCTCAATATTAGTGAGATTGAGAATTTTTGAAAGATAAAAATTTTAATTAGTTAAAATGGTATGTTCAACATGAACTTAATAGAATTTAATGATATAATATAACATTGGAATCAAAACGAAGTGAATCATTGGCTTGCATCATATCATCAGTCTCATTTGTTTGAAGAATCAATCATAATTTTTGAAAGAAGAAATATTATACACCATCAAGTCACGAAGGCAATGAAAAATCCATCCACTTAAGTTTTGTCAAGTAAAAGTAGTCACCTTAGATGTGATTTGCAAGTCCTTGTCGTTATATTATTAAATCCCATCATTCTTGAATATTTAATACTAACAATTTTAGGGTAAAGTTCACGGTTCTTTAGCTCGTGCTGGTAAAGTTAAATCACAAACTCCAAAAGTTGACAAACAAGAAAAACCAAAAAAACCAAAAGGTAGAGCTTACAAAAGATTATTGTACACCAGAAGATTCGTCAATGTTACTTTAACCAACGGTAAAAGAAAAATGAACAGTAATTCTGCTTAATCATGATTCATTATATATTATATTAAATAAACATTTAATGTGAATTTTCCTACTTATAACTCTTTTGACAATGATTTATGTATATTACGCTATATGTATTAATTGGGGGTCATTAAATAACAATAAACTCTTGATCTAATTTCTGCTGTCTCATCATCCTCTTCGAACATTGGAGACCAATTAACTTGTTCAACTAATTGACTAGTAAAACCAAATTCTTCACAAGTTTCGAAAAACTCTAAATCTTTATGTAACAAATGTGCTCTATGTGGAGAGAAAACAACAAGAACTTTCCCATCGGATTTGATCAATTCTTGACAATCTGTGAGTAATTTCCTATGTTCTGTGTGATTGAAAATTAAATCTGACAATATAATCAAATCAAATTTATCCTTTTCTTGGATATCTGAAGCGTTGATTTCTTCCATATCATAAATAGGACCTTTGTTATTACCCCAAATGAATCCTTTAACTTCCACATTGGTTAATTTCTTACCGATTGAGTTATCGACATTGTATTGAATGTTTCCAAGTAAATCTGGGTCAGGATAATCTGTTGATATCACTACTGAAGCATTTTTCATACCACAAACAACTGATGGTAAAGCTGCTGCGGCTCCCAATTCTAATACTCTCTTATTCTCAACTAATTCACTATGATTATATAAATAATCAGCAGTATATTTCCCAGCATTCCACAATAAATGTCCCCATAATGGTGATTTACCCACCAATTTCAACTTAACGGTTTCTTTGTTTGGAGTTTCATATTCAGCAAAATGGTCTGGAGGTGGCGGAGGTCTGAAGTCCTCTGGTTCTTCGAACATACCAGTTCCTAAATCTAATTCATCATCAGACATGGTTTAAATTTTCTCATCGCATATCTCACTCTATAAGCACCTCTATCAACTCTCCATACTGTCAAAGAGATTCCATATTATCTCTATCGTCTATAACCATGAACTTCCAATTCACTTGCCTGGACTATTCACAAGGCGTCTAAGCAAAAAAATCTATATCAAAGATCCTTCGTCCTATAAGTGAAAAATGCGAGATGTCTCAATTGACTAGAGCAAGACTACCCAAGAAAATCAATGATTTACTAACGATATATACGAAGATAACTACTCCTAGGGATGATTTCAAAGAATATAAATCTGAAAATGTTCCACAAGGTAATTACAAGATATTCAAAGAAGGGATAAATCACTTTCCCAAGATACAACATCCCTTGTTAAAGTCATTATTCGAACCAATCGATAGTGTAGAAATGCTTGAAACCGATGAAATATTCAAACCAGAGTACAGAAATAGAATATCTAAAGACGTGGTGAGGAGGGAAGACGATGAAGATGAAGAATTTGAGGATTTAAGATTCAGTAGAATTATACCAACTAAAAAAACAATCTATACCAGTCAATTTACATCAGATATTATGAAATTATTGGCATCATACTATAGTCCAAGGAGTCATGTTCCCAATAACAAGCGGTATGAAAATATGTTCAAGTGGTTCTTGAGAAAATTGCATTATTCTCCATTGATCATATTCTTGAAACAACCTGCTAGATTATTCTCTGAACCTTCACTCCAGCAAATTAATTTCCCTTATGTCAACCTTCAACGAGAAATCAATGATATGAAAGAAGAAAATAACTATCATATCACCGAATTGACTGAATTAGATATCTTGAATCTAGCTATTTCTTCTCAAATGAATTATACTAAAGATCAATTAAAATCAAATAAATTGGACTTGGATATTAAATGGGATGAGCTTGAATCTGACCCTTTAAGTGAAGAACTCCAAAAACAGATCGATGTGAAAATAACTAATAAAAAAGATATAATAGATTTAAAAGACTTGACTTTCGAAACAGATGATGTTTTGAACAAATTAAAATTCAGGAAATTACCTGAAATTATGACTTACGATATAAATTTCAATCAACTTTACATCATTACCATTGATAATGAAAGTTTACATAATGATCACCAACAACTCATAAATTCAATTCAGCATAGTGGGTTGGAAATTGCAGCCATCCGATTAGATACTAATTCTCCTTTGATCGTTAATTCTTTTGAGAATATGAACAACGATCCCCATACGAATATGGATCATCTCCTCAAAAGTTTCGGGGAATTGGGTTTAACCAAAGTCAAAACTGGTGTGTTCAATAACTGTATATATTTGCTTAATAAATAATTTGCAACTTCGCGATAACTAAACGATTATAATGGCTCTCTATTTATTTGATAAAAGAGTCCGTATAGAACGATTGATCACAGCTTTGGGGTTGATTGTCGTGATCGGGTACTTGTTATTGAAGAGTCCTGACACATCACAGAAATCAATTGTAGCTAAAGAGGTTGATTCCTCAGAATTGATTGGAGGTAGAATTGATGATTTGGAGAGAGAAAGGAACTTCTTACAGAAAATGAATTACAGGACAGGTAAATGCCCAGATTATGTTGAATATTCACAAATCAGACATCCTCCTTTAAGTAATGGACAATATCAATATCCGTTCATGAGACCAGCTCCTAAATGTAGAACATTTGTATCTGAATCAGTGGAATACGTCATCAGAGATTTGAAATCCAAGGTTTTGAATGATGATTTAGCTAGACTTATAGAAAACTGCTTACCAAACACTTTAGATACTACCATTCTTTGGCATGTTCCCAGTGAACATACCAAATCCAAATTGAATATCTTACCTCAAACATTTGTTGTGACTGGTGATATTCATGCTGAATGGTTGAGAGATTCTGCTAGACAGTTATCAGTTTATCAACCTTTCACAAAATATGATAGTAAATTGAGAGAAATGATAAAAGGGGCCATAAATACTCAAATCACTTATATTTTGAATTCTCCTTATTGTAATGCATTCCATCCTCCACCAGGATCAAATATCAAAAAAGGGAATACCGCTATGGATAATGTTTTTCCAAGACCTGACTGGAATCAGGTTTTCGAATGTAAATACGAATTGGATTCATTGGCTTCGTTCTTAACATTATCTAATGAATATTATGCTAATTCTGGCGATTTATCCTTTGTCACCCCTCAATGGTTAAAAGCTTTCGATAGAGTATTGACCATTATGAAACGTGAAAGTCAACCTTCATTTGATCCCAGATCTGGTAGAGCTCTGAATTTTTACTATTCATTCCAAAGACAAACGAATATTGGTTCCGAGACATTACCCTTGGGCGGTGTAGGTAATCCCGTTAATAGTGGAACTGGTTTAGTTCGATCCGCTTTCAGACCTAGTGATGATGCTTGTATTTTACAATTTTTCATTCCTGCTAATGTTCATATGTTAACAGAATTGAAAAATTTACGTAAAAATTTCCTTAACGATAAGACCACTTTCAAAACTCAATTACCCGATTTGGCATTGTATATCAAAGTAACTGATAATTTCATCGATTCAATCACAAAAGGAATTGAAAAATACGGAATTGTTGATCATCCTGAATTTGGTAAAGTTTATGCCTATGAAGTTGATGGTTATGGGTCTAATCTTTTCATGGACGATGCTAACATTCCCTCATTATTATCCATGCCAGATATGGGTTTCTTACCTGTCAATGATGATATTTATCAAAATACTAGAAAAATGGTATTATCCAGAAAAGGTAATCCTTATTTCTTAGAGGGAAAGGTTTTCCAAGGAATTGGAGGTCCACATATTGGAATTGAAAATGCCTGGCCAATGTCATTATTGATGGCTATAAGAACAACCGATGATGATTCAGAGATCAAGAAAAATCTTAAAATGATTATGGAAACCACTGCTGGTCTAGGTTTAATGCATGAAAGTGTTCATGTTAATGCTAAGCTGGGAATGAGTTTCACAAGATCTTGGTTCGCATGGTGTAATTCAGAATTTGGTAAAACTATACTTCATTTAGCCAAACACAAACCACATTTAATTTTCAAAGAACAATATCAACAACCTTATAATCTTGAAGCGGTCTTACAAAATTTCCAATTAAAAGATAAGTCAAAAAATTAATGTACATTAACGTCTAATATAATTAGCTATATTTTCTGCTGTTTGAGAAGAAGCAGTTTTAGCTGTTGATTCAAATGCTTCTTGATAACGAGATTGTAAATCTGAATCATTCATACTATTGATTTCTGAATTCCTATCTTCAGGGAAAGTGTATTCTCTTGTAGGTTCATCTTCATCTCTATCTAATTCACCTTGATATTCTTCGTCTTCATTTTCCTCTTCATAATCTGATAAAACTTCGGAATCAGTTTTATTGATTTTCAAATCTTTCATTAAATTGTTTAAGGATTTGTTTTGTCTTTTCTTTTCGTCTTGTTCTTTTTGTTTCAAAATTCTTTCTCTTTCGGATTTATAATAATCATTATATTCATCAATTTTGTTATCGACAGCATCTAAAAATTCATCGAATCCAGCCCCTGTGTATGAGGATACACCCACCACATCTAAAGTTGAATAAAATTCTTCCAACATTAAAGACATTGAATTAACTAATGATGACATATAACTGGAACCATCATCATTATTCAAATCTTGATCATTATTCAAAGCTATTTGGAAATTTTCAAAATCTTTCATCCATTCTTTGGCAAATTCGGCATCTTGAACATCAGTTTTATTGAATACTATAATCATAGGTAATTTGGTCTTATATAAAATCGAACAAGCATATAACATATTAGACATGAAAGTGGTAGGTGAAGTGTTTCTTGGAGTATCTACAATGTAAGCTACAACCGTAGGGAAGGTGGAAGCAAAGGCTTCTGTGATGATTGATCCAGAAGCTGACCAAATGAAACATTCGATTTGTCCTGGCGTATCGACTATGACATTCTTTACTGATGATGATCTTTTTTCAACTAATTTGATCACTTGATCAATCTTCGTGGAGAAAAGATTTAATGAAGTAACAATTGCTCCGTTGGGTCCTAAGTTATATTCTTCCATAACTTTCTTGTACTTGATAGAATCTCTAATATCGATATTGGCACCAAAAGGAATCTTTAAAACAGCTGGATCTAAATTGATAACATATGGAGGGGTTTTCTTGGAATGTAAATGAGCATTCAACCTTTGCATGAAAGTGGTCTTACCACTTCCCGCCATACCAATACAGAGAATAGTTGCAGGTCCTTGACTTTGATTATCTTCTGACATAGCGATGCGATGAATTACAAATGCAGATTTGAGATTTAGTTAGGTGCGACTTCCTTCGAATGAACTAGATATATGCGATGAGATAAGACTGAGTTTTGGTTCGTATTCCAGGTTTTGACGGTGTTCTAATTTCTTTAGCCCCGTGAGTGACTTTATAGGAACTTTCTGGGAAATATATTCTTAAGGGGAAAGAGTTTTGTGGGGGGAAAACAAGACACCAACAAAGTGGTAATCATCCCATAAATCTATAGTCTTTTGCTTTCTAGAGTGGTTTCAGACTTAGAGTTTTGTAGTCTCATTTGAAATTTCTCCACAGCATGTATCCCCGGGCCCAGTCCATCTACGTATATGATCGATCCCTTTCAATTTCGTCCCTTTATCTACCCTCACTCCAGCGGCCTCCTTGTTCATATATGAATGTCTTTGATTCTTGGACTTCTGGTTGCGACCATATCTAGCAGAAAGCACCGTTTCCCGTCCGATCAACTGTAGTTAAGCTGCTAAGAGCGAGACCGAGTAGTGTAGTGGGAGACCATACGCGAAACTCTCGTGCTGCAATCTTTTTTTGCCATTTTTGGATCTTACTTATGTTAATCAATTTCAATTGTATTGGAAGTCTATCCTTGAACATGAAAATAGAGCTTTCCCTGACTCACAAAAATCATATCGGTATAGGTCGAATGATCTGACCATTGATTTTCGAGAGAGTACTTTTCATAAGGATGTATATATATTTTTTCATAAACAGGATTATGCAGATGACTTGGTAGTAGATTCTGATTCGACAATTCTATCAACAATGCCATCGAAAATGGAATCATGATTTAAAATTTGAATATTCTCCGACTCAGCAAAAAACACTTTATCTACTTTAGGTCCACCGGGAGCTCCTAAATTGGGCATTTGCTGTTGAGATTGGGCTTGTAATAATTCATTAACAGCAGTTGAATCGTTCATGATTAATGAATATACTGGCTTCAAACCTAAGAAATTGATAAAATACCAGGAAATTGATGAAACATATCTAGTATTTAAGTTAGGTGTTACAACCCCAGCTTGTAACATAGTCTTGAAACTATCAGTGATTGGGAATGGTAATTTCATTATAACAAAGCCTGCAAAAAAATAATTGACCCATGCCATAATTACTGTTTGGGGTATATAATTCATTATATTACCTTTAGCCATATTCATTAAAGCTTCATTAGCTGTTGGATCAGTTAAGGGATTGGCTGCTTCTTCATTGGCGATATTCTTATTGGCAAAATACTCTGTGGTCTTTAATGTGTTAACATAATACTCTTGTCTTGATTGAAATTCTTCAGTAGTTAAAACAGAATTTCCAATTTTGAACGAAGTGGCTCTTTTCAAGAAATGTTTTTCTCTGGATAATTTATAATTATCAAGTTTTGGATCAGGTGCTAATAATCCAGTTATATTTGACCTTACAAGACCCACTATCACCATCACTATGGAAATAGGTAACAATACCCAATACTTCAATTGAGGATCTAAGAACAAATCATCAATCATAGTTCGTTGATTAACACCGCGAAATTTTCAAATCAATATGGGATGGTTTGGTGGTTCAGGACCAGCAAAATTATCACCAGTAACTGAATTAAAACAAGAAAATGATAATAAGCAAAAGTTTTTAGAAGACTTACCACCAAAGTTTGATGATAGTAATCAACAGAAACAACCTTCACCTCAAGAAATTACTTATTGGTCAGTATTAAAACAAATTAAATTATCTGATTTTACTGTTGAAAGGTTTGCTAAAATGCCATGTTTCAAAGAAGCTATGATGACAGGATTTCAAGCTATGGCAGTTTTAGGAGGTGCCACTTTAGTTATTCAAAGAAATGTCAACAGATCTGTTCATTGGAGTGTTTGTGGGTTTTTATTGGGTAATATTTTAGGATGGAATCAATGTAGATCTATAAGGAAGAAGCAGTTAGAAACTATGGATAAGGCTAGAAGAGTTAATAGGGAAAAAGTCGCTAAGAAATGGGAAAACGAAGACGATAAAGATGAAAGATTAGAACAATTTAAGAAAGTTCAAGAATATTACAATAATAAGAAAAATAATTAAGGTCCCTTGGCTGTAGTAATAAACTTATGATAAGTCTTATTTTTTTTGCTTAATTTCCAGAAGAAAAAAAAAGATAGATCACATGACCCCTCCATATGTATATAGAAAAATCACATCTTCACAGTCACCTCGGAGCGAAATTTTGAAATCTGGAGAAATCTACCGCACTCTTTAATATGGATGGTCATAAAGCTACGATTGTTTGTATTCCTTTGAGGACAAACTTGGTCAACTTACCATCAAGATTGGGGAACTTATTAGCTAATGCTAATATCAAAGTTCAAGATGTTATAATTGAAATCGTTCATAAGAATGGTAAAAATTATGTTGGTTGGTCAGGTTGGAATAGTTCATCAATAAATTCAATGGAAATTGATTCAACTTTATCCCAAAGTTTTAATCTTTCTGATAATGATAATGTGATTATTAACTTAAAAGTTAATAATTTTGAAACTAGGCAAGTTAATTTAGAACCTTTAACATCATCTGATTGGGAATTAGTTGAATTACATGCTCAAACTTTAGAAGATAAATTATTATCCCAAACTAGATGTGTATCATTGAATCAAACTTTGATAGTTTATCCTTCCAATACTACATCAGCAAAGTTGGTGGTTACTGATATTGGTACTACTTCAACTACATTTGCTAAATTATCACCAGAATGTGAAGTTGCCATTGCACCAAAACCAAAAATAAGAAAACCAAGTGGATCAGTCAAATCAACTAAATCTTCCAAATCTTCTAAAATGGATGATTATTCTAATTTACCATCAATTTTGAAAAGATCAATCCCGTTACCTCATAAGTTGTATGATTTACCACCACATGCTGATGCTAATGGATATGAAATTTATATCAACTTCAATGAAATTGGTAATCAATTGAGTAGAGCTGAGTTTGTAGCTGTTTCTGTTATTTCAGGACCTAATTCCAAGACTAATACTGTCAAAGATAAAGAAAAACCTGTTGATAAGTCCGATAAGTCTGAAAAGGATAAAGATATAGTACCTTTGGAAGAGAGTAAGCGTGTGATAGCTAGATTGGTGAATGTTTCCACTTCTCCTACCAACACTGTAGGTTTATCTCGAAAATTGGCCGTGGCTTTATCAGTCGAAGCTATAATAGGAAGTGTAGTTGTTTTAAAACCTGCAGTTAAACAAACTCCAAAATTACCTGCAACTTTCATCATTCACCCATACATTATACAAACGAAAAAAAATTCAACTGTCAATATCAATTCTACTGAAAAGAAGGATAAAAATCAAAAACTCATAACCACCTTCGAAAAGTTATTTTATGAAGAAGATCCAATTAACAAATCCCCCATAACAAATTATACAAAATTACCTATAATCCCTCATATCTTACCTTATGGTGGTTTGTTGAAATTCAAGAGGAACTCAGAAACTAATGCTTGGATTAAACCTTTTGAAGATAAGAAATTGCCCAAATTGGAAATCGGTGAAGATTTATTAAGAAACGAATCTTTCATTGAAGAAATTGAAACGGAAACTGAACTTGATGATATCATTGGATGTGATGATATCATTGAAGATACTATTGATTCTATTGTTTTGGATAAAAATTCTGGGGTATTGATACATGGGAACTCTGGTAGTGGTAAGACCCTTGTGTTAAATACCATTGCCAAAAAGTTATCTTCCGATCATGGTTTTCATATCAAATATGTATCCTGTGAAACCATCATGAATGAGAATTTCAGTCAATTGTCCACTCATTTCACTAAATGGTTACAAGAATGTTCATGGTATAAGCCTTCCGTGTTGATATTGGATAATTTGGATAAGTTTTTATCGGCAGAAGCTGAACATGTTGATTCCACACAATCAAAAAATTTGACTGAATTCTTCATTTCTCAAGTAAACAAAATTCATCTTCAATTGAATAGTAATTTTTCAATCCTTGCATCATCTGCCAGTAAAGAATCATTAAATGGATATTTGTTTCAATCACATATTTTTGAGACCACTTACCATTTACAAACTCCTGATAAATTTACCAGATCAAAATTGTTAACCCATTATTTCGAGAATAATTTGGGTTGTAAGATTGATTTCGACATCATGGACATGGTAGCTGAAACTGAAGGTTACCTTCCAAATGATTTGAAAACTTTGAGTGATAGAGTTTACCACGAGACATTGTTCAATCAAAGTAATGAAATCTTGAATAACGAAGTATCTGCTACCAAACAAGATTTCGAAAAAGCTTTAGAAGGATTCACCCCTTCGAATTTAAGAGGGGTCAAGTTGGAGAAATCGTCTATCAATTGGTCTGACATTGGTGGATTAAAAGAAGCAAAGAATATCTTATTAGAAACCTTGGAATGGCCCACCAAATATGCTCCAATCTTCAAAAATTGTCCTTTGAGACTTAGATCAGGTATCTTACTTTATGGTTATCCAGGTTGTGGTAAAACCTTGTTAGCATCAGCAGTTGCTGGACAGTGTGGTTTGAATTTCATTTCCATCAAGGGTCCCGAAATTTTGAATAAATATATTGGAGCTTCAGAACAATCGGTTAGAGAATTATTTGAAAGGGCTCAAGCTGCTAAACCCTGTATTTTATTCTTTGATGAGTTTGATTCTATTGCTCCAAAAAGAGGTCACGATTCAACCGGAGTTACTGACAGAGTGGTCAATCAAATGTTAACACAAATGGATGGTGCTGAAGGTTTGGATGGGGTTTATGTTTTAGCAGCTACTTCAAGACCTGATTTGATTGATTCGGCGTTATTGAGACCTGGTAGATTAGACAAGAGTGTTATTTGTAACATGCCTGATTTCGATGATAGATTAGATATATTGAAGAGTATTACTGATAAGATGGATTTGGAATCTGACGTAGATTTGATTCAAATTGCCAAATCTACTGAAGGCTTCAGTGGTGCTGATATGCAAGGTTTAGGTTATAATGCATACTTGAAAGCTGTTCATGTTAAATTATTAAAAGATCAAGATGTTCAAGATACTTCCTCCAATGATAAGGTTAATATTGAATTTTTCAAGATCCAATCGGCCATAGAATCAAGTAAGAATAAAATGAGATCTGCTGATAGAGTGAAGATTCTTAAACAGATTGAAAAATTCTTTGAAACTAAGCAGTCAGGTACAAAGTCACAAGAAAAATCCTCCAAACCAAATGTTTATATTTCTCATGAAAATTTCCTTGAATCTTTAAAAGAAACCAAACCTTCCATTTCATTAAAAGAAAAGACGAAACTTCAAAAAATCTATAGTCAATTCGTTAGTGATAGAGATGGAAATATGCATGATGGTTCTGGAAGTAACGAAGTTGGTGGAAGAACCACCCTTATGTAGAATAATAAAGATATATTTCAACATTTTTCTGTAAAGCCAAGTTCTGCCTCGATAGTGGCATTGAGTGAAGATGTGATCAGTTCACAAAAAAAAAATAAGCTCGCACTCAGATTTGAACTAAGGACCAACAGATTTGCAATCTGCTGCGCTACCGCTGCGCCATACGAGCTTCGTTCCTGTCCTGAGAGGAGATAAAATATTAGTAGCAAAATTCTGAACGTAAAAATGTTTTGACCAATATCTCCCTACCAAGAAGCCGTATCAAGATTTTACAAAGAAGGTTATGAATTTTGTGAATTCTTTTTCCCATTAGTATATTTAACTCATTGAAACAACTGTGCTTTATATGGATAGTATAGATTTACCATAATGCCAATATATATTAGTTAAAGGGGAAAAAAGGCATTATTTGAAGTCTAGGACAAGATAAATGCTACAATAGTGAGTTAGCCCAAGCTAGAATAGTACAAAACCCCAAACCTTGAAAAGCCGGTGCTTTTGTGGAAAACAATATCGTTGTAAGTTGAATTTCTTCTCTTCTTCTCATTCGCGTCTCACATCTTATCTGGAGTATGTTTGGAGAATCAGCTAACAAGTTGATTCTTGATTCAAGAAGGACTAATAATTTGCCAGAAGTCTCATTATATCAAACAGAGCTAATAGGGGATATACTTCGAGAGATCAATGACTTGGATAAAGATATGGAATATTTACAACAGGAAACTGAAGCTTTGATGTCTCAAGGTGAAGATAATGAAGCCAATAGGAAAATAATAGAATGCCAACAGTTTGCCGCTAGGTTGACCATGATAAGGAATAAAAGATGTTTGTTAGCTTACGAAAGAGCCAGAGCTAATAAGATAGATGAATTTTGTTGGTTAAATGTTGATCCAACTAATGATTTGACCTCGAAAACAAGTATCAGTTTACTGAAAAATAGTTCTCTTGGAACAAATTTTACCACATCATTATCCCTAGATAATTTAAGTCATCCTGAACAAGAATATTATCGACAATATCAAGAATTATTGGTAGATTATAAATCTAAGTTCTCAGATATTGACCTTTCGGGAGATTTAGAACCACCTACGAATATTTTCATTGATGTAAGAGTACTTAAGGATGGAGGAGAAGTACAAACCGAATATGGAGTTTTCAATTTAATCAAAGATTCCCAATTTTATGTAAGAAAATCCGATGTTGAACGATTAATTCAACAAGGATATTTAGAAGAATTGTAATTTATTGTAATATACACTAATTCAACACCACAAAGTCATCGTCCTCAAACGTTTCATCAATTTGTACAGGTTCATCCTTTACGTCATTTTTCATGTCACCCTTTGTATCATCCTTTTTATTATCTTGAAACTTATCATCTTTAATCTCAACTTTCACAGATGATTCTTCTTTGATGGGACGCTTCGTTTCTTCGACTTTCTTATCCTTTGCGTTGATCAAATGCAACATCTTTTGCTCTTCTGTAGGTTCTTCCGGTAGAAGAGTTTTTAATTGTTCTAATTCTTCTTGTAAACGTCTTTTACCTAATTTTGTATTCTTTTGATCAACAGCAATGGGTAATATCATCACTGAATCTTCATTTTGGTCATATCTTCCAATGTTTTCATCCATAATTTTCACTTCCTTTCTTAAATTTATGGCAATATCACTTATATTTTGATATATCATTTTGGTTTGATCAGTTATTTGTTTCTTTGCATCATCGTAATTACTATTGGCATTGGCGTATTTATCGAAAACCTTGGACATGTTATCCAATAATTCTACTACGGAAGAATCAATCTCATCAAGAGACTTTAGCCTCTTCTCTATGAACAGTTCCTTGCCAGGCATAATGAAACTTTTGAGAAATTGAAAATTGTGAGAAATGGGTATCAACTTAGCGTTATCAAGGATAACGAAATTGCTTCAAATCTTGGGTAATCCTCATAAAAGCTATAAATCTATACATATAGCGGGTACCAATGGTAAAGGTTCAACCGTCACATACTTAACATCGATTTTGACTAAAGCTCAGATCAAAAATGGTAGATTCACTTCACCTCATCTTCTATATTATAATGATTGTATTTCAATTGATAATGAAACCTATCCGTTACAGAAATTCAAGGAAGTTTCTGAAATGGTTTCCAAAGAGAATAGTAGTCATGAATTAGGGTGTACGGAGTTTGAGTTACTAACCGTAACTGCTTTCAAGATATTTGAGTTAGAGAAAATTGAATATGCAGTTATTGAAGTGGGATTAGGAGGGAAATTGGATGCAACCAATGTTTTGACACCATTCACATCTGAAGAAAAAGGTGGTGTTGTAGTTAGTGGAATCACTAAAATTGGGATTGACCATGAGAACTTCTTGGGTTCTACCTTTAGTGAAATTGCATCTCAAAAGGCAGGCATTATAAAAGATCGAATCCCTGTAGTTGCTGATAATAGTAATAACCAGGAAGTTATTGAAGTTATAAAACAGAAAGCTTCATCGACAAATAGTGATCTTTATCTCGTCGATGGTATTAATCCCTCAGATCCAAAAATTGGTATTTCTCCTAGTAGAGCTCAATTATTGAGATCCTTCTCTCCATTGAAAGGGACCTACCAATTACAAAATTTGAGTGTAGCATTACAAATCATCGAACTTTTGAAGAAAGATATTCCAATAACTGAATCCAACATTGAAGAAGGTATCAAAACAGTGGTTTGGCCAGGGAGATTACAACTGGTCAAATATAAAAATTTAGACCTTCTCATTGATGGTGCTCATAATGAAAGTGCAGCTCAGGAATTATCGACATTTTTGAAAAGTTATAGAGAAGATGGTATAATCTTCATAATGGCATTGAGTAAAGGTAAATCAGTTGGTAACTTAATGAAATACGTCGTTGAAGATTCTGATACTTTGATAGCTTCAAGATTCTCACCACCTGAAAACATGCCTTGGGTTTCCTCATACAATGTTGAAGACATCGAACGTGTGGGTGAACAGTATTTCAAATCTGTCATCAAGTCTAATAATGACTCTTCAATTGAAGATATCCTCGATAAGGTAGCGAAAATGGTAGAAACTGGTGATAGAAGGAAGGTGGTGGTTTGTGGTAGTTTATATTTATGTTCTGATGTACTTAGACTAGTCAATGACAAGTTGTAAATAGATAATATATTTTAATGATTATTTCTAATATTTTTGGCTTTTTTTTTTGGATTTTTCGTGATTTTTACTATTTGGCTGCAAAAAATTCTATTCAGAAAACAATGTGGAATTCAATGGAATAAAATAAGATGAAAAATATTTTGACCAATGGTACATACCATAGAGATTAATGAAGGTCGACAGATAGCAAAATGCTAGTCCAATTGGATTAGTGGCTAACAAAAACCTCTTCAGATCAAAAGCAAGTAAGTTTGACTTCGCAAAAATCTCATTAGCAAATGCCTGAACTTAGTGAATTCGAAAAGCAAAGACAAGAGAATATCCAAAGAAACAAGGAATTATTAAAGAAATTGAACCTTGATCTGATATCTCAATCAATTGCTGATGAGATTCCAAAAGATAAACCCAAAGCCAAAAGAAGGAAGCCATCACCTAAAGTCAAACAAGAAGTTGAACCTCAAAGAAGATCAAGAAGAATAGCTGGTGTGAAGACTGAAAATACTGAAGAGTTCAAAAAAGCTCAAGAAGAAGCTGAAGAAAGAGATAGACAAAAGAAAGAACTAGAAAAGCTAAGATCAACGCGTCTTTATGGTAACTTCAGTTTGATTGATTTAGTTACCGATAGAAGTCTGGGTAATTTGAAGTTCGAAGATAAAGTTTATCCAGTCAAGAAAGAAAAAGAATCAGAGATTAAAGAAGAAGAAGAAAATGCTGAAGAAAAGGAGGAAATCAATATTGAAGAAGATAATGAAGTACTTACACTTTTCCGAGATTTAGGTGATAAAATGTCAGCAGGTGATTTTTATGATCTCATTAGAGATTCCAAATTAGACTATAATGATAAAGTATTGGAAACTAAACGTAAAGAATTCGATGATTTGAAAATTTATGAAAAAGTTGATCCTTTGGATATCAAATTGAGTCATCATAGGATAACTTCTATTAATTTTCATAGTAACATCAAGGATAGAATCATAACGGCTGGGGATACTAATGGTGATATAGGTATTTGGGCTGTTGATTCTACCAAGAAAGATGAAGATGGTGATGAAGAAGCTACAGTATCAATTTTGAAAACTCATGGAAAATCGATAGCTAGGATATTATCACCTTTCGAGACTCCTTCGAAATTCTATACTGCTTCATATGACGGATCAGTACGCCAGATGGATCTTAATAAGTTAACATCAACTGAAGTGGTTTATCTTCATGAACCAAATGAATCAGATGACTATCCTTTGGGTGTTTCAGATATCAATTTTTGTACTGATAATCCAAATTTGTTATATATGACCACGTTATCAGGAAATTTCTATCAACACGATATCAGAACAGCTTTCAAATCAATCGATACCAAAAAGTTTTTAAGATTATCTGATAAGAAAATCGGATCATTCACAATAAATCCCAACAAATCACATCAAATAGCCACTGCATCATTAGATAGAACATTAAAAATTTGGGATTTAAGAAATGTCAGTAAATCGAATGCTTCATGGTCAGAATTTGAAGATCAATTAAGTGCCCATCCATACGGAGCTTATAATTCAAGATTATCAGTATCTTGTGTTGATTGGAATATAGAAAATAGATTGGTATGTAATGGGTACGATGATAATATTTGTGTATTCAATTTAGATGATTATAAACCTGGAGTACCTCCAGTGGTTGAATGGGCCAAGGATTATCAACCGCCATTCAAAAATAAAGAAGAAGGAGTCGTTCCTAATAATATCCAACCATTTACTAAAATAAGACATAATTGTCAAACTGGTAGATGGATATCTATTTTAAAATCCAAATGGCAAACAGCTCCTAAGGATGGAGTTCAAAAGTTTGTCATTGCCAATATGAAAAGAGGTATTGATATTTATGATCAAAAAGGGCAAATAATTGCCCATTTAACTGGACCTAAAGTTGGAGTTGTACCAGCAGTTACAGCATTCCACCCTACAGAAAATTGGGTCGTCGGAGGAAGCGCTAGTGGTAAGATATATATGTTTGAATAGAAGAACTTTAATTACAGTACATTAATTTTATATTACTATAAAGTATATTACCTCATTTAAGCGGATGAGGTCATAACTTGCCAGACTCTGATTAAGTTATCAGTGTAACCAGCGAATAAAGTTTGACCATCAGCAGACCAAGCTAATGAGATTGGTTCTGGGTCTTTAGCTTTAGCACCAATAGCGAATTCTGGTTTTAATTCATCTAATAAAGATCTTTCTTGTAAGTTGAAGATTTTAATACCAGTGGCAGTGGCAGCAGCAACCCAATATCTGTTTGGAGAGAAAGCTAAAGCATGAACTTCAGCGTTAGCATTTAAGGTGTATAATGGTTTGTTTGAGTTTAAGTCCCATAAGATAATGTATGAATCTTTACCAGCAGAAGCACATAATGATCCATCTGGGGAGATAGTGATACATGAAATGTAACCTGAGTGACCAATGAAATCAGCGTTTAATGAGTATTCAGATAAATCCCATGACTAAAAAATTGTTAGTAAAATAAACTTGATTTAATTTTTAGGAAAAATTAAAGATTAATTTCATCAGAGATCTTGGTGTAGATTTGATGTCTCATTCGAAGCTGGCGAGCAACGTCTGAAGTAGCAAATATCTGTAAACATCATCTTTAATCTTTAAAATTCCCTTGAATGACATGAAGAAATTTCATATCATGAATAAAAAATTACATACTTTAATAGTTTTATCCCATGAAGCTGAGATAACAGTTGAAACACCTTCATCAGATGGTGAGAATCTAACAGCAGAAACCCAATCTGAGTGAGATTTTAAAGTTTGCATACATTCACCAATGGTGTTCCAAACTTTAACGGTTTTATCTCTTGAAGCTGAGACAATTTGTCTTAAGTTTTTGGCAATAGAAACTGATAAAACATCGGAATCGTGACCAACGAATCTTTTGGTACATTCACCGGTTTCTAAATCCCATAATCTTAAGGTTTTATCCCATGAACCTGATAAAGCGTAAGCACCATCAGCTGAGATAGTAACATCTTGAACAATGTGGGAGTGACCTTTGAATGATTTTTTTGGGACACCGTATTGACTGTCATCACCAGTTAATTTCCAAGTGATTAAAGTTTTATCTCTTGAACCTGATAATAATAAATCTGGGTGAGCAGCAGTGGTTGCTAATGAGGTAACCCAACCTCCGTGACCTTCTAAGGTACCTCTTAAAACTAAAACTTCTTGACTAGCCATTTTTAAATAAATTTAGATTTGATGAAAAAAAAATTTTTCACTCACTGAGTTGAATAGAGTAAAGAAAAAAAAAAAAGTCAAACACGTGATATAGCACATGACCTAAAAATTTCTCAAATATAAGATGTACTGAAATAAACGCAGAAACTGGTACCGGTATTACTCTTGTAAAAGTGACTGTTTATTTAACCGAGAAAGATCGGTACACCCATATATAGTATGAATTGTCCTTTCAGTGGATTTTTTGCATAGCTACAAGGACTGTAAGTATAATTGAACGTTATATCACTTGAAAATCAAGAAAATTCTGCTATTGTGCTTCAAAAAAATCCGTAAATATCGGTAAATGTCCGCCCCTCCTTTGACGTGTTCTGTCAGGCCCAAAATCTCACCAAAATACGAAACCCCAGATTAGAACAACAATCTCACTCCACCCTTAATCGAGATGAAGATTTCCATATTGAGCGGGGGAACAGCTACTAATGAGTTAGTACCATTATTTAATAACCTTACCGATGATATAAGTTATATATTACCCATACTGGATAATGGAGGTTCCACATCAGAATTGATAAGAGTTATAGGAGGACCTGCCATTGGTGATATAAGATCGAGATTAACTAGATTGATACCTGAAAAAGAGAAGGGATTAAGAAAATTATTAACTTTCAGATTATCTGATGATGCAAAGTTGGCTAAAGTTCAATGGAATGATATTGTTGATGGTAGTCACGAGTTATGGAGAGATATTGAACCTTCAACAAGGGAAATCTTTAGAGCTTTCTTCATTCATGTGAATGTCGAATTACTTAAAAGGTCTAAACATCAATCATCTGCTCATACCACCAAGAAACAATTCAGATATGAGTTAGCTAATGTGGGAAATTTATTTTTAACAGGAGCTAGACTATTCATAGGATCATTGGATTCTTCGATTGAATTATTCTCCAAACTTTCGGGTATAGATCCTAAAGTTGAAGTATTGCCATGTATAAATACCAACTTCACCTACCATATAAGTGCATTATTGAAGAATGGGTTAATTATTACAGGTCAATCACAAATATCTCATCCTTCAGAAGATAAATTACCTGATAACTATCCTCCTCCTATAAATAAGACAAGACCATCCACTCCGACTCAAGAACATCCACCTTTGGCAAGTGAAGACTCATATTTTTCCAACCTTTCTTACACTTCACCTATTGGTAATATAACGACGATGAATCATCTGTTCAGTGAAAATTTCTCTGAATTTTCCGATGTTTCTGACGATGAAGAAAGTGGTAATGTTCCACAATACACACATCCAGAATTAAAGAAATCACAATTGCATTTCTCCAAAACTGAAGCCATAGAACCGTTATTATCACCCATTGAAAGGATTTTTTATGTATCACCATATGGAGAAGAAATAAGACCAACTGCTCACCATAAAGTATGTTCTACCATTGCATCTAGTGACGTGGTAGTTTACTCTATTGGGTCATTGATGACTAGCATATTACCAATTGTGGTTTTGAAAGGGGTTGGAAAAGCTATAGCTGCTGATAGTTCTAAAGTCAATAAAAAAAGAATCTTATTATTAAATGGATGTCATGACAGAGAAACTTTTGGAATGCAAGCAATTGATTTTGTGAGAGTTATAGTGGAACTGGCTACTTACTCTTTTAAACAAAAGCATGATGGTGATAATACCATTAGTTCAATTCATCAATGGGATAGATTTGTTACCCACTTATTTTATATGGAAAATCCTAAAATCCACGTAGATGTTGATCAATTAAGTGAAAGAGGAGTGAAATGTGTTGAAATAAAAAGAGATCAAAGTGAAGATTATTTTGATCTTCATGATTTGCAATATAAATTGACAGAAATAGCCACATAAGAAACGTAAATATTTTATATTAATCATACCATATTTTAATTAATTCTTCCGATACCGCCGAAGGTGTTAAAACCCCCAAATCAGTTATCAATGCTGTAATATATTCATGAGGAGTGAAATCGATTTGTTGAGTAGTCAATAATCCATGATCATTCAGGAAACTCATACTATTAGCATTTTGTAATAATTGATGCATTTGTGTTGGTAAATCATTTGGAGCTAATGGGAATAATCTGACGAACTTATGGGATTCAGTAACAACATAAAAAGGTTTGTTATTGGTTTTAGCTAAACAACCAATTTGATATGATCCAATATGATTAATTATACCTCCTGATTCAGCCACCCCTTCAGCACCTACTAAGATTTTGTCTACTTTATGTATAACATATCCTACAGCATTATCGACTATAACTTCAGTTGGAATATCGGAGTCTCTTAAAACTTGTGCCATATGATAACCTTTTTCACTTGGTCTTGATTCAGTAACGATAACTCTAAAACGAATCATTTTTTCCTTTTTAGCTTTGATTAATAATTGATGAACTACACGTGAATATGAATGAACCAAAATAGTATCATCATCTTTAATAAAAGGAACACCAAATTCAGCTACTTTAGATCTTGATTCTTTAGCCCTTTGAACAAATAATTCCCCATTTTCAACCAAATTTTTCCTACATGATTCCCAATCAGAATATAAATTGATATTTCTCAATACGAATCTCATGAATAAATCACAACCTGCCGATAATGATATAGCATTAGAAATGGATGATTTTAATTTATCAGTATTATGTTTGACCAAATTGATAAGTTCTGATGATGTTGAAGGTTGTTTAACTTTTAACATATCAACTAATGATTCAATAGCCGCTATAGGCATAGTCATTTCTGCGTCATCTTCTAAGAATTTCAAATAAACCTTAGTTATATCAAACTCTCCTGTCATTGAATTGTCGCAGTTTTTTTTTTTTGAAGTCCAAAATCTCAGATTTTTTTCCATCTCATCTTCTTGATAATCTTTTGATAATGACAAAGGAAGAAACCAAACTCTTCATTGATGAAGACAATGATGATATGGATGTATCCATGCCACAAATTTCTAATATTAATATAGATTCTACTCATGAATCAATGTATCAGGAATCTTTAAACGAGCAAGGATTAGATGATTCAGATACTGATTTAGAACTTGAAGAAGAAGATCCGATAATTGAATCCATTCCTTTATTCATAAATAGTATAGGTGAAGAAGAAAGAGAATCCCAATCCATTCATTTATTACAATATTCAAGTAAACCCAAATCAATACCTCAAACTATCAATCATGTGGGGGCAGCAGTTAAACCAGAATCTAATTTTATAAAAGTAAAGATACCTTTAGATACTAATAAATTCTATGATAATTCCAAGACAGAAGAATGGGGGGTTGCAGTTAATGAACATGAACATATGGGAGTTTTGAATAAAACCAATGGAGGTTTATATGCTGCTAAATATGTAATTAAAGATGGTGAGAAACAAGTTCATTTGATACCCATAGATTCAACCGCTCAATTAAGACCTTCATTTAAATATTTAGATGATATAGAAAATCTGAAAATGTTACAAAGAAAGGAAAGTTTTGATCAATCAGCCAAACCTCAAAGTGTTCATGTTCTTCAAAGTACTGCTAAGAATACCAAAACTTCTAATAATGATCCTTTTGTAAGCACTGCATTGGGTGAATCTTTGAAACATGTTAGACGTTTCGATCAAGAAGAATGGTCAAATGTTACTTGGGAAGATGATGAAAACCTTGAAAAATTCACTGAATCTACCACCAAACTTCAAACAAAAACCACCATGGATGATTATATCAACCAATTGACTCATTAATGGTGTCATTCATAAATTATTTTTGCATAAAATGTATATTAGAGACTTTTCATTATCTCACACCTCATCTCATCTCTCTTCTGATAAAATCTCAAATCTCACTAACGATGGAAGAAGACGACGGATTACTTTTAAACTTCGCTGCTCCAACAACTTCCACCGGGAAGAGTCCTAAAACATATGTTAAACCAACAGGAGGTAGATGGAAAGATCGTAGAAAGAAACAATTGGAATTACAAGGTAGAGGAAGAAATCAAAAAAAACCATCATCTAGTGGAGTTAATTCAATTAATATTCATGAATCTAGATTAAAGAGAATAAGAGATGGTGAAAATGAAAGTAAAGCTGATAATACAGGTGATAAGAAAAGAAGTAAGTTCACAGAATCAAGAGGAGAATTTGGTGGAACTAATAATTCATATGTTTCATCATTATTCACTTCTAATGAAAAAAGTACTGTTCTTGAAACCAAAACTGAAGAAAAAGAAGTTACTTATTTACCATCAAATGCTCCATTAAAAGATGCCACGACTTTTGAAGGTCTTGGATTAAATGAAAAATTAACCAAACATTTAACGGAAAATTTAAGATTTAAACATCCAACTAAAGTTCAAAGATCAACTCTTCCAAGTCTTTTATTTGCAAAAAGTGATTTATTCATTAAAGCACAAACTGGTTCAGGTAAAACTTTAGCATTTTTATTACCCATTTTCCATAAATTAATGCAAGAAGATAAACATAAGATTACTAGGGATTCAGGAATTTTCGCCATGATTTTAGCCCCAACCAGAGAATTAGCCAATCAAATTTATAGTGTTTTGGAAACATTATCAAGATGCCATCATCAAATTGTCCCTGGGATAGTTATTGGAGGAGAAAAGAAAAAATCTGAAAAGGCTCGTATAAGAAAAGGGGTTAATATTCTTGTAGGTACACCTGGTAGATTAGCTGATCATATTGAGAATACTGAATCTTTGAATTTGAGTGAATTAAGATGGTTGATTCTTGATGAAGGTGATAGATTAGTTGAATTGGGATTCGAAGAAACTATTACCAAGATTACTGATAATATAACTAGATGTAGTAAGATTAAAGAGTCAGCTAGTAAATGGTCAGGTTTACCAACTAAAAGAGTGAATGTATTATGTTCAGCTACTATGCAACAGAATGTGGAGAAATTAGGTAGTATTTTACTTGATAATCCTGAAATGATCACTGTTGAAAGTAAAAAACAAATTGAAGGAACAGTTGAATTTAATGATAATGATCATGATCTTCCTCAAACTACAGAAATCACCAATATGACAGCTCCTGATCAATTAGTTCAAAACATCATTATTGTACCACCAAAGTTAAGATTAGTCACCCTCAATGCATTGTTTAAAAAGATAGCTAAAGTTGAACAACCTCAAAGAATTATGGTCTTCTTATCATGTTCCGATTCGGTCAATTACCATTTTAATGTTTTCACTAGAAATGGGAACAAGTTCATAAAACAAAAAGATGAAGATGGGAAACTTGAAATTAAACAAGTACCTTTAGATTCTGATGCTGCTGATGATGATACCAATACTACTTATGCTACTTCACCATCAATGGGTAGTACAGTTGTGTCATTCAAATTACATGGATCCATGTCACAACAAGAAAGAACTTCAACATTATCAGCATTCATCAAGAATGATATTAATGCTACTCATCAAATCTTATTCTGTACTGATGTGGCTTCAAGAGGGTTAGATTTACCAAATATTTCTGAAGTTATTGAATATGATCCACCATTCGCTATTGAAGACCATTTACATAGAATTGGTAGATCTGCCAGAGTGGGAAATCAAGGTTCAGCATATTTATTCTTATTACCAGGAATTGAAGAAGGATATATTGAAGACAAATTATCAGTGGTTCATCCAAAGGGTAGTTTGAAAATTGGAAGTTATGAAAAATTATTGAAAGATGGATATGGTGAAGAAAAAGCTGATAAATCCGAAAGAAATAAATGGGATATTCATGCTACTACCTGGCATCTTAATATTGAAAGATGGTTATTAGAAGATTCTGGAGCTCATGATGAAGCAACTTTAGCTTTCACTTCTCATATTAGAGCTTATGCTACACATTTATCAACTGAAAGGAATTTCTTTAATGTCAAACAATTACATTTAGGACATTTAGCTAAAGCTTTTGGATTGAGAGAAACTCCTAAGAAATTAGGTAAAAACTTTGGATCTTCAAATGCCAAACCTAACAAACCAGGTGAAAAGAAACCTAAGAAAATGGATCCTAAGAATAAATTATTACATATGGCAAGATTAGCTGTTAAATCCGCTAGTTCAGAATTCAATTATTAAACGTTTGTATATTAATATATTTGGAAAGGTTTTAACATTGATCTCTATATCCTTGAATCTTCCAAAGTCCATGGTTTTCTCCCAACAAGTAAGGAATAGTTCTTTTTTGATAATAAGATGATGATAATTTTAAATTTTCAATGATATCATCTAAAAGAATAGCCTTACCAACATTTATCCCATCACCTAATCCTGGATGTTTGACTGTCACTACATGGATATGGAAATGATAGTATGAAGGTTGATAATGAACGAAAAGTCTTAACTCATCTTTATCGATAGCGTATTTTTCACTTGTAACCTTCAAAATAGTAGACTTCAAAGTTTTCAAATATTCAATATGATCACCTGTCAAATCCCTAACAGAAGATATATCTTTTCGATTAACTATGGTACATAAATATAAAGAATCAAGACTAATTCTGTCCCACTTCATATCAGGTAAAAGGACAAATCCGGTTTCTAAATCTTTATCATGATACACAAAAGATTCACTTTCCTTGCCTTCAAAAAGAATGTTATAAACCCATTTGATTCTATCACCTTTCATGGTCTCTATATAAGGTACAACGTAATTTTCATACATTTCTGGAGTCTCTAAAACCATATGGAACTTTTGTGGACTGTATTTTCTAATATGAGTTTCAGTAGCTGGATATATAACATTTACTTTAGCGCCCGGTGTATCAGGTAGCTCTTGGTTAATGGTACTTGAGGACCAATAATATACATCATTATTTTGTATCAATTTCAACTCATTGATTATATCATTCACTTCGATGTTTCCTTCAACTAAGAAATGGGATTTCTCAATTGTGACAATGGCATGTTCATTTTCAACAGTTCCTAGAACCACTATCTGTTTGGTTTGAGGATCAGATTTAAGTAATCGTTCGAATTTGAACTGTTTAATGAGTTGAGTTATATCCATTGAGAATCAGGTCGCACTGCAAGAGTTCTCATTACTATACATTAAAAAGATTCATCAGCTTCTTCATTAAGATCAAGACAAATCCAACTGGGCCATGCTATCTCATCTCTAAGAATACCTCTTAATCTGTCAACTAAAAACTTTTCAACCTTACCCACATTTCTTAAAGCATTATGCTCAACACCTCCAATTTCAGACTCGATCTTGATTTTCTTGATGATATCGATTCTTTCTTGAGTGTTCCCATTACTGACATATTCAACGAAGTTGGCACCATCAGTGAATGATTGATGATGGTTTCCTGTGAAATACTCGGAATTTTGTTCATTAATGTCACATAAAAATGATACGTAAACTGATTTTTTCAAATATGCTATTACTGCAATCGAATGAATAACTATATCTGTGATTTGAAGTTTTATGGGTAATGAAATAAAGTTTGGAGATGGATAGTTGACCAATAAATTCACCATTATCTCAATATGTAAATCTCCATGATAATTGAACTCTGTTATGAGTTGAATATCAGATTCATTTCTTTCGGTAGTTTCTTTGGATCGTATAAACGAACTTGATCTAGGATCTCTCAATGTATTATTCATGATTTGAGCATGATTCAAGAAATGTGTGGGAGTGTCAGCTCTAGTTGAATTATGTGACGATGGAGAATTCAAATTCCCTAATCCTAAACTATTAATATTATGATTATGAAGAAATCCTACATTAGTATTACCTATCATCAAACTAAGGGAGTCTGACGATTTCCTGGTCCTGTTTTCTTCATCTTCTAATTGGAATCCGCTCTTACCTCCAATGGTAGGAAATTGTTTGAAATTACCAGTAAATGCATTTTCAGTGTTCAAAGTAATCTGTTCATCTTTCTTTAAATACTCTTCAGAAATAGTTGAAATATTAGTACTTGCATCATCGTCTTCATCACTAGAATCCATATAACTACTTCTATCATGCATATACTTATTACTTAACTTCTTCAATCGTTCATCGATATCTTGCAAGTCTTCATCATAGAACTCATCAAATGGGTTACTTATGTGTCTAATGATAATATCCGGTGGTTTAGTTCCCAAATTGAATTCCGTTACTTTTAATCCTGAAATAAACGATGGGAGACTTAAACTTTGGAATTGTTCATCTAAGAACTCCCTGATACCATTATTTATGGTATCATCAGATAGTTTATCCCAATCTATCTCAAATGACATGAATCTAAAGTCGCGAACTTAGTTTGGCCTATACCAACTTAATAGTTTGACCTTTAATCCTCACAAACAAGTGGAGACGAAGGTTTCATCGAATCTTCAGATACTGTTCCCCAATACCATACATGAAAGATCCATTGAATCGCTATCATAGGGTTTGCTATTCTCTGAAATCACGTGATATGCATCAATATGTAAAATAACCGCTAAAAATTGTGCGATTCTATTGATGTTAGATATTGAAAAGGTAGCTGTTATAGGTTGTGGACCAGCAGGTATTGCTTCTATTTATGAACTCTTACATACAACAAAAGATGGAGAGTCCACAGTAGGCAAAGCTGCGGCTGAAAACTGTAAATTCAAAGTCACAGGGTTCGAACAAAAGGATAAGGCTGGAGGAATTTGGTATCCAAATTTTGATGAAGCGGATTTACCAGTACCTCCACAAGATTTATTAGATACTGAAAAATATAATGATCCTCATGTGATCAGTCCTAAGGTTGAAATACCTTCAGACGTATCTGGAGGAGTGAAAAAGCCAACCAATAAGATTTTGAATGAGTTGGAATGGAAGAGAAGTGGGATCTTTAGAAATTTATACACCAATATTGCTGCTAGATTCACTAGATTTTCGTATATGGAGAACGATGACAAGTATTACGATAAGTCCAGAAGAATCTATCCATTCATGACCCATATAGAATTATGTGATAGAATCGATAAGTTCATTGAAACTGAAAAATTGAACGATTATATTAGGTTCAATTCTTCAGTCAAATCAGTTACCAAGGTTGGTGATAAATGGAGATTGGTGATTAAGAAAACCAATGTTGATTTAGATGAAGATGAATGGTATGAAGAAGATTTTGATGGTGTTATTATGTCTAATGGTCAATTCACCGTACCAAATTTCCCTTATTCTCCAGGTATGGCTGAATTCAATAGGAATTTCCCTAACAGTTTGATGCACTCAAACTCTTATAGATCTCCCGATGAATTCAAGGGGAAAAGAGTTTTAGTTGTTGGTGGAAGTATTAGTACTATCAATGTATTACAGTATATTGTTCCTGTAGCTGAATCTGTAGCAGTATCTTCAAGAGGTGATCACCCATTATATCCTTGGATCACCAAAGCTATTAGATCTGAAGGTATTGACCACAAAACAACCATTAAGGAATATAAACCAAACGGTGATGTAGTTTTCACTGATGGCACTGTTGAACCAAGATTTGACAAAATTGTTTTCACTACAGGTTATCACCGTCATTTCCCATTCTTAAACGATAAAAATGTCGAAGTTACCAACATTTCCCGTTCAGAGAGAATCAAAGGATTATACTACAATACTTTTTCCATTGAAGATCCTTCATTAGCTGTTGCAGGTGCTACCACTTCACCTTTGGCATTCCATTCTATGGAAGGTAGTGCGGCTGCTATTGCTGGAGTTTGGTCCGGTGCAGGTAAATTACCTTCAAAAGAAGAACAGAAGAAATGGGAACAAGAAAGAATTGAGAAAGTCGGTGATAATGCTTCATATCATTTTTTTGCACACACTTTGATCAAGGAACAATATTTTGATGTTTTAGAAAAATTCATGGCAAAAGGTAGATTGAACCCTTTACATGTAGATGGTGATCATGTTAATGACATAGAAAAAGGTATCGAATCCATTGAAAAGTTATTCTACAAAGTTAAAACAGGAGAATTTTCTATAGCCGATACCATGAATCCATAGATTTTATAGATTGTATTATACATTTGAACTTTTATCGCCCTCGTCATAGGAGATAACGAAATTGTCACTACTGGGACCCAAATCATTTAACTCTAAATCTTCTCTTACCTTGGTATAAGTGACTGATCTGAAATTTTTTAAAGACCTTATTTTAGTGGCTATAGTGTTGGTAATTCTAGTCCTACGTTGTTTACCAATTAATAACCAGAATATCAAAAGTAAAAGGACCCCTAAGAATCCAACACCGTACCACCTATGAGGCTGAATATACCATTTCAGCTCAGCATGGCTTTCATCATCATCTGTGTCAACATCAAGCTTTTCATTTCCAGCCGCATCCCTATTGAATACAGGTCGTGGAGCAACCCCATTTTGTTCACTTCCATAATGGAACAAATTAGGTGAAGCTGAGTAAGTGAAGCCTGACCTTTTTATTTCTTGTTGGGTAAAATTGCTATAAGCTTGGATATACTCGTCATTTGCATATAATAAAGCTCTTCCCAAAGTCCATGAAAATTCTTGTCCATTGATTTTATCAACGAATTCCAAGGATTTGAATTTAGTGGATTTAACTTCGTCTATTCCGAATCTAGGGAAACCTAAACCCACATGGAGGAAATTTAAGATCCATGTAGATTTGAAACAAAGACTTGCTAATTCATCCAGATGTAATTGATCATCAGAAGACTTCATTTCATTGAGTTTCATTAATTCAGCATATGATTTCGAGCATAATTTGGAGGTGTTATCATAGATAACTTTATAATCATAGGTTTCGTTCTTACCTTTATCTTTACCATTACCTTTACCTTTTTCTGCGTGGTCTTTTCCTTGATCGTCTTTCCCTTCATCATCTTTCCCTTCATCATCTTTTCCTTCATCATCTTTTCCTTGATCATCTTTTCCTTCATCTTCTTTCTCTTCATCGCCTTTCACACCTTCATCACCTCCCTTCCCATTAGCACCCCCGAGAAACTTATCAGGATTATGAACATTTTTGCCGTCTCGCTTCTCATTATAATCCATAAGCTTACTTGTAGCGTACCAATAGCCACTGACACCCAAAAAGTAATTGATATCGAAATCAAATGCCGGAATGAGATCATTCAATAGACATGAACTAACATCTGCTTGATCATCGTATTGTTGACAATTACCTGACGGTTTATCAGAATGACCATACGCTCCTTTTGATAAAACCGGGAAAATTGAAAGTAAACATTTTTGAAAATCAGAATCACCTGTGAAATCGTAATTCTCGTCATCCACTGTTCTTGATGTTGTGTATCCTTTGGGCAAACAAGGATCATTGATCGGTGGTTTATAAGAAAGAAAATTTGACCCTTCCTGCGACGAGTTTTCAGTTAATGATTTAAGATACTTTTCATAAGCTTGTGTCATTCCTAAACCAAGATAGGAGTCAGAATAGACATCGAACTGTAAATTTTCAGGATTTTTGAATTTCCCATCTTCCATTATTGGTAATTTGAAGAGATCAAATTTATAAAGATTATTTTTATGTTCTTCAGTTTCGGTGGTGTTGGGTTGGAAAACCACTTGAGTTGAGGCACCTCCCATATCTAATAAACCATAGGTAGTGTGACCTTTTCCATGTTGATGACTTTGAGGATGATCGAAACTTCCCATAAGATAATTTGAAGATAACCATCCATATAAACCTTCTATATCACCTTCAATGACATTTATATGAGAAGAACAATCAGGTAAGTAGAATTTCGATTTAGTAGTGAAATATTCACACACTTCATCTAAAACCGTTTGTTGTTGGGAAGGAGTCAATAATCTCATTCCAGCAGTGGAATGAAGAAATATAGGAGTTCTAGAATGTTGGGATTCAGGTACAACCTTCTCTGCTAATTTAAGTAAATATTTCAAATGGTGCTTTCCTATTTTCTGAGGACTTTGAGCAAACGTCGATATTCCAGGTTTGATTTTGGTTTTCCATTTCTTCTTGGTATTAATTCTAGGTACTTGGATATCCGTGGATTCTTCAGATTGAGTGTTATCATCATCATCGGAATCTGAATCAGTTTCTTCACCGAGACTTCTAATCACTGGATGGGCCATGTTATAACCTTTTTCCAAGCTGACAGCAGGATTGAGCCAATTATAGACAAAGACACGAGATCCCTTGGATCCAGCATCGATAATTACGATGTAATCATAGGGAATATCATCTTTATAGATTGGCCCTTTCTTACTACGTTTATCCATTTCGCGGTTATTATCTAGGGCAACAGGTCAAACGATAAAAGCCAGAGAGGAAAGAGTGGGAATTGTCTGAACAAATCCCCAAACTTGGAAATTCAAAAGATCTTAAGTAACAAAAATCAAATCGTTATCATTCAACTACATTATAATACATTTTTCATCCTTTTCAGCTACAGGGTTTTGTATCAATTCAATTTTATCAATCAACATTTCAAATGATTTGGTTATATTCAAATTATCCTTAACTGAAGCTTCTAAGAACTTACAATTGAATTTCTTGGCTAATTCTTCACCTTGACTATACTCAACTTGTCTTTGATAATTTAAATCCGATTTATTACCGATTAAAATCATTGGAATATTCTCTGAACCTACACTATTTAAGATTTTATCTCTGATGATTTCAACAACTTCAAAACTTTGTCTAGATGTAACACTATAAACCAAAACATAACCATGAATCCCAATTAAATGCTTCTCATTTATCATTGAAAATTCATCTTGACCAGCGGTATCTAAGATTTCGATTTCGTATTCTTGGTTCTTATAGATCAAATTCTTACTGAACTGGTTCTCAATAGTTGGATAATATGATTCAACGAAGTAATCTTCAACAAATCTGACTATCATTGAAGATTTACCAACGGATCTTGAACCAACAACTGCTAATTTCCTTGCCTTAACCATTTAATATTTGGGGATTTCCTCTATGTTGAATACTTCTATTACTGAACACAACTTTGATCTATATGATATCTATAACGTTAATGGTTTAAATCTTCTAATACTAAACCCTTAAACGCTAGTGATGAGAAGACTTTATCTTATCGAAATTTTTTTTATTGCGCTCTGGACCGAATTGGGGTTAGGCGACGTATAACATGGGTGAAAAATTTTTGACGAAGAACAACGAAAAGCTTAAGGGTTGGATTAGAAAAGAGAATGTTTTGGAGTTGATACGAAGAATGTTGCAACAGAACAACCACATTTCCTACTGGTGACCCCAAAAAAATTTAGACAAGATGATAGATAGCGGAACGCAATCTCAATATATTTACAGTCATAATCTATAAACCCCTATTGTTTATGACCATTGGAAGATCATTTAAGGATTGGCCCATTTCAAAACTTCTAAACTTGATACAACAACTAACATAGTAGAAGGTAATGAAAATACCACGTAACCCCAAAACAAAACTCCAGACATTTCCTTTTGATAAATACCATTCAATTGAGTGATTTGACTTAATTGAATAGCTGGTGGTGATGTAGTTAAAATAAAAGCTACCAATAAGAAGATAGGATCATCTAAAATACTTATTTTGAAGAATTTAACACATAATGTGATTAATGGTAATAAAATAATTGAAGGTAAAATCATTCTTGATAATAATGAACCAAAAATTATCTTATTATAATGTTTTGATGGTGGAGGAATATCTTTTGAAGGATATAAATTTGATCCTAAAACAATTAAAATCAAAGGAATTGAAACTGAACCTAATTGAGTAATTGATTTGGTAACAGTATTTGAAATGAAAGTACCTTTAGTGAAGAAAATATCCTGTAATTTAGGTACAGTAGCTATGATGATAGAAATTAACATGGCATATAATGGAGGATTCATGAAATCCAAAACATTTTTACCGAAACTTTTTAATTTGGCAGTAAATTTAATACTGGTAGTTGAAGGTGCAGCAGATGTGACAGTAGAATCAACATTAGATTCTGTGATTGTATATGAAGTTGGAGGTCTTGATAATAATGAAGTGGTTTCATTTTGAGAATCAATTGATGTATCAACTTGTAAACTATTTTCAGTTATGTTATTATAAATAGTTTCTTCATTATCGGTTTTAAAATGATAAGTGTGTAATTCTTCATGAGATCTTTTCCTTAATAATTTATTATAACCCCAAGACCATCTTAAAATTTGACCTAATTGTTGGAAAATCAATAAATATAAAATACCTCTGGATGCAATACCTTCTTTTGTATCATTTTCGATATCATCCCAATATAAATCAGGTAATGTATAAGCCAAGGATAATGTTAATGATACAGGTAATGAATTAGAATTACCAAAAACTGCCATTGCAGTGACAAAATCAGTTTCTGGTTCATTTAATGCTAATACCTTACCCATGAATTTTGATGATAAGAATGAAATACCTGTTGATAAAAAGTAAAAGATTGGAATTATAATAATATCAACCATTTTCTCTAAACTTAAAGATGGAGCCAATTTACTGAACACTAAACAAGGTGTAAACAAGTCAACATTTAATGCACTAATAACTTTTTGTCCATTGGTATTTAATAATCCGGTTTTAGCGGCGATAAAACCGGCAAAACAAATAATCACCACTTCTAATACCGCTTCGAATGTTAACCTGGAAATATCTAAATATGACAAGTCATCAGGTTTGGATTTAAATATAATCATTGAGCAAATTTGTGGATTTTAATTTAATCTGAAAAAAATGCGATGATAAGATAAGGGATTGACGAAGATTGACCTAATTCGTAGATGTGGATTACTAAGACTGGAAATCCTTGTTGGGGAAGTTTTAATTGGTTAGATGGGGAAGTAGTTGATATAGAGGATTTTGGAGGTGTTTAAGTAAGTTGATAAATCTCTGATAAATATCTTATGACCTTAAAAGTGGCTTATAGATTGGATCGTGTCACTTCATTTTTTAGGGGAGCAATTTTTGCAACCAAATTTCCGTGATGTAATGGTCATTTGAATAGGGGGATTAGGAGATAGATTATGGATAGGGTACGTTGTCACTAGAGTCAAGGAGATTAGATAGTATCAGGATTGGTGATATGATCAACATAGTTCAGTTGTTGGTGATGCTGGCTGAGCCACACGTGGTGGACTTGTAACTATACCTTGACACTACGTTCTTGGTATTTGGCGTTTTGTAGTGATGAAATTCTCTGAATGGAATTCGATGACAGATTTCATTTAACGGCATCAAATCATAACCTCTAGTAAAGGCTTAGTGTCTTGTGACCTAGTGACTCGCATGAATTTGTACGCAATAAGAGATGAAGTAGGAATTCCATGTAGTAAGATACCACAATGTGAAATGATAGTTGCTGGCAATTGTAGTGGAGATGAGGTACAGGGAGAATAGTGGGGATGGAGTGATCGATAGACAGTGGGGACATTTAAAAGAAAGTAGTGGTGATACATTGCAGGTAGGTTTTAAGTCCTGAGCCATGATGGCTTATCATGCGATGCGATGTGAGTTAAAACCGTTATAAAGTAATTAAAACTTCCATCAAGTAGTTAAAACTGAACTCTATTATCTTCGGAGTTGATGGTTTGATATGTTCAATGCAAAATACTTTAAAACTATCAACACTGTTGTCAGGTCAAATATTCTCTCACGAAAAGACGTGTTTATAGTCTAATTACTTCACTAATACTTCCCAAATACAACCTTAACAACTCTTGAACCCCTCAAATACATTTCCACATCATCAAAACTTCACCAACTCAACCGGATCAATCATCGTTTATCTCAGGAACAGAAAATTTTTTATGATGTAATCGCGAAGCAAGTTCGCGTAGATTTTCCAGGATTATGTTGAAGAGTAGAAGATTCAAGTTGATAATACTTCGATCTTTGATAGCTTTGGTGCTAATAATCGGAATATATAAATATTTTGAAAATCCACCAATTGATTTTAGTGTATTAAAAGAGTCCAAATTTGAATTTAATTCGGAAGATATTAAATTTTATAAAGATCATAATATTGATATACATTCAAGTAATTATGGGAATTTATTCAGTAAAGTGCAATTTGGAGATTTCATTCCATTGAACTTGAAGCACAAATGTGATTATTATTTTGAAAATATGAATTTGAATGACAAAGATTGGAGAAATGATCCTTTATATGGATTCTCCTTCAATAGGAACTATTTCAAGAAATTCCCTGATTTCAAAGAATGGTTGATTAAAGATTTGGCTGATAATGAGAAACCTGCTTTAAGTGACGAAGAAATCGAAAAGGAATATAACGATAGTTGGAAAAAAATTGTTGAAGAAGAACAAGTTATCCATAATTATTTCACTAATTTGAATATCTTCAATAAATGTTACGTGGAAAACAAGCATTCTAGAAAGAATCTTGATGAAAAGAATTTGATTAAGAAATTAATGCCTTACTTATCTTTTAAGTATCCTGAAATCGAAGATTATAATCTTAACAAATTGCACTTAACTGATGATTTACCTAATGAGAACTTCTTAATGAATTTGAAGTCTAATCTTCAAGGTAGAGGAATTGTTTTAACAATAAAAGATTCTCATGTTGATGATACTATCAGATTAATCAAATTATTAAGATTCTTGGGTAATCAATTACCTATTCAAGTTGTTTACTTCAAGAATTTATCAGAAGAATCCAAGAAAAAATTAATAGATATTTGTAGAAGTGATCTTGTCATTGGTAACCCCTTACCATTGCAAGAAATTTATTTCGTCAATGTTTCGAGGGCCGTGCAAGAGAAATATTTACATAAATTTGAAGGATTCGGTAATAAGATTTTAGCTACATTATTCAATACTTTTGAAGAAATGATTTTATTAGATGCCGATACCGTTATTTTGAAACCACCACATGAATTTTTCGATATGGCCAAATATAAACAAAACGGTACGATTTTCTTCAAAGATCGTAAGACTGTTGAATTTAGAACTACAAATGATTTGATTTTTTTCAAGAAAATGTTACCTTCAAAATTAGACACTATCGCATTTGGTATTGACCAACCAACAAATTATTCCTTGACTAATGATTTCTTCCAAGGATTGAATCATTATATGGAAAGTGGAATGGTAGTTATCAATAAGAAACAACATTTCTTCAAACCTTTCATTATGGCTCAATTAAATTTCATTTATCCAGTTTCAACCAGAATTTATGGTGATAAAGAGTTATTCTGGTTAAGTTGGGTTATCATGGGAGATGAAAGTTATTCTTTCAATAAACATTTTGCTGCAGCTATTGGAGAAACTACTCCAAATAATGAACGTTATAAAGATATTGGTAAAGCCAAGAATTTCCATTCCAAAGAACTTTGTTCCAATCATCCAGCTCATATTAATGATGAAGATGATCATACGTTATTATGGTTTAACTCTGGTTTTAAGTTTTGTGGACAAAATTATAAAGCTGAAGAAGAATTTGCATCAAAGAAACGTTATACCAATTTACAAACCATTGAACTGTTTAAGACATTCTTTGATAGTAAATTAATCATCAAACAAGCCATTATTCCTCCATCTAAAAGTATCCGTGTAGATTCAACCGATGGAGAAAGTGATAGATCTTGGCTTAACATGAGACAATATTGTAATGGTTATACATGGTGTGCATATTCTTCTATTGGAGAAGATGGTGATAAAGATGAAAATTTACAAGGTATCATTATAGAATATTCTCCTGATGAAATCAATTATTTCAAACAATTAGGTAATGTTTGGATGGGGAATCAATTGATCAAAAAGTCACCCCCTAAGAAGGATAAAATCAAATTAAGTGATCATAATTTGAATGAAGTTGGAGGTGCTAGTGTTAAAGATTGGAGTTATTCTGTTGATACCAAGAATGACGTTTAGCATAATTTATAGAACACATGAAACTCTTTAATGTATAATTTGATTATTCAATTTCGTACTCTTGTTGAATATCTAGCCATTTTTTTTTCAGTGGGTAGGACATTCTTTTTCAATGGTTAATACATTCTTTAATGGGTATATTCTTATCTACCTCTGTAGAATCTTTATCGCGAATGTCAAATGTCAGAAGAGACTAAAGTATTCAAAGATCTATTAATTGCATGCAGAGTAGGGGATCTAGACACTGTAGACACACTCCTAAGTACACCTAACTTGAATATCAATCAAACAGACGAATGGAATTATTCACCATTGATTCTAGCATCGATTTGTGGTCATGTACAGGTAGTTAGTTTATTACTAACCAGAGGTGCGGTATGTGATCGTGATACTTTCGAAGGAGAACGTTGTATTTATGGAGCTTTGAATGATGAAATCAAGAATATGTTGTTAAGTTTCGATATTTCAAAGAAAATTGATGTTAGTCAACCATTTGCATCTCATTTAGCTTCAATGTTGAGACCTATAAATCCATTAATCGTTGATGATATCATATTCAAACTCAAGGATGAACCCGATGAAGTGTATAAGTTGAATAGATTCCTATTGGCAGGTAGATCACCTTATTGTTTCGATAAATTGAATGACGAATGGAAAGACCGTAACATTATAGAGTTACCAGATAATCCCTCAGTGTTTAAACAAATAATCGACTATATTTACTTGAAATCAGATAAATTGACTTATGACACAGAATTGATAGAATCAGCCAAATTATGGGGACTCGATATTTTAGGTGAAAGTATTGAAAAATTGAAAAATAAGGAATTCAAAGAAAGATCAAAGATTAATCACGATAGTTTAATACAGTTTATAGAGAAGGCACGTAGTGATATGAATGTTTTTGTTAATACAATGATTGATAATAAAATCATCATCAAAATGGAGGAACTTGATTTCGAAGAAGATGAAATTGAATTTGATGATTTGAAACCTCAAGATTATCTTAATAATCTTCAAATGTTACAATTATTGAATTCTGATAGTTTCCCCGATATTATCTTGTCAGTGGTAGATGTGGTCACCAACTCAATTGTCTATTATCCTTGTCATAGAGCTATGTTGTTGAGATCTGAATATTTCGATACCATGTTTAACTCGGAAATTTTCAGTTCGAACAATGATTTCCCTACAGTAAAATTTGATGAGGGTGAAATTGCTAATATTAAGGAATTACTGATCATTAAATTAAACTGTACCAATAGTGAAGTAGCAGAATTGATTCTCACATTCATTTATCATGACGATATCACGTATTTACCTCTAAGGTTAACTATTGATTTGTTATTCATAGCTGATGAATTATTACTTGACAGGTTAAAGACACTTTGTGCTGTTAATATAACATCTAAATTTAAAGATTTTAGTTGGGATGAATTCTTAAATATGGAAGAAAAAGTCGGTTATGATTGTTTTGATTTAATAAGGATTTCATGGCAAACAAGATGTGATAAATTAGAACAATATAGTACAAAATTGATTGCTTATAATCTTGAAAAAATCTTCAATTCTCCTAAAAATAACGATTTATTAAAAGAACTCATCAATGAATCAGCTTCCAGAATTAAAGAAAGACAAAATACTGATACTATTGAATTGGTTGATGATATAAGGTATTATTTATCGAAAAAATATGGAGTTAGTGGAGAATCGTCCTCAGACTTTTTAGATTTGGGAGATATTTGGACCAAAGGAACTGAAGATTCCAAAGTTATGAAAAACGCTATGTTATCATATGAAAGGGATATTGAAATGGTTGACCATTTCCTTGATCAATTGGATTTAGATGCTTAGAAATATATAAAACTATGGCTGCGAAAAATGATCCACAGTTGCAGCACTATTTAAAGCCATAAAAATCTCTTTCCCAATCAATTAAACATGACAGTCTCTGTAAAAGAATGGGTACCACCTCAAGAAACAAGTGAAAATCTAGATTGGGCTGAATTGACGATTATTGATTTAAGTAATTTTGATCATGAAAAAGAGAAATTAGCGCATGATTTACGTGAAGCTGTGCAAAGGGATGGATTTTGGGCTATTACGGGAAGCGGCATTTCCACCGAAGAAATTAATAGACATTTTGCTTTGGGAGATCATTTTTTCACAAATTATTCACATGAAGATAAGGCTAAGCAACTAGTTGATTTCCCAAATGGCAATTATTTTGGGTTCAAACCCAAAGGGGAAAAGACTATTTTCGGAACGCAAGTATTAGACAATGTCGAGACGTTAAACATTCCAAAATTTAACGGCCAGTATGACGATTATTATAAGCAAACTTTTATTGAAGATTTTAGAACCGAATTGGCTGAATTTAGTCGTAAGAGTTATGAAGTTGGAGTCAAGTTATTAAAGTTATTTGCTATAATATTAGAAATTGATGAAGAATTCTTCGTAAATAATCATTTATATTCAGATTTGAGCGATGATCATTTAAGATTTATGAAATACTTTCCCCGGAAGCTTTCCGAAGACGAGAAAGTCGAAAAAATTTGGGCTAGGGGTCATACTGATTTTGGGACATTGACATTGTTGTATAACCAAAAAGTCGCGGGGTTGCAAATTAAAAATAGTAAAGGTTGGAAATATGTTAAACCAGTAGAAGGTGGAATTATATGTAACATTGGTGACACGTTATCATTTTGGAGTGGAGGTTACTTTAAGTCTACTATTCATAGAGTAATTAGGCCACCCGAAGATCAGGTAAACAAACCAAGAATTGGGGCGTTTTATTTCTTTAGACCAGGTGATAATACAAGAATCAACGTTGTTGATAGTCCCTTATTGAAAAGATTAGGTCTTTATAAAGATATAGAACCCATCAATGGAACAGAATATGTTAGAAAACGAGTAGAAAGTTATCATAATCATCAAATCTACCTCAAACAAGACAAGGTTAAATTCAAATTCAAACAATTTGAAATAGAGGATGGTTTCGAGTAATTCCTCAATTTTTATCCAACACCCGACTTCTTATCTAGCATTAGTTATCAATTGCTTCAATAGTACCGCTGGATAAATAACGTATCCCCACTTATAGTGATAGTTTATAGAGTTAGTATACGCTTTTTAACCCTCATATAGTATATGGTTGAAGTGCGACTTTAAAATTTCACATGGTTGCAAACCCCCTCGCTTAGCATTATAAATGAAAGTCAATTACTAGGTAGTTAACTCATTGAGAAATGTCAGACTTAAGTGAACCAGGATTCGAAGGAACAGAATTATTAAATTTTATGAAATCAGTATTAGATGATGATGAAAGTTTGAGAAAAAAATCTGTTCAACAAGCTAAAGCTAATGTTATCTTAACTTTAAAAAACAAAGATAAGAAAACCAAATCTTGGTTTTTCGAATTTAAAAGTACGGGAGAAGTTCAAAAAATTGATGGTGCTCCTCCAAAAGCTGATGTGACTTTAATGATGAGTGATGTTGATTTCCTTAAATTAGTTAATGATGAAGCCAATCCTCAAAAGTTGTACATGTCAGGAAAATTGAAAGTTAAAGGTAACTTGATGAAAGCTGTTGCTATCGAGAAAATCTTGAGAGCTGCTGATCCAAGACCAAAGGCTAAGTTATGATCAATGTATTGTTTTTTTATTTTACTTTTTCAACTCTACTCTATATTTGTATTGAGCTTGGATGTTGAAATCCGGGGTATTTTCAATGAGAAAATTTCCTATAGCGAGAAGAACTCATTGTGGTTGAGAATTCAAGCCTATCAATTCGTTGTAGTATTTGCTGATAAATCAGCGGTTACCAGAGAAATTTCTTAAATCAGTCATACATTAAAAACTAATAAAGTCTAACCCAATCACCATGGGTTAATGAAAGGGTCAACTGAGCATGAATTGGTGGTGGATAGTCCTGCTTATCTTCACTATACAAGTTGGGGAACATTTGTATTAACCTAACAATAGTATAACTGGCTTCAGTTAAAGCAAATTGTTGACCAAGACAAATTCTTGGACCTCCATTGAATGGTAAATAAGCCCAACCAGGTTTCAATGTTTTGTCAGCCCATCTTTCAGGTCTCCATACAGCAGCATCTTTACCATAATATTGAGGATTTCTGTGAGTAGCACTGATACTATATATAACAACAGTACCTTTTTCAATCAAGACAGGCTTACTTAAATCATCACCACCACCTCTTGGTAAAGTGGTGTTTTTGTTAGCACATCTAAAATTAAATGGAACATTTGGATACAATCTCAAAGTTTCATTCAAAACCCATTTCAAATATTCACATTTCTTTAAAGATTCAAAAGTAATGGAATCCAAATCAACTGAATCACCGTCACCAAAGTCATCATAAATAGCTTGTTTCAATTTTTCAAACACATCTGGGTTTTTGGCAAGTTCAAAGAAAACCATTGATAACAATCCAGCAGTGGTATCCCTACCAGCGATCATGATATTCAATAATTGATCCCTTAAGATGATAGGATCCCTAGTCTCCTTTACTAATTCATATAAGAAGATGTAACCCGACTTGGATTTATCTTCTAATTCTTGCGGAGTAAAATTCAAAGCTTTGTCGATATAATATTGAGCAAAATTATGAACAATAGCATTAGACTTACGGAATGATGGTGGGTTGATAGTCCAATATAAATTTTGAGCCCATGCTCTAGTAGCACAGATTTCTTGTGCAGTAGTAAAACTTTCATAGAAATCACCGGAACCTGACCAAGCGTCAGATGGCGGAGCTTCGCCAACACTGCCATCTCTTAAACCATAAAGCGATTGACCGAATAAAAATTCAGTGGCGGTATCGACAGTGAATCTGAAGAATAACTCTTGAATGTCAAATGGTTTACCATCGAATTTTTTAATATGTTTAGCCAAAGTCCGAATGTGAGGTTCTAAAGATTGAGTATGAGCAACTTGTTCACGAGAAAAATTAGGTCTTAATAAAGCCCTTGATGTCTTCCAACCATGACCATCTAAGGTGAAGACTCCATCTCCCAATAATGGTTTGAAATGTTTATGTCTCAAACCCATGACAAACTCAGTAAATTGAGTAGCTAAAATAGCTTTAATGTTATCAGGATCTGATGTTACAAAAAGGGTATGACCCATGTTAGCGTTCCAACTATGGCCATAATCAGTAAAAAAATCCATTACCATTTTCCACACTTCACCTCTTTGTTTCTTTATTAAAACTCCGATAGGTTCTCTACTGAAAAAAGGATAAGAATGTGGTAATAACTTTGGATCGTAGGCGTGAAACTTTCTCTTCAAATAAGCCCTTTTAATGAATCTGTAAACTTTATATACGACAAAGAGTGCCAACAAAGTACCAATTATTTGCATAGTTGACAACTCTTTCAAGTCATTAAAAGGTTTATTGTTCATTTTCAAAATAAAAAATTACTTACTAGTACAAATAAAAAGAAAGCCAATTAAGTCAATTTGATAGATCGGAGTTTTTGACATAGCACTAAATTAGGTTTATATAATAAAAAAAAATTAAGGGGAGGAAATATTTCACATGCATATAGCATATGAAGGGCAGTAATCTGATTTGTACACACAGTTTGCGACAGGCTGTTACCTTAATCGAAAAAAGGGGGGGTGACAGTACCCATTAACAATAAGGTTATCTGGGATGTTATTATCTTCATATGATTTTATGAAGACTCTAGATTCATGGTTGTTTTTTGTGGTATATAAATTATCGCGACATTTTGGTTGCACATAATGGAATGTCTCACTGAATTTTACCCACCAAAATTCTTAGTACCAGCCCAGTGTGGAGTTAATGTTTGGGCGTGGAATTAGCATAATATATTTGTGTCGTGTATTAACGAATATTATTACTGAGAGATATTCTTCATCAGGTGTCGTGCATTAACGAATATCACACCACCCAGATCTAAAATAACCCAACACATCAAATTTTCCTATTTAGGAAATAATTGTAATTAACCAAGTAATTATAAGGACAATAGAAGAAATATCGTAATTCTTTATTAACCTCATTGAAAATTGCGAAGGGGTTTTTTTTCTCTAGGAATGATCAAGATATGAGTAAAAGATTGAAGCAATTGAACTGGAATTTAGATGGAAGAACTGAGATTCTTTTGAAACAACTTACTGCTTACATTTTTCATGCTTTGGGTTTTGATATTGACTTTAATTTGCAACAAATAAAATATGGTCCCTTCCTTTCATCAAAATTCAATAAAGCTGAAGCTTATCAAGAATTACCTCCACCATTTGTTAAAGATCAAAATATATTGGTTTTCAATAAAATCTTGAGTCTGTTGTCTTACACAAAATTGTATAAAGCCAAATATAATAATGGTGATGGTGATGACGTCGATGATGACACATCAGTTTTCAATGATGATATTGAAAGATTTATACCTTTAAGATCACATTCGAGTTTCGAGAAATATGGTAATAATATTGATATCGGTAAAGTGTTATTTGCTAGTTTGAAGAATATTTATGTTGACACAGTTTTACTTAGGTTCTTAATAGTCAACAAATATAATTTAGATAAAGCTTTAACCAGTTACATTGACAGTTTGAATTGGAAAAGTAAGAAATTTAATGTTGATAAGATTTTGAATGGTGGAGATGAAATAATATTCCGTAAAGATAGAAGTTGTAAAATGATCGATTTATTGAAATTAGGATACATTTATTTCCGAGGAGTTGATAAAAGTGATCGAGTTGTTTTCAGAATTGAAGTAAGAAGACATTTCAGATCAAATTGTTCTGATAAAGATCTTGAAAGAATTGTAATATTATTGATAGAAACCGGAATCTTATTCTTGAAAGAATCTAAGAAAGCTACCAAAGCTACAATGTTATTTGATATGACAGGTTTCACTTTAGCTAATGCTGATTTACATATAGTCAAATTTTTAGCTTACCAATTCAATAATAATTATCCTGAATTTTTAGGAATGATAATCATTCATAATGCTCCAAAAATCTTCTATGCTATCTGGAAGATTATTAAAGGTTGGTTGGACCCAATTTTGGTTGAAAAAGTAAGGTTCACTTACGATGCTGAATTGAAAGAACTCATTGATGATAAATATATCCCCATTGAATTAGGTGGTGAAGATAATTATAAAGCCAATTATATTGAACCTTCTAAGAAATCATCTTTGAAACCAATTGACAATAGGTTCAAAAAGTTATATCATCAAAGATGTACTTTGACCTTACAATTCATTGAATCCACTATAAGATGGATTAAAGCTGAATCTCAACATGAATCTTATAATTATTTGATTCAGAGATTGAAGTTACAACAGGCTTTGTGTAAAAACTATATTGATCTCGATCCCTACATAAGAACAAGAGGTGTTTATGACAGAAGTGATGAGTTGAACTTATCATTTTAAGTATATCCCAATTAATGTACAATTTTCGCTTATCTCGCACCCCACATATTCTCACAGAATTATCACAGGAATTTTAAAGTTAATGAGTATACCTAAAACCATTAAAGGCATTGGCTCAGTCAACGAAAAGGAGTGGACATCTCCCCAAGAATTGGAGTACTCCCCTAGGAAGTTCAACGATGAAGATGTGTTGATCAGAATCGATTATTGTGGAATTTGTGGGTCTGACGTACATACCATGTCTGGTGGTTGGGGCCGCTACAGAAATTTGGTGCCTGGTCATGAGATAGTTGGAAGGGCAATGAAAGTGGGATCCAAAGTTAAATCCATTAAGGCCGGGGATAGGGTGGGAGTTGGACCCATGGCAGGTTCATGTGGTGAATGTAAATTGTGTTTGAGTGACAATGAGCATTATTGTAAAAAGGTCATTTCAACATACCGTTCGAAGAATTATAAAGCCGATAATTATTTCATGCAAGGAGGTTACGCAACTCACATAATTGTGGAAGAAAACTTCGTTTTCTCTATCCCTGATGGCATTCCTCTGAATGTTGCTGGGCCGTTGATGTGTGCAGGTTTAACGGTATTTTCTCCATTATACAGAAATTTGAAGGACAACAACAACGAAAAATTAGTTGGAATTATCGGAATAGGAGGTCTCGGTCATTTAGCTATTATGTTTGCTAAAGCATTAGGTGCAAAAGTGGTTGCCTTTTCCCGATCGAATTCTAAAAAACAAGATGCATTGTCTTTGGGCGCTGATGATTATGTAGCTACTGGTGAAGACACTAACTGGGTTTCTAAATATGAGAGGGAATTTGATGTTCTTTTAAATTGTGCATCAAGCTTTACAGATATAAACTATCAAAGCTTCTTTGGGGCTTTAAAAGTGCAAGGTAATTTCATCACTGTAGGGTCACCTGAATTAAGTGAAACTTTAGACTTACATGCTGTTCAATTAGTAGTTTCAGGTATTGCTCTCGGGGGTTCATTGGCCGGAAGTAAAAAGGAGGCTTTGGTTATGTTAGATCTAGCTGCCAAGCGCAAAATTTTTCCGGTAATTGAAGAATTACCAATGTCTGTTGAAAATGTTAAACATGGATGGCAGAAGGTTCAAAAGTCTGACGTAAAATACAGACTTGTTCTTACGGGTATACAGAACCATTTTGCCAAGCCTAAATTATAATTGAATATTAGAATTTAATTAATCAATATATGTACCGGCCGATTTCAACATTTCTCACGACAAATTTGTTTTTCTCCGATGAGGATTATAAATTTTTTAGACATGTAAGTTACCCAATGGAGAAACCTCCGGTCGGAGTTTCCATTCATAGTGAAGTGCGAAAACACATCTCCCGAAGAGTTACTTAATGGAGATATGACATCAGTCGCTTGGATAAGTTGGAACAGTTTTCCAAACTATAAATTGACAACATCATCATCTCTAAAATTCAACCTAAAATAAAAATGAGTTTACCAAATACTATTAAAGCTATCGGAGCAAAAGATGTCGAAAGCTGGGAAAATCCAGTTGATTTAGAATTCAAACCACGTAAATTTAATCAAGATGATGTTTTGGTTAAAATTCAATCATGTGGTGTTTGTGGTTCTGATTTGCATGCTGTTTCTGGTGCCTGGGCTTCCTATGAAGGCCATCAAGTTGTTGGTCATGAAGTTGTAGGGAAGGTTGAAAAAGTTGGTCCTAATGTTACCGAATTCAAAGTAGGTGATATTGTTGGTGTTGGTGCAGCAATTGGATCATGTGGTGAATGTAAATCTTGTAAGAATAACAATGAACAATATTGTGCAAAATTAATTCATACTTATGCAATGCCTCATTGGAAATCTGATAATTGGGTTACTCAAGGTGGGTATGCATCCCACATTATCGCTGAAGAGAATTTCGTCTTCCACATTCCAAAAAATTTACCTTTGGATGTTGCTGGTCCTTTGATGTGTGGTGGTTTAACTGTATTCTCTCCATTGTGGAGAAGTTTAAATGGTGATGGTAAAGGTAAAACTGTGGGTATCATTGGTATTGGTGGTTTAGGTCATTTAGCCATCAAATTTGCTAAAGCCTTAGGAGCTAAAGTAGTAGCATTTTCAAGATCTAACTCTAAAAGAGATGACGCTTTGGAGCTCGGTGCTGATGAATACGTTGCCACTGGTATCGATGTCGACTGGACTTCAAAGTATGAAAGAGAATTTGATGTCATTTTAAACTGTGCATCTAGTTTCACTGATATAAAGTACGAGAATTTTTTCAAACTCATGGATGTTCAAGGTAATTTCATAACTGTCGGGGCACCACCATCAGATGAAAGTTTAAAGCTTCATGCATTCCAATTACTTCTTTCAGGAGCCTCAATGAGTGGTTCGTTAATTGGAAGTAAAAAAGAATGTTCAATCATGTTAGATTTGTGTGCCAAAGAGAAGATTTATCCTGTGATTGAAAAACTTCCTATGTCTGTTGAAAATGTGAAAAACGCATGGTCAAGAGTTGGAAAATCTGATGTCAGATACAGATTTGTCTTAACTGACATTGAAGAATACTTCGAAAATAAATAGATTTACAGCTGTTCAATTTAATGAATGATTTGTCAGATGAAATCCCCTAAACTCTTATGGATTGTTATCTCCACCAGCCATGTGGAATCGGACTCAGTCATCCCAACCCCCCTCTTCAAGTAATACGCTTAGTCAAGAAAAATCGGTCTTACCCAATGCAGTAGCTTACTAAACCCGAACCCGTGCATATCGATCATCTCTATCCATATATACCGCATACCGCATATCGTGAGAATTTAGTCATGTACAATGTAAAACATGTACAATGTAGAATGGAATTACAACATTTCAATCTTTGTATAGACTGGAGCATTAAAGTCAATTAATTCATTGTGGAATTGTGCTGTCAAGTCGTAATGTCATGACCCATGCCATTCCGACATCCATCGATTGGAAATGTTGAAACTGAGACATACAAGGAGAATCACCTTTTTGATTGCTTATTAACTCGACATTTTTCGGTCGTTCCAGATTGGGGCACTTCCGCGAATTGTGCATTTGCTATTTCCAGATTCCTCACCTAAGCATCTTTAGCAAATTAGATATAAAAAGACCCGAATTTCCTTTTATTCTCTTCTGTACTTGAATAGAAAACATCTACTTCAACAAAATATTACTAATCAAGAAAAATTACAATTAAAATGAGTTCGCCATCAGTTATTAGAGGAATTGGATCAAAGAGTCCGGAAAATTGGAAGTCTCCTCAAGAATTAGAATATCCTCCAAGAAAGTTCAATGATGACGACGTATTAATCAAAGTTCACTCATGTGGTGTCTGTGGATCTGATGTTCATGCCAGTGCAGGTAATTGGGGACCATATCCTGGAGAACATTTAGTTGTTGGTCATGAAATCGTAGGTAGAGTTGAAAAAGTCGGACCTAAAGTAACTGAATTCAAAGTGGGTGATATCGTAGGTGTAGGTGCAGCTGCTGGTGCATGCGGTGAGTGTGAAAACTGTAAAAGTGACAATGAACAATATTGTAACAAATTGATTCAAACTTACAATACTCCAAATTGGAAAGCTGATGGATATGTCACTCAAGGTGGTTATTCTTCCCATGTCATTATTGAAGAAAATTTCGTCTTTCCAATTCCTGAAGGATTTCCTGAAGATCTTGCTGGTCCCTTAATGTGTGCTGGTTTGACTGTGTTCTCTCCATTGTGGAGAAGTTTGAATGGTGATGGAAAGGGTAAAACTGTTGGTATCATTGGTATTGGTGGTTTAGGTCATTTAGCTATCCAATTTGCCAAAGCTTTAGGTGCCGAAGTTGTGGCCTTTTCAAGATCTTCTAGCAAAAAGGCTGACGCTTTAAAATTAGGAGCTGATGAATTCATCGCCACTGGTGAAGAACCTGAATGGAATTCAAAATACTCCAGACACTTCGACCTTTTATTAAATTGTGCCACTAGTTTCACCGGTATTAATTATGGTGATTTCTTCCCTTGTATCAAAGTTGGGGGTGATTTCATCACTGTTGGTGCTCCAGCTGGTAACGAACTTTTAAGCTTACACTCATTCCAATTGATTCAAACTGGTGCTTCAATGAGTGGTTCTTTAGTTGGTAGTAAGAAAGAAGCTTTGATAATGTTAGATTTAGCTGCCAAAAACAAAATTTACCCTGTAGTTGAAAAATTACCAATTTCAGTTGAAAGTGTCCAAACTGTATTAACAAGAGCTCAAAAGTCAGATGTTAAATATAGATTTGTTTTAACTGACATTGAGGAATACTTTGATAAGAAGTAATTGCGACGTAAATAGATTTGAATACATTATGGCTTTAAAAGTTTTTCTGTTGAATAGTCTCTGTGCAAGAGGGTATAAGTATCGCCAAAAAATCTACTGTCTTGTGTTCTTCGAGGCAAATATCATTCGTTACCGATGAGCAGAAAATTGTAAATTTAACGGAGAGATGGTGATTATTCCGATGAACTGATCCTTAGGTGGTTCCTCTTCAAAATGATCTCACAAATTGTACTCATCATCATTTGAGATACTGCTTTCAAAGTCTCAAGATCTTCTTCCTGTATATTTTCAGCTCCAAACTCTTGTGAAATATTATCATTTTGATGCTAAATCCTCCATATTATGGGATTCATCAATGCATCCAGTTTTATTGATATCATAATTTATTTGCACTCAACATCCATGGTGATTTCAATACCATTGGTGGCCAAGTTAAGTTCATCCTTTTCCTGTTCATTCAATCAGATCTGTCCAGGCAATTGACTACAAGGCACTCAAGGCTAAATCATATGTTTTGAAATGACATTGGAGCTTATCTGTTATCAGCGAGATGCCGCACAATTATTTGGTAATCAAATTATCAGGATTCAGTACATATGAGTGAAAAAATATGACAACCTTATGAGTGAACGGTAAGGTTGTTAGTTAATCCCTCTTAAAACTCCCCATAAAATGCCCAAGTCCTGATATTGAGACTTGGTTGTCGTGGAAATACTTAAATATGAACCATTGATTAACTAATTTTTACTAAAAACAGAACTAAAAGGTTTCTTATTAATATTTTCTGAGTGGTTAAGCCATTTGGTCGTTCCACTTGTCTTTTTCATAATTGTTACGTGGAAAAATTTCAAGACGAGGTGTTACATATTAAGACATCTTGCAGAAATAAATTTCAACATCTACACCTTCTCGAAAAATTTAACACGCCGTGAAACATTCTATAGCGTCAAATATCTAATAACGGTGCTAATTGGCCCTTTTAACTACGCAAAAGTCATCAATCACGTAAAATAAAATGGTGTTTTTGGATTAAAGGGGTTAAATAAGGGATGGTCGTGCGCGCTTCGAGAAGCTCGAAAAACCTCTCATATGCACGAAATAATAAACTAATCCCGTCCCACCCCTGTTTCCAATAAATTACTAAAACCTACCTATCCGTTTGTTTATGGGATGAATATAATCAATAGGATTGCTGTTTAGGTTTCTTGCATTTGGTCAAAACCGATCATTTGCTTATTTTATGATTTACTATTGCTAGATGATCAGTGTCGGTGAACTGCCCCTCCCACGCTCAAACTCCTAAAATTCTAGACCTTATCAGTGAGATTGCAAAAAAAAAAACAGAAAATTGCGTTCGATAAGAAATGAAAACGAAAAATATTTATTTTAAAAATCTATAATGAGAAATGAATTATGTTATGATGACAATAATGAATTTACTTTTTCTAATAGTTACATTGGTTTGGATATTGTCTATCAGAAAGAGGTTGAGGGAATAAATCATTTTCAATTAATTCTCTCATATCCCATTCGATAGCATTTTCACAATGCCAGTTCCAGAAGAACCAACCATTTCTGGTTTCATAAGCATCTAATTGAGCTTCGATGTATTTTCTGGTATTAACTTTTTGCCAATCTGGCCAATTACCAACTTCAGTGAATTGATCACAAGAATTGATGTAAGGACAATTGTCATAATCTCCTGACCATCTTGCACCTCTACCAACTCCATTTAACCATCTTGCACAATCGGTTAAAGCAGCTGACCATTCACCGACAACATTCCAATGAGATTCTTGGGTATGAGCAGAACCTAAGTTACAAGCAAAGGAAATATGATCATCTAATGATCTTTGTAATTCACCACCTGAGAATATTTGATAATGATGATGATCAACAACCACATTCCAAACATCACCAGAAGTGTCAAGGAAATCGTTCCAATAACCTGAAGCTTGGAAAGCGTCATGAATAACAACCGGTTGAATTGATCCAGTATTTCTAATCATATAATAATTATCAACGAAAAATTGTTTTAAATCATCCATATTCAATGCAGGACCTAAAGGTTCATTTAATAATTCAATACCAATGATAACATCTTCATAACCATTGGCATACTTATCAGCAATGATTTGCAAAACATCATTAGTTAAAGCAACATTATAAGGGTTTGATTGGAATTCAACTTGATCTCTTTGACCTGAATTATCGAACCCATTTTGACTTCCTGGAGCTCCATGTAAATCAATCCAAACTTTCAAATTGTGTTTTCTTGACCATTCAATAGCTTTATCCAAGTATTTTTGTTGTCCACTAACATATGGATCATAGTCATACATTTTGAAAGCCCAATAACCAATTGGAATTCTAACAGCATTTAATCCAGCATCACTAATTTGCTTGAAATCATCTTCTGTATACCAAGTATTCCAATGGTCTGTTAATCTTTTCTTTGCTTCGTCTTTACCCAATTGTTGGCAATAATTATATTCATCAACTGGTGGATTATTACCAAAGGCATCGAATAATGAAGGAGTAATATAAGGTTCTAACACGAACCAGCCTCCTAAATTAACACCATAAATCTTTTCATTATTATCATTATAATCGAAACTTAATCCTTTTTTCACTAATGGTACACTTAATACCGTAGTAATTAAATATGTTAAAAACAACATAGGTTTATCTTTAGTTAAAAAAAATGTGTTAATTATTCAGAATAGAGGAATTGTTTCATTTAAATGAGATTAAGATTTTTTATGCAATCCTGAAATGTCAGGTGTCCGAAAAAAATAAACAAGGGAGCGTAAAACAAGGGATATATAATTTTAGATTTTTTTTGTTAGTTATAAAATGGTAATTGTTCCTATTGTCTTGAAGAATTTTGAAAGAGGGTGACATAATACATTATATTTGTGTTAATGAAATTCTTGTCTTGTGGATTTTAATGAGACGTACATTTGTGTCAATTTTTACCACCACCTGGTGGCTTTTTTACCAAGAGTTTCTGGTAAAAGAGTTTTTAGTAAAAAGATATTTATAAACTTTGCAATTTGTTTATTGGTGGTATAGTTTAAATGCTTGTGACCATTTGACAATGTGAGGTGATCAAAGGGTTCATGATGAAAAAGTAACTTTTACAGCAAATTACATAGTGAGAATTCCCGATGGGGTAACTAATATTCCCGATCGAGCAAGTACGATAAATTGGCATATTTTTATGCATTGAAATACATAGATCTACTAATCTTTTTGGGCATATATAATAAGTGAGTTGTATTTATAATTAAATCTTTGATATCAGTCTCGATATCCAATAATGGTTTCTTCAACTCAAGATAGGTTTTCCCCTTGATTTTGACAGAGGTCATTCATTAGACTATTTCAACGTGAAACGATTCAGATGTTGTAACTTGTAGTACATGTAACCATAATTAAGAAATATTCAAGAAATGTAGAGATTTTATTACCTGAGGTTATTCGGAAAAGGTCTAATTACCCCATATTTTCCTTGTTTTTGATTGAACTAATGACACATAAAACTCAATTGGATCAAAGTTATTCGATTGTTTTCGCTTATTGTTTCTGACTAATCCTATCGATATTGAAGGGTTTTTTGATTCGATTGTTTAAAGGTCACAAGATAATCGTCTCCTCATTAGAAACTTCTCAATGGGGAAACGTAGTAAAGTAATCGAGTGTCTTTTTTTTTTAATTTTGATGGTCTAACCATATATAACCCTCTTAAATCAAGATCACTACTTTACTTCGCTTGGAAGTGAAGAATTGAACATTGAAACCTTAAAAGTCGCTGATCCTTGTCCCTCATGACCCCATAAATTCTTCCCCTTGATCCCATATTGATCATTTGATGATCAGTTTTTTAACAACGCACATGAAATATCTTTTTCAACAAACCTTGAACTCATACAACCTGATTATTCTATAGTTACGGTATTTATACATGTTTCAATTCAATTTAATTCATCATCAATATAGTCAGGGCCTCTGCCCTCATTGGCACGTGATTCGATATTGCACGTGACTTGGTGATGGTGGAAACTAAAAAATTCTCACTCAAAAATTTTTCACTTACATTAAACTAAGAACTAGTCTGCATTTGCTTAAATTGATTATTTCTAGTAGTTAAATTATAAATTAAATATGTCAGTTGAAACTCCATTATCATACGCTGCTTTAATCTTATCCGATTCTGATATCGAAATTTCTTCAGAAAACTTATTAACTTTAGTTAGAAAAGCTAATATTGAAATTGAAGACATCTGGGCTGATATCTTCTCCAAAGCTTTATCTGGTCAAAACTTAAAAGATTTATTCTTTAACATTTCATCAGGTCCAGCTGCTCCAGCTGCTGCTGGTGCTGCCGCTACCGGTGGTGCTGCTGAAGAAGCTGCTGCTGAAGAAGAAGAAGAAGAAAAGGAAGAATCTGATGACGATATGGGTTTCGGTTTATTCGATTAGATGTATAATTAATTATATTAATATATTCCTTATTCATAATTTCTATGAAGAGAAATCTTACACTATTTGCCTGGGTCTTTCGTATTATGGTTTTAACAGATCCGACGTATATTCCTTTACTAAACCTCTGCCAACTGTTCCATTGTTGTCTATTCCTACTAATACAATATCGTCTCTCCCAGCTGTACAAACCCCTTCAACTCTATCAACTCCTTCAAGAACCTAACATAGGGCTATTCTGAAGTCATCTCGACTTGACTAATCTTTAAAGATCAAACACTCTCAAACAATATCAGAATCAAAAAGATAAATCAGAGACATAACATAGGCTTGATAGCGTTTAAATATTTATTGCCAATATAACAGGATGATAAAGAGAATACAGAAAATCATGAATGATATTAACTATACTAATTACTTTATTTCTTTTTCTTTTCAGCTTCGGCATCAGCTTTTTCTTGAGCTCTTTTAGCTCTGATACCTTTGTATTTTTTATCAGATTTAGCTAATCTTAAAGTTCTAAAAGCGGTTTCTTCACCAACTTCGACTTTTCTTGGAGCTGATTCAACTGGAGATTGGGCAATTGGGAATTCTGATGAAATGGAAGTTGAGTTAAATTTAGCAATTTCTTCTTTAGTGGTCTTTTTATCGAAAACAACTAATTTAGATTTGTAATCATTTAATCTTTTAACGTTTAATTCAAAAGTTTCTTCATTTCTGTTAACTCTTCTGTGATCAACGGAAATACCAATGGTTCTAGCGTATTTTGGAGTTAAACCAACAGCTTTTAATTCAGCTAAAGTGAAACCTCTACCAGCTCTTAATTTTCTGTTGTATTTAATAGTTGGACATCTAATAATTGGTTTTAAAGTGTCAACTGGTTTTGGTGATACTTTGGCAACTTTTTGTAATCTAGATTGTCTTCTTGAAGCTTTTTTACCAGCTTGGTCAAAGTGAACTTTGACTCTTTCTTGCCAATGTTTTCTAAAATGATTTTTTAAGATTGGTAAATTCTTTGAAATAGCCATCTTTTATTTTATTAAAGGTTTAATGAAAAAAAAATTTTCAAAGTCTTCTGCTCACTCTCAATGAGAAAAAAAAATCTTTGTTTACGACATCCACCGACATTATTTCCTTCGCGACTCCCTATAGTTAACATTGAAGAAAACAGTCACACTCTCACATGATCTCACACATTTTATTTACTGCGACACTCATAGTTCATTAAGACTGTTTTTTAATATGGGAGATTTGCGACATCCTTTTAACGACATCCTTCGTGAAAAAAACTATAGATTTTTTTTGAGACTTGAAAAATTTTTAAATAATTATCAAATATGTCTACTCCATCTGTTCAAGTATGTAATAATGATTTAATATTAAACAAAGTCTATAAATGTGTGATTTAATGAAGGATAAAAAGGTTTATATAATTGAAAACCCCCCATTGAACGTTGTAAATTTGACTGTTCATAGTCAAATGGTGAAAACATTTAAATTGAAGAAAGTGAATTAATATTGAAATAACGTAAAGAGATAAATCATCATTTTGATTGATCTTTAACATTCAGCAGGTCATTAAATCACGAAATCATTTATAAATAATAGAAACCCCCGATTAATTCAGAATACTAACAAATTTTAGACTTTTGGTAAAAAGAAATCAGCTACTGCTGTTGCCCACGTTAAAGCTGGTAAAGGTTTAATTAAAGTTAACGGTTCCCCAATCACTTTAGTTGAACCAGAAGTTTATAGATTCAAAGTTTACGAACCATTAACTTTAGTTGGTTTAGATAAATTCCAAAACATTGACATCAAAATCAAAGTCACTGGTGGTGGTCATGTTTCTCAAATTTACGCTATCAGACAAGCTATTGCTAAAGGTTTAGTTGCTTACCATCAAAAATTCGTTGATGAAGCTTCAAAGAACGAATTAAAGAAAATCTTCACCGCTTATGATAAATCATTATTAGTTGCTGATTCAAGAAGAATGGAACCTAAGAAATTCGGTGGTAGAGGTGCCAGATCTAGATTCCAAAAATCTTACCGTTAGTTTTTTAATAAATTTATTATTAATGTATAAATAAGTCATTGACTATTTCTTTTGTAAATTTGAGTGGTGATTTCTCTATGAGTGAAAATATTGAATATTAAATAAACTATTAAAAGTTGAAAGTTTTTTGTCCATTTGTTGGTAGTTTTTGCAATAATTATGGATTTTGTATAAAATACCTCTAGAATAATTTCGAACAGTTTAAATTTAAAAAATTTATTGAAACAAATTATAACATTAGCATGGTATGAAAGAGATGTATTTAGATGTGGTTTCAAGATGTAGGTTGCAAAATTTAGAAGATTCTCTCACTCTAACTATCAGAAGCTATTTAGTCATTTGAAATTCGAAAAAGATTGATACTGTCACCAGTGGGAAAAATCACCCTGTATAAAGACCAAGCTACCTTTAAAAAAATATATATAAGGGAGTATTGAATAGATTGAAAAAAAAGTAACGGGGCGAGCTGGGAATTGAACCCAGGGCCTCTCGCAAATTTGTGCGATTAACACCCAAAGCGAGAATCATACCACTAGACCACACGCCCATTTCTTGTTTAACTTTTGGAGCGAATGTCTCATAAGCAGTAAAATGGCAGGGCTCGAAATCTATCATGTAACATGCTACCCATACCAAGTATAATCAGATGGCAATAGCGTTTAAAGATCCAATGTTTGAACCTTATGATGTCATCGGTTCCATTGTTGAGCCAACCGTTTAAAAAGGTAAGTTTAAGATAACCATTATAGTTCCCCAAGAACCAATCATAAATGCACTTAGGATGTGCTCTTATCAAAATGATCCCTAAATAATGAAAGGCTATTTAATTGTTGTCAAGTATACCCTGGACCGTTATTAAAAAAAAATAAAGTTCATTATCTCTGAATTTACCAGATCTGAATGCATGACCAACGGTAATCGAAAAAGGGGATAAAATTACATTATTTGTCTAAAAAATAAAGTTTTTGATAAGCTAATATCTTACTTTATCCTATTGAATCTATAGTATTAAATTGTAAAGTCATAGAATGGCTACTTTCACAGGGAAACTTTAAAACTAAGAGATATAGGGGCATTTGACGAACAATGCTTACCAACAGGATAATTTCTTGATTCGGCATCATTGTCATCGAGCTCATTGATCTAGTTGTTAAGAAGGATCTGATCTACCCAACAATCCTATGAAGTTCTAGACCAGTCAATGGTTTATAAATATCACTTGAACTGTCTTCATCTACCATCAATCAATTTGATATCAAATCTCCTGAAAAATGAATCCATTAGTTAATTATCACGACGGTCCATCATGTGGATCATGTAAAACTTGTTCTGAATGTGCTTGTGCTAAGAAATGTGACAAATGCTCCAAAGGTAAGAAATAAGTGGTTGCAAAATGAAGTTTTGTGTTGGTAACCTGACTCCATATTAATGGAGTAGATTGTGTTTTTTCGTCTGATATCTTTCGATGCAGTGAATTTCAATTCTTTTCCCCGACCTTTATTTAGTTATGTTTATAGTATTTTTGTTCAATACATAAGCTTGAGATATTCTATTCTTTAATCGCATTTTAAAATCGCACACACTATGACAGCTGATGAATTATCAAGAGGTTTGTAAAATTACGAATAATCTTCATGATCCATACTAACAACTATAGATGAAATTGCCTTATATGATAGACAAATCAGATTATGGGGGATGGGAACTCAACTTCGTTTAAGATCTGCCAAAGTATTGATCATAAATTTGGGGTCTGTGGGTATGGAGATAGTGAAGAATTTAGTTTTGGGAGGTATAAATAGTATAGATATCGTTGATGATTCTGTAATTAAAGAGGAAGACTATGCAGCCCAATTCTTTCTCCCAAATGATGATAAATTCATTGGTGAGTTGAAATTACCTAATATTATTGAACCTATAAAAGAATTAAATAATCGAGTTAATATCAACATTCATACCGATAATTTCAACCAATTATTAGCCGACAAGGATTTCTTCAAGAAATTTGATTTGATAATAGGAACTGAGTTAGTTAAACAAGAAATTATAGAATTAAATGAATTAACCAGAACTTTCAATATTCCTCTATATGTTACAGGATTACACGGGATATTTGGATATATAATTACTGATTTGATTCAACATGTAAGTACAGTTGAAAGAAACACCATCAACCAAGCAAAAACTATTGGTGAAGAGTTGAGTTTGAATAAAGTTGTTGAAAATTATCAAGTTGATAAACCTAATAACAAGGAAATTTTAACTATCAAAGATACTTATTCACCTATTTCAAGTATTTTCACATCAGATAACTTACCTAAACAATTAAGTAAACGTCAATTAAGAAAATTATCCTCGTCCTTACCAATAATATTAAGTTTGTTGGAATCCGATAGATCAGAATTGACTACAGAAGAAATAAACTTAAAAGCAATCCAAATGTGTTCAAATCTTGGGATTTCTCCCGATATTTTAAGTAAGGAATATTTACAAGAATTCACCAATCAACAATTCACAGAATTCGTGCCAACAAGTGCTATCTTAGGAGGATGTTTAGCCCAAGATGTCATACAATTTTTAAGTAAGAGAGAAAGTCCAATCAATAATACATTAATACTCGATGGATTAAGGTCAGAAATGCCTATTTATAGTTTATAATACATAAATTGTTAGTTTATTTGGGGGTGATACCTCTACCTTTACGTTTTTTCAAATGAGATGATTCTTTCAAGAACTTGAAACTCTTATTCAATTTACTTTTCAATTGAATATTCATATCTTTAGCTTTATTTAAACGGGTCTGGATTTCATGTCTTTCCTTGATGATGTTTTTAATTTCAAGTAAATCGTTTTCTTTGAAATTTTCAAGTCTTTTATTGAATTGATGGTTCTTTGTCTTTGCTTCTTCAATGATTTTAGTGTTTTCTTCAATCAATGTTTTAGTTTTGGTCATTTCATTCTTTAAATATGTTTTTTCGTCCTGTTTTTTGGTGATATCAGAAATATATTGTTTGACCTTATCTTGAGAATCCCAAATCTTTATTTGATTTTCAATAGCTTGTTTCTTTTGTTGTTGATCTGATTCGGTAGAGAAAGTCTTCAAAATATATTCAACATCTTTCAATCTTTCGGTGATTTGTTGGATATCTTTCTTTAAATTTTCAATTTCTTCAAGTCTTTTATCGACTTTCTTATTACCCAATTCAATTCTTTGTGAAGCATGATTAACATCATCAATGATTGAAGACAAGGATTTATTTAATTCCAATTCTCTCCTTCCAATCTTATTACTTATATGATCATCATTAAACACTTCATATCCTGATAATTCCTTCTTAACTAAACCATAATCTATGTAACAACTATTCAATTCCAACACTAATTTGTGAGTTAAATAGTTAGTCAAAGAATTCTTACTGTTATGATTTAATATACCGATCAACTTATCAAAGTTATTGGTTAATGAATTAGTGATATAATTCAGTTGTAAACGATTTACCTCATAATAAGTTTGGGTAGTTGAAGTATCAGTATCTTTATGAGACAGTTCATTATCATAAGGAGTATAATGATAATTTACTTCAGTTAATAAAGATTTTTCCACATCAATGGCAGAAAATTTGGGAATTGAAGGTAATCCAGGTAATGGCCAAATTGGATAATTAAATCTTAATAAAGTAGAATTTTTGAATAATTGATCAAAGAATGTGGATAAGTAATTCAAACCCTGATTATAGATAGGGAAAATATCTGGAGGTAATATACCAATTTGATCACGAAGACAAACTACTGAAGAAATCAAATTATATAAATAATCAGCATCATTTTCTCTACCTTCATAGAATAACTTACAATGTTCAATAGTGAATAACGGTATTAATTTAATAAGACACGCTTTAGATTCTCTATTTTGTAATCGTATTTTTTCAATGAAATCATTATTAACTTGTTCATCGAATTTGATGATCAAATCAAATTTCAACGATGAGATATCTTCTTTTGAATTGGTAATACCATCATCAGGTATAAGATGAATTGAAATGTTTGTGTGAGTGGGTTCATGTTTTTTATGATCTCTTCTTAAATAATTCCCGACATATTTTTTGATTTTAACTGAATTTGCTGATGTACCGATCAACAAGGCTTCGACTAAATCAAATAACTTAACATTATTGGTCATAACAACAGCTATTTTTCTTTCAAAACTCGGTGGGAATGCCTTTAGTGTCCTGGAATTATTATGTTGATTATTAAAAGGTCCATTGGATAAGATAATATTCTTATTCACTTCTGTCATAACATTAACTAAATCTTTCAATACATTAAATTTCCCACTGGTTTCAGCTAATTTCAATGCCATATCTCTTTGTAATAAGTTTTTTGGCATGTAATGAGTGATCAATAAATAAGGATGAGAGCTTACAAGCATACAGTTTTCAATACAAATTTGGGAAGATTTAACTATTAATTCGGTTTTATCATTTGTCTCACAATATTTCAAAATATCGGAATAATGTAATGAAACTATTTGATCAGTTAATTCTTTTTGAAATTCATATATCGGACATGTTAACTCATATTCTCCACTATCATTTATCTTATCGATATGTAAATCCACAATTGGTGGCTCAGGTGTACTATCTAAGATTCGAAGTAAATCCATTCGTGAGAAAAATTTCCAAATGAGGCGACCTTTTTAAAGATTTCAACCGATTATGCGAGGGGGGTTCTATATATTTTTAACAACTCCATAATTTGATGGATTTATCCCATGAACTACTTACAATTTGTTTACCTGATGCTGAAATGTCACAATTCATAACTTTATCATTAGTTGAAAGGTTAGCTAATTGAATCCAATTATCAGAGCTCCAAATCTTTATGTCACCATCAAATGATGAACTTATGAGGAAATTACCATTTGATGATAATAATGATGGATTTAAATCGTCTTCATCAGTAACTTCTTCGATTAAACTTTGACGTGAAATGTCGGAATTTTGATAAAATTTGACATTACTTATTAATTTCTTATGTGCTGGTATAGAGAAAATTTCTCCTTGGGGCTTATTTTTGAATCTATTATCAAGTTTCCGTAAATCCCACACTTTGATGGAACAGTCACCACTACCGGTTACGAATTGATATCCATTACCTGACCAATCAATGGAATATATAGGTAAAATATGACTGGTTAGATTCTCAATTAATTTCCCTGATCTAAGATCCCATAATTTCCCAATAGCATCCATACCACCAGTGGCTAAGATACTCCCATCAGGATGAAATGATGCTGATAATACTTCTTTCAGATGTCCTTCTTGTTGCATTAATTCTTTAGATGTTTTATAATCCCATAATTTCCATGTTTGATCAAATGATGTGGAAATAAAATATTCATTACCAGGATGGAATAATGTATTAGTGATTCTTTCACTATGAGCTTCTTTAATGCTCTTAATCGGTTTGGTGTTACCTATTTCCCAGAAATTAATAGTACCTTCATTACCTCCAGTAATAAGGTTATTATCTAGCCAATCGACCCCACTGACTTTCTCTGTATGATAGCCGGGTGTCAGTTGAAAAGTCTTATTAAGGTTATTATCAAGAATATATAAATTCCCATCCCAAGATCCACATGCTATTAAGGAACTATCTTTATTATATTTGACTGTTGAAATTGCTCGTTTATTATTGGGGATCAATTGTGTACCATACAATTCATATTTTGATAATTTTGAATTAATTACTCTTCTATGTTTCAAAATCTTGATGAAATTGGGTTCGTATTCTTGTTGTTGTGATCGTATTCTTGTTCTTGCATTAGTTAATGATTTATATAGAATATTTTTTCTTGCTTGGAGTAAATCTTCTGATCCGGGAGTATAGAATTCTTCGTCATCATCGTCATCATCTTCTTCTCCCTCATTTTCTATCCCACCTTCAATTTCAATTCCTTCTTGGAAATTAGTATTAGGCCTCTCATTCAATAACTTAATCAATCTTTGTCTTCTATCGTAATTATCCTCACCAAAATATGTGATTGGTTCTTCTAGCTTCCTGAGCCAGCTTTTAACCTCACCATCTAATGTTGGTACTTCGGTTTGATCTATCTGTTTACCAATATCGTTAATGATTGTTAAGCCATTCATAATAACTAGGAAAGAAGAGATGGGAAAAAAGTTCCGCGATTTAATAATTACTATTTAAGATTCTTGTTGCAAAATCTGCAAAATTCTCCGATTTGTTAACCATTTCATCAAGATCTGGTTGACAGAATACTGCCAAAGTATTTCTAGCAATATTAGGTATGTTTGTACCTTTAACATAATGAGGTACTGCTTTGAAATTACCTTTAGATACTTCTTGCAATGCACTACCAGTTTGAAAAGCAAGACAATCTTTCGGAATATTGACTTTAACCACTTCGTTTTTACGATTACGTATATACAATCCAGCAGTTGGATCGGGAGATGTAGGTAAATCATGTAAAAGATCTTTAGATTCATCCAAAAACAAAGCTGAAGTTAAACCAGTAATACATGAATGATCTAAATGTTCTCCACACCAATCATCATCTGCATTTGGGGCGTTGGTATCATTCGGATCAATAGGATAATAATGTAATAATCTTGCTTTAGAACAAGTGGAATTTTGAACTGTTCTTTTTAAATAATTCTTTTCGATATCAAATCTTTTAGAAATGTAATTGTCACAATTAACTGCCACTTTTTCAGCTACTTCTATAATAAGGTTGACTAATTGTTTCATATCTTTTTTGAAAGTTTCTAATTCTTTTATATTGCTTGGTGGCCAAATATTTGGTGTTGTGTATGTCTTGTAATCAGGAAACTTCTCACATAATTCTTTGCTTGGACCCTCTAATGAATCGTCTTTATGAAAAGCACAGTTCACATAGAATGATCCCTTATTGTAATCAGGTAATCCTGATCTCAACTTTTCTTTACCACAACTCCATCCTGTAATCCATGAAGACTCTTCATCTTCTAAAGTCTCCAATAATTCAGGCGGTTGATTTGCCAAAACAGAGGCACTCTTCAATACTTTCAATCTGAGTTCTTGGTAATATGATGGGAGATCTTTGATTACTATGATTCCCAAAGAGTCTGGGCCAAATGCTTGATCCAATGTTTCATCTTTTATCCCGTTAACTAAATCTTCTAAAGATACTGTAATCGGACTTTCCATATTGATCGATTTCTCAAAATTTTTTCCTCGCTTATTTTTGCAACCTGAAAAATTTATGATACCGACTACATTGATCGATTGGTTATGAGAAAGCTTTTAAGATTTCAAGACTTTAAGACTTCAATACTTACATACCTTCAGGCTAAACTGAGTCTTTAAATTCAAAAAAAAGAAGAATTGCTGAAATAAAAAAATAAGCCCGACGCGGGACTCGAACCCGCAGCCTTTTGATAACTCTTTAGTAAAAGTCAAACGCTCTAGCCGATTGAGCTAGCCAGGCTATTTGACAGAAAAAAACCATAATTAATTTATGTAGTAATTAATTCTTAATAAAAATTTTGAAATCGATTCAGTGCTTTGCATTGGCTGAAACAGAGTTAAATTTTATATTTTATTACTCTCATGGTACACAAGAAGTAAGAGGGACTGAAGTTTCGAATTTTGAATCGAATTTTTGACCTCTAAGAGCAAATTCTTGAATTTCATTCTATGCTCATCTCATCTCTCAAGAACTCAGCCGTGCTGTTTATTTTTTTTTACTTGAAACCTCACATGAAACTTACGTTAAATGAGGCGAATTCCGAAGTAGAGGCAATTACCCTAAAATCGTCCTGCGATTCGTTTATGCATGGAATGCCCTTAAAAAATATGCTCAAGACTTTTGATATTTTCTGGTCGTTCAAATGTACATCTCTTAATATTAACAAGTTCATGTAAAAGCTGGAATCTTCATTATTCAATCAATTTTTCATTGTTTATGTTGAGTTCTAGTGCTGACCACCATAAAATTATCAACATGAGAAATTTCATTCTGGAAAAAAACCTATGTAAGGCTTATTCGTAAACAGAATTAAGAGGTTTTCATTGTGAATGATTATTTGGAGTTGAAATTATCAAGCCTAAAATGGAAGCATTTTCAAAACCAGATCTTGGCATCACTTTATTAGTCAAGTTTTACGGGTAACAGCTAGTGGAAAAAGAGGGTATTTAGCCTTGAACTTTCTAACCAATCAACCACATAATTGACACCGGTATTCAGACAAATAACCTTTCAGAACAGTTTGGCAATTTCTTGAATTGAATTAAAGTTCTTTCTCGTATACACAACCTTTTAGGAATGCCTCATTTTATCAGATGAAAAATTTTTATCTGATGGCATCAGGCAGTAAAAAAGAAATTTTGAGACATTTTCAGATTTAACTTTATTGATCATCCTTTACCACTTTTTTAGTCATTGGATGGGCTTGAGAGCTCAATTGAAATTCGATTGTTCAACTACATATGCATTGACTCATTCATAAGCTCAAAGTCATCCTGATGAACTAGAAATTTGTACCATTAAAGCCTTACGGTTATTCCTCACAAGGCTTAAAAAATACCGTATGCGCTAACCTTTTAGACTAAATGTCGCGGAAACCCGTAAAGAAATCCCATTAAACCAATCAAAAAACCGTAAACTAGGCCTAAAATTTTAAAAACCCGATTGATTGAAAAGATTAACTGAGAACATTTTTCTTTTTATGCAAGATGAGGAGTAGCATAAATAGCTAGGAATTTCACCTAAATTTTTTTTTTCAATTACAAATTAGGTCTTCAAATATGTCTGAGTTGGAAAAGAAGAATACTGTCGGAAGTGATTCATTAGAGAAATCAACTTCAAGTGACATCTCCCTAGTTGGGCAAGAAAAATCCACTGGGGTTCTTAAAGCAGAAATTTTAGCTCAACAATGGAACACTTGGTACTATAAAACTATTTTATTAATTAGTGCTTTCTTAGTTGGTTATGCTTATGGTTTAGATGGTCAAACCAGATATGTTTATAATGCTACTGCTACCAATTCTTATAGTCATCATTCATTATTGACTACTATTGGTGTTGTTAGTGGTGTTGCTCAAGCTGTTTGTCAAATTGTTTACGCTAGATTATCTGATGTCTTTGGTAGATTAGAATTATTCTTAGTATCAGTTGTTTTATACGTTGTTGGTACTATTATTGAATCTCAAGCTTATGATGTTCAAAGATATGCTGGTGGTTCAGTCTTATATTCTGTTGGTTATTCAGGTGTTATTATCAATCTTTTATTCATTTTATCTGATTTTTCACCTTTAAAATGGCGTTTATTCTATAGTTTCGTTCCAGCTTTCCCATTTATTATTAATACTTGGATTTCTGGTAAAGTCACTGCTGCTATTAATACCAATTGGTCATGGGGTGTTGGTATGTGGGCTTTTATTTTCCCATTAGCTTGTATTCCATTAGTTGGTTGTATGATTCACATGAGAATCTTAGCCGGTAGAACTGAAGAATGGAGAGAATTTAAAACCAAGAAAACTAAATATCAAGAATTAGGTTTAGTTAAATTTTTAGTTTATTTATTCTGGACTTTAGATGTTATTGGTTTAATCTTATTTGCTGCCATGTTAGGTTGTATCTTAGTCCCATTAACTTTAGCTGGTGGTGTTAAATCAAATTGGCAAAATGGTAGTATCATTGCTCCAATTGTTGTTGGTTTCGTTTTGATTCCAGTTTTCGCTATTTGGGAATCTAAAACCGAACATGCTATTGCTCCTTTCCATTTATTAAAAGATAGAGGTGTTTGGGCTGGTTTATATATTTCATTCTCCATTACTTTAATTAGTGCCATTGAAGGTTCTTATCTTTTCACTGTTTTAAGAGTTGCCGTTGACCTGTCAATTGATGATGCTACTATTATTTCTTCCGTTGCTTCATTCGTTGGTACTGCTGCTGGTTTCTTCTTTGGTTTATTCGTTGTTTATGCTAAACGTTTGAAAGGTTTTATCATTGCTGGTACTTGTATCTGGTTAATATCTCTCGGTATCTTATTACATTTCAGAAGTGGTACTGATGCCAGATCTGGTATCATTGCCGGTCTTTGTTTACTTGGGTTAGGTACTACTTTCTTCACTTATCCAGTTAATGTTTCCATGCAATCATCAGTTAATCACGAACATATGGCTGTTGTTACTGCTTTAGGTTATTCATTCTACCGTGTTGGTTCAGCTGTTGGTTCAGCTATTTCCGGTGCTATTTGGACTAACACCTTATATTCAAAGATCTTAAAATACATGCAAGATCCTACTTTAGCTGCTGATGCTTTTTCTGCTCCATTAACTTTCATCGTTACTTATTCTTGGGGTACTCCAGAAAGAGAAGCTATTGCTCATGCTTACAGAGATTTACAATTTGTTTTAATCTTAGTTGCTTTATGTTTATGTATTCCATTAATTGCTTGTGCTTTCTTCTTACGTGATCACAGATTAGGTGATGTCCAAAGTATTGAAGACGTTGAAAAATTTGAAGTCAATGATTCTATTATGAACTTATTCAAATCTTTCGGTGGAAGAACTAAAGCTGAAAAAGCTGCTGAAAAAGAACTTGAAAAACAAACTCAATTTGCTTAATTAATGTAATTTAAATAGAATGATTCACGGTATATGAATATTTTTAATATAGAATTTTTAATAATTATCTTTAAATGGTTCTAATGCTCTAAGATGTTGATCCATTGGTATCGGGTCGCAATATTCATGGTAATCTTCAATTTCCTTCAATAGTTTTTCTTTTTGTGCTGGTGGATATAAATGATTCAACTTTTTAGGATTTGAAAATCTTTGAATTCGTAGTTCTTTTTTGATTAAATCAATGTCTTTCAATTCTAATAATTGATTTCTTCGTTGACCGCTAATTACTATCTTTTTACTTGTAAGATAAATCTCTAATTCTTCCATTAATTGTTCTTTATTGACTTCATTGGTAATCAGGATGATACTTCGAGATTCAGAATCAGGAGATATCTTATTTTCAAAGAACCTGAGAAACTCAGACCTTGAAATTGATCTAAGAAGGTTTATATCAATTCTCTCATTACCGTTCTTGCCTTCAAATCTATAAATCCTGTTGATAATCTTTTCCCAAATACCTTTATGTTCAAAGTAATTCCCACTCACCAGATCAAAGTTAGTGCTTGATCTACTGGGAGGCATATCAAACACGATGCTAGGTGATGAATGTGAAACACTGGTAAATCCTATGGCATTGATGCATGGTAAAAGGACTTCTTCAAAGAATTCGGATTCATTCAAACCATCCACATAAACTTCAATCTCATGGAGCAAATCTTCAATATTGGAATCCAAAGTTGGGAAATTGTATTCGTTACTTTCAATGAAAATGAATACTCCTATAACTTTCCTGAAAATTCTTAAACTACTTCCAATCTTATAACCCAATTTCCGGGGGTATCTTAATTTGTGAACATGTAGACTCATTATGAATTCTACCAATTTGCTAATTGTTCTGATATAAATACTTTCTCTGGGTCCGAGATTTATATAGAATAGACAATGTTTCTGTTGTGAAGAATACTCATATCTCACTTTACCTACAAATGGGTTATAACTTCCAAGAAATGTGGGAGGCTCATGTAGTTTCCCTTGATGTAAATGTTTTGTCAATCTACTTATGGTGGATGATATTTCATAAGCTGTCTCTAAATCACAATCTCCATTGATAAGTATACTTGTATAACAGTTATTTAATTTGTTATTTACCAGCAAAACATCATCCAACTCAATGAGTTCAATTGTTTCAAGTACTTCAAATGGAGAGTATACATTCTTGTCTATCAAGCAATACAAAATCCCTACAGATTGAGCTAATGACTCTTCATTTTCCAAATCTTCATATTTCTTCCTTATCCTTACTCTTGCTTTTACAAACTTTGAGTATGTAATGGTCAGAAGTATACTTAATCCTTGTTTGATAATTTCTATGAACTCGACAAGAACTTTGGAATAATTCATTGCTAATCCATTCAAGTTGAAAGTTAAGGAATTACTACTATTCAAAGCTGTGAATATAGACCATGAAAAATCAATCCTTTCTGCAGAATAAAGCTTTACCTTGAAATCATCTCCTAAGATTTCTGCTATTAGTTCCAATGCAAAAAAGTCCATACAGTTTGGAAACGATTTAATGGTTAACATTTCGAAGCTTGTAAATATTCTATGATTATAATTTGATCCTCTATCAAACCATAATTCAAATTCAGGAGAATGTTCAATTAGATAGGGCCTTTTATCAACTTCATATTTAATATGATAATTGAGGGTAGGTTCTGAAATTGAAGGGATTGGAATGTAAGCCCCAGAAATTTGAAGAAATTTGTTTCTCTTGGGAAATTTTAGCCATTGTTTAAGAATTCTATGGTCTTCTGATGACGCATTTAAAGTATCAATTTCAAAAATCAGGTATTTAATGTCGTAATTTTTGTCATAAGTATTCAAAACTATCGATGGGAAGTCGTTGGTAGATATATCACTGAAAAGTATTATCTTCAAATTATCGATATGAAATATTCTCTTACTTTCGGAAATAAAAAGTTTAGAAGCCAATCTCATAGGTCTATAACCGAAAAATAAATGTTCATACTGAACTACATTCATGAGTTCTGTAAGGTTTGTGATTTCATTCATCAACCCGTTGTCAGATTCTTTATAGATAAACCTCAAATTCTCTGATTCTAGGAAATCATCGATATACCGTTGAAGTTGATGATAAGACACTTCAGTAACTAACAGAATAAAGTAAGTGATACAAAATAAAATGAAAGTAACACGATGTTTCCCCAGTTTAGTGAGTTTGAGTTCTATAATAATTACTAAATTATTGAAATCAATGAACTGATCAAAAACTAATACATCACTGGCCAAGTTCATCTGATATAAAATATCACACAATGAATTTTGTTCTTCATTACCGAATAATTCAATCCATAATTTGGTTATCTGAATTCTGTTGTCATTTAAATTGTTGATAGGGAACACAATTCTCATCATGTTGGCACCGTCATTGACATACAACAATTGCTTCCTAGATTTCAGGCTAAATATACCGGGAAGGTTAATTGTTCTTGAATTTCCTTTATTGATACCTTGGAAACAGCTAATTACTAGCTTCTGTAAGGTATTGCAAGATTGTGGTCCCTTCATTATCAACTTCATGTTTGAACCGATAAAGTTGTCTTTATGGTATTGTATCAATTGCTTCTTACACTTTAAATTTAGAGTTTCCATACTACCAGTAGCAAAGCTTTTAAATGTGGAGTCTGATATTAGCTTGAGGCAATGATAGAACCTTTTAGATATAGAAGAAACATTCATTGAATGCTCCTCATTGATATCACGTATTTCACTAATAATCAAATCATTATTGAAACTTGGTCTTTTTAAATTGCTAGCAAACACCTCTAATAAATAGCTCAAAATTGGTTTATCACTGATAATTTCAGGATTTATCTCCGATGCAGACTTGGAAGTGTTAGGCACTTCCAAATAGAATACTGTTTGATTGAAAGTAGTAAATGCATTCACTTCTCCTCCAGTTCTTCTAACATTTTGTATCAATGCGTATGGTCGTGGAAAATCTTTTGAATTAGTAAAGATTATATGTTCCATCAAATGAGCCAATCCTTCTACTCCCCCATCATTATTTGAGCCACTATTCACCGATAAAGAAACACCCGTTGATTTCGCATTGGGATCTGTAATTAGTATACAGTCTAATCCATTCTCTAATTTTATAGCTCTTGTATCATGATCGAATTTGGATAGTGGGACTTTGAACTCTGCTTTTGTGATATAATAACTCATAATTATCCCATCAATCTCAAGATTTTTGGTTTTTTCGCAGCCAAAAAAAAAAATTTCCTTTTTAAGACGTTTCAATGGATAAATTCCAAGGTACGAAAAATCACTAAACTACAATCATATTCTCAATGTTTCGATTTCTTAGGTTCGGAAAGCTTCAGTCCAACAATATCACCAGTGAAAAATAAAAAAATATTCCGATACCGGGAGTCGAACCCGGGTTTGCTGCGTGAAAGGCAACCGTGCTAGCCGTTACACTATATCGGACCTAGATGTTATAATCATCCAATGTATCTCTGTAGTGGTGATTATAGAAAATTTTTGGGCCCGAATAGCTTTTGTTATTTAGATCGTTCGTTGGGGTGTCTCGTTGAATCTCCAAGAAAAGAGCGTATCTCCTGAGAAACTGCAAGCATTTGAGCCTTTGCATTGCAATCTATTTTGAGATTCAATTTTTCATTCAAAAACTTTAACGGAATGGTTCTTGAAGTGAAACAACACTATCAAACATACGTATAGATATGCTAATTCACTCAATTGACCCTGACCCGACCCTTGCATAGATTCCCAAACATGTAGTACGAACCAACTCAAAGACTTCAACTTGTTAGTGAATAATTCATTCGGCTTTTTCAAAACTTTTAGATTGATATTCACACCGGACTTATCGGTGAGCATTATTAATACTTCCTTGCAAATCGCGGAAATGTGATGCGGATTTAGGCTACAGACAAAGGAGCTAAGAGCTTTGATCAAGGACTCAATGATTTGATTATCTCATGATTATTGTATATAAAAACCCTCAGTGATACGGTATTGATGATTATTAAATCCGAAAAATGCAAGAAGTCTTTGTCTCCGGTGCTAGTGGGTATATTGCACAAAATATTGTGAAACTTTTAATCTCTAAAGGTTACAAGGTAATCGGATCTGTCAGAAGTGCCGCTAAAGGGGATCAATTAAAGAAAGATGCTGGAGAAAATTTTGACTATGAAATAGTGGAAAATATTGGTGCTCCAAATGCTTTCGATGAAGCCTTGAAGAAACATCCAAATGTTTATGCATTCTTACATACTGCTTCTCCAGTCGCTTTTGCCACAGAGGATATTGCCAATGACATCATCAAGCCTGCCGTCGAAGGTACTTTGAATGCCTTGAAATCTGTTCAAAAGTATGGTACCAATGTCAAAAAAGTCGTTATTACTTCTTCAGCTGCTGCTAAACTTGATTATCAAAATATTTATAATCCCGATGCTGCAGTCGTCACTGAAGAATCATGGAATCCAATCACTGATGAAGAAGGTTTACTCAATTCTATGTTTGGTTATTTCGTATCTAAGAGAAACGCTGAAAAAGCTGCTTGGGAATTTGTAAAAACTGAAGATGTTAAATTTACTTTGAATACCATCGCGCCAACTTTGGTGATTGGTCCTCAAGCTTACGCCAGTGGTGTCAAAGAAACTGCCAATTTCTCGGTTGAATTATTGAATGGTCTTTTGAAGTCAAAACCTGATTCTGAAATGCCTGTTTTTGATGGTAACTTTGTTGATGTAAGAGATGTTGCTAAATTACACTTACATGCCTTCGAAAGTGATGTTAAAGATTTCAAATATTTGCCAATCACTGATTATTTCTCCATCCAAACTTGTGCAGACATCATTAGAGAAAAATTTCCTTCTTTGAGAGATACAGTTCCTATTGGAACCCCCGGTGCTGGTAAGGATGTTCACACTAGATACTCCCCATGGGATAATAAAAAAACCATGGCATACTTGGAAGATCCAATTTCATTGGAACAATCTGTAGTTGATACCATAGATCAAATTGTTAATAAATAGGAAAAATATATACAATTATGATTTCAAGAATTTTTTTACAAGCTTTACAGCTGTTCCTTGAACATGACTGGTATATAACTATTCACTTGAGAGGTTCGGTAAGTTCTTTAACGGCGAATGCTTCAACTGAGAAGTTAAAATCTTCATAACGGTCATTACATCAATATTTTTGATTGCATCTTATCGACATTTTACGACATTTTTGCTGTGTTTGCCGACATTCTTTGTCGCGGGTGGAAGGGGCAAAACAATAATAGGAGTTCTTCAGTTGTTTAATCTATTATTATCGATGTACTCTCATATTCCATCTCTATTATGACCGGGGCACGACTTGCTCATACTTTTCAATCACTATTTGCTCAGTTAGCTTTCTAAACTGGTAACTCATCTGTTCATTGTACTTCAAAAGTCTTATATTCAATGTATAACGAAGGATTTGCACCGAAGATCTTCAATTACTAAATCCGGTATTCAATTTTTTGTAGTCATGATTGGTGGGTGCTTTACTTTATTATAAATATTATAATAGGGGTTTTACTACGACTCCTGTTGAGATCATATTTGACCCTCTCTCTATCTCTTTTCTTTTGTCCTCATCAAAATTCTTGTCGTTGATAGGTTTGTCCCAATGAAGGCATTTTTGCGATAAGGTCGTAAAATTATTAGGTATGAAAAGCTTATCTATCCCCTAATATTGCGGTAATTTGACTTCGTGGGGATATTTTTCACCTCGAAAACCCGGAGTTTCATGTAATCGGTACTTTTTTACTCCTTTTGGATTTCCGACAAAGATAAAAAATGTGCGACCTTATCTAAAAAGCTTATCTAATCAAGAATTCCGAGATAAGTATAAAACAAGTGGAAAAGTTCCTCGCAAAACGTTCAAGGATGTCGGAAGCAAAGAAAGAAAAAGTTCAAGTGATTCATGATGTTGTTGAAGAAGGGTCACAATTTTCAGATTCTATTCAGATCAAAAAATTTGGTTTTCTCAGTATAAACCCTGAGGAAAAAATTCACAGAACTTTACCATTACGTATTGTTAATCTTATTGCTTTCGGGGGTGCAATTGGTACTGCTCTTTTCATCACTATTGGTAGTCCTTTGATGATGGGTGGTCCGTTATCGTTGGTTTTGGCTTATTGGTTCTGGACTCTTGTTATGTTGATCTTAACATGTTGTGTAGGAGAAATGGTTTCTTATTTACCAGTAGCTTCACCCTTCATTACATTAGCTGGAAGATGTGTTGATGAAGCTATGGAATTCTCAGCGGGCTGGAATTTCTATTTAATGGAATCTTTATATATTCCTTTTGAAATCGTCGCTGTTAATGGTATGGTCCATTACTGGAGAGACGACTACAGTGCTGGTATCACTTTAGGTGTACAAATTTTTTTGTATGCATTAATCAACATATTTGCTGTAAGAATTTATGGGGAATCAGAATTTTGGCTAGCATTAGGTAAGATTGTTTTAGCCACCGGTTTATTATTCTTCACTTTAATCACCATGTGTGGAGGAAATCCTCAACATGATGCTTTTGGTTTCAGATATTGGAAAACTGAAGGTGGACCTATGGTTGCTTACTTGAGCGAAGGTGATGGAGGTAGATTTCAAGGCTTAGTCAATTGTTTGATTGCAGGAGCTTTTTGTATTGTGGGACCTGAATATTTATCAATGGTTGCTTCAGAAGCTGCTAATCCTAGAGTTACCATGCCAAAAGCCTTTTCCACTGTTTTGTACCGTTTAGTAATTTTTTACGTTCTTGGTGCTCTTTCAGTGAGTGTTTTAGTTGCTTATAATGATCCTACTTTAGTCAATGCTCCTTCCACTGGTGCTGCTAGCTCTCCTTATGTGGTTGCCATGGTCAACTTAGGTATCAAAGGATTACCTGATATTGTTAATGCTTTGATTATTACATCTGCTTTCTCAGCTGGAAACTCATTTGTCTATTGTTCTTCGAGAGTATTATATTCCTTAGCAAGACAAGGTTTTGCCCCAAAAATATTCAGTTACTGTACCAACTCGGGTGTTCCAATCTTTGGTGTTTTTGTGGCTATAGGTTTTGCTTTATTATCTTTGTTACAATTGGGTTCTAATTCGGCCACTGTTTTAGGTTATTTTGTCAGTATTTGTACTGGTTCTCAAGTTTTAAATTATGTTTTCATGGGAATCACCTATATTGGCTTTCATAGAGCTTGTGAAGCTCAAGGTATTGATAGATCTGCATTCAAATTCAAAGCTTGGTACCAACCCTACGGAGTTTACTTTAGTTTATTCTTCTTGATATTGATGGTGGGTATTATAGGTTATACTAACTTCTTACCTGGTAGGTGGAGTACTTCTTCCTTTATCTTCAATTATATCATGGTATTCATAAATATCATCTTAATATTGGGTTGGAAATTCTTCAAGAAAACCAAAAGAGTGAACCCAGCTGAAGCTGATCTTTACACTGGTCTTGAAGAAATCGAAGAACATGAGTATGAATATTATGCTAAATTAAATGTTCAACCAGAAGATTATAAATTAAGCTTGAAAAGTAAAATACTTGCGTGGGTTTTTTAGTCTTATAAATATGGACCTACTCTTTCATTAAACCCTCTCTTAATACAGTATTCTATCGACATCCACTTTTGATATGATCGAATATCATCATATCATATCAGACTTATCGGTGTGTAGAGTAAATCTCAGAAAGGAAATTGGCTCTTTTATCACATTTTTGTTACCAGTACAAACTCAAGTCCCACATACATTACGAAAGTTTCTGATGTTTCGTGTCATTCGCCTAATTCGCCTCATTCGACTACGTGGACTCGTGCCAAGTATTCCAATATCTCTTGTTTATTAAATATTGGTAGTAACAGGATACAAAAAACGTCGTTATAGCAGGTCAAATAAATAGGAGGTGAAACACTCGAAATTCTTTAGGTATCTTACCATGAAAACGTACTTGATGACTGGATTTAACAGAGGAATTGGACTCGATTCATTAATTGAAGCCGTCAAAATATCAATCAACCTATGAACTTTAATTTGGCATTTTGTTCTTCAGATTTGACAATGAAGGGTTTATCATCTACAGTGAAGAATACTTTGAGTTCGAATTCATTCTTGACATGTTGAAGCTCAATGGTGGTAATATCTTCCATGATATTGAAAAGGTTAGAAGATCCTGATTCTCTAATACCGATTAACGATGGACACCGCAGCTATCTTCATAACCTTCATGGGGGTTATGTGCTGACTTAGTGGTATGATGATAAACGGTGGTAAGAAGAAACATTCGTCTGTTTCAAACTGACACTTATGGATAGCTGTACTAGCTTCTAGTACCCATGGAATATTTTTCCGGCCCAAAAAAATCTTTATGGAGAAAGAGGTATCTCAAGTCTAACAATATCGATTTACAATCCAAAGAACGAAGCTGGGAACTTTATCCCGATTTTCGAGATCAATCACTGGTATAGCAGGATTTGGTCCAATAGTTAGGGCAGGTCGACAATAATTCTCAAACTGGGTATTAAAGGGTGCTAAAGGTGCTCATACATTGCCCACGGTAGTCTTAACTTGTTGGTCACATTCACCAATAAAATTCGACCATTATCATTCACCCTTGTTCATCGATCTGCCAACTTTACTTTTTTGTAGGATACAAAGAAAGTTTTAGATAAATGCGATCATCAAAATACTCAATTTAAGATTTTTGACTCTCTCTCCTGAGATGCGGAGCCTGAGAAAACTCGTGCTAACTCCGCGATTTGCGTCCGTAATAATGTACCAATTACGGATACAGAAAGCAATATTTGGGCTGGTTCTCAATATGGATAATCTTTTCTAATGATTTTTTTTATCAATTCTTGATTGAGAAATTAGCGGGCAATGTCCTGAAGAATTTTCCTAATTGAAGCATAATCTGATGAAAGTTAAAAATACCGTCACCCCCACCCCCCACACTCATCTTTTGGGTGAAACTGATTGACAAATTCTACATTTTCCAGATTCCAAACATCCAAAATAACCGATCCATCCATTTGCTTTGTTTTTACGTAAGTTATGAGATTTGGCGAATCGAATCCTTACTTGATAATTTAATATAGTCATTCTTATCATGAATAAGTTTGGGCCCTAAAAATCCAGAACAAATGATAAGTTCGAAACCGTCATATTCAAATCACACTTATACATATCTTAAAAGCAGCGTTCTTCAATAAGTATACAAAATGATATCTGCAAAAAATGATTCGTTTTGGATGCGCGGCGTTAATAAGTAAATCCATTTACGATGGGCAATACTTTGAGTGACTTTCAACGATAATCTGTTGCCATTCCTTGCTTTGGGGGTAAGCAAAATAGCATTCATTCTTCTCGTGGTTTCAAATTGTACATTTGTTAAGTCATCCATATACCACCGTCATTCCCCAAGGTTCAACTAGAACCTACGTGCTTTCAGGGGCACAAAAAAATCCCAATACTAAACATCATCTATCTTGAAAGGTCATGATTCAAATATTTTTTATCTTCCTTACTTGAAGATGCTGGCAAGATTTCCTTGAGCAGGCAGTTTCCGGCCATAAGTCTTAGGGAAGTTCCTACAAGAGCGTCAATTGGAAATGTAGCATCAACTTTTAGCTTTCTTTTATACCGGAACTCAAAATTTGACTCTCGTTAATTCAATTTGAGTCAAGAAAACTCAACGAGAGAAAACATTTGTATGGTTTAGATCTAAAGAGGTGTTTTACTGTATTCAAAGATACTTCACAAGCATCTTGTCCCAAATTCCCCCAATCAGCCATCTTCTGAGTTCCTCAGGTAACTTGGGTTTTCATTACAATGTCCTTATTTCTGCTTAATTCGATTAAACTTTTGTCATTGCGTTACTCATAGCTCTAGATTTACACAAAGTCGGTTTTCCAATAATACAACAATGGGTGGAATCAAATAGTTCCACGAATTCAAAAGCTTAATTTTACAGCTGACCTCAATTTCCTATTTCAGAGGTCATCTTTCAAGTCGACCGACAATTTCGACTAACCACCTCTCATTATTTACACGAGACTCCTAAAAATTTTCACACAGCATTATGCAACAGTGCAAGTTTGTTTCGCGTTGCTGTGGAATCCAAGCCCCTGTATTGGCGACAATGTGAGTCTCCGATGGATAAATTAGTATTTTAAAGTTTCGTAGTACAATGTGCCTCCGATCAAAACACTACTAAGGTTTGACTGGTAAATCAACTTTGAGGTCGCATCTGTACTTATCCAGCTCATATTACATAGGCGATTCTAGCATGAACGAATTAAGGAACATTTGAAGTCAACCTGAATCTGTATGCTTCATTAAGAATCTTACTTCGCAGAAGGATTCGCGGTTTTGACCTGAATAAAAGAGATAACATAACCCTTCTTGGTTAACTCTCATTCGCTTAAAACGAATGAATATAATTGTTTTTTGTTATCAAGGTTTAACAATTCTGTATTCATTTCCAATTTAGTGAATTTTTCGATCAAATTAAGAATAAACAACAAAAATGTTTTCATATAACTTATTAAAAATGGAAATTTCTCCCCTTAAACAAATTTGCAAGTATTACCGCCCTTATTTGTTATCAAGTAAAGCATATGGAGCCTTATTTATGAACTATGTCCGTTTCATTTCCACTATTGGGCGAGAGAATTCTCGATAATTTCTGCTATGTGAAATAAAATACCCAAATGCGAATCCCACTTTGTTCAATAGCAATATTTTTTGCCAGATTTTTGAACAAGTATGCAAATGAGACTCTATTGTTGATTCGAGTGTTTTTAATTTCTACCAATCTGACTACAAGGGTCGAAAATGCCTATTGAGAGCGTATTACCGGATTGAGGTTCTAAAAATCCCAATCTAGACAAAACCCAATTTTTTTCCACGATCAAAACTCCGATATTAAAAGCATAATTCAGGAATACGGGCGCAATTCTGGTCATTTAGTAAAGCCAACCAATTGAACGGTGATTCAAAATTGAAATCTTCAAGCAAAAACTGAACTCAACTGTTCGATCTATAGATCCTATTGAATTCCATAATCACACAAGTTTGTACCACTAAGTGAATGAAATAGTTGAAGTTCCATAAGTAGAATGTGACCTCAATTCAGGAATTTACAACCCTGTTGGAAGTGCAATGCGCATAACGTATCTCTTGAAATTCATATGCTGTGCAGGTCGATGAACATTGCATAAAATTGAATAGTTACTTAATTTGGATATTGTATGACTCGATCAGGGAATTAGGATACTGTTCGTAAAACCTTGTTACAGAAGCGGGCAAATAAATCATTAAACATTTCAATGCAATGCGAGCAATTCTTGGTATAAATAGTTCCAATTCTCCAGTTTGAATGAAAATAAGAAATGTTATCCAACTTAATAGCTTCAACATTATTACTTTGGTCAGTAAATGCCATCAACGTTGGTTCATGTAACATCGAAAGTGTTAACGATGGATTCCATGTTGAATATATTGACAACGACTATAATGAGTGTGGGGTTGGTCCTTCGTACCCAGCGACTTGTATCAGTTATCTCCCTGTTATCGATGAGAAACCTGCATCTGTTGAAATGGATAATGTGAAAAACCTTACTTTTAGGTACCGAGGAGGAAGAGTCGGTGGTGTTCCCTCAATGGAAAATCTTTATGGAAAACTTGTGAACGTAAATAGTTTTGGTTTGAGAATCAATGGTTACTTCTATGCTTCAGAAACAGGTCAATATGAATTTACATTCAACAATGTTGATGATGCCGTTGCCTTGTATCTTGGTTCTGCTCAAGATTATGACTGTTGTGGTAAAATAAACGATATTGCTGGTAATGTTCCAGTTTTAACTGCCCAATTTCCGAGTGGTACCACCAATTATACTGTCACATTACAGAAAGGATATTACCCTATGAAATTTGTCTATTTGAATATTGGAAATTGGGCGATCCTTAATTTTTCTGTTACTCAACCAGATGGATCAGTTGTCACATCCGACAACTTACCTGCGTATTCACCAAGTGACCAATCAACATGTATTGTTCAAACTACCACCATTACATCAACTTGGACCGAAACATTTGGAACAACTTACACCAGAACTCCAACTGGGACGGGAAATGTAACAGCAACTATTATTGTCGAAGAACCACCATTGTCAACAACTACTATTACTAGTGGTTCAGTATCAACTACCTACACCACCGTCATTACTACTGGTTCAGTGCCAACCAGAGAAGTGGTCATTGCAATCCCACCATTATCAACAACTACCATCACAAGTGGTTCAGTACCAACTACCTACTTGACTACCATCACCACTGGTTCAGTACCACTTATTGAGTATGTTACTGTGACCCCTACTCCAGATATCCCAACTACTACCATTACAAGTGGTTCAGTACCAACGAGTTACTTGACTACCATCACCACTGGTTCAGTACCAGTTACTGAGTATGTGACCATCACTCCTACTCCAGACATTCCAACTACCACAATCACAAGTGGTTCAGTTCCTACCAGTTACTTAACTACCATCACCACTGGTTCAGTACCGCTTACTGAGTACGTTACTGTAACCCCTACTCCAGACATCTCAACTACTACCATTACTAGTGGTTCAGTTTCAACTGGTTACTTAACTACTATCACTACGGGTTCAACTCCAGTTACTGAATATGTTACTATCACTCCTATCCCAGGCATTCCAACTACCACCATCACTAGTGGTTCAGTTCCAACTGGTTACTTGACTACTATTACTACTGGTTCAGTACCAGTTACTGAGTACGTCATCATCACTCCTATTTCAGATATTCCAACTACTACGATTCCAGGTAGATTCCCAACAACTTACTTGACTACCATCACCACCGGATCAGTACCTTTCACTGAATACGTCATTGTCACTCCAATTGCTTGGTCTAATTCTACCTCAAGAGTTCCTCAAAGTCCAGTTACTGACACAACTATGACTTCAACTAATGTCCCACCTTCTGGTCCTGTCACTACTATTGAAACTGCTTCCACTGTTGTCACCCTTCCATGTGATATTTGTGAAGGTGGTTTCTCAACCTCAACCAAAACAACAGTTACTACCAAAACTTTACCATGTGGTCAATGTGAAGGTACTAATACTGATGGTGGAAACCCTCAAGTTACTCCTCAATCAACTCCAACCAAAGTCCCTGGTTCTGGTTCTGGTTCTGGTTCTAGTTCACCAGGTTCTGATAACTCTGGTTCTACTTCACCAAGTGCTTCTGCCCCTGTAAGTACTTATGAAATCTTAGAAGGTGGTGCTTCTTCAGAAGCTGTCACACCTTTATTACTTGTTCTTTCAAGTTTCTTATGGTTTGTTTAAAACTTTTTCTTTGAAACATTTTTTTATATTTGGGATTTTTTGATTTCTTTTGCTCCTGTTATACTTTTCGAATTTGTGAGTTTTTTGTTTATTTAATGTAAGAATTATTCAGTACATTCGCTTTGTCTCTCGTTGCATTTTTTATGAAAAAACATCCCTATCAAAGGACGAGTTTTGTTCGATTGACGCGGAACAGGGTGTTTTCTAAGCACTAATTTTTCTGGTTACCTCCTTTATGATGTTGGGTGCAACTTTGCGAACTTTTTTCTTAAATAACTTTGAACTTCAGTATTTAAGAAATTGAACAAACAGGTGTCTATGGAAAATTCTGATTCTTCATATCTCTTATATGTTATTGCGTTATTCTACTCTGACTATGAAATTCAAAATTTGAAGGGAAATTTGGGGTGAATTACATCTTCAAGGTATAACATGTCTCATTGAATTTCTAAAAATGTTCTAGCTTCTAGAAATATGCAAAAAAGCTTTGAAATCTACCCTCAATCTTATAGGCACGTGATGCGAATAAGTCTCACCTCCAAAATATCTGAAGTATTACGGAGGAAAACCCTGTCTTTTGAAAGAACTTGCAAATTCTAATGTAGCTGAATAATTCTTGATTATCGTATAATCATCGAAAGAAAAGTCATTAGAATATTCAAATATAGTTGTTAAAATATTTCTAAGATATCATATAATTATAAAACTAGTAATGAAAAATTGATATAAAAAAGAACTACGATTTTCCTTAAATCGTTTAATCAGATGGAATATGCAAACCAGTTCAATAATTTTTTAACATTTATTTATTTTCTGCTGTACAGTAATTTTGATAGTTGGTGAGAAGGTATGAAAGTTGCAAAAAATAGAAGAAAAAGAATTTTAAAAAAATTGTGCGAATCGTGAAGGACCCTTATAAATACATCAGCAGTAGAGTAGAAGGAATATGGTAGCCATACTACTATTGATGTTGAAGATTTATAGATATTTATGACAATTTAAAATATAAATCCATTACCAAAATTAAATAATTTAACGTAGTGTTCGATATAGATTATCATAGTAATACATTAGAAAGACATCATACAATCGATTTGATTTCAGAAAAACGTACCGATTAAACTTATGTCCAAACTAATCTATAAATATATTATAAATACTCATTTCATGTTTCAAGTTATAAGAACGTAAAGAATAAATACTCACCAGGACTATCGCATTAACAAACAAATTTAGTTTATCACGTGTGTAATTCTCACTGTTGAAAATTTGCAACCACCAGAGACTTTGAGAAGATAACGAAAAACTTAACTCAGAAGAAGTCACGCGCATAAAGTCACGGGGCAAAAGAAGTCACGAGCGATAAAGGTTACCCGCAGAAGTCATTTTCCTCAGAGACATTTTCCTCAGAGACATTTGTAGCAGAGACATGTCGCATAAGTATTACATAATCTCAAAGTTAAGGGAAAAGTTGACCGAGACACATCTTCGGACAAAGAAATCCGAGAGTCGGAAGTTAACTCACAACAAATATAATATACGAGACAAAAGTCGCTTACATAATGCAAAATGTGTTAGTGTACTGCTTTGTGAGGTACGGGTGAGGTGATCTGTGTGGGTGTACGGGTGAGGTGATCTGTGTGGGTGTACGGGTGAGGTGATCTGTGTGGG